>CM055847.1:14712345-15312345 GCA_029490765.1 Euthynnus affinis
ACCAGGGAGGAGGAAGAGATGAGAGGCTGACAGACAAGGTCAACAAAACAACGGGAGTGAAGAGGTGAGGACAAATGAGGGAGAGGGGTGGGCGCCGGGAGGAAAAATGGAAGGTGAAGTGAAAAGAAAAACTGTTTTTTTGTGAAGTTTTTGTTGTTAATTTGTTATTTGTTGAATATGCAGGAACACAGAAGGACAAAGCTTAAAGAGATTCCCAGATGGAAACAGTGACTGGAGGTTTTTTGCAGGATAATGTGAACATGCATGACTCTGAATCCTCTGGATTTGGTAGCTGTTCATGTTTTCTCTCTCTCTTTGTGTCTTTTTCTCATTCTCTCCACCTCCTTGTGACCCAGTTCTGCCGCACTGCTGCACACATCATTACGTGTCCCACTGAGATCGTCCTCTGACACATCCCAGAGTATACACATGGAAACACACACCACAGACACACACCACACACACACACACACACACACACACACACACACACACACACACACACACACACACACACACACACACACACACACACACACACAACGTATACAAATACCTGTTACTGGAAGGTTGACTATAAATAAAGCTGACGTTAGGTCAAAGACACCAATGTTGCAAAATACCAGCCATTGCACAGGTGTTAAGATAAGACAGGTGAACTAAAATGGACCAGGAGTTACTTGTTTGCAGTGGGTCATATTCTTGCATAAACGCAGGCCAACATGTGTGTGTGTGCAATCAATCGATGAACCAAAGGTGAAAGGGCAGATTTGTCTAAAGGTGCACTAAAGGTCAAAATCACTTGACAAATGTCACAATGGTACATTATCTGTCCCACAAGTTAAAAACAGGCTGCTGAGTAATGTATATGATGTAAGTTTTTGATATTGCAGAACCACTGATACTGGAAAATGATCAATTATCAGCCCTTATACTGAGATTCACAAAGCTCATTTGTCCTTGCAGTTCAAATGAACTGTTAATCCTACTAAGTCAATTACCAAACACTCACCTTCTTCACCATGTTGAAGTTGTATGAAAACCTGTTGAATTCTGCATCCACAATACAAAAGAAAGTGCTTGATCAACTTACCCATTTTGACTAAACTTTCAATCTTCGCATAAAAACGGAATCCACTGTTCCCAGTTCCTCCTCCTCTTTCGGTTTACTTTCAGGCTTCTTGTATTTTTTTTTGTAATTTTTCGTAATTTCCTCCTTTTCCTTTCTTCTCACCTCTATTCAGTTCGTGTACTTGTCATGCTGTTAGTCTAAAATCACCTGAACAAGCTCAGCTCACTCTCTTTCAGTCATTTGACCCCCTGACCCCCCACCCACTCCCCCCATCTCTCCACCCCCTCACACCATTTGGAGTGCACTACATGCAGCAGCATAGGTGGGCCAAGGTGATGCTAAAAATGGAAAAACTTTATGTCAATACCCCGATAGTGACAGTAAACTGTGAGGATGTAAAGGCCTTCCATCTATTTGTGGCATTTTTGCAGATTCTGCATTCCTAACATGACCTTGACATGTAATGAAACTGAACTGAACTGAAGACCATGAACCGAATATGTGGTACGTAGATGTTCAAGTGATATATAGTCACCTGATCAAAGGAACCTACATGATGAACTAAAGCCCCATAAAGGCAAAGCAAGTGTCATGCTGAAGAAGGACAAACACCAGCTACAACTAGGCAACCCAAATGTTGTTTTTATAAAGCATATGAAGCATAACCAAATCATTTATTAGCTTATAAAACCTTTGAGTGATTTATTAGAAAATGGTGCACTTCAAAATAAGGAAAAAAATCCTTGCAGGAGTTGCAGATTTACTTGAGGTCCTTGATTTAGCTTGAAGTTTAGGAACCACTGATAAATATTCAATGAATTACCAAATTGTTTTCCACATTTTGCATTCACCCACTGCAGCATGTTGCTGATTTATTAGAAAACACATAAACCACCCTCCGTCTTAAAGAACTGTGGACTGATAATGGCAGATGTTATAAATATGGGACTTTGATAAATTAGGCAACACTTGATGATGTGTTTTCCTCTCACTGACACAGTTTACTCAAAGTTTCTTACAGGTCTCTACAAACAGGTTTGGTTGCACGTAGCCACAGAGTTATATCTATGCACACAGTCAAGCGTGAAGCCAGCCTGACACAGTGTGTAAATCTTTAGCCAGAGGACAAATAGACCTTTGTTCCTATCTATCCTGCAACCCTCTGCCCTGTTCTGTACGTACCTAGTGTGATATAATAACCCTGCACATAATTACCAGACTAGAGTAAAGGTCTGTTTTATACATTGAAGCCAAAGTGTAATAAAGTGACATTCAATTTAAATTTGCAACACTTCATATATACAAAAGCCAAGTTGAGGTATTGGTATTTAAACACACTGCGCACTTAAAACCTGTGAGTTAGTTGCTTGTTTCAGGAGAAAGAGTCTCGTGAGTGCTCCACAGCTTGTCAGCAAACAGATGCTTAAAAAGTAAAAGTAGAGGGATCAATATGTGGCAGGGAGCCAGAAATAGATTGCAGAATGGCTTTCAGCTAAGACATACACAATCTATCGAATAAAACCCAACTGTTACATAATTAGTACCAAAAAAGCACTAAAATGCAGTGTGTGGACAATCTGATCTTACACGGAACACAAACACGGACCAAAGAAAAGTTGTAAAGTTTGAATCTTTAGAAAGAAAATGACCAACCTGTTGGATGCTTGAAGCAGTCTGAGACTGAATGGTGAGGAGTGACAAGCGCGACATATATAAATGAATGGTTTGGTGTGAGTTTCAGCGCCATCTTGTGGACAACAGTGTCAATAGTGCAGATTTTGCCATAATGAAGATCAAGGCAACAGGAAAAGGGAATTACACTTTATTTGTCAGTCAGTATTATGAATTCTTGCACTGAATGCAAAGTGTATGAGGCTGCAAAAAAAGCTGAGCAACCTCCACTGAGTATCTTTAGATATTAGTTAAGTTTGTGTGTTGACACAGGGTAAATTATGGGATTAAACACATACTTTCTTCTGTGTGTGTGTGTGCGTGTGTGTGTGCGTGTGTGTGTGTGTGTGTGTGTGTGTGTGTGTGTGTGTGTGTCAGAGTTTGCTGAATGTGATCCTTGGTGGAGTCTCAGGCTGGAGGATGAGGGTGTATTTGGTTTTGATGTCTTCTGAGGATGGCACACTGAGACGGAAGCTTAGTAGGATCTAAAGAGAGAGACACATAGAGAGAGAGAGGGAGGGAGGATAAAGGGAGGTGGGGAGAGGAGGTAATGGAAGCGTGAAGGCAGAGGGGAAGAGAAGCAGAGCACATGTCATACACCTCAGCAGACGCAGGTTAAAGGATAAGTTTTTTCAAGCCTGTCTTAATATATTACTGACATGCTATTATGTACATGGAAATGTGTCGCTGTAACAATTCCTATTCTCAATACTGACCATGAAGCTATTCTCCCTGAGCATGACTACACAGTAAGAAATGGGGGGCCTGAAATCCACAGCTCTCATTCTGTGCAAAGTTCAACTAAAGTTACGCCCTCTATAGGACCAAATTCCTTCTTTGTTTCCATGGACTTAAGTTCCTTGCTGAGCTGTGGCGGAGGGATACGTTCTGCAAATGGCAGCTAAGCAAGCAGCAGCAACCACAGTTTGAGATTGAAGCCAATGCAGAATTCCTTTAAGTGCAATATCACAGATGCTGGCTCCAAAAAGTCCCTGGTTCCAATTCAAAAAGTGTCAATTTGCTTCATAAAATACTAAGTCATTACATTTTTGTCATATTCAATCTCTAAATGAACAACTCTGGGCTTCAAACTAGCCCCAATGCAAATGAGCGATGTCAAGTCTAGCTAGTTTTATCTTCATATACAGTCTATGCTTTATGCAGCTTTTGCTACTCAAGACGTGTTCCAAGAAAACTTTTTTTTTCTTTGCATATTTAATAGCTGGAGTATTTTTTGCACCAGCGTTTTTGGACACTAATATTTTGCTAACAACCTGCTCCAACTTTGCACCTGACATGGAATAGGCTATGGTTTGTATCTGTGTTTATCTGGTGTGGTCTGAGAGAAACAAGCAATGAGAAAAATGCGTTCCAGAGATTTTCTTTGAGAGATACTGCAAGAAATCCCGAGTTGTGGCTAACAGCTGTCAAAATTGCAGGACCTTTTTTACCAGTTGAACTCAAGTGTAGATAAATACAAAGTATGTGGTTCACTCTGTAACATGTGACTAAAAAGCCCGTTCTGGCAATAAATCAACACGCAACTACTAGAATGTATCCCTCCCACAGCTTGGCAAGGGGTTCCTGGGGATAAAAAGGGGGATTTTGTACGAAACAGGTTGCAAATTTGGAATATAATGACTTGATTTAGCTAGATAAAAGATAAACTACTGAAGCATCATATTATCATCAGTTTAACTTTGGAACGAAAGCTGTGGATTTTGGCCCCCATTTCATACAGTGTAGTCACATTTTGAGAGAAAAGCTTCAAGGTCAGAATGAAGAGGATGAATTGTTACAGTGATCAAGACCCATTTCTACATGCATAATAGCACGTCAGTATTGTACTTAGACAGACTTGAAAAAATCTTCTCTTGTCATTCTTTCCTTTCTTATAACTCAATCACATCCTTTCTCTCTGACCCTATTATCATCTCTCTCCTCTCATTTCCTCACTCATTCCTCTTTCTGCTGTCACTCACATGCATGAGCATGAGCTGCATCTCATTCTCAGCAATCCTCCTCCCAACACACTGCCTCGCTCCGAACCCAAACGCCAGAGAGCGAAACGCTGACCCTTCTCCTCTCTGGTCCTCTTCTCTTCTGCTGCTCCACCGGCTGGGGTCAAAATGCTGTGGATCCTTAAACACTGCTGCACTCCTCCCCAGGGGGTAAAGACAGGCCTGGACCATCGTCTGAGAAGAAACACACTGAAGTCAGCTATAGCACTGAATGTTTTTGTGTGCAGATATGAGTTCATGTGAGATTTTGGAAGAGAATAAGGCAAGGAGTCACACTGTGATCACTCACCCCGGCAGGTATGTGGTAATTCTGAAGCACGATATCTCTGATTGGACACCGCTGCACTGTGATTCCCACCGGGTATAGCCTGACACACAACAACAGTGAAAAACACGCACAATGACACATTCATAGACGTTACATTTGACTTCTCACTCAATTCCCAACACAGACTCACTCTCAGACAGCTGTTCCCTTGCTCTTGATCTGAAGGAGACATTTGGGTTCTTTGGCCTCTTACATCGATCACATTATCTTATACCCGTTTTGGTGGCACAGGAGATTTTTGGCTTCAGGTTAAAATAAAGTTGCATGTATAGTATGTATGGATTGCAGACTTCATTAAGAGAGAGCCTACACAAAGATTTGGATCCTTTGGAGAACAGAATAGTTTGGATCGTCAGGAGTGTCTGCTTTGTGACTCTGCAGATGCAAGGCTGGATTACTTACAGGTCAACACCTCAAAATGCCCTAGGTTCACTATGTGTCAGTTTTTGGTAATTAGATTAATTATATTTTTTGAGGGGGGCAGCATTTGCAACACTGAAAGTACAAAATCAGCTGTATCCTGCATTGCAACACAATCTTTAGGCCCTATCTTATTGAAGTGTCAAAATTTACTTTTGAAATCTTGATTATTTGAAGCATGAACATTTATCCCTAACCTTGGAAGTAGTAGTTTGACAAAACATAGCCAACTCAAGATCCACTTCCATACTTTTCCAGAGTGTTTGACCATATCAATGGACGAAGTGTACTAACTTGTCATGGAAATGTGTTAGTATTGGAGCTAAATAGTTATGTCAATCTTGTCCAATTATGACATACATGTCAACAGATACCTGAGCATGATGAAGGCCTTGAGATATGGTTAACAGCTCAGGAAAAAATCAAGAACAAACTTAAGTCAACATGGATGAGAAGTCCTAAAAGTCCTATGGATGAAATCACGACCACCTACAAAACAACTTAGCAAATTCCATCTGCTGATGGACACCATATGATATGGTCAAAAGCCCTGGAAAAAGCTGGTAAGTTGATATTTTACTGTGCTTACATGGTGCATATTCCTAAATAAAGTTGTGTCTGAAGATACAGAAAACCTGCAGCCATGTAGTGTTGATTTTAAGGAAACTGCCACCCATAGCACACTGTGTGTTGTGTAGTTGATGGGAACTTGGAGGTGACAGGGTAAACACAATGCAGAGATGGTGCAGTGAAGTGTGTGTGGTTGCGTGTAGGTTGTCAACTGGGCCCCACAGACCGTCTTGTGTTTTATGTACCTGAGAATCTCCTTGATTGTGCCTTTCAGTAGTGGCGCCCCCTGCAGGGCTTTGTGTGGGTCACCACCAGCCTGTGCCCATGATGCCCTCACCTGCTGCCTCACACTCTCTTGCACCTCGGGGTTACGGCCAAGCTCAAACAGAGCAAACTGCAGGGGCACCGCTGTCTGCAGAGAGGATGGGATGAGAGGTGACACTGCATCAGTTAGTGTGAGGTATAAAGATGCAGGCTAAAAAAGACACACACATACACACACACACACACACACACACACACACACCGTGTCGACACCTCCAGCCATCAGCTCAGTGATGTTAGCTTTGATGAGATCCAAAGATAGCTGCCGTTTCTCCATGAGTTGGCCCAGAACGCCAGGGTACTGGCCCCCAGCTGCCCCACCCTCAGACCCTCGACCCTGGGAGGATGACAGGCGCTGATACCCCCTCTGGATCCTCGCCTCAGCTGCAAGAAGACCAGGATGGGGAAAGTGGAAGGAAGGAACACATCGTAAATGATTAAAGAGAGTAAAATGAACCAGAAATATAGACCAAGTATACCATTATTCTTATTTTAGGAGTCCAATCCCATGAAGCTCATCCTACCATGGCTGAAGATGTGGTCCCATGCAGTGGCATGTTGTGTCCACAGGGGGGCGCCGATGCGCAGCAGCAGGCGAGGGGGCAGGTAGAGGAGAGGAGGGGTAGTTGCCAGCATTCTCTCCACAGCCCAGATGAACTTCTGAGACTCCAGGGAGGGAGATGAGGAGAAGAGGCCCATACGCTCCCCGTAGAGCACGTGGCCGCTGGCTACAGGGGGAGGGGAAGGAAGGTGGGAAGGAGGGGGTGCGTAGGTGGATGAGTATGAGAGATATACCCAGGCTTAGCACCTAGCTTCGTGTGCTGTGGTCCATTAAGAGCAGGCCAGCATGACTCAACATAATCACTCTCTCCCTCTCTCTCTCTCGCAGACACACACACACACATACACACACAGATGCATAAAAGTGTACAGCACACCGAGTCACACAAGCATTCACACTTGTGAACGTGGCACGTTGTAGATAAGCACATGAAAGGATCAGACCTGGTGAAAGAATGCTGGAGCTTTCATGGTCTTTGTTGGTGTTTCTATTTTTAAAGGTGCATGTTATCCTTGACCTGCTACATCTGTAATATGTTAACAACAGATATGCCCTAGGTTAAAATGAGGCTTGGTTTCCATGAGGTGAGAATATTTTTAAATGAAAACAGAGAGGGAGACAGAGGAGAAGCAGTGATTTTAGCAGGGGGAGAGGTTTTTTTTTTTTTTGAATATTTTCAAAAGGTGACGTTCCTACAGATTGTATAATTCTACTGATGTGAGAGGCTGTCACAGCCTACGTCAGCATTTGTGACTCAACTCAAAGAGCCGAAGAGTTTGGCTGAATGAAAGCCTGTCAAAAAAAGGGAGGTGACATTAGCTCAAGGTCAATCCCTCCTGGATAAAATGGAGACGTGAGAGTCAGGAAGTAGAATCTTCCCATCAGATACCCATCCCTCTTGAAGCTTTCATACCTTTAATGCCTCTCTAGACTTAACTTACTTTGCTCGGATAGAAAAAGAGCCAGAAATCTGCAGCCTCTAGAAAATACAGTCACACATAAATACACAAAAAGAAACCAGAGGCCACAAATCATCTGGGATGATGACCTCTGACCTTCCAGTGCGAAGCGGAAGAGGTCAGGACTTGGATCGATGGTCAAACTGCGTCTACCCTCCTCTCCTCTCCCCTCCCTCTCCACCTTGTCCCTCAGCATGCGAGAAAAATCCCTCGACACCTCATCAAGGAGGGGGAGAAAGCGCTTTACGGCCGCACTCATCATCACCTCCTTGTTGAGCAGTAGACGGTCGGCTCGCCACTCCTCACCGTTCCTGTGGAGAAAAGATTTGGAGCAAGGTATTTAAGAAGCTGCTGAGCCTCAAATCAACCCGTTTCACTTCTGCTCAGTCATTGTGAAGCAAAGAAAAGGGTTTGGAAGGACAACTAGAATACCATTTTGGAAGTAGATGTGCTGTTCTTTAAAATATTACCCATATAAAGGTATGGGCCTCTATGTTTTGAAAGCTATATAAATACAAGTAGTGCTAAAGCATCCTGATTGAGACCATTTTCCACAGTCCATGCCCACTGAATTTATACTCCCAGAGGTGTTTTTTCTGTGAAGGAGAAGAAGATCAAAGCAAAACTTGCTTCTGACCCTGTTGGGATTAAAACTAACTAATTAAAACCTAACTTTTGCCTTTTGTTGCAAACATAGTTGCAATAAAGCACTCCAACAAACATTTGCTTCAGTGAGAGCTGAATCATTGACTTTTTGAAAGCTCTCAAAGAACTTATGTGTAGGATTTAAAATGTTCTGTTCAGCACCCTCCCAGCGGTGGTGTCAAAAGAGGCATTTTTTAAAGTCCCCCTCCACTCAAAAATGTGTTTTTCTCCCTGTTCCTACAGTTTGATGTTTGAGCTTCATTTTACATTCATTTGCTGAAAGTGGAAAGTTTCTCTGCGCTCACTGACATCACAACTAGTTTGGAAGCTAATCCTGATCCAATTTTCAACTTACACAAGTGTGATGTGGAGACTTGAAGCCTCCCAGTGCACCTAGAATGGATTTTTCAGTGAAGTAGGAGACATCTTCCTACGCAGCAGTACAACTTTTGGAATGAAATATATATTTGCATATTCATAGATTCTGGATGTTTTAACAAGGGACAAGAATGTCATTTTGAGAATTTCTGACTAGAAAACTGAACTTTTTAAAGGAAAAACCATATCAGACCCAAATTATTATTCAAAGGAGAGTATCTCTTAAAACATGTCTGGAGGGGATCTTTAAATTTATTTTTAGTTTAACCAGATACGTCCCACTGAGGTCAGGAAACTCTTTTGCAAGGGAGATGAGGCCAGGACACCAGCATTAAAAGTTTCAAACAGGACAATACAACATCAGGTAGATAATGACACATATAAGAAAACTATTTAAAAAAACAATATTATTAGAGAATATTACAAATAAATAATAAATAATATTTTCACTGGTCAAAAGTAGGTGGGGTTTAGCTGGAAAAAGGTGATATTCATGAATTTCTGTGTGCAAATTAGGATTTTGTGACAGTTGTGGGGGTTGTTTGCTCATCTTTACAGGCCAGTGTCAATGAAATCTGACCAAAACACGCCTACACAGACATGATGAAGTAGTTTTTGAGTGTTAAACACTTCTTCAGTAACACCTACAGATGTTTTTATTTTCAAACTTTAACTTTGAGCTTTGTTTATTTAGTGCTGAAGGCTTAATTTTATAGAGAAACACCAGGTTAACAGAGGATTTTAAAAGCTATAGTATTAAGAATAATAAGAACTCTTTCCACATGTATACAGGTATTGTACTGACTTGAGGAAGACACCCTTGCTGTGCTGCCGTATCTCTCGGTGTGTGGCCCAGGGCTGCAGGGTCATCCGCCGGGGATGGAGGCCCTCTGAGCGGAACAGCTCACTAATGTCGGATGGCAACATGATATTCACACTGCTGAGGGTGCCCACATGCTCCCTTCACACATACAAACACAAACATAATCAGAAACATTGATAACTGCTCCACATGCATATTGATGTAACAACACTTTTGCTCTTCATTCTTGTGTCTACGCCTATTCCCAATATGGATCCTTGTATCTTTTTAAACATTTACACTCACAACACCATTCCTCTATCTTCCTGCTACCTGTAGATGGGGCCGAGGGTGTTGAAGGTACTCTCCATGTGCTTGTGAAGCAGCCGGAAACGATCTTCTCTCCAGAACTTCACCAGGTTGACCCAGCCATTCCTCCCTGTGTTAGGGATCTCCTCAAAGCTCCGCACCCGTCCATCCACACCCCTCTTTCTAACCCCTGTACTCTCTTTTCTCCCCTCCACCTTCCCATCCACCACTGTCCCTGCTGCAGTCATACAAAGAGCCCTATGTGATGCAACACCACACAGCATATTACTGGACCTACAGGGACCCTGCGCTCTGACACACACGGTCACTTGGATGGACATGCTCCTCATGGTCCAAACAATTGTGTGTCTGTCGGTGTCATCCGGAGCTTGTTGGTGTTCTCTCTGCAGGACTGATTACTTCCCTCCTCCATCCCCAGCCCAATATCCTTGAAAGTGCTCCGTCACTCTGATGACCTGATAGGAGGTGATGAATAATGGATCTGAAGGTGCGGAGTTCAAGAGAAACACAACAGAGCCCAAATGTCAGGTTGAACCAAAACACCCACACACACATTGCGTAAAAGACCACAAAGACAGAGTGAGTCAAGCTGGCCAAAGATGTCTTTATTACAAGTTTTGCTTGCAGCTATCTCACAAAAAAACAAAAATGTAATTTTTGGCCTTTGCTTCATGTTGTACAAAAAGCGTTAAACTTGATACTCACCAATTTACACAAGAAACTAACAGCTTAACAATATTTGGATCATATACTGTACACATGGGTGATAGATTATTTACATAGAAACAGCTAAACAGTTTTCTCAGTTAATTATAAATATATATATAAAAAATATTGTAGGTTATTTCATACTCATGTGAATGTGTTGCCCTGAGGTTCCTTACTTGTGTATAGATCACCCATTTGGATCTATATCATTTAAAGAGCTGAGTCAGCTCTCTAAACAGAAACTAGTAGCTACAATACTTTCTATTAGAGCTGCAACTATTGATTAGTTTCATTAATCTATTTTCTTGATTAATCGATTAATCATTTTCCCAGAGTCAAAGGTAATATCTGTTTCACCTTTCTTTCAGAATGCCTGATGAAGAAAAGCATTAAATCTCCATATTTGAGAGGCTGAAACCAGCAGTTTTGGGGAATTTGATTAATCGACTAATCATTGCAGCTCTACTTTCTATTATAATATACAACAGTGTCATAGTGAAGCATCACCATGATGTCCTATGTTTAGCGACAGATTGTATACATGTAATACAGTAATTTAATTATTAAAATGTAATACAACAGTAATTCAAATGGAGTGGAAATATGCTTTCACAGAAAATGTAAAAACCTTTTTTGATATGTTGATATGTTTTTAAATGACATATATCTCATTATTTACCTCATTGCATCATCAGGTTAAATATATAAAAAAATATAACCCCACTTGTGAAGTAACTTTCACTGACTGGTAGTTAATAAACTTATTATCTGGGAAGCTAACAGGTTTGATCACATTGCAACTTCACTTAAATGATCTTTTTTGTTTGTTTTAAACAAATTATCTGGTGGTTATACATTATTATTGCTACATTAAAGACAAAAAATAAGCACAAAACAAAAGAAGGACATGGTTTAATTGTCACAACAGCAAGTATCGATTGAGTCTCTATATTGATTTCCAATGCACAGTCTGTGTGTAAGCAGCAATCATGTACAGTATGAGGGTATTTCCCTTCTGTTCTCCTGCAGTTCTTTTTTAAACTAACCCAATCAGAAGGTGGCGTACTAATCGGCTCTATGATCACATATTGATCACATGACTTTACAAGAGTGCCCGCGAGCCAGTGTAGGAGTGGGTGTCTTGCTGTGTTTCCTTCCTGTGAGCGCTGCTGTGTTGAAGTTGAGGCCTTGAAACGCTCGCAGCAGGTTAAAGCCATCGTCCTTGTTCTTGGTTTCAGGGTGAATGATCTTTGACAGCTCGCGGGGGAGCGACACTTTCCCTCCAACAGACCTCAGGTGGTTTAAGTCCTCGGAGTTCTTTATTATGCAAAAACAGGAAGAAGCAGAGGAGTAAAAGGCTGAACATGTAACACAAAAAACAACATAATTTTCTTATTTATTATTTTTCCACATTGGGTCATGCAAATGTGCATATTAATAAACCTACATGCATGGTGCACAAACAGGAATAGACTTATAAAGGTGAGATTGTTTTGTTTTAGAAAATGTATGACAAGGTTCAGAAGCTTTCTTGAAAAAGGAGTGCATACCATGAAGACTGCACAATGCTCTAAATAGGTTATATAGGTTCTATATATGAATATATTATTACAGTAATAGAAAGTATTTATAAGTGTCTGCTGATCTGCTTTGGGGCCTGCATCAAAATGCGCATGTTGATAGAAAATTATGCTAATTTCTGGAAGAACTATATAAATTATGATCATTGTACAAAAGTGCAGTGGAAGTATAGTAACAAAAAGAGGGACTTTGCCACTAAAAAGACTGTAATGTTGGAAGATATCTACTTGTTTTGATTAACCTTGACGGCTGAAGCTTCATATTAGATTTCAGCATTAGCATCATTAGCATTTTTGGAGGAGGCTTGTGGATTTTGACCCCCATCACTCACATTGTAAGTGCATTATGAAGGGATCTTCTAATGGCCAGTATGAAGAGGAGGAATGATTATAGCAAGAAAAATCTATTTCAGCGTTCATTTGGGCACCTGACTGTTGTTTTAAGACAGACTTGAAAAACTCTGGACCCTGTTTAGCATCATTTATAATCTGCGGTACAGTTAAGAGTTGGCATTTGTATGTGTCATTTGGTTAAAATCAGTTCAAAAACTATAGAAATGTATTTTCAAATAGGCCATGCATACATGGCAACCAGTTAAATAAGGAATATCATGAAACAAATGAAAAGCTTTTTCAGGGTTAAACAAATTTTGAAATTTGTAGAGAAATGTTTTGCAAAAGAAAATCGAAAATAGTGGAAAATCAGTGTATTTGGAAATAGACATGGCTATATTGATACTGTAGATACATGTTGGATCATTGCCTAACTCTAATCTCACTGAAATCTCTTGAGTAGTTTTTTGAGATATCCCACTAACCAACACAAGTGCTCACACAGACCTCAGACAGACGATATTTTCTCCTGAAGTGAGCTCTCATAGCTGCTCTCTCTGCATTCTTCTGAGCATTCATCGCTTCCCGCAGCTTTCTGTAAACACAACAAGCAAATATAAATACACCTGACATACTGCAGGCAAAATTCAATTAATGTAATATCTCTGTCACACATGCTGTCACGCTACAGGTGACTTGAATTAACTGGATTCATTTTCGCTTCCTGCTCTAATGAAAGCAAACTGGAGCAGATGATAAGATTACAAAATGTCATATTTAAAGCATGTGTTGATTTCATTGAGCTTTTGCTTCACATGTGAAAAACTGATCTTTTCATCTTCTGCATCTGGTTAAAACTTTATTTCACATGCAAAGAGACGTTTTCCTGTTTCCTCCTGGGAGTTATGAAAATCCACATGCTGTGTTTCTATGAGGGGTGTCCACTTGCCTCTCCTTCTCCAAGTCTGCCTGGTAGGAGCGAATCACTGATGCGTCTTTGGTGTGTGCAGTTTGGAGAGGAGGGGTCCTCCCCAACCTGTTGCATCCTCCTCTTCCTCCCCCACCTCTGCCCCGATGGTTCCTGCGTTTGGCACACAACCTCCTCTCCTTCACCCCCGTCACACAGGCGGTCAACTTCCTGACGGGCCTCCTTAGCGACTTTTTTACTCTCACAACTGACTCCATGATGAGCTCTCAGGATAGAAATAGACGCCCACACCCTTACTTTTCTGACAGATGATGGGTTAATATGTGATGGTTTTCTCCTTCGGTCATGTTGTGTTGCTCTGACAGGAAAAACTCAGAACGCACGCAGACTCAAGTCCTGTGGCGGCAATAACTCAGCTTGAGGCCTGTCAAGGACAAGGACAGCAGACAGACGAGGCTCAGACACACAGTCTT
Organism: Euthynnus affinis; assembly: GCA_029490765.1. Classification (NCBI taxonomy): domain Eukaryota; kingdom Metazoa; phylum Chordata; class Actinopteri; order Scombriformes; family Scombridae; genus Euthynnus; species Euthynnus affinis. The sequence continues at coordinate 14,726,450 of CM055847.1, forward strand.
AGTAAGCACATACTGCCTCACGCACACCTGCTTAACCCTTACATGCTGCTTGGATGAAATTTGAATTGTTTTTACATTTGAGAGGAGTAAAAACACACTGAACACTGTGTTCTTTTAGCCTGATAATCGAATTTCATGACTTTTACCAAAGTGACCCAGAATATAAAGAAATGGAAATATTTCAACTTATATTTATTTTTGTGCAGCTGATACAAAATTTTGTACATTAATGGGTTTTTTGTGTTAAATTTGACGCAAACATGACTGCCATCCAAATGCTTTATTTACATTCAATGAAACCATTATGGCTGTTTTAGGTAACATAGGACCATGATGCAGTGTAATTATGGATGTTTTTTCTCCATAAACAAAGGATACACTCTCTCTCTGCTCTCTGAAAGCATAATTGAAGGTTAATTACCCATTTATTAATGACTGATGATGTATTTATAAGTGACAAATAGATTTGTTGAGAAATTTGGTATAGAGGCTAAAGGATACTGTAAACGGCCAGAATATGAACTGTATGTAAAGGTTAAAAAGGTTGCATACACAGATGAGGTGTTTGTCCTCTACATTGGTACCCACATACAAAAAAGAAATAGATCAAGAAATACCACACAAGCATAAAAAGTGACAAATGTCACACTCAAACATTTTGCACAGCATATTGTTCAGGTCATTTGTTACAATTCATCTACACACAAAATTAACTGAGATATGTTTTAGAATGGTTTTCCAATGGTGAATTTTCTTACCCATGTAGGTGGCCACAGTTGGCAGAAGGTTCACAGCGTAAAATCCAAATAAAGCTCCAGCCAGATGGCTTCCAGACAATCCCACAACGTTTCAGAATAAACCAGAGAAAACAAGAGGAAACAACAAGACTCTCCACAACATGATGTCTTGCGTGCTCCTTTGTCCTGACTGTTCGTTATTCTGAAGATTCACTCCAGGTTTCAGTATTTGATTCTTCTGTTTTCCCTCCTCCAGACTCTCTCCACTCTTCACCAACCCCAACTCTCCAATACAGATTATGACTTAAGGGACTTAATGAGGGGAATCTCGTTAGCCATGGCAGGGAATGCACCCAATGACTCACGTGTTTGTGATGAGGATTTAGACACTAGCTGATGTCATGCTGAGTGACACGCATGCATAACACAGGCCTGACATCAGCATTGTTCCTATGTTCAGTTTAGTCTGTGCACATATAATGCTGCATTATCTGCATTTTGTTTTCTTTATTTAGGAGTGGCAGTGTGTTAGAAAACAGTGGGTATAAAGGTGACAAAGGTGGTAGCAGGTGCATGTTGTTCAAAGTCAACCAAGTGGGCCCCGAGGAAGCCATGCAGCTTGATTTTTCAGAACACAGTACAACACAATAAACAGTGGAGATGAAGAGATGAGCGGAGATGTGGAAAGAGGAAATGAAACAAAGAGACAAACGTCTCTGTGGTGAAACCGCAGTGTTTGTGTTGTTGGGAGATAAAAGATTATTAATAACTGGACAAAAAAGAGAACTGTTAAAGGAAATGTTTTTCTCCCACATCACTTACATTGAAATTGCATTGTGAGGGGATCTTCTAATGCAGTGGTTCCCAACCTGAGGGACAGGACCCCCACAAAGGGTCACTGGATTAATCAAAGCGGTCATGACAGGACAGGATAGGATAGAGAAATTACATATATATATATATATATATATATATATATATATATATATATATATATACATATATATATTGGACTCACAAAAGTGTGCTTTTTTTCAAGCTTTCTGTATTTTACCTCATCAAGTATGTTAAAGTTATTCAAATTAAACAAAGTAAGTCTTCTTTCTAGAGCTGCAAGGTTAGTCAATTCATCATTTTTTCCAATCAAGATTAACTAGCAACTATTTTGACAATTGAATAATCATTTTGAGCAAAAATGAAAAAAAAAAGTTGGTTTCAGCTTCTCAAATGTGATGATCTATTTGCTTTTCTTTGTTGAACATGATGACAATAAACTGAATATCTTTGGGTGTTGGATTGTTAGTCTGACAAAACCAAACATCTGAAGATGTAACCTTCACTATTTTCTGACATTTTATGAATAAAACAATTAACGGATGAATCAAGATGATAATCAGTAACTTAACTGGTAGACAATGCAACATGTGACAAAGTGTCACAGGTAGACTTTGTTTTATTTTAAGGGGTCACAGGCCAAAAATGTTGGCAACCAGACAGCAGGAATGATTACAACAAGAAAAAGGACAGACTTGAAAGATTAAGAACATATCTTTTAAAGAGGAAGTGACAGAGTGAAGTCACCTTCACTGCTAACAACAACTCCCTCAGCAAACAAAAACAATGTCAGTGCTGAGATGAAAGATTCATAATGTTCAGCTGCAACACTATGACACTCCAGAAGTGGTTATTAAATCCCCAAAAGATGTTTCCTGCAGCCTGAATTTTGAGCCAGATAACTATGACAAAGACTGAAATGAGAGCTTACATTTGATTTTGTTACGAGCATAGGTGTTGTATTTAAGACACTGGACGAAAACCATCATCTTTTTACCCTTCTTATTCTTTATCAGTCTTTCAAGTTCTTTTGCTTTTTCATTGTTTATGAGATACAGTCAGTGTCTGTTATGATGGGGACAAGTGATGAGTCAGAAAACAGTCTATCCTCAGAATCTGCTGCAGCATTCCTCCTGACTTCATCTTGGCACGTTCCTATGTTTGAATGTCTTTGAATGACTCTCCACGGTGACCTTTGGGCTCTACGGCCTACTCTAATGCCCTATTTGGCTTTGACAGCACACACACATTCAGGCCCTCACACCACTTTACTGAACCCATTTAAAATCCTTTGTAACCTCTTATTCTTTCCCCTCCACTGCCCGGTACCTCGGTTTCTGGCAGGTGAGGATGGTTTAATGCTTTAACAGGATCACGAGGAGAGGCCACGCCTTCTTGAGCTCATGTCCAGTGACAGATCTGGGATCAGTTTACTGTCCGAAGTGCAGGAGTGTACAGCTGAAAGGAGAAAGGGTGAAGTGATCGTGTGTCAGCAGTTCTTCTTCAGACACATAACAGAACCTACATCTGAAATATGGTAAGATATCTCTGTTTATTACATCACGCAAACCTGGCTCGTTGTGAAAAAACTGCACAAAACTTGAAATTAATGACAAAAATCTTTCATGAGCAATGCACACTTTGTCAAATGTACAGAGTGGAGTTTATGTGTGTTTGTGTGTGATTCAGAGCTTCCATGCAAGCCCAACAAAAAGAGCCACTTAAGGGATTCTCAGGAGGATCAGTGTTCAAAACGTGACATACAGTCAATGACACCTATGCATTAACACACACATGCACGCACACACGCACACACATGTTCTCATGCATGTACTCATAAGGGGCATGCTGTCATTGGCAGGTACAAACAAAAGGTAAGACACGCACCAACACACACACGTACACATACACACAAACAGATATGGTGCAAGATCATGGCCCAGTGAGGATTTCAGAATAAAAAGGCCAACTGACGTTAGAGTGTTAAAGTGAATTACCATGACACAACATGTGAGTACATGCGATCACACACGTGCTTACTGTGTGAGTATTACACAGAAATACACACACATACAGACACTGTGGACCACAACAGCGTTCCACTCACAGGTACAAACCATCAATAAAAATATTCTAGGTAATAATAATATAAAAATATATAAAAATATTTGAGATCAACAAGTTCTTCTGACAGAAACTACACCCAAATACATATTAATTTCATTCTAAAACTCTAAATATACATCTCATCATAACATATTAGTATAATGGCCTCAATACATATAAACAGTAGAAACAATTGTTTTAAATAAAGTTGATGTTGCCATAAAGGGATTCACTTCTGTGATATGTGAACATAAAAACATTTATTTAAATTTTTATACCAGATTCCTCAAACATGAACATTCACTCAGGTACACACAGCTAACCTGATAGAAACAGAAAAACTTTTTGTTGTGATGATTTCAAATAAATAAAATGTCCTTTATTTTAAATTAAACATAATTGCTCGTCGTATTATATCATACTCACATTTCCTTTTGTACACAATACTATCATGCACCACGCTCTGGGTGATTCAGGTGTTTCTTTTTACATTGAATAACACATTAGCGGATCTGGATAATTAAGACTTACTATATTCATCTGTATTTTTACCTTTTCAGTTATAAGTCTATTGCAGAGAGCAGTACCTAAACTAGGAACACTACAACACTTGTGGACAAAGTGCAAAATGTTTTATTGAGAATACTTTGGCATTAACAAGCGAACAACTGCGTGTTAAACTCAACAAAGTCTTGTTAAACAACTCTTTAAGCCATAGACCCCGACTACCTGGTTGCATTGGTTGCTTGGACCCGGGATACATGTTTGCAGATGCAGTTGTTATGATGATTTCAAATAAACTGGTCGCAAAAGTCGTCTCCATTCAGGATCCTAATGAAAAATCTTTTCCACCTGACCCATAATTTAATGTTATTTCTATTTAATGTTAGTCATTCTATTAGTTTCCAGTTGTTCTTTTTCCCAACCATAATTTGTACCTCAAGTCTCATTTAAATACAGCAAAATTAATTATTGGAGCTAAGGGTGATTTTAAGTATAGCTGAAAACACCTGTTGACTTAATATGTAAAGTATAGGTACGTATATACTCTATAATGGAAAATAATATGTATCAAATGTATATTTTTAGTTTTTTAAAATGTGTAAACACAAGTGACACATATGATATTAAGGCAGGAGTATGAAAAGCATTTAGAGCAGTTAAATAAGTTCTGGATGGAGAAACAACAAGCAAATTGACTCAAATTTATGCACATCCACTCACACAGACGCTGACCAACTTTCCTTCAACAACTGTCTCCGTGCACGCATAGAGATATCTCTTTAGTTTAATTTTAGCTTCATTCATTCACATTAACAGCCGGATATTACTTTTAGCACAGCCAGGGAAGAAGATCATAAACATACCTTCACTCATACTTCACTAATACATACATATTATTACAGACAACCTCAAACACACACATACACAATTTAACATCTCATTCAGTGAGACACACTGACACCCAGCCTCCTCTCAGATGTGCCAAGGCTGAAGAGGAAAGCTGGCGAGCGCAAACACTCACGCAGCCTTGTGACCGTGCTCTCTACCGAGCTGCACTCAATCAAGATGCCAGAGGAGGGCTGGGAGTCAATGGCAGACTATGTGAGGAGTGTTTGTAATCGTTGTTTTGGTGATGAGCTGAGAGTCCTCAATCAAAACACAAGAACAGAAGAACTGAATTTATTAAACAACTAAAAAGAGTCACTCCATACAAAACATTACAAAAAAACATCAGTTTCACCTTATAAAGTGACTAAGAGCATAAACTAAAAAGATACTTTTCAAAGGATCATTTAGCTTCTGCATTAAAATTGATCCTCTAAATTTTAGAGATACAATGTAAACGTATTTTGTTATTTTTAGACTACTGCTATGTGGGGGTCTGGCTTGAAAGGACAATACCAGGGTTTTTTAGCCCATTTACCACAAATCATATATATTTACATTAACAGGAAACCATTTTTCAAATGATACTGCTGTGTTGTGGTTTCTATTAATGTATTAGTTAATTGTAAAGTGTCATGTCTGCAATTACCAATATTACAATGTTGCATCATCATTAAGATGAATGAATTATAGTTTTAAGGGTCTCTTAACTGATTTGTATGTCATATAAAATACATGGAAACAAAAAAATCTAAAAATATGATATGCAGTTGCACAAAGTCAGCAGAAAAGTAAGTTGCTTTGGGCATAAGTGTCTGCTCAGTGAATGTAATGCTAAAGGCCTGGAAAACCTTTTTTTATATGGAGTGATGGAGTCCTCCATGAGCAAACAATTTTCTGACAGTTTTTGTTTTTTCATATGAGAGATTTCTCTCTGGGCAGTTTTGTTTGTGCTCTTCTTACTGGCTTGAATTAGGATTTTACCACATTTGAATCAAAGTTTGATGACAATTCATTTATTTCGTCCTGACTATCAGTCAAATCTGATCAAAACCACACGCACTCAGTCCTGAGAATGTTTTCTCTTTTTTTGCCTAACTCTAACTAAGTCATGAATTTTTAATGTTATGCAGACATACTTGAATTTTAGTGGGCTTTAAATACACACGATTTGTAGTTAGAGGCTTAAACATGGTAAACACTGTGTTATGATGAGGAAAAGGTCAATTGGCTGTTCAGGGTCATCTGCTCATATCACAGCTGTTCCTCCAGAGTTGACTCTTTCCTGGGTAATAGAGAGGCAGGAAGAAGGGATGGCGAAGAGCAGAGGAAAGAGTGATGCGTTTTGAGGGCTCGTACTCCAGCATCCTCTCCAAGAGATTAAAGAACTGGTGGTGCTCTGTCGCTTGTGACAACAAGTACTTCTGAAAAACACCGGTTAAGAGAGAAACATGTTGTGTAAAGGAGTAGACACACTTAGTTTGTGTTTAAAAGTTTGCATCTGTCTCAGCTCACCCTTAAAGGCTTGCATTTGGCTTTCACATAGCGTCCGGACTTGGAGCACTCATTCCAGTTGAGACGCCCACAGTGGAAATATTTCTGCTTTCTGTGAGAAACACATTTTGTTGGATAACGTGTGTTTTCCTGTTTGTTAGTAAGAGGGTACAGGCTTGTGTTTACCTGCTCCTTTGAATCATCCTCTGAGGAATTGGTCCCTGTATTCTCTCCATCATAGCAAGATGCTCCTTATTGTCATGAGTCTACAAGTCAACAAGAGAGAACGCACAAGTGAAGAGCATGTCAGCAAGATCAAGATCATCCTACTTTCAACATGCTGTAATTGTACCAGTATAAACACGCATGTGACCTGGTACATTGTGAACCCTTCGTAATATTCAAACAGGATGCAGCCGATACTCCACACATCACAAGGGTGACTCCAACCCAACTCTGCAGGAGAGGTAAGAGGAACCAATGCTTCAACACCAACTGAACAAGACTGACAGCTCCTGCTTACTCTCTAGTTTAAACCAACATCTCTTACCCAGTATGACCTCCGGGGCTCGGTAGTGACGTGTAGAGATGATGGTAGAGTGGTGTTCGTGGTCAAAGGTGGCACTGCCAAAGTCAACAAGCCGCACTGTGGTGTCATTTAGTCTCCTCTCATTGCACTTCTGAAGAAGGACACACAGAGGAATTAAATAGTCTCCAAACTTCACTGAACCATTTAATAGATAATTCAAGTTTATTGCTATTTGGGCCTTATTTATTGCCACACAAGCAGCATGGCTCTAGGGATGGCAATGACTGTCCATTCATTGATCCATCCATTGGTCCAGATTGAGATATCTCAAACAGTATTTGATGGATGCAACAAAGGTTTGCAGCAGGACACAAACTGGGGACGTTGCAGTTCATGTTTGGCACAAAGCTATGATGCACCAGGATAAATTGTAGGCTACCTGATAATTGTTGTTTGATGAATTGTGAGCCCCCAGCTTTTCATGTAGCACCATCATCAGTCAGAACTTTAATCAGTCCAATATTTTTCTTTTTGACCAGTACCTGCAAAACCTCAGCTGTAGTTTGTATTTAATGCTCATTAGCAAATGTTTTCATGCTAAACTGAGATGGTGACAGTGGTAAACACCAAATCTGCTAAACATCTGAATGTTAGTGTTGACATTGTGAGCATGTTAGCATTCTGACAATCAAGTTCAACTGAAAGCACTACTGTGCCTAAAGTACAGCATCACAGAACTATTACTGTAGATATATATCTCTTGTAGATTTAGCCAACCATTTTTATGAGTTATGATAGGAATTATACTTCCTAAAGTAGTGGCCGAGATCAAGGAACATGACAACATAACCAAAAAGGAGTCTGAAAGGGCAAGAAACATCCAGATTTGCATAAATTATTTTCAGTGAAAGAAAACCTGATATATCAATAATATCCGGTTTTGCATTTGAAAATATTGCACACACAATACAATAAGTACAACAAGTCAAAGTTGAACCAAGACCCTTGTCTGCAAACTGTGTGCAAACAACATTTAAACAACATTAATGGTTACCATTTGCCTTCTCCAAAATCTCCTCATGTGTCTTTTTTTTTTTTTTTTAGCAATGTCAGTGTATTCTCAGATCTCAGCAATTATGCAATACTATAATTACCAAAAGGAATGATAGCCAAAAGTACAAAAATAGAACCCAAGTTGAAAAAAACTCCAAAAAAAGCATTTCTTCCCCCTAAAAATATTATTAGTTTTTTTTTTTTAAATATCCTTTCAAATATGCCAGACTGAGGTCAACAAACACAACCCATAGTTTTCCTGGATAAATGTGTCTAAATAAAGGGACTGCATGTGGGTGGTTCACAGGTTCTGCTGATACAAATATGCATCCAACTGAGCAATCACAAAGCAATCTCCCTTTTCTGCCTGCAATTATCTGCTGTTTTAACATTCAGATTTTCTCTCACCCCTGAAGGTTTCAGCCTTCATGCCTGCAGTTGTTTCTAACCTTCTCTGTGTTGTATATGAGAGAGTAGTCTGAGTTGACAAAGAGGATGTTCTCTGGCTTCAAGTCGGTGTGCGTCAGCTTGTTGTCATGGAGAACTGCAGTGGAGACAGAGGGAGGGGGAGAGGAGAGAAAGTAGACGTTTAGATTTATCAGGAGCTAGTGAGCCAACGCCCTCATCTGGCTGAGTTTTCTGTTGGTTAAACAGTTGGATATGATGCCAGATTTGTGAGAGAAAGTTAAAAGTTGTGTGGGTGGTTGTCTGTACTATGCAATGGTGACTTGTTCATTTTTGACAGGGGAATTGCCTTAACCCTAACCCTAACCCTAGGACTGCAGGATTATTCTATAGGCCTAGTCTAATTCTTGATATTATTGATTTAATAGAACTGCTATTAGGCTAAACACATATTTTGTGTAGGCCTATTCTTTTGCTGAATGTGAACATTAAGAATTTTAATAATGCTATTTTTTCAAAACACACCATAGTTTTGACAGTATGAGCTGAGCATGGTGCAGTCAGTGCAGATTAATTTCCTCGAACACATTGTCTGCTCCCTTCCCAGGTTACACCAAACATCTGTCATAAAAACTATATCTGTAGTCATGTCTCCCCAAAAATATTTTGCCACAGAAGTGGCTTGGTCTGGGGGTGTATTTTCAACAGCACGGACACGACTGAATGATCATAGAAATATTATAGGAATGTTATGAAAATACTACAGGCAGCAGTGTGTCTCCATGATCCTCCTGCTCTTCGGTGACTACATGTTGCTACTTGACACTTTGATCATAAGGTGACACTACTCTATAGAGTACATTGGCTACAATATAGTATAGAATTGAGTATTGATAGTATATAGTTTGGAGAATATTATAGATCCAAGACAAAACTGACAGAAGGGTGGGACTGTAGGGAAAAAGGTGCATTTACAAATCTGTCTGCTACTTCAGCACCACGGACAGTGCCATAGATTTATCAATAAACAGCACAGTTAGGCTACTGATATTTTAGAGCCATGATGGGGGCCATAGATTCTAACTTGTACAAACATTCAGTCAGATAATAATAATAACCTTTTCAAAACAAGGTTACAAAGTGCTTTATGAGGTTGAACCAGGACTAAAATATTTCAATGAAATATAAAATACTACACCCAAGTTTCAGGCTGCAGGTTTGATATTTGTAGATCCAAGATGTTTCTGTAAAATATGGATGGACTTTGGGGGACCAAAGACATTTATTTCTGATTTGTTTTCATTTAGCTGAAGAAGGTTTTGGGACATCCAGCACTTGAATTCTGACAGACAAGACAAAAGATGATTAAAATTGCCTTCTTCAAGGATTTTTAAAGGGACATAAATTTGTGTATCATCTGCATAACAGTGGTAATGGATTTTGTGTTTACATATGATATATCCTAGTAGTATATGTTGTGGAATTTTGGAGCTGATTTCACTGGCAGTTTTCAGGTTGAAGAAGAGAGGAATCAGAGAGGAATCTGTTTGAGTTTTATCTGGTCCACTTTAATGAAAGAAACAGGCCTTGCAAGGGAGATAGACTGAGAAACATCAGATCAGACAATGTTCCAAACTCATCTGAACCCCTGACAGTCCAACACCCAGCCTTAAAGCGAGTCAATGCATTTAGATCATCAGTCCCGAATCAAAACCCTTTGACCTGAATTCGTATCTTTGCTTTTGCCTCGTCTCGTCTGGCGACGCCTGCATCTGGCCTTCATTCGCCATGAGGCTCCTGGTTTATTAAACAATGCATGTTATCTTCTGTCTGAGAGAACAGAAGAGTACAGCTTGACATTTTGTTGTCCTGGTCAGTTATGGATTTATCCATATCAGTATATATGCAGAACAACAAGAAGCTAAGGATGGAGCCTTGGGGAACACCACAAGTCAGAGGGGCCAAAAAAAGAGGCATTTCCCTTGACTACTGCGAAAGTTCTGTTTGATGAAAGGGCCTCAAAATTACTAAGAAGAGGGGGACAGCTAGCCACTGTATTATCTGTGTGAGGCTAATGTGTTGCTATCACAATATTCTAAGTGGCATTAACAGTTAATTTACTGTTGGGTTGATATGTATTTTATTATTTTATTTGTAGACTCAATGTAGCCTATATGTTATGTATTTTTCATTATTATTTTTTTACTCTTGACATCTGACAGCCAGTCTATAGCCTACTTTTGTGACTCCAGTTGCTTTGTTGCTGTACTAATTGGCTTTTACAATATCTTAGGTTTTTCTCTTGTTAATGTTATCTCATCCATCAACTCCTTCATAAGTTTGCTCCATCCTGCATCATGTTACATATACAAACCAATTCAAGTTGCTGTGTTTAGATTAATTGATAAATCAATTACTCAATTAACAAAAAAAAATAAACTGCAACAATTTGGATCTTCGATTTATTGTCTAAGTCACCAATAATTGGTTGATTAATCAATAGTGAAAGTAAGTGTGGTTGATAGACAAAAGACAGTGATAGTTGCAACGCCTAGCCGTGTTTCTCCTAGGAAGTTTAAGTCAAGGACACTTATGTCATCTTCAGTTTTCAGTCACCCTCTAAATATCTGGCTTCTTTGCTACGACATCAGTGGGACAGTGGTGGAAAATCTGCTTACTGCTGTCATTGACATTAAAGTACTGGAGAAAAAGCAAGGTGGTATAGTTAAGTGTGATGCACACAAGACTCACATCTGACAGCGTGGCAGATCTGGTGGGCCATGTGTCGGATGTGGTTAATGGGATAAGGCAGGAAGTTGTTTGCTTTCAGAAAGTCGAAGGTACTGAGAGACAGCAGCTCAAAGGAGATGCATACATGGCCGTAGTAGTTAAACCAGTCGAGCATCTGCACACAGTGACTGATGAGGAGAAAAAAGGAGAAAGAAACAAAGGATTAAATGTATGAGACAAAAAAAAACAAAAAAAAATATAAACTTCACCCTAAAAATAACCAAAATAACAAACTACTCACTGTTTATTGTTTGGATCTTTCTCACTGATCTTCTTCAGCACGTTGATTTCCTGTTTGGCTGCTTCTCTATATTTTTCCATATTCTTAATGATCTTCAGAGCTGTTCGGCTTCCACTTCTGCATGTTAAAATACTGTATTTGAATTTAATAATAAACATTACTCGTGATGTATATTGCAACTTTCATTATTACATGAAAAACTTTACCTTCTGTGGTCCAAACAGTGAACAACTTTCCCAAAAGTCCCCTCACCTAAAGTGTCGAGTATCTCATCTGTAAAACAGATTGAGGCGAAACAGGGTGTTGATGCCCGAGCAGTTCTATGAACGCTGCCAGTTCTTCCAACTGAACTGATACCTACATCTGTCTTCGAGGACGTCCCCATTTTTGTAGATCAGGTGTCCATTCTCAGTGTCTCTCTGAGTGTTGCCTGCGGGCTCACCGCTGCCTCGCTGAAAACAGTCAACCACAGAGAAGGAAAATATCAGGGCTGGTATGTCCCTTTCTTCACTGAGTAATATTTAAGCCTTAGGCCTTAAAGGTCAAATATCAATATCAATATCAGTGCAAAAATCTGAACTGTTATGCCTCTTGAGAGTGCTTAGTTTCACCTATAAAACTCCACTCTGTCTTTGCTGCCATGACAGAAGAATTCCTTAAGTTTATACATTAAAGTTGACCTGGGCTTGTTCAAAAGGAGGTTAATAAGAAATGTCAAATGACTTCTGGCCTCTTTGGAGGAGCTGAGGCTCTATTTCCATCCACATTCTGAGACTGTTATTAATATCAGAAGCCCAGCATGTGCTGAGAAGACACTTACTGCAGGACAGGGGCCACAAAATAGACCGCGCGCAAAACCAAACACCGACATATATAAACAGGCACAGTCCGCATGTGATTTGTTGTGAGAAGATTGTGGAGCTTGAAGCTTGAAATTTTTTTTTTAAATTATTGCAACCACATAATATAGATGGTTTTAGGTCAAATGTAAACCATGATGGAGAGATGGCAGAATTATTAGTAGAAAGAAATAGAGTTAGGAACACGCAGAATGCATGCACGGGAAAAGGAGATACTCACAGATAAGCAGAAGCAAATACAGTCCAGAAAACCTTTATACAGAGAATATAGCTGTGTCTTTCCCATTATGCAGAAGTGCAGAGCCTCTCAGAGTGGAGACGTGCTTGAGTGGAAGAGAAGAGGATGGAGGGAGGTTGTAGCAGGTGGAGAGAGGCAGTAAAGCAGAGGCATAAAACTACCAGGAGTTTAGAAGAAAAAGCACAGAGGACGGAACAATACAATATTAAAGCAATAACACAGAGAAACAAGAAGACAAGGACTTGCGACAAAGTAAAAAATAGCCTGCGATGTTGTCAGCGGAAAGCAAAAGCAAAGGAGGAACACGAGTAAAAAGCGACACAGTCTGACCACAAAAATCGACACGGGGGGAAAAAAAGCTTTTGAGGAACAAAGAAAACACCACAAAAAGTGAACAAGACAGCTGAAGTACAAGACAGAAACAGAAAGTGACAGACAGAAATGAGACGCAAAGACAGGAGGAAGAGGACAGTCAGAGAGACAGAGAGAGTGAGCTGAGACAGATGCTAATAATAAACTTTGGTCACAGCCCCCTGAGAAAGTCTCGAGAGTAGAATCAAGATGTGGTCAGGGGGACTAAAGGAGGGCGAGGAGTCGGAGGAGGAGGAGGAGGGGAGAGAGATCCAGTTTCACTCAACTTACTTACTCTCCTCCTTGCACCTCCTTAACCCCTGCAATATGTTTTGCCACACCTGTCCTCCTCTGCATAGCACAGATACTTTTCAATATACAGTGCATGCTTTCTTTACAGAAATAACTGACAGAGATCACATCAAATTTTTATTTTGTGGTTCTCTCAAAGGGACACTTCACTCGAACAGAGAGGTGTTTCTTTCAGTACAGAAAAACATGAAGTGAGGTCATTAAAAATATTAAAAAAAATAAAAAATGTTAAAATATTTATCTGAGATGCCATATAGTTTATACAACATGTCCTAAATGGACCAATGATGTCAAACCATGCTTTTGGAAATTTTATCACATATAAACATCATATAAAAGGTTTTAAAATCTTAAACAATTATAAACATGTCAACAAGACACACCAACAGCAAATCTTACGAAATGATGAGTTACAAAACTTTTCATTTTTACCACTATTTCATTTGTGTTTGACTGTTTGAATCCTGAATTAATAAAGTGAACACAAGAAACAATCAAACAATCCTCTTTCAGGCTGAACAATAATGTTTGTTTTGGTGGTTTATGGGGACCTGAGTGACTGTGTATACGCCACTAAGTCAGATGCACCTCCTCGTAGTTCGGTCCAGGTAATATCAAGATGTCCCCATAAGGCATGTCCTGCTCCACACACACCTTCCTGGCTGATAAAATCTCTACACACACACACACACACACACACACACACACACACACACACACACACACACACACACGTTGAGTTTAGTGGCAGGAAAATCAACAAATATAAAAAGATCAAAATAAACTCACATTAAAAATGGGTAAAAATCCTTTTTTTTAAATTGTATTATTTCTCTATGAATTATTGTACATTATCCTCCAGTGTGTTGTCAGTCCAAGTGTTGCAGACACCAACAGTATCACTCACTCGCTCTCCTCATTATTAAAGCTTCCACTAGTGACATCATTTGGTACTTTCAAAGCCCTGACTCAGACCTTTTTTTCTAAACTGAAAATCAGATCTCATAACTCACCAACCACATATTGATTAAAGAGTTTCTTTTGGCGCTGATGCTGCAACATGACCACAATTTCAACACACCAGTGATGGGAAGATTTGATGATAACTGAAATTGATGCCCTCACCCAGAAGCCTGTGAAAAATGTTGCTGACAGCTCTGCGGTCGGTGTCTGGCGGCAGAAGAGACTGAAACGGCACAGGTGCGACTTCAAGCTCAGCCGACTCTGGCATCAACCTAGAGACACACACACACACACACACACACACACACACACAAGCAACGTATTCCTGTTTGCACACCAAAACAAATGCAAAGATCGCATAAAACAAACTCTTGAGTTTCTGATATTTCAGGTAAGATGCAGGCTTTCACTGTCACTGTTACCCCGGAGACTCTTCCAACAATTTCCCCTGCATGTCCTCCATCACCTCTGGGATGTCCCGCAGCGTGGATCTGGAGACAGTGGACCTGCCAACACACACACACAGACACACACTCATAAACATGACTGCACTCATATAGTCACTCATATCTTTCTTTGTTACTTACCCTTCTCTCTCTGATGTGTACATGGGGGAAATCTCTCGAGACCTCTCCCTTTGGTCGGAGCCCTCCAGTAGCAGTGAATCATGACCTTGACAAACACACACACACTTTTATTCAGATGTTTGAAGACATTCGCTTATATTCATTCCCTGGAAGCTTGCCCTAACCCTTAACCAAAAGTGACACATGCCTAACCCCCACCCCTGACCTGAGCCGCCCCCCCTGTGAAGGCACCAACCACTCAAGCTCATGCTGAATGCAGGTGCAGCACAAACAACTTGAGGGCAACAATTTCACCCCTCGTAAACACAAATAAGCCAACCAACTGATTTAAATCCAAAATGTGGAATGAGTTGTGAAATTTTTGATGTATTGGTGCAATCTTGTGTTGTTGTTTTTTTTACACAAGGTTTACCTGAAATACCAAACATCTCTGATTCTGCTAACTCTCTAGGGACCTGTATTCACACACAGACACAGACAGTTATTCATCTTCTGACATTTCCTGTCCTCTCCCGGGACAAAATGTCTCCACAAATATTCCCAAACCAAACACCCTTCCCCACCTCCTTGGGGCTGAGCTCATGTCTCTCCTCTCTTTCAGCCATTTCAGCCATCTCAATCATCTCACGCTCTCTTTCCTTCTCGGAGTCGTCGGTGGACTCTGGCCCTCTCTCCCCGACCTGCAGGTCCGAGCCTGAGAGAGGCACGACAGTCGCAGCCTGTCTCCATAGAAACTGCACCTCTTCAGGCAAGACTGCAGGGAGGGGGGAAATAGATTTGTTTATTTTTGAAAAGGTTACTCATTCACGTCCTTGAAAATAGCAGTAGGTGCAGATGAGTATGAGAAGTCTGGAAGAAAAGAAGAATTGAAATGACATATTTTTCACTTTACATCAATGAATTATTATAATTACTTAGAGGAAACCGGCATCAATAAAAATAATGAGATCAGCAACCTCTTTTCATTCACATTTAACATTTGGTGCCAGTGGGTTTGATCTCACAGGAATCTGCTGGATTGATTTATAGCACAAGATAAAACTAATTTACAATACAAAACCAATTTGTTGTAATTCAGAGCAACACTAGAGTGAAATGTAGATGATCTTACTGGTGTTTATTGTAATGATGGACATAATTAAAGGAATGGTAACTATATAACCTATACTGCATAGTTTAAAATCTCATTTTTGTGCTCTTATTGGAACTACATAACATTTTATATATTATCTGTAGCTGTTTAGCTTCAAGGAGTGATAAGAAAGGAAAGAGTGCAGTGATGTATTACTGCTGTCCCGGTTTTATAGTGGTGCCTAAGTGGACTGAGTTGCACTGATAGAGCTTGCATCATTCACCTACTTTTACCTAAAAATGTTTTACCTAAAATGTCTTATAATGTACTTAATAGTAATGGTAGATGACTGTACTTATAGAGTGCTTTTTTAGTCTTATCGACCACTCAAAGCGCTCTACAATACATGAGAACATTCACCCATTCACATACATTCCTATATTGATGGCAGAAGCTGCCATGCAGGGTGCCAACCCCTCGCTTCCTATCCCAAGCACCCCACTACGTTTCTATGCTCACCCACACACACACATACACGCTCACACACCAATGGTGCAGCGATTGGGAGCAATTTGGGGTTCACTATCTTGACCGAGGACACTTTGGGACACAGGGATTGAACCACCGACCGTCTGATTGGTGGACTCCTTTCTACCTCCTGAACCAGAGCTGTGTCACAGCATTACGCTAGCATCACATATAAGTCCTAGCATGGAATAAAGGTCAATCCTCTCAACCATGGTTATATTTGTTTATGGTAATTTTATGAAGTAATCACAATTGATTTGACAATATTACACACTTGCTGATATCTGGACCAACTGGAGGACAAATTTCTTCTACCAGTCCAATAATTAATACTGTTACACAAATAAATATCAGTTTGTTCTTTAAAGATGTGTTTGTTCTTTACTTCAGCCCCACATGTACAGTTACTAATCTAAGATATGTGATATGTGAGCCGCAGGACAGCCGCTGCCCATACACACAGGTGTTTTCACTTAAGTTGCCTGATTAAACCTCTTCTTTGACAGCTTGGCTGACATTTCCCTGACACTCTTATTGGCTTTATTGCACCTGTTATCTTAAGCCCTTTTCACAGTAGACATTTGGACTTATTAATTGTTTTTGATAACATTAACTGTGGCTCTGTTCTATTTCAGTGCCCAGTAAGTCGTGACCATGTGACAGTGAGCTGGCACCAGGACCCTGAAACTGAAGGAGCCAAATAGAATTCAGCAATCATTAATTTTATTATTTACATATGTGCTTTATCTTCTGTGACAAGTTAAAATGTCTTCTTTGAAAAAGACCTGTTGTTATTAGTACATAAGCTGCATCTGAAATCACACTATTCACCACTCCCTAGATAATAAACGCCCAATAGTTTATTTAATAGTGGGCTGTAAAGTGAGATTTCAGATACTTACTGATCACAAGTGTAAAATGTGGCGAATTGCATTGTAGGATTGTTAGCATTGTGGAATTTTTGAGGGCACTATAAAGTGGAAAAACACACAATTCAGACAGTCAGAGGGTCAATATAGTGCACTATATAGTAAATAAGGAGTGATATCAGACATTTGTGACATTACATAACTGTCAGCTCCACCCAGCTTCAACCTGACTATATCTTTGATCAGCCAAAGTAACTGAAAACCTTTAGCTGGTGTTTTATTGAGCATTATTGTATTTATTACAGGTGTTTTACTGACGGGTGCAGGGGTTGCTGAGGAGCTCAGCAGCGGGGAGCCTCCTGTGAGAAGCCAGCGGGGGGAAGAGGGGACGCATGGTCTCAGTCAGAGGGTTGTCAATCTGCTGCTGAAGCACCTCCTGGGAGAGCTGTGTCTCTGGGTCGAAGAAGATCAGCTGCCTCTTCCTCCTCCGCCTTCTCACCTTCACCTCAGGGGGAGGCACATCCTGGGGACGGGAGGTGATGAGCCAGTAAATTTACCAGAACTTTCCTCCAGTCTGTTAAATGTACTCTGAGTGCTGTTTTGCCTTTCATAAAGGCTTTATAAGTTGTAGCTAATGGCAAATTCAATTTTCATGTGTCGGTCCATGTGTCGTGTTAGAAGAGGATAAACACCCAGCAACCAATAAACTATAATTATTATGACTTATAGCTAAAGCATTAGTAAAAAAATGATTAGTCGATAATAAAGAGGCAGACAGGAAACAAGGAGAGAGTCGAGTATGACATGGCACAAAAGTCTCCGGCTCTAATGGAGGTTGTGATTATTTGACATGCACCTCTAACTCTAGACTTCTTTTTACGCGTTCCTTTGCTACAGATGGTGGCGAGGGGAGGGCGGGCACAGAGACGGGGGTCAGCTGGCCTGTGGGGGGTCCGGGCTTCTCCACAGACAGACCTGACTCTTCCTGAGGCAACAAAATGGCATCTTCACTGGAGAGAGTAGTGGGCTGTAACCTGACACAAGTAGAAACACAGTCAGTGTGGATCAGTGTGTGTCTGAAGTGTCCACATGCATGAGTCTGAATGATTTACTCGATAGTGGATCCTGCAGGCTCTCCCTCTCTTCCTTCCCTATCCATCTCTTGCTCTGCTCGTGTCACTTCTTCTCTTGCTGTCTCTAAATCTCCTGTTAGAAAAGGTTAAAAAGAAGAAAAATGATGATAATCTCTTCTAATTACCTTTCTTCTTAAAAACCTTTTTGTCTAATAGGAGAAATGAGGCCTTAGTTTTCCCACTCACCCTCTGGGAAGTGATCCGTTTGGGCCAACAGGAAGTCAATAGTATCTGGATGATGATCGGTGAGCTCCACACCTTCAAACTAGCATGGAGAAGAAGACAGACAGGAGGGAAAGATGGATGGAATTGAAGACAAACGTGTCTTTATATGTGACTCTTTTGACAGCTGTACCTCTGCAGTCGAGATGGCGACTTGCTCCGGCTCTCTCAGAGTGATGCTGTCTGGAGATGCAGTTATGTCTTGAAATAAAAAGGAAAAAAAAAGAAAAGAATGGATGACATTAATAAAAAGACTCAATAGCATGTTAACAGCTACACAAGCTGCTGAAGCCAGTGGGAGAGGATACGGCTCATCAAGCAACAATTAAAGTGTTCTCTTCTGCTGAGTGAAATCCAGCTACACAACACTTCCCGACACCGCGGCATCTGCTTCGGCCAATTAGGAGGGTGTTGTTGAAGGGAGTCAGCTCTGCGCTGTCTCCGCTCTAACCTGACCCGACCTGTCTCTCTCCGCTCTGTGCTGCTCCATAATTTCTGCCTGGATTTGCACAATCGGAGCTCTGTTTTTCTCAGTGACCTGTTGGCATTTCTGTACGTATCACCGCACACAGCCTGACATACAGGACGTCTCTGGACACGCTGTAATTAGGCTGTGTCTTATTGTAAAGCTGCACAGCTGACTTTTTAATTATATGTGATAATCACATAACGTGGATGGCCAACATTCTGCTACATTTTCTTTCACTGGAATGTGAATTCTTTAATCTGCATTTCAAACATCATCAGGCTGTGTTTAACACAGTGAGACATCTGCATTAGTAAGAAGTACACACAAAGTAAATCAACATATATTCAAATTCCATCCTAATCTGGTCAAAGATCACAGTAACAGATGTAATTTGAAGCGTTTCTATTTAATACTACAAGGAAATATCAGGATATACTCTACTTTTTACATTTATTTAGGAGCTTTAGTTATTTTTCAAGTAACGACTTTCCATGTAATACGTATCATGAACTTAAAAAATATATGATGCATTGTTATAGAAAAAACTACCAAACAGCATAGAAATTGTTTCAATGAGCTCCTTTGCTGTTTAAATGTAAATGCATCAGTAAAAACAGTCAAATTGCATGACAAGTACTTTTGACACTTTATGTACATTTTGCTGGTAATACTTCCCACTTGAGTAAAATTTTGAATGCAGGACTTTTACTTGTAATGGAGTATTTTTATACTGTAACATTGCTATTTTTTACTTAAGTAAAAGACCTCAGTACTTCTTCCACTATTGCAAATGACACAACAGTTTAAGTTATTGCACAGATTCATTTACTGTATTTTATGTGTTTACCAGGAACAAATGGAAGAATAATTTAATTTTCAGCTGCTCTCAATGAGACAAATCAGTTTGTTCCAAACAAACAAAAATAAATAAACCAACAAACATTTACAAACTATTATAGAACTAAAGGACAAATGAACAAATTCTGAATAAAAATCCACTACACATGTCGTCATATTACAATCAGTCCAACCAGTTCTGATGATTTAATCAGTTTTACCTGAAACATTATGACAGGTAGATGTTTGTTAACTGATGTCTGCAGCTGTGATGCTTAAGACTTAATGATCATCTGGAGGTGCATTTCCTTTACTTATCAAAGTCTCCTTCTTATGCTTGTATTATATTATTGTGTGATTAGTTCAAGATATGTCATATTTCTCATATTTCTCTAACCTAATGTCAACAACTTCTATTCTCAAACCCATTTGAATGACATTTTATTACATTTAGTCATTTTTCTGACAGTTAATCATGTAACTGAGTCACCATTTGAAGAGTTTCTTTGCTATTTTTACATTCAGAGTACATCTTGTTTTCTGCGGCTGCAGTGACCCACTGCCCTGAAGAGATCATTATTTTGATGCCATCACATGAACTCATCCTACCGCTCTCTAGTGCAGCAGCAGCAGCAGCAGCAGCAGCAGCAGTCGTAGCGGTGGGTTCAGAGAGTTCAGGAGAGGCTTCTCTCAGATATTCCTGACCCATCTGAGAGACAAAGAACAGCCAGAAAACACTTATTTGTTATACAAATGATTCAAAGGCAGCACCCCACTTCAATACATAATGTTAAAAACCACAAACCAAGCCAGAAATCTTGGCGTAGTCACGGACTCAGACCTGAATTTCAATAGCCACATTAATAAAATTACAAAGTCAGCCTACCATCACCTTGAGAATAAATCAAGGATTAATATGCTTCAGCAGGATTTGGAAAACCGTTTCCATGCATTTATCTTCAGTAGACTCGACTACTGTAAAACTGTCTTTACAGGTCAATGAGAAAGCTGCAGCTGATTCAGAACGCTGCTGCTCGAGTCCTCACTAAGACTAAGAAAGTTCATCACATCACTCCAGTTCTCAGATCTTTACACCGGCTTCCTGTCTGTCGAAGGATTGTTTGTTTATAAAGCACTGAATGGTTTAAGGCCAAAATACATTTCTGATCTGCTGCTACATTATGAACCATCCAGACCTCTCAGGTCATCTGGGACACATCTGCTTTCTGTCCCCAGAGTCAAAAATAAACATGGAGAAGCAGCGTTCAGCTTTTATGCTCCACATATCTGGAACAAACTGCAGGTCTGCTTTTTGAAATCAAGGCTGAAGACTTTTCTATTTGCCGCTGCCTTTATTAAATCAAAACTGAGGCTTTTGATTAATATCTTATGCTGCACTGTAACATTTACTCTCCTGTTCTATATGTCTTATTCTACTTTAACTTATTTCAAATTGAACACATTTTAATTGCATTTAAATGTCTTTTTATATTGGTTTGTGATGCCTTTTATGTTTTACATGAAGCACTTTGAATTGCCTTGTTGTTGAAATGTGCTGTACAAACAAACTTACCTTGTCTTATTTAATTTCATTACATTTAGATAAGTACTACTACTGATATTTTATATCTTTCCCTTCATCTACAGACTCCTGCTATGTGTTCATTTCCTTACGTTGTTATTTGGATACCTGTATCAGTATGGTGGGACTGGGCATGGCGCCCTGCATGTGCATCACTCCGAATAAGGGGTCCGGAGCTCCTTCTGCCTCTTCCAGGAGAGAAAGAGCATCCGGGAAGAGCAGAGCTTGTCTGAGAGACAACAAGAGGCCAAGCAGCAAGTAGCAGGAGTTATTTTCTGTTTGGAAATGCAGGCAAATGTGAATAATGAGCACCTGGACTCACCTGCTGTGATCATCCATATCAGTTTTCTGGGAGGTCCTCTGTTTCATCAGCTGGCCAATGATGGACTGAAGTTCCTCTAGAGAGACACAAAAGGTCGACCCCCCTGTGATGTTAGATAACACAGAGGAACAGCGCACCTGTCTCAGCAAGTCTCTCTCTCCTCTGACCTGTTAATGATTTCTTACCCAGGAGAATAACACACTGACGGTGGTACACGACAATGACGCCATACTGGAGCTGGGACGAGAGGTAGAGGGAGAAGCGAGGTCGCGGGAGACCCAGCGCAGGTGGCGGGACCTGCTCCAGCACGTAGTTCATGATGTCATCACTGTAAGGTCATTCGTTTTATATTAACATGGACCACTCACAGTTCAGCCAGTTGTAAAGTAAATATGTGAAACTGACTAGAATAACTCACCAGATGCTTTTAACGTTGACTTTGAGGAAATCCCGGCGAGGAACTCTGATGCCTTTTGTAGCAACCAGCCTGAAATGGTTAAAAACAAAATCTTGTTTTGTGTTTTTTATTCATCAGGATAAAAAGAGAAAGAGAAAGGGAGGGACTGAGTAAACTACAATCTCTCAGACTAAACTGGCAATTATGACTGCTTGCTAATTACTGTTTATTGTAAGTTATGATGGCCTGTAACTCACAGTTTTACAACTGGAGACAATGATTTGTGATTTCTGATTGTAACTGAGCAGAGATCCAACAGTAAACAAGCTGCATGGATGTCAAAATGCTCTCATAATAATGCCTCTGTGACATTTTTTTATTTATGTTTTGTTTATGAACAGGCCATTTGAGCTTTTATCTTACATGTCTCTTAATTCTGGTTATAACCTTCCAATGATTGACAATTGAAAATTCATGCAAACTAACATTATAATGATCAATACAGTGATCTTACAGTCTGTTAGTGTGGTTCATGACTTACACTGGCTTCCAAACAGGTTGCACGCAGTGGTGAAAATGTTATTAAAAAGCACTGAAGTGCACTTTTTGACTTATCACTGTGTTCACACTGTTGAACACTGATTCATTTGCTAATGCTGGATCTGTGAACTCAAGATTCTGCTCTCTAATAATCTACTAGTTTATTCTTCACATTGTAGTAACTTTTTCATCATTTTAGAAAAAAAAAATATCTCATGGGTAAAACATGTCACCAAATTTTTTGAGACATTGATTTGATGTGAACTTGATGGAGGTTCCATTTGTCTCAAAATACTTTATTCATCCCTCAATGAGCAATTTGATGAAAGCGACTTTGCAAAAAAGTGCAGGTTATTTTCTTATTTGTAAGTAAAAATAACAGGTTAGATAGACTAAATTGAAAATACAGGCCTCAAAGTACAACATCAATGCAACAAAAGTGAGTACATCTGTGACTTCCAGTTAAGACTAATTGCCTGAACAAGGTTATAAAAGAACCTGTGAACACTACAACTCTCTCAGTTTTGGCCCAGGTTCTGTCTAATGCTACATGGCTCCACATGGTGAGGAGTTGAATGAACAAGTATGAAACCAGGTTGTGAGACTTCATAAAGGTGGGAGAGGGTACAAGATCATCAGTAGGCTACTGAACAGAAGCCAAAACACGGTTCAAGCAGTAGTTAGGAGAGACTGAGAAAAACTCTGCAATCAAAAATAAAGGTTAGTTTCACTAATGAAGGGTTTGCTACTGTTCATTCTTAAATATGGACTTGTTGGAAGTTGAGTGTACATGCATTTATCAGTCTATACACAAGTTTAAACATTGATCAAAGACACACATCAAATCATAAAGTGTCTTCATCTTAATGTCACAAGTTAATGTGCCTTTTTTTGTCTTCATGTAACCTTTGACCTTCACCTCATCTTTAAAGCTGTTGTCTTTTGTCAGCAGCACTTCAAACACTCAGACTTTATGTTTTGGTTACTGTTTACATTAACAGATGTGTGTGAGCTTTTCCACTGATGCACCTGTTCTCTGACATCTTTTTTTTTTTAATGAATGTGTTACAGTTGCGCACCAAAATGGCGGAGAACCTGGGTTTAATCTGCGGGAAAACATAGAATATATTAAAGATTTACAAAAGCAAAAAAAAAATGTGCTTCGGTTGTACAAGCTGAACATCTCAAAGGAACAAAATCTCTAAAATATATATTGTACCTTACAACCCTACTGAGTAAACGTTTTGCTTTTCAGTTAGCATTTAAATTAAATATTAAGGTGTTTAACGGCTTTATTTAATACCAGGGATCATTACAGGGCATGAAATTGAACTGTTTAGTGATCCTGGATGTATATTTAAGGGTTGTGCGCGCAATGAGAGATGATTTAGGCGTTAACGTCCAAGTTTCCTTGAAGGAAGTCTAAGAAAAAACTCAAATGTTCAGTTTTCACGAATTCATATTGTTCACGGTCACAGTGAAGAATTAAAAACTCGAATTAACCTACAAAACATTTATAACTCACCAGATTGTAGAAAAACATCCCGTGTGACGCTTCAACACTGCAGGGTAGTAAAACATTTTCAGCAAATCTTTCAGTAAATCAGTAGAAACGCGACAGTTTGTGTTTCAGTGACATGGAGGCTGAGATGAAGTCTGAGCCGCTCTGATGGTTGTGGTATTTATATTTTTGCTGGACAATGATTGGTCAATCCCAGTTAGCGACTGAAAATAAAACTCTGGTCTTTAATTCTCCCTTTAGCTCCATGCAAGAATGTAAAATAGTGAATGTGATTTAAGAGACTAGAAATCAAGAACGATTAGAGCTCAAGATAATAATGATCCAAATAGTTTTCAAGCTGTAAATCTTATCGGGGACAAATGAGAACAAACAGTGACAGCATGTCACATAAAACATCTGGATTAGGTCTAAATGGTGACACTGATGACAGTCAGCATGAAATATCTTGTAGAAAACTATTCATACATTAATAATGTATTTGTGAGTGTATATGTTTTCCTTATAAGTTGTTATTTGAGTTATTACCAATCTTTTCCATAAAATTAAACTGGTTCTCCTTGAAGTTGTACCATATTTGTCTTTTTTTAAAAAGGCCTGCAGTATGTTGTTTCACAAAAGAGAACACACAGGAGCTATAGTTCATTAAAGAAAATGAACTTTTTATTCAGATGTAAATAAACACATGGATAAATTGAGACAAATCAGGAAACACATTCATATAAAATAACGGCAACAAAATAGCTGTAACAAAATTCACTGATCAACTTAAAAAAAACAAAACATAAACACAAAGTTACAGTGTTGAAGAGGCTTTTTTTAAAAGGTGCAGTATGAAGGATTCAGTGGCATCTAGTGGAACGGTCTTTGCAGAAATGGAATATAATATTCATATTTTAATTAGTGTATAATCACCTGAAGATAAGAATTGTTGGGTTTCGTTACCTTAGAACGAGCCTTTTATATCTACATAGGGAGCTGATCCCCTTCCATGGAGGCCGCCATGTTTCTACAGTAGCCCAGAACGGACAAACCAAACACTGGCTCTAGAGAGGACCTGTAACATTCTTCATGAGAGTTTTGTGGCCATTGTAGGTTCTCCTACATGGTTGGAAGGGAAAGATGAAGGGACGGGTATTCAGTTGGTTGCAATCTACAACCTCACTGCTAGATGCCACTAAATCCTACACACTGCACCTTTAAGTGTCCTAGAGATTAAGTTTCCTATAGATTGAGTAGACAGAGTGAAGTCCAGCAGATTACAGCAGTCTTCCTCTGCACTCTGTGGATCCACAGCAGCAGAGCAGCACTTTGCCCTCCACACTGCCCACCTCATAGTTGTAGTCCCAGGTGAGCTCTGTGCCTGCCCGGATCCGCCTGTACAAGGACACAAGCAGGCAGGTCAGAGCAGGATAAAACCTCAACACTATATACATACAAATAACAAGATAAGTGTGCATTCATTAGTGCATTAATGTTTTTCTTCTTCTGTTTATCAGATGAGTTGATTTTGTCAATCAGCGACTGGCTCTTTGTCTGAGAACATTTCTACTGATGGAGATTGTTTATGTTAATACAAACCTCTAAAAACAGTAGATAATATACCAGATGTATAAAACCCACTAGGGAGCATAAAGATGACACAGGACTGCCCCCTATGGCTGTGTTCAAATGGACAACAGCTCTGTGTGAAAAAACACCTCTACCATGTTCATTTTAAAGAGGCTGCTGCTTTGACACAGAAAGGTTGCAAATGCAGAAGGCAACGGCTAAAAAAAGAAAACAAAAAAACGCAGGACTGTTCCGCAAAAAGGTTTAAACTGGTTCAACTCTTGCTGCAACTCAATGTGCAACACACTGCTTTGGCCAGTCAAATACATAAAGAATAACTCCTGCACTGTCCTTCTTACTGCTGGATTATTTATTAGTTCACAACATTTCAGTCTGTCCGACCTTCAACAGTTGAGACAGATAGAATAAACCGAAACGTTGTGGACTACTAAATATCCCAGCAGTAAGCAGGACAGTGTGCGGGAGTTTCTCATTGAGGACATTTTGAAGACTATTGCTGATCAATGACATGATATCAAACTTGAATGATATTGAATGATAAACAGTTACACTGAGTTGTAAATCCTCCTCCTTTAGCATTTTAAATCTATGTGCAGTGTTCTGGCATCTAATAAGCCTTCAAACTCATGATTCTGTTACAGACTCACATTTTATCGTCTCACTCTCTTGAATAAACTCACACTCACCAAAGCTGCCCCTTGCCTTGTTTAAGTTTTTGATCTGAACACCCACTAAAGCCTAAAAATCTTTCTTCTTGAGGCTCCTGACTTTGACAAAAACATTATAGTTTCTGTGAAAAACATAAGATTTGTTGCAAACTCACTTGCTAGCAAAGAATGCCACCCAGGGGAACCGCAAGTCATGTGTGTCCACAAATACATTCTGGACGAAAAGGTTAGGACTACAGCTGTGCTGTAATGAAGAGAAGAGACAGATATGACACTGTTAGAAAAAACTGTACAGGGAGGGAATTTAAGTGACTTCAAAGCTTTCTTTAAAAACAGACTTACATTGAGGTAACGCCCAAGATTGCCTTCCAACTTGGCATCAATGATGTAGCAGGACTCCTCGCCATCAAAGAACTGACGGGTGTTTTTGGGAGCGTTGTCTCCACCTGCTCCAGTCTGACCCTGCTGCCCTGTTTTCCCTCCCTGACCCCCCTGACCTCCTCCACCTCCAGGCTGACCCGTTTTTACCATCATGCCATGACTGTTCTTCAGAGCGATGCCGCGTGTGGATTTCACCGCTACCTGCTTTTTAGTCACACCTGAGCCGGAGAAGCACCAACAGGCGCGAGCAAGAAAGACAAGAATGGAAAGTGAAAACAGTTCAAATCATTTGGTCATGAAGTATTTTCACATTTCCCCATCTGTCCCTTCTCTTCTTACCCTGAGGGACTTTCTCTTTCTCCTTGTTGTCTTCAGATCCGGAGCTGATGGTCTGAACATCGTCACTGTCAGAGAGCGTCATCACATCCTGCTTCTTCCCCGTCGTCTCTGACTTCACATGACTACAAGAAACACAAAATTATTAAAATCAACATAAGGTATTAGGATTGCTCACTGAGTTTGCTAATTGTTGTTAAATACACAAAAAGAGCAATTCCAGCTCACCTCTTACTGTCTCCAGATTCCTGTGATGGAAAACAGAAAAGGAAGGTTCACTGAATGCTGATGAGCATGTTGATTTTAAAATAAAATAATAAAATTTATTCTAAAAATAAATTATTTGTGAAACCCTGTGATATATCCCTTATATTTAAAACACACTTATGAAACATTATTCTTGCTTCACTTTCTCTTTACTCACCTTCTTCAGTCCCTGGCTGGTGAGCCATGAAGCCACTTTGCTCTTCCCCGTCTCCTCTGGCATGGATGGTGGCTTTTCATCATCAGTTCCTCTGGCCGATGCGCTCAATCCATCTTTACTATCTTGACTCCCTGGGGCAGGAAGGAGAAAAATGTGTGAAAAGACAAAAAATTATCTCCCTAACTGACCTCTAGACGCTGAAAATGAATACTGAGAAAACACTGCCGCTGTTTAAAAGGCAGTCAGTGGCGAACAGCTTAAACATTTCTACATAATAGAGCAGGTGTGTTTGAGAAAGATAAAGTGCAATGTCAAGGTTTGCCCTTCAACTCTAAAACATAACCTAAAAGACACCAAGTTGGACACTCTGGCAACTGGCATTCACACTCACATTCACAACTGGCTTTTATACTGCATTGATGGATCACAATTACTGGTATTAGTCACCCCTCTTATCCACATGAAAATCTGGGTGGCTGTCTCTGAACATTCCGAAATGGTCAATCAGACAGTCACACCCACTTTATGCAGTGATTAGCCAGGGGTGTAGAGTTTGAACCTTTCTCTCAAGCCCTCGCTCTTTTTTCAGTTTCTATCCAACTATTTGTCATTTGTCAAGTGTCCAAAAAATTCAACATCATGAACTCCTTCCAGGAGAAACTATGTGAAAATGTGCACAGTTATCCACAGTTTTGCCGTTCAGACCTGCTCTTAATATTGCTTTCTGATGTGGCCACATCATTAGAACTAGTCCGTTGAGCATACTGTTATTACTGCTTCTGAAGATGCAAGCTCACCTTCCTTGTTGCCTTTAACCTGACCACGTGTGGTGTAACTCCTCCACACCGAGCTGGAGCTGTAATAGTTTTCCTTCACAAACGTGTCGTCTGAGCTGTCACTTTCATCTTCACTTTTAGAGTCTTTGTCATCATCGTCATTACTGTCCCCCGATGAACTTGGGCTTTGAGCTGTGAAAGATTTAAAAAAAAAAAAAAAGTCAAAAGGTCAAACATCATATAGAGAATGAGCAGGAATAACGTCAGTGAGGATAAAGGCAACAAACACTGCTGAGAATCTAACAAGGACTATTAGTAAACATCTTGATTTCTCACCACTGGACTTGGACTCACCCTTCTTGGGTGGTCGGCCCACAGGGTTAGATGACACCAAGGCGGAAGGTTGGATTTTTATCCTGGTCATGTCCACGCCACTCCCCTCGCTGTCCGAACAGTGAGCCTCACTCTCATAACCCTCCTTGAAGTTCTCCACACTCTCTATATGGTCCAGGTTAGCAAAATATTCATCGCCCATCTCTAGGCCTTCTTTGTCAGCAAAGTCGTCTGTCAAGATTTTACCTGGTTAAGCGAGAGAGAAACAGAGAAAGGAAATAGTTAGTAGCTTGCAGTCAGGTCATCTGCAGAAGCACTATAGTGTATAAACTGATAAAGATGTCTAAATGTGTGCCTGATTTCATCACCCATGTACTTGTAAAACCATTAAGTCCCCTTTCTCACCAGCATAGATGCATACAAAAGAGCCCTTGGCCACGTCGTCCAAGCAGCGGATGCCCCAGCCTTTGTTCTGGGTCTTGAAGAGCTGGAGACGCACCTGAAGGCCATGCTGCACCAGCTTATTGGTACACATCTGAGAACATTTGCAGCGCTTATTACACTCATAGATCCTGAATGAGAGTGGGAGAGCGGGCAGAGAGAAGGAGAGATAATGGCCTCTGAGACAAGACAGTCAAATTGGCTGTTTTATTCAACAGTAATTATCTTCTTATGAGGTTATGAGGGGTGACAGCAAATTAGTTTTTCTGTAGAGTACACCTCAATTGGGAAATATTTTGGTGTGGGATGTGTGTATATATGTCTGACCCTGTGGGCAGGCACTCCTCTAATCGTTTGTGCAAATATCCTGCATTTGGGTTGATTTGTGCCCCTGGTGTACAACCCGTCGCCTGAAGGGTTAGCTGATGGCAAGAGCATTTGGACCTGTAATTAAGACACAAAGATGTTAAAGCACAAAGACATACTTCAGAATATTAACAATAATGTGAAAAAAAAATTATTTCACTAACTTGTCTCGACAGCCGTCTGTGCACTCACACCCAACTAGGAAGTCTAGACTGGTGTTGATGAATACTCCATCTTCAGGAATACGCTCTTTACCTTTAAGAGACAAGAGGAAAATCTATCAGTGTCTCTGCAATCACTTACTGGAATGACTTTTGAAAGTGGGAAGGTGCAGCTAAAGGTAGCTGCATGTGGAGGTTATCATTCTTTATATCTTATTATACTATTATTATTACTTTCTGCACAGAAGTGGGAAGCTGAAGGTTGTAAAAATAGCTGAACAAAAACAACTGAACAGGAAATGAGAAATAATTTGGAAGTCAAATTGAAACTAATGGGGTCAGCTTTTTTCTCATTCACGCTCTTCAATAATCACCATTGTAATTGGGAGGTAACTATAACTACACTTTAACTTCACTATAATCACTAGAAAACAGAGTAATGTCGGCATCAAACTACACAATATCGGTCCAATAATGGCCCGACCTGACAGACATGTGGCACTGGGAAAGTAAACAGTGTAAGAAAACGACGTAGGATCTGGAAAACTCATTATGTATCAATTAAAAGAGAAGTGTGTCTAATCTTTTTTTGCCTTCTATTGCCTGGTTTGAAAACTTCTGACATTTTTAAAGCATAGACCATTCTACCATACACAACTTTTAACATAGCAAAAAGAAGAGGAATCATTTTCTGCTGTCAGGTGGAGTGACATCACCAATGTACATCAAGCAAATCGTGAAAGACATCAAGGTATAATTGGCCTATGTTATGAGGGCTATGTCGCCAAATCACTGCCTCAGAATTCAAGACTCTATGGTCGTCTAATCTGAAACATTGACCATCTCAAAAAGCAGAAATATCAAGTAGATTGATCATGACATAAGCCAAAATAGATCTCTTCTTTATGACCATTTTAATGTCATCCTTACTGTAGGCTACTTTAGGAGGCGGGGTGGAATCAATCTCATTGACACAGGAAAGCGGAATGTCCTCCTTTCCTCGAGTGATGTCTGGAATATAATAGAAGGGCCTCTGTGGCTGGAAGGGCCGGTCCACAAGCACGTAGGGGTCTAGACAGAACATTTCCAAGAATATAAAGTCACAGCGTGTCTGGAAGAGGTAGTGCTGGATCTCTGACATGTTACGCAGGCAGAGCCCGCAAGGAGCCTTGTAGATCACATGGAAGGTCATCTGAGGGGCGAAAAGACAAGAGCAGAGATGTTGTGAAAAAATTAAATAAAAGCAAGAAATCTAACCATTATAATGGTTAGGGAGAAACAAAATTATTTCTCTCCTCCCCCTATTGTTCACCTTGCGGTTGACTTTGCGCCGTCCCGTCATTCGTCTGAAATCGTACAGTAAAGGTGTGAGGAGGGGGTTCTTTCCTCTGTGCATGTCTGATTTTGCTGGTCGGACACGATTCAGACAAGCGGGTTGACACGTGTGTGCCAAGTAAAAGATGCGGTCTGTCGGGGCACGGTATGAGGGCTGATGTGGGATGGTGGCCATAGCGTGGGCCACAGGAGGAGGCGGGGTAGGAGCCAGAGAGGGCAGCTGTCTCTGATACGGCTGTGTGAAAGTGAGTGTCGCACTATTTGGGGTATTTAAACTTCTTGCACTGTGGATTAATAAACAAAAGAAAGAGAGAGAAAAAGACAGGAGAGAAAAAAGTCACAATTTTCTTCTTTCTACTATGATTGTGCTCTGTGATATCCTGTGTCCAGATAACAACTTATCAGGTCAAACAGTAAGGTAGACTCACCTAGGCAGGTTGCTGGGACTGGAGGAAAGAGATTGCATGACTTTAGAGGCATGAGTGCCTCCCACCCCAGGGACAAATGGAGAAGTACTCTTCTTTGCCATCTGATGTTTATTGCTTAAAGATCATAAGGAGAGAAAAGGACATTCAGTAAACATCGTAAGTCTCCAAAACTGGATCCTGATCATACCTTGGTTTATTTTATGCTTGAAATCGCCATATCAGAAAAATTGAATTCTTCCTCAGCTTCTTTTATTTATTTTTTTTAGACCTTTAAGCAAAATGCCTTTAGTAGGATCAGCTAGACGTTGAGTAAGGATCACTCACTCAATACGTGGAGGCTGTGAAGGCTGTGAAGGCTGCAGAGTCTGTGGTGGCTGTGTAGTTTGTGGAGGCCGTGCAGGCTGAGTGGTTGGTTGGAGCTGTGGAGGCTGTGGCGGCTGTTGAGGTTGTGGTGTCTGTATAGGCTGGCCGGATTGGGTCTGCTGTGATGTGACTGGAGAGGCTCCAACATGTCCATCACTGGTGTACTGAACTACTGGACCTTTACTCCTAAGTGCACCTGGAGATTGGAATTGAGAAATTAAATGAGTGAAATTTTAGATTAATGCAGTGACACGGTGAAAACAGTACTGTGTGTACATATATATTACCC
The DNA here is from genome assembly GCA_029490765.1 of Euthynnus affinis. Lineage (NCBI taxonomy): Eukaryota > Metazoa > Chordata > Actinopteri > Scombriformes > Scombridae > Euthynnus > Euthynnus affinis. Next base: position 14,758,702 of record CM055847.1, read on the forward strand.
ATGTTAGGTCGTGTCCTCTGCTGGCCAGCGAGCTTCTTCTCCTGGGTGTTGGCGGTGGTCATCTTCAGGTTGAACATTGGCTCCAACCTGGTGGATCCTCTATAGATCCACTCACTCCTCTTATCATCCTGATCAACACCAAACACAACATGGAAGTTACTCTCTGTCATCTGCTGTTCAAGTCAACAACTATTACTGTTTTTGACTAAATTAATGTGGATGCTTTTAACAGAAAGCTGTCAAACCAGATAAACCAGCAAATATTTTTTAATCTCAATTCTGACACAGACGTACTAAAAAGAGGATCTTGACCAAGCTGCTGTCCACTTCCTCCACTTTGCTCTTCCACCAGGTTCCCTCCCATTCTGTTTTGATGATCTGGCCAAGCTTTAGAAGCACCATAGGCCTGCTCGGATAGGCAGTGATGTACTCTTCGATGAAGTCTCGACATGATGCATCCTCTATGTCCTCCCATGTATGCTTTACTGTGAAAACAAGAATAATCTCACTTTTATTGACCATTAAAATGAATCTGCTCTTTTCTTAAATATGTACATAAGAAGCATTTAGCCAAGTATTTCTAAAACTGGGCAATCAGTAGAATTTACTGGATTTTACAGATTACAAGGGAGGAGGGCTCTTACGTGGTCGGCATACAGGATAGAGCTCGGGTAGTGTCACATATGAGGCGTAACCATCATCAAAGAAGATCAGAAACCTGAGACACACACAAGCAGGACATTAACCAAGAAACACAGGGAGTCAGCATATCCCCGTCCTCAGTTTTACCACTCTCTGTCCACCCACCTCATTCGGTTCTTGTTGTTGGGCATCTCTGCTACTATTCCTGCGTAGAGCCACACCAGGTTGCCATCCTTGTACTTGGCGACAACACGGGCCCCAACATAAAGACTCTCCAGGGTGGGGTTATAGTCGAAAGCCACATGATTTCCAGAGAGCAGACTCTTGCCTTTATCAAACTTTACTTTATACTTGTAGATACCGTTCCCTGTATATGGCCAGAGGATGTGCAGTATTAACAACAGAGCAGAGTAGGAAGTACGGAATAAATATGTTAAATAATAATAACTAAAGGATATGAAGCTACAGGAAACATAAAACCTTGAATGTTCAAAATCACTTTAAAAGAAGTAAATATTGTGGTAACACACCAACAGGATTAATGGCAACGAGGGTGCCTCTGTGCCAGATCTTGGTACGTTTCTTTCCCAGAATGCTCATCCCGACTCTGAGCTCATCTTCTTTCATTTTCGGGTTCGGCTGGGTCATCGACTGAGATGGAACCTGGGATACAAACACTGCTGGCACTGAACCGTGAACACCTACAGGACAGAAAAGCCACACACTCACTTTTAGTATCAAATACACCATATTATATATACATAGGTAATGAGTGTGTGTGTGCTCACCTGACTGGGCTTGAGGCTGTGTTGGAGATCTGAGCAACGCAGCACCTGGTGAAGACTTATTGACCATTTGGACCAATTTTTGTACCTGCTGGGAGGTTTTCTGTAGAGCTGTGGAGGTCTCTTTTAGCTGCCATGATAAATAAACAGAACATCATCATCTGCATACACAGGAACAGTGCATAAGTCCTGTCCTCCCCCTCAGGCAAAATATCTTGGATGCTAAAAAACTAGATTTTTTGATTTTACTTTTAGGAAATGATGCGTGTCAATGGTCTTCTTCAGTATTCTCAAAATACTCAAACATTATATGACTAACTGCAGCTAACTAACTAACAGCTAAATTGTCACATTTTTATGTGTATTTCTCTATATTATCATATATATATATATATATATATATATATATATATATAAATAATCAGTTATAAGTATATAATCAGTTACATTGTTACATTGTCAGGTTTATTGTTAATTCTGTTTATTTGTTTATCTTTATGTAAACTGCACTGTCTGGTTAGATACTAAACTGTATTTAGCGCATGATTTGCAATGAAAATAAAGCTGAAACCAAGCTAATCTAAACATTAGTTTGTTTGTCTTTATGTTGCATACTGTAATATCTCAAGACAAACATTGGGAAAATCAAGATAGGTGCTACTAGTAAAAGGAAAAAAAAAACAACAACACTGTTTTCAGAGACTGCATAATTCAACCTCTTTGTTGGTTACTGTATTTTAGATAATACTAAAAAAAGATTTAAGATAGCTAAGCCAAAAGTGTTTTAGTGGAATACAACAACAGTAATACATCTAAACTCTCATAAATCAAACAACCCACTACAACTCAGTAACTGAAGTTACTGTAGAAATGCAGAATGATATCATGAAGCTATTTGTTGTTCTCACCGCTGGATCTTTGACAGGAGTGACAGTCTTCTTGGGAGGAACCACTGAAACATTGTGAAGAAGAGAAACAGGTCACTAATAACTTGACTGTTTTCATTTCACAGCAATGTTCTCATAGGAAAGGAGCACAACTTACAACATCCAACAGCAATGACATCATCGTCGTCATCGTCGTCTATCTCAATGACCTCGGACGACAAGACCCCTCCAACGCCCCCTTCATCCTCTGAGCTGCTCTCCCGATAGACAAGGCCATTTCTATGATAGGTTGCCTTCACAAGCTTCTCACACTCTAATAAGGACCTGAGGGAGAGGAAGGAGGAAAGATCTCAGCCTCTAATCCGGGCCAGTGGATCAATATCAAGTTGACGCTGACTAAGCGGATTGGTTATCTGCCATAATGTGACCGATTCCATTAAATACAGTTTCTTCATCAATTCAGTCACGGCAGGTTTTTAGTGCAACAGCAATTCGCCTCATGTTACCTTCTATAAAGATTACCATTAGTTCCACACAATGGAAAACAGCAGTACTACTGGACTGGTCCTTTGTATAGACGGATAACCTGAGATGAAGAATACAATCGATATTGGAAGAGGAAAACGATAGATCGGTGTATCGCTGTTATACTACACATCCCTCTGTCACTCATTATACACACAATTAGAGCTGCAACGATTCGTATAATTACTTTTGCCTGCAGTACTATTTTGAGCCTCATCTTAAGCATTTCATCGTACAGATGACGTGTTATTCTGCACAAATTACAAAGTTGAACTTGAACTTGTAATCATGTGTAGCGCTAGCAGAGCTCCATGTGTTTGTTAGAAAACTTGTGTCAGCTTGTTATGGTGTTTACTTTGGCTGACATTTATAACGCTCATTTGAGAAATGTTGATCTGCTCCTCCAACTCCATCAACACTACATGGTAGTACATTTTCCATTGTATCATGCAAAAGCTGCTTCCAATAAACATCTAGCTTCCACGCAACAATCAAAAACTACCATCTGTGCTGTAGATTTCTCCAAAGTTCACTGGAAGTACCATCAAAGAATATACACCGAGTTTTGAACAGTGTTATGAGTTGATTTGATACATCAGACATGTTATGTGTGTGTGAACATTCAATAAAAAGGTGGTACAATAAAAAGTTGCAGCCATGCTAACAATTAGTAAGATGTAATAAAACAATCAGAACTCAAATATAAGTTTGTGGGCTTATAATTCATGAAGATGCAATACATTAGATAAAACACACACCCATAAATAAGTAACGTAAACAGACTTTGGTTACTTTTACAGGACCAGATGTCTTGTATTTACTTACTGGTTGGCGTCATTTAGGAGTGTCTCTGTCATGGCCTCCTCCTCCTCTTTCTGCTCTACCCATTCCTTCAGTTGCGTCAGCTGAGCCTTTTTCTTCTGCACGATCTCACTCTTCTCCACGGCCTCTTCAATCCACTTCTTCAGCTCGTCCAGAGAAATGCCCAGTTCTTCTTCAAGACTGGAGTCCCAGCCCTCCACCTCCATTCTGAGGAGAGTAAAGGGAAAACATGTGAACATAATTTTAAACACTAATGCATACATCTTCAATATAAGCAATGTTGTATGACAACAAATGTCAGATAAAAAAACAGCTAATGATGTCAAACAACAACTTTGCACAGCAGGGCATTTGTTTAAAATATTACACATTTTATCAGTCCAACATTTATTGCCAATATTTGGCATTTTATTGTATTTTTTGTTCCTATCAGCATGTCACTTAATGCATATGACAACCTTTTTATATAAAAAAAAAAGGAACATACTCATTTTCATTTCAATAATTTCATCCAAAATTGATCAGTGAGCCCCACAGCTCAGAGAGTATGAGTACCAAACATTCACTGGATAGAGATCCTTAACTGTGAGTATTGACTTGTTTTTCTCTTTCCTGTTGTTGTAAATAAATTATTGCTGGGAACTGAGAGTGTTTGCCACACTCATAAATAGATAAATAAGCGCATAAATAAACAGGACTTCTTCTTAATCAATAATTCATTTAAAAAATATTTTGATAAATTCATAACGAGAATATATTTTCCATATTGTGATATATACCAGTTTTAGAGCTGCGGCAATTAGTCGATTAATTTCTAACAATTTTTCTATCTATTTTGATAATCAATCATTTTAAGATATTTTTAAGAAGAAAATTTCCTGATCCTCTGATTCCAACTTCTCAATATATGAATATTTTTCCAGTTTATTTAGTCCTCTATGACAGTAAACTGAGTGTCAGGACAAAAGGAGACATTTGAAGATGTCACCTTGGGCTTTGAGACACAATGATTGACATTTTTCACCATTTGATAATAAAAATAATAAGTTAGTCGCAGCCCTAACCAGTTTAAGAAAATATCATCATTAAACAATAGGGTCACAATTTTTCAAGTGTGTCCTAAAATAACAATCAGGTGTTCATATGAACACTGAAAGAGGTTTTCCTTGATGTTCCTCCTGTTCATACTGGCTATTAAAAGATTCCCTTAAAACGCGCTTTCAATGCAAGTGATGGGGGCAAAATCCACAGTGAGTCCACACAGTCATTTTGTGCAAAAATGCGTATAAAAGTTTATGCGAAGCTTATATGAGGTTTTAGCAGTCTGAATAGCAGCCATATCGAGAAGATATTTGCCACATTTAGAGTCTTTTTAAAATCATATCCCTCTTTGTGTTTCCCTGTTGAGCTGCTGGTGGAAGTCTAATAACAAAAAGAGGAACTTTTTCAAAGACTTTTGAAACTTTTCAAAGAACTAAAAAGACTAACATGTCAAAAATATCTACTTGATTATTGGTTATTTTAACCTCTTAAGCTTTATATTAGCTTCAGATAAACTTTTAAATACATTTTTGCGCAGAAGAAGGCTGGTGGGTTTTGTTCCCCATCACTTACATTGTAAGTACATTATGAAGGGATCTTTTAATGGCCAGTATGAACAGGTGGGATGATTATGGCAAGAAAACACTATTTAAATGTTAATTTAGGCATCCGACTGTCGTTTTAAGACAGACAAGAAAAAGTGTGATCCTGTCCTTTGATATTATGATAATGACTTACATAATATTGCACAACCCTAGTTGTAAATCTGCTGAGAAGGCTGCCCTGTTATGCATGTGTATGTCAGCAAAGACCGAGAAGAAATGCATGTTGGTATCTGTCAGTTTTGGTATCAGCTCCTCGCATTAGCAATAAACATTAGTGCATCCTTCATCATATGTCAACTTTATTCAACTGCACGTTTTTAAGGGAAGCCAAGTGATTTCTGATTCCACCTGAATCATAAAGCAATACATTCAAAAAGCATTAATGCATGCAAACTCCACAGTAAATAGTCTGCATCTACTGCGGAGTTAAGCTGCAGTTAACCTTTGGGCAGGGGGGCAAATGTGTGTGAATCTCTGCATCTCTATTCAGTATGTTTATGTTTGCTTTGTTTATGAACCACTCATACAGCAGCTGATGTAAACAGTCCTGACTAAGTAAGCACTTGCAAGTATACAAGAAGCTGGCTCAACACAGCTATTAGCGGATCATATATGACCATTATTTCATGTAAATGTAATGAAACTGCCAGTTTGAATTGGAGGGTTACTGATTAGCACAACAAGAGGTAGCTTGTAAGCCCAAATCACGTGAAGTTACCTGGATATTGACCTGTATCCGTCTCAGCTGATAGAGTACCAGCTAACCTGAGCCACAATTACTCCACCGACACTTTAAACCAAGACACTGACTAAAAGAGGGCTATCTGAGGCTTCATGCAAGTGAGAGCAGGCTAGCTACGTTAGCCTAGCATTAGCATGCACAATGTCTCTGTCTGCTGACTGACTGATGCAGGTGGCTGGAAAACAAACAGCACTGTGCTCTCTGCTGTTGCTCTCAAAGAGGCGTCAGACGGTGCAATTAAAAATTCATAAAGAGACAGCACCCAACACTCACCCCTCGCTGCTTTCCATCCTCTGTGCTCGTAAATATACCGTTAGCCAGCTAAAGCTACCTGCTAGCTACATTTAGGAGTGCATGCTTGCTTTGCTTCCCGGGGTATTCGAAGTGGGCGGTGTTATCTGCGCTGCTAGGGCCCGTGAGACGGAAACCCCGCACACCCGTGCCCGGGTAATATCTAGATGATAACCCTAGACCCACTGAAGATCTCGCGAGAGTAATAATTTGAACCCAAACCATGATCTCTCTGTCTAACATTAACCAAGTTTATTTTTTGTGCATAACTCTAACCTGACTTTAACCACAGCGTTGTCACATTATGAAACACAATTGTTCTGAATAACATGCACAATGAAGGAACAACACGTACAACTCTCGCGAGAGTTTCGCAAATCTGGGGTAACCTAGACACGACCCCCAACATTCTCCAGACTATTAAAAACATTCTCCAAAACTATCCCAACCTTCTCCAGCCTGTCAAAAACATTCTCCAAAACTATCCCAACCTTCTCCAGACTATCAAAAACATACTCCAAAACTATCCCAACCTTCTCCAGACTATCAAAAACATTCTCCAAAACTATTCCAACCTTCTCCAGTCTATCCCAAACCTCCGTCATTTCATTGGTTGTGCTGGTGAGTGAAATCTCTACATATCATGACACAAGTCCCACAGCATTTTTTTTTTACAGTCTAAACTCTAAAAAGGTTAAATATTTGTATGGAGTCTGGTGGGAGTTCTTAAAGGACTACTGAGACTGCAGCTGAATACAAACAAAATCAAAACAGGATTTTTTTCTTATGTAAATTAGTAAAAATGTACTTATAGTCTGCAGGCTGAGGGACAACTGAACGGATGGATAGAAGTTTGACAAACTGTGGGTGTAATCTGATTATTTATGATACCTTTTGTGCTTTTGGAGTGAAGGCTTCACAGCAGTATTCACATCTCATCAGTGTGCAATATCATCAGGCACAGGGGAGAGCAGAGATATTTTTAGACCAGTAAAAAAAAAAAAAAAAAACCTCACACAGTTGTAACTCTCAAAGTACGTATCATACCTTAAAATGTTGCCATGAGCCTCCTCTCTCTCAAAATGTAAATATATTTCCTATAGGAGATATAGTTTTAAATTTTTGACCTTAATAGATAGGGAGCACGCTGTCTGGGTCTCATTGACTGGAGCATTGACGGGTAGTCTCTCCTGTTTCTTAAACTTAGAGATTCTGTTTTCCTTCAGATGTTGTGTACATATATTATAGATCCTCATCCTCAGCTAATCCGACTGCCGCTAATGATGCACAAATCTGTACAAGGCCATGAGCTTTAGTGTAAGGCTAATCAGTTTCTCCTCAGTAAAATGGGAACTTTTCTTTTTACATATCAGGGTTAGTCTGTTGGCTCAGTGGTTTAAACTTTGTTCTCATGGTCAGCCGCCCTATGAGATTACAAGGTTGTGGGTTTGATTGCTGCTCCTGGCAACATCACTCTTCTTAAGGAAATGCAGTAAAAGAGACACAACTGGTTCCAATAAGCCGATTGAGTTTCTCGCTCTCTCCCTTTTAACTGTCAGTACATTCAAACCGTTCGGGCTTCGGGTTTCATTCACAGTTCAAAACCACTTAAGTCTCTCTCATACACACACACACACACACACACACACACACAAATACATAGAGAGATACACTACATACTGGCACACACACACACACACACACACACACACACACACACCACTCCTTGACATCATGTCTCCTCTCTTCAAATTAAGTTGTTTAGAAACAGTGTTAGCTTATTTGAATACACTTCCCAGAATGGCTTGCAGTGGTGTGAAAATTGTGCAGAAAACCTTTTGTCTGGGACATTTACATGATGGAGGCTATTGTGTGTTTTTAAACAGAGGAGTCAGATGGTTTTCTCTCTGATCAACATCAAAACAAGTCAAACCACGATGAAGACAGATATGCATGTTACTCACTTACTGTGTGCTGTCATGAATACATCGTTTTGGTTATGTCACCTATAGGTGGAGCCACTACATTAACAAAAATCGGCGTCAGAACAGCGTCTTGCAGCAGCAACAGCTTATGACATCATGATTGCAGATAGCAACATTAAAAGCTGGTAAAGAGATTGTATATTGCTGTCCATGTATTATTTCTAAGTGTTTGTATCTATTTTGACAAAGTGATATGTTCACTTATCTTTGTTCAGCTTATTGTCCATGTGTGTTTTTCTGAAGATTTTTAAAAGTACATTGAGAGCCATTTCAAACTGGAGTCAAATTCCTTGTATGCATGAACATACTTGGCCAATAAAGCTGATTCTGGCTCTGAAAATTGTATTTGTGTTATCTGTGGTTTAGCACAGATTGATTTCACTAAGCTCTACAATGCTGGATGTGGGACTTAATTAAGATGAACTGTGGAGACATTAATTAACCATTAACAGAGCCTTCTAAACACTTCTTCATATAACTGTGTAATCAAACTGATTTACCACTTTGAGAGCACATTTTATTTTCCATGAGCTACCAGTATAACCTCAAATGAGACATAGCAATTACTTAAATAACTATATTAATAACTCGTTGGAGCTAATTATGGAGTTTCTGAATAAAACTGGCAGGAATGGTTGACTAAATTATCAATGATTCCTTCCTTCTTTTTTATAATTACAGGAGCAAGAGTATTTAATGCAGGCTATGAAACAGGCTATATGTGACATTTATAACAAAAATAGACACTGTAACAATTAAATATTTAACCAAAAATGTTTAAACAACATCTATTTTCTACTGAGAGAGTGAAAAACTGTTGACTAACTGGATTTAATAGACTGTGGTGTCACTTTTTCAAAGAAAATTTAAAAGACAGACTTGTAAACAGATAATTCACATCTGACTGATTAAAGCTTGAGAATAAAGTGTTTCAGGCAGGTCTATAACTTTAATTTTAACTTTTTGTATCATCCCTGTCCAGCAAGTAATAATCACTAATTACTTATAATCCCTTCACTGCCTTTTAGAAGAGGATTCAGGCTGCACAGAGATTCTGTTTCTTTCCTTACTCTGCTGATTCTGTGTCTGTTGAAACAATCACAAACTGATGAATTACAAACACATGCTGCAAGTGAAAAAAGTTATTTAATTCGCTCAATAACAAGCAACTTGCATGAAAGTTTTTGTAAAAGCTCCAAAACATATTGTGGCAGAATTTGGGGGGAAAAGAACAGAACATTTGTTTTGTATTATAGTCCCATCATTGAGAAGTTGGAAACATCTGTGTGCTATTAGCGTTTGAAGGGAGGACATTTTCCTCTGCCTGTATGGTCTGTATCAAGCAGGTTTGCCTACGATTGTAAAAAGTATCTCGGCATGAAGGTTTTCAGGTGACTGGAGCTGGTTTCCTCCTGGAACTGATGTCTTGATGTCTGGATGTTTGTGTCGACTGCCAGCTGAGGTGAAGCCAAAGCGAGATACTGTTTGCTATTTCTTGAAAGGTTTGTACAGTTGAAAATATTCATGTAAGGACATGCAGGCATTAATCACAGTAGCAAGGCTGACCTGAGAGGAAACATGAGTGTTTTAGTTTTAGACCAGTTTTTTTTTTAAAACTAACTCAGGTCACTTTTACTTTAAATTATTTAAGCACTAGAAACTTAATTTTGTGCCACATGTGTATTCTTATGGATATCCTTAGAATGACATTAAAACATGAATTTGAACTTAAAAAATGGATGAAAATATCGCAAAATTCATGAAAATGCCCATTTGAGATATCCAGTATTTGCTGGTATAAATTGGTGTTGATGTGTCACCACTTTGCTCTTTGGGATCAATATGAATAAAGTAACAGCAAACATATATTTCAATACACCACAGCAAACACTTCAGACATTTAAAACACAGTACATATCTACATTTCAAATGGACAGCACTAATCATCTACTATAAGTAAATTCAATATTTTACATGGTATACTTACATCATTTGTTGGAAGTTGTTAGATGCTGTTCAGAAGTTTTTGTACAAAATTTTGGTAGAAAATATATAAAAGTTAAAATAGTATCAGAAACAATTCCAACTTAAAATATTTTGTGGTGTGTGGCAGCATTTTTCATCAGCCTGTCAGTGAAGTTTGAGTAAATGTCATAGCTTGCATTGGAGGATGAGATGTTTTTCCTTGATAAGGTGCAGATGTCTGGTCTCCATCACTCCTCTGTTTGCTCCTCCTGGTATGTTGTAGTAGAGACTGAACTGTAAGGGTCCAGCACCATCTGAGCACAGCGCACTATGGTAACCAACAAGAAGAAGCAGAGGAGGAAGAAGAAGAAGAGGGCAAAACCGAGATCCACATCTACATCCAACCTGGCAACGGGAAGCGTTGGTGGATCCATGGTGACAAATCCACAAAATCCAAGAAAACTATCCACTTCTTAGCCTGTTTAATTCCCTCTTGATGATTTACACCAAGGTAGTTCTGTCAACACTTGTAAATATTCCAAAAAGTAAATTTATCCATATATCTTTACTGTTTCTATCTGAACACTTCATCCATTTCTCTTGTCTTGGTCTCTTTTTGTCTGCTAACATTGACCCCTACTGTCCTGCTCCCAAAGATAAGATAGATTGGTGGACACACGTAACCCCGTTTGGCACCTGTGTCCTCCATGAATAGTTAATAAGGAGTTTGGTAACGACCAGGCCGTTCCTGAGATTAGAACACTCAGGCATCTCTCTGGTCTCTACAGGAGACGACACCTAAGCAGGAGTCACTGGATTCCTAGTTAGGTATAGACACAATGACAATAAAACAGACAAAAAAAAGCGCTTCTCAATCTCTAGAATGCAAATGTGACATGCAGATAAAGATGCTGCATCAACAAGTTCACTCTACGCATATATAGAAAATTTGGTTAAGTTCCTTTTTTGCCTATTTTGCGGTTCAGAAGAGTTTTAGTAAATAAGACTAAAAGATGACAAAGACGCAGGAAGGAAAAAAGAAAAGGTTGAGGAAGGGAAAGAGGATAGGACGCCTTAGTGGTAATCCACTTGAGAGGGTTTGGAAACTGATCCTGACCAAAAAAATGCAGATTGCTTGTATTCTGATGCCACTACAGAGACACACACAAGTTAAGAGTAAAGTGACTCAACAAATCTGAGTAAAAAAGATGGAATAAGAGAATAAATGTAGAAGAGAAAGAAGCCTATTTTATTTTGTGTTGAAATTATACCAGAAAACAAGATTTACAGCACAAGATGTCACTCAAGTGCAACCCAAACTGGCCACAGCTGACACAGTAAACCTATCTTTGACCAGTACTAGCATTAATTCCATCTGTTTTCACCCCCAGGCTGTGAAAGAGAGGAGGGACGGATGAAGGCAGAAACTGATCCCAGGAGACACCCGAACATCTCTACGTCTTCACCGATGGACAAAGCAGGGAGAGAAAACGGATACAAGCCAATCAAAGCAGAGATGGCTTTTGTTTCTTCATCAGTTAAGAACATAAAACTGTTTTAAGGAAGTGAAGACATGCATGGACGTAACTGAAAACAGTCATGACTCTTGCATGAGTGTGGTCAAGTGCACTGTCAAAACACCAATCATGAACAAGACTGACAATAGTGTATATATGACTTTGTCATTAAAGTTTAAATTATACTGTGTTGACTGAACCTGCAGTATTAAACCATAATAAGCAACAATATGTTCCATTAAAAACATGATCCAACTCCTTCATTTTTGACAATATAACAATTTAATACAAAAACCAAACATTTGTCTCTTGTTTAACATTTCATATACATATACAGTATATTTATATATTTGTGTTTCTATGACTGATAAAAGTTCACATCATTGAAAAAACCTGGATACAGAGCAACCAAAGAGGTTTTCAACAATAACAAAGACAACATAGTCACCAACATACCATCCGTTTGAAAATGGAAACTTGACAATTATCAACATGGGTTTACATACACCATAAGTGTGTTACACACAGACAGACAATTGCAATAAAAAATGGGTCCAATTTAAACTAATTCCACACATTTAAAATAAAATATTTTTAGACGCATCATCTTTCATCCCACAACATTCTTCTATAATACAAACTTACCAAAAACTGATTGTAAAACACAGGTTGTTGGATCGTGTTGGCAAAGACTCAGTCCAAGTTGTTTTGTCACAAACAAGAGGACAAAAACTATTTTTGGACATCCTCACTAGCAGATCATCTTGCTTTTAGCTCTGTAAATTCCATTTTTATCCCGGATACCCTGATCAAACCGTTTAATACAATACCAAATCAGAAAAGGGCAATGGAAAAGTCAAAAGATCAAAAGTTTCAAATAACTATAACACATTACTTGGGAAATAATTCAATTATATCAAGCATAACTACCACGTATCTCCATTTTAAAATAACATTAATCAATGAAAACATTTATGACAACAATAAAGAATGGCTTTAAAAGTACACAATTCCTGCTTGTTAATTATTGCTGTGTGATTTCTTTTTTTTTTTTAATATTTATTTTTACAAAAAGGAGTACAAAACTCAACCCATACTTGGTACAGGGTAACGCAGGGCGACAGAAAGAAGAATATCAAGCAAGTCGGAAACCCTACAACTGTTAAAATTGATAATGATACTGCTGTATGCATCCATTTTACATACATACATACACACATGCATACTGTATATATGTACTGTATATGTAGGCAAAAGAAAAATAGATTGAATACATTTTCAAAGGGCACCTGGACAAACAGTTTGTAGCCATTGTAACACTGTGTGTCTGTGCTGTTAAAGTACATCATTCAATGAACTTACATGTTCCTCAGAAGGGAAAAAACAAAAAGGATTAAATTTATAGGTGAAGCCACCAATGTACACAGAAAATTGTTCTCAGTATTAATCTACATAATGTCGAAGCGCTCCATGAAAGCAGTGCTGACATGCAGAGACATGATCTAAAACCGTGAGTGAGGTTAGCACAGTCAGTGGTGATGGTGGTGGTGGTGGTGGTGGTGGTGTGTGTGTGTGTGTGTGTGTGTGTGTGTGCGTGTGTGTGTGTGCAACAGAATTAAAAAAAAAAAAAAAATCACCAAAGCTGTAAATCCCTGCAATTTCCTGAGAGTTTAAATAAACGATTGGAGTGATTAGTCTACATGCTATAGGGTAAAACAGCAAAACACACTCTTCATCAATGCCTGAGAAAAACCAGGAACATAAGAGAATAAAAGGCCTTTGTGTTTGTGTCTCTATGTGAATTCACTTCCTGTATGTTTTCCAGAGTGTTTTTGTGCAGTCTATTCAAGTGTGATTGTGCGTTTTTATATATATATATATATATATATATATATATATATATATATATATATATATCACATATCTACAACATAGGTTGTTGAGCTTTGGGCAGTGCTAGCTAGAGAATCCTCTTACAATGGCTGGAATATTGTTAAAATAGTCCTCTCTTTTACTCAGTAGCAATTCCTTGATTTTCCTCCCCTTTATATCTGCAGTCAGATATTTCCCTCCGTCTTTAGCCGGCTTGTGGCAGTGCAATTTGAGCCATGCAAAGCAAAGGAAGAGTGCTACTCTCAGGAGCAGGAAGGGGCGAATGAAAAGAGGAGCAGGAGAGCTAAATATGAAGATAGACAGAGTTAAAAGTCAAGAAGACAAAAGAGGGTTAGACCAGCAGAGAGGTCACTCGTTGAATGGAGGGTAGATGGGAATCTCAAAGTCATCGCTGTTGAAGTTGGCGGGCTGGTCCAGCATAGACAACACATCCTGAATCAGATAAGAGACACAAAGAGATTGGAGATTTATTTAAAGTGACAGACAGAGGCAGGAAAGAAAAGTGCCTGAGAGAGAACAGCCTTTGTATCACTCACAGGGAACATGTCTTGCTGGTTGCCCTGCGCGTGAGGATGCTGTTCTGCGTTATTCTGCTGGCCTTGCCACTGGGGCCACACTGCCTCTGCTGCTCGAGACGGGAACTGTGCCGCAGACTGAGAGCCATCTGAGACAAAGCACAGAGTGGTGGTGAGAGGATGTTCCAGGATAACACAGATAAAAATACAAATAGGTAAATAAACACACGACCTACCATAACCATTGGTGTTAAGGCTGGCACGTGCATTGATGGGTGGGTAGTTCGCACCATTGTTCGGGGTTGGAGCAGCACCTGTGGGCATCTGGCCAAAAGTGTTGGAAGAACTGCCTCCAAATCCTCCCACTGAAGCAAACGGTGGAGACATGGTCTTTGCTGCCTGGGGAGCCACCTGCTGTTTAGAAAAGAAAGTCCATTTACTGACCGATAGTTATATGAATGTCATCAATTTAAATAACAAATTTAGCAAAGTTAGATGCATAAAAGTATCATAAAAAGAACCTTTTTTTGAAAAAAAAAATACAGATAACAACACAACAAAAGTCAGACAATGAATCCTATAATCAAGCTTACCTGGTTATTAAATTGTGGTCTAGCTCCAGGTACAGCTCCGGGTCCTGGCCATCCTCCTGTTGGTCCTCCATGGAGGGGGCTGCTAGTGCTGGCAGGAGTAACAGACTGTGGGGCTCCATTCTGACGAGATATCTGAGCCAGCATCTGTCCCGCTGAGTGGGTTGGCTGTGCCATCTGCGGAGCCATGTTGACTGGCCTGCAGCAAAGAGTGAAGGGAGCGAGTTACCTGGATGTCATCTACTGGGAGATAATACTAATAAAACCTGACAGATTCCATGATCAAATATGGTAAGAACCAGGAGCACCAGATTCATTTCAGAAGTGCAGGGGCTGAAAAGTGTGTGTGTGTGCGTGCATGCGTAGTAAGACCTTTTCATACTTTCCGCATTCAGCTGTGGACTTGCACGCGGACCGCGGGCACGCACACAGTTCCATTCATACTTTTCAGAGGTCTGTGGACACAGACGCATTCCACATGTGCGCACTAGTAAACAGGACTGCAGTGTGATAACTTTGCAGAGTTGTGAGGATTACAAACCGCTGTGCAATGTTTTTCTGATCAGTCTTTAAACGCAATAATCTGTTACTCCAGCTGGACTCGCTGAATCGTATTTCATTGTCTCACCGACACTTTAAACAACACACTCACACCAACACAACCCCTTCTTGTTTTCCATAGGACTGTTTTCAGGAAAGTCCAATTGTATATGGAGTTTTAGGCTCATCTTGGACTTCAAGCTAATTAAATAAAAACACCCTGACAGCTCTGATGAAACTCATTCATCTATAACAGCTGCTTTATTTACAAACAACTCCACCATTAAAATATGAATCTGTATGGAACAGCTGACGTCTTCATATACAGTCAATTGTCAGATCCTGTTTGATCCCATGTTAATGAAGTTACTGCTGCTGCACCACGTGCCTAAATGCACACATCACTCTCTCAATTTAAATGACACACTCATTGTTTCTGCTGCTGTGTGATGCTGCAGGTATTTAATAAAGTCAATGGAAAGAATGTGACACAGAGCCAGCTGTGGGCAACAGAACATCAGGACTGATGTTTCTACAACATCCCGGATTATATTCAGTGACACCTGAACAACATTATGTAAGATTCAGACATTAATTTAATATGTTTCAGACCTGAGTCACATCAATAGCTGTAGTCTATTCTGACGGACATCTCAGTAGATGATGTCATAGATGCAAAATACTAGAGAAGTAAAAGAAGTAAAAAACATGGAAGTTGGTTTTGTGTGTGTGCGCGTGCACGGATCTCTGCTAATTAAAGACACACAATTTGAGGCTTTTGTGCTTTCTGCAGTCATCAATCTGTGGACCAAAATGTGAAGAACAGCCTGAAACATTAGAAACCGCTGCACTCACTGTAAACAGTAACTTAACTGCCTGTATGCCTCTGGTTATGTGCAGCACAATATTTCTCCCCCTCCCCCTGTCGTTCCCCATTAAGTTCCCCTCTGTTATATTAACACCAGTTTTGAGGAGCAGAAATAAACGCAGCTTGGCTCAAACCATTTGGGGCTGGAGCAGTGGCAGCCCACAGGACCTACAGGATGGATCCAAAGCATTTGGCGCTGCGTTTACTGCTGCTGTTAACATGAACATGAACAAGATGCAGCAGGTTTTCTGTGATTCAAAGAAAACCTACTGCGTCTTTTTACCGGAAGTGTTGCAATATACGGGCATTTGAGGGAATACAGTGATTCGAGACTTAAAAAGAATGTGGGAGGAGGGTGGAGGAGGGTAGAGTGTGTGTGTGTGTGTGTGTGTGTGTGTGTGTGAGAGGGGGGTAGGCCAGTGCCAGTGGTAGGAACCCGGTTGAGACAAAATGGATAACACTTATAATAACCATAACGATTATAGCTACTTGAAAACATACAGTACAAACTTTAAGGAATACATTTTGAAGGGACCCACTGTAACCACTTAAAGCACATGTGGGAAGCCGTTGTTTCCTTTGAGTACATGTTGCATATAAACCAACAACATACAGAAGAGAAAAAAAAGGAAAAAAAAGGAGTGGCCCTGTTAGCTCTGATCTGATAGGCAAAACCTACAGACATGCAAACCAGTTGGCAGGTTACATTAACGCGTCAGTTTATAAGCTCTCACTACAGCGAGGAGTCACAAAGTTTACAGTAGATTTTAATCCCATTATCTCCAGATCTCAACTTAAGTACATTACAGACTGTGGAAAACCACTGTTATCCAGAATTAACACAACCTAATTAAAACACATCTTAAGATAACAGGATAAGCTACAAGCACTGATGAACACTTACTTCTGCTCTGTGTCATGTTGTTTGTGTAAAACATGACTAAAATGTTACTGAAACTGAACTCAGCTGCCCGAAAAGGCTACAAGAGACGACAAATGCATTTCTGTGTATTTTATTAGTGTATTAATGTTTTTGTTCTTCTTCTGTTTTTATGTGAAGCACTTTGAATCACTTCCACTGTATGAATTGTGCTAAATAAATAAAAATTGATAAACAGGAAGTCTAGCAGCTTCACATCACTCATTTAACAATGAACTCACAATTTACCTGAGAAATTCATTAGATGAAGTAATGCATAGGGGTTTCAGATCAAATGCACAGATATCTACACACATAAGACCTCCTACCTGTATGCGTCATTGGGGCGACCAGCGTTGAAGTTGTTGGCTTGATTGTAGATCTGGGTGGAGGGAGTGGAGGTGGAGGGCATGCCCTTGGTCTGATCTGGGCCTTGGAAAAGGGAAGGGTAGAGATCTGGCTTCTCAAGGCTCTTGTTGTGGTCCGGTCCTGCTGCTGTCACTGGCTGCACTGGCATCTGAGGACCATGAAAAGTTATCAGGCACGGCCATAACTTCCAAAAATTCTTCAAAACTGTTGAAGTGATGTGAAAACTGTGACTCAGATTGTCATCATCATGTCAAACTACCACTATTTAAGGGTTCAGTGCACTTGAATTTGTAGTGTTGAGGCTTTCAAACTGTTGTCAAATATGGCACCGTGATCAAATAAATGTCTGTATAGTCGCTGCAACATTATGTGTTAATTTACACACATTCACAATAAACGGTGGCGGCTGCAATCATGGTAGGAGAAGATAAGATGATTTCTAAACTACTCAAGTAGTAAACAAACATCAAGAAGAACTCAAGTAAAAAGCAACAAATATCAATATTGGCCTATTGTACATGAAAATGTGTTGAGGAGAACTAGACAGCTGATACACCACACTGATTTCAAGTCTAGAGCTAAAATGATTAGTCAATTAGGCAACAAAAGATTAATGGGCGACTATTTTGATACTTATTTTTTTTTAAGCAAAAATGCTTTCCATCATAGTAATTTTTTTCATTATTTTGACATCATATAGACCAAACATTTAATTGATTAATTGAGATAATAATCAGCATTTGCAGCCTTAGTTAAGTCAAGCCAATTGTAGAGGCCTGGTAGCCACAAACTCCTTTCAGGCCAAAAAAATATTTTTTTAATACCAAAAATAAGCCCCGAAGTTAGCGACAATGGGTTAGCCTAACCTGACCAGGCTCACTTAACCTTTAAGATTAAGGTTATGTTTGTTTTATGATCCCTGCACACCGGTATATATATTAAAAAAAAATTCTTGCCCCTGCATTTTGTAAACACACCATCAGTAGCTGATTGGACGGGACCGTGTGCAATGCATTCTGGTTGTTGTAAGATTCCTCCCTAAGAGTGATACGGGCAATCTACGGCCTTTTTCTCAGTTTTCTCTAGTCATAGGGCACCAATTTAAAAAATAATCGCACATTTCTACTACATAGGTGACCTAGTTTTAAGAAATCATCATATACACAGAAGAGGCTGACATTTTTTTTTCAGGAATCATGTGGGTCACGGGATTCCTGTGGGATTCCCGCAAGATGGGAATCAATTTCACTATTTATCATGTGAGCAATAGGTTATTTATTTATAGATATAGATAGATACATAGAAAGTTCTAATATGAATAAACACCATTTTCTTTATTTTGAACATAACCCTAGTTGTTGTGTTCTTGTTTTATTCTCTCCTGTGCCTATGCTCTAGTTGCAGCTAGAAGCTGACATTTTTTTCAGGAATCTTGTGGGTCACAGGATTCCAGTGTGATTCCTGTGGGAACGGGAAGGGACAGGAGCATTTTTATGGGCGTGGGATAGGACAGCATCCTCTCATTCACAGCGGTGAATTTTCCCTTTAATACCTCCATTGAATACATTCATATGTTTACTAGATTAATTAGTGTCATGTATTCTCTACAGGGATGGTTTAACTTTCACTTTTTATTCCTGGCACGAGGGACAATGTAACTAATCTGACAGTTAAGTGAATCCATTAATTTTCAGTCTAAGTTTTGTAAGTCGTATCTAAGCTTTTTCTGATTTCAAAAAGGTTAACTCTCGTTCTCACACATTTTTAAGTGTCCTTAGCTTGCAGAACAATTGCACACCTACACACATCAGGTTAAATGAATAAATGTGGTAAGATAAGAGTTTTCAGGCAGAGAGGAAGTTGTGATACTGTAACTCTTTCCTGCGGCGAAAATATCAACATCCTGCCTCTGTTTTCCATAAGAAGACCTGGGGGCGTATTCATAGTTTCCAGTACAGAGTTGCTCACTCTGACGAAATTATAAGAAAATTCTTAGGATTGTGACATCTTCCAGGAATTTCCCCTTACGGTGAAGACTAGATCCTGTTAAGATAAAAGTTATTCACAAAGCATCTTATCCCTTAAGAGAGCTACTACAGTGAAAAACTATTAAGAGTAGAGAGGAGGATTTTTAAGAGGCTTAAGAGAAAGACAAAGTGGAAGGAGAAATACTCTCTAAAACACTGAATGACAGTGAGTTAATGAAACGCTACAGATGAAATCTCGCAGGGATAATGTTTGTGGTTGATCTCATTAGAGATTTGCTCACATCTTCCACCCAACACAATAATGCTATAATGCCAGAAATGAAAGTGATCAAAACACTAAGATATTTGGCAACTGGAAAAATTTGGAATTTACTGGCAGCTGAAAAAAAAAAGATTTACATACCAACCAACGCTGCTACTTATAGACTGACACGCAATCATAGAAAATGATGAAAGCTGAGCCATTTTTCTCCATTAATATCAAAAAGATTACGTACTAAAATTACCAGCATGGAAAATAAATATAACAACTACCAGCAAGCCTGTATTGTCATAAGCTACTTTTAAAGTACAGCTTACAATTTATTCAACAGAGATGTTTATTACATAGAATAATATTTATAATTACACCATGCCTTAATAAGTTCTAAGATTAGTCATATTGATTTCACTGTCTATTCTATGCTCATTATCATTAAGAGTGCATTTTTCTTTCTTTTTTGGATCAACCAACCAACCGCACCTTTTAAAAGAATGAGTCATAACTCGCAATGATGTCAACCACACCTCCTCAACTAAGGCAGAGTCAGAGTTGCTCTGAGAATTTTCGCAAATCACTCCTAAGCTAGGACTCTTTGCTTGAAATGTTTTAGGCTAAGTTAGGAGCACTCTCAGTATTCGTGAATACGGCCATTGATTATTTGCAACAGAAAAGGACCCAAGTGAAACAGGACAGTCTCTGGTTAAATCAAACTGAACCGGTACATTCATGTGCCCACACGTCCTCACCTGTGAGAGGGTGATTGGTCCTGCTTCATACAGAGAAGAATCTCTTGCTCCACCTCCATCCAACTCCGCCTGCTGCTGCTGCTGCAGCTGCCTAGAAAAGTGAAAGCAGCGAGAGTGTTGATTGGAAGTAGGTTTAAAATAGCCTCATTTCCATTTCCATGCCCTCCACTGTTGAGTGAGAAATCCCAAACACCTGCTGACAAAACAGTATTCAACCCGCCACCGTTCACCATGGCAACATAAAAAGAGGAACGAGGACAAAAGAGGAAGGTATGCTTCAGCAGAGAGATCTGTTATAGAAATACATATTGTATAAACTGCTAACATGCCACACCACCTGGGCTGTGTAAAAGTATGCATATTTACAACCAACCATAAGAAACCAACAATTAGACATGCTCCTTAGAAGATGACAGCACTATTATTCCAACACTACTGGGAACAAAAAAAGTAAGAAAGAAATAAAACAGGACGACTGTAGCTTGCTAGAAACAGTAGTAGTCTCCCGTGAAGAAGCAGCGCCTGTTCTCCCATGCAGGGGGAGGATATGCAGGTCAGGCCTGGTCTCACCTGGTGGCCACCTGCCCCGGGCTGAGCACCACAGGAGGGCCGTTTGGGCTGCCCTGACCCAGGGAGGGGGGCAGCGACCCCCCTGGGGAGGAGATGGGGGTGAGAGGGTCCTGAGTTGAGTTTCTACTTCCCCACAATCAGAGATGGATGCAGAGGAGAGGTGATCAAGGAAACAGTAATCAGTTGTGGTTTTCTTTAAAAAGGGGTTGTGGTGAGGGTGTGAGAGGAACTTGACGGTGGTGGGTAAGCATTCAGACAGAGATCTTTCACAACAGCCACATTTCAAGACGTCAATGGTTTCATTATGTGTTGTATTTGATTGTGTAATCATGTTACATAATCACCAGTATTGGTTAAAAAAAAAAAAAAAAAAAATCAGTCTTGAATGTGTGACTCACTTGACATTGACGTTGGTGCAGATGATATACTCAATCTCCTCTGAAAACGGGTTCTGGAAAGTGAAGGAGCTGGTTCTCATCCAGATCCATTCACGTGATTTGGAGCGGAACCGGAACATCACGGACAGAACCTGGCCCTTGAGCTTCACCACCTGCCGACACAAGGCCCACATGCTCAGCAATCATAATAATGTGCTCTCGTAATCAATGAGAAATATGTTTATTACGCACACAGGCGGACAACTGACAGCAGCAG
Organism: Euthynnus affinis; assembly: GCA_029490765.1. Taxonomy (NCBI): domain Eukaryota; kingdom Metazoa; phylum Chordata; class Actinopteri; order Scombriformes; family Scombridae; genus Euthynnus; species Euthynnus affinis. Next base: position 14,780,423 of record CM055847.1, read on the forward strand.
ACAGGCGATAGGAAGCGAAAGAGAAAGCGTTTTTTTCTTTCTATGTTTTGACGACACAAATGTGAATTTTAAATATAGTCAAGTATTCAAATGTGGAAACTGACAGATTTAGACACGAAAAGGCAACTTTGGTCAAACTGTATTGCTACATGTAAACTACTCAAGTAAAGGTAATTTTAAGTAAATGTTAGATGAAAGTAAAAAGTAGCTCAGGTAAATATTACTGTATTGGAAGTAAAGTTAGAAAAAAAATGATATGATGATGATGATGATGACATTATACCTATTAAACAAAAGAACAGTTTTAGGCTGCAAAATAAATAGCATCAACATGTGAACATGCACACTAAGAGAACATCACACTGTTCCTGAGTGCAAACCGAAACCACTGAGTGTTTATTTACCAAACAACAATAAAATCCTCTTCAATAGACTTAGCAGTTTGTCTTTATAACTGATTATTAATTATAAATATAAAGCTACCTTCTTCAGTATAGCCTTACTGAAATTAACTGGAAAAGGTGAGAAAATTCAGACAATTAATCCAAAATATTATATATTATATAAGGGTGTAATGCTATCTGTATTCGTCCTGAACCGTTTGGTACAGGATGTTCAGTTTAGTACGTGACTTTCCTCAGTTTGGTATGCTCCTTGACCCAATCAATTACTGTCAAAAATAATTCACTTACTCCGACATGCGGAACAATAACTCTGGAGTACAAGTTTCATGTGGAACGTGTTGCACCTTTTAGGTGTAGCATGCTCATGGATGTATGCTAGCTGCATACATCTGTATGCTAGCCAAGATAGCCTGGTTACCTCGGTTACCCTGTAGTGTTGTTGCTGTCAGAATGACAAACGAGAGACCCATAACACTGACCGGGTGTTACACTCATTTAAATATGCTCTTTCATCTCCGTACAGCATGAAACTTAGCTCGCAAGGCAGCTGGATTCGCGAGATCAAGACATCACACGCAAATCCATCTTGTCAGGCCTCAAGTTTTGCGCTTGTATCCAGCTGCCTCGCTAGGTAAGACGATGACAGATGGCTCATCCAATCACCTGTCAAATATTTTTTTAAAAGTGCCTGCCCTTCTCCAAACAGTTTCCCAGTGCAACTTCTCAGATGGTTCTGTGTAACAAACCATCTGGCGCGTCAGGTTAATATTAAACGGCTGTCAGCAGGTGTCCTGACTCCTTGCAAGAAACAGAAACATCTTTGTTTTCATTTTCCACTGCAGCACAACTAAACTATTTCAGTAATAGTTACGGCCAATGAGCTATTATTGGATGACCAAAATGTTATTTTCCACCTCTCTTTATTTTCTGCTGTACCAAAATTGTGAATTTTGTGTACAGTTACACCCTTAATATAATAGAATAATACAGGCTGCCACTTCTGATAGAATAAACAGTAAAATAAAGCATCATCAATGCTGACGACACGATGTAGCAAGAATAAACAATATAAACTCCACGATTCTCTTTTCTTTCATTCCAGCGCACTGCGGTCACAGTAAAACTTTTCCATGCCGTCATATATATGCACACATGTAAAAAGCTGATATGAAACCTGGTCATGTGTATATACAGAATGACCTAAAGAAACCGTCTTCCCCAGGAGAAATATACCTGGGAAAATTAGGTTGATCTCCAGAGATAAACAGAAGTGAAAATTAGTCCTCAAACGGCTGCACACATTCAGACAGCCCTACCTGCTGGAAGCTGTCTCTCAGTAAGCCTTGGTCTTCTGGGTGAGCGAGCTCAAGAATATTCTTCCCCAATAAATCCTGTAACACAGAGCAGATAATACAACATCTTTTAGCCTGTAAGACATTAACACAAACTTCTGACACAAAGCCTGTTAGAGGACGCTGTCTGGTCAGCGTTAATGTGACTGATGCATTGGCCAGCTGGCCCCGACATCGCTGCCAGCTGTGAGGTTTACCTGGGGCTGGTAGCCGACAGCAGCCATGCAGCGGTGGTCTACAAAGGTGAACATGCCCTGGCAGTTATGGCGTGAGATGAACTCCACTGGAACACTGATACTGTTGATGTCTGTGTCACCTGGGCAACAAGTCACCTGAAGAGAAAAAATAAAGACAAAACACAATTTTTGGCAAAAATACAACACATAAGAAATACATAATCTATCAACATGATTTTTAATGGGTCGAGAAAAAAAAAACAACTAAAGTTTACATTCAAATTGCATATTTGCAAATGTTACTTTTTCAATTTAATATGGTTATATTTATGGCAGCACACTTTGTGAAAGTCATGAATATTATCAATGTTGTACAGCTAACAGGCAAAAATGATTTCAAAACACAATGTACCAGTGCAAACAATAGACATAATCCACTTCAGATAAGACTGTGGAGCGCAACCATAAGATACTGTATTGTGGTAGATATGCACTTTCAACAGAATACATGTCTCCACTGTCACCCGTAAAGGGGGATTGTTTATGTATGACTCAACTATTGTGTAGAATTTGCAGGTAAAGTGAAATGATCCATAGCAAATGTTACAATTCCATGATTAACTTTTTCTCCCTTGTATCAATTTCATAGTAATCAATAAAGAACTTGGATGATGAAATGATTTGTCTTTCTTTGGTGCATCAGAGTAAAATACAGATGTGGACACCTCTTCACACAAAACATCTGTCATACCTGTAATCTCCCGATGGCAACTAGACAGTAGCGGCTCTGAGTGTTGTCTGCTTCATGATCCGATAACGATACTCCTATAAACACAAAACACCCAAAAACTATGTCAGCATGGGCCAAAGAGTATAAGTTATGAAAATGAAATTAAGAAATTTAGCATCCTACACAGGTCCAAGCCATATTATGAAGCAAAGTTGTCTGTGTTATTGTCCAAAATAATCAAAATTATTAGTTTTACCTGCAGGCGGCCAGGACTTTATGTATCCTGTACAGTGGACCACTACATACTGGGGTTCTCCTTCCTTTGCTGTACCCAAACCATTTCTAAAGGTGAAGGAAAAATGGTAAAATCCACCATAAAAATTAGTCCTGTTACTATGCAAATCATCAAAGTACATACATCTTATTGCTACTGGGCTACTCCAGTCATCTGAACATTAATCTTGAATGGCTACATTCAAAAAAAGAAAATGTGAAAATTGTAAGCAGAGCTAAATGGTTTTAGTTACCTGTTCCTATTCCTTAGGAAGTTCAGTCTGTTCATCGACAACGGCTCCACTGGACATGAGCCACACCTACAAACATAACCAGGCCATCACATCAACAGTTTATGCATCCAGGTACACATATCAATAAATGTAAATAATGAACTGGACAGTTAACTACACAAAGTCGCACCTCATTCTGCAGATGAAAGAACGACGAGCTCCCATTGTCATTCTGGCTGAAGACTGCTGGCTTTCCTTCTTTACTGTTCCTGTCTTCAAATCCAACATCCTCCCTTTAAAAAGGTCAACAAGAGATGGTGATGAATCAGTCATGGGTGTACAGAGGTGCACATGTGACAATATTTTTTCATATTTACAAAGGGGACACACCTTTATACATTAACAGGTAATCTACCAACCCAATTGTGTGCATGTGGTTTGTACCTGTGTTGTTATTCTCAGCTGTAGAAAGCTGCTCCCTCAGTTTTTCTGTGTCATCTGGGTGGAGCTGATCGTACAGGGAGGAGCCGAGCCATTCAGACTGTGACTGGTTGAGGACAGGTGTCAGAGAGTCGGAGACGTAAACAATGCGGCCGCTCTCACATGACACCACGAACAGGAAGCCATCAGCTGCCTCCAGGATGAGGTGCTTCAGCTCCTGCGGACAGATAATATCAAAGTCAGGCTAAGCAGTGAGGATAAGAGGTCAGTAAAAGAACATGAATCTCAAAAGTAATTTTTCCTTTTTTGCCATTTCCCCCCCCCTTTTCTCCAAAGTTGGAATATCTAATTCTCCATGCACCTTGGTTTTTGTTACTGCTAACTACATTGTAGTTACCACCAGATCCCATGGCTCACTTACAGCCAATGCCTATTCACAAATTTTGTGTTTGAACAATCTACCAGCTGATTGTGGATCTAAAAGAAAGGTAGCAGTGGTGTGGAGAAACAATGTCTTGACATACAAAGCTAGATTACGCCATCAAGAGTGAAAGAAAATAGTGACTGACCCTTAGCTACTTAAGTGTCAAAAATAAAAAGGTGATACTTTCACTCCTCCTTCACTTGATTTCAACGAAGCACAGATAAGTGTTGTGTTACCTTTGCAGCAACTGTGAGGCCTGAATACTAAATTACTGTTGACTTATACAAAAACAGTATTTCTGTGGCACTAATTGTTGCCTAATTTGGACATGCCTTACTACAGTTGGTGGGAAATCTAGTCATGTAATTTTTTTTTGATGGCAAAAAGATAAAAAAATTAACATATGAGGCTCTCACAGTTTCAACACTTTTCTCTGTTGCTCATACCTGGTCAGTGAGAAACGAAGGCTTGTACGACCCATCTGCATTGGTGTTGCCACTCCCTCTCAGAGACTTCATGTGGGACACAGCCATTCGTAGGATGGTTAGTTTGTCTGGTTTCCGTGCTAGTGCGCTGCATGTGGGCACCATGTCTGACAATTCTGTGATGTAGGCAGTCATCTTGTTCCGCCTCCGCCTCTCAATCTCACTGTGGTTCTCCCTGGAGTGAGGGAGCGAGGGAGGGAAGCAGAGGTGGAGAGGATAGGAGGGATCGAGATGGGGGGAAAAGACGGGCAGGTGGACAACATGGAGTAGAGTTTAGAGTTAATGTTGCAATGTAAGTATGCCAATCGGGAAGAAGAGGTGGGAATGAGAGAGGGTGGCAGAAATAATGGACGCACAAAACAATAACTTGTGGTCAATGATCTGTCAAAATGATAGTGAAAAAGCAAGAGAATCTGGTCTTTCAAGGCCAGTCAGTGTGACAAAAGAGAGCAAGTGCAGAAAGAGAAAGACCCTTCAGATAACCTGAGAGGGGGGAGAGAAAAGAGACAGAGAGGAGAGTTGCTCAAGAGGAAGGGATTACCAACGTCAAGTCTCCGACTCACACACAGCATAGCGGTTAGTGACACATAACATAGTGGTGGGTTGAGAGAGACAACCAGCTGCCTTGGTCAAAGAAGCATAACATTCTCACAGGCACCAAAACAGACGCATAGAGCGGTGAAATATACCGGTAATTTTGTGCGGGTCAAAATGACAATGTGCTGGGGTCCCAGCAGAACAGGATAGTATTTGATCAATGCATTCAATATTGATATGAATACAAGCAGGAGAGGGAGCCTTCCACAGTGGTACAAGGCCATACCTGGCTAGTTTTTCCTTATCTGCAAAACTTTGATCTTCTTCCAAAAACCTGGAAATGAAACCAACCCACTAAAACACAGACCCAAAAATCACTACCGGTATAAAAAAGGAGTGCAAAGGAAAAAAAAAAAAAACTTTGAAAGGAGAGGGAGCGCAGCATGGGCTAAGTGTTGCATCAACAATATTGCTCCCCTACACATTTGGGTTTTTTTCCTTATTCATCCTCCTACCTGGCAAATCGCTCTTTGTCATTGGAACCTCCTGTTTCATCATCACACCTGAGGAAACACAAGACAACACATGGCTCGTTATCTCAGCAGAAGTGACAATTCAAAAAAACAAAACAAAAAAAAACTCAAACATTTGATATTGCAGCTCATACTGTTTTTATAACAAACAGCTTGTGATAAATGTACCTGAACAACTTGCTTCCTTCATCATCATCAAAGTCTGGCCTGCAATATGGAGAAGAGAAACACATGAGTACCTTCACACAATTATTATCCCACGGTCAAAAGCAAAAGTAAACCAGTCAGCAAACACACTACAACATATCAGCACGAAATTCACAAACACACACACACACACACACACACACACACACACAGGCACTTACGCTGCTCGTCTTTTGTTGGTCCCTTTTGGTGCAACGGTCCCGCCACTTGCTTGGGTCCCACTCGCCCCCATACCCAGATTCGGGTCTGGCAACTCTATTAATAACAGAGCGAGACAGAGACGTAATGTAGCGGTGATGACAGGTGATTTCCTGCTGCAAAAAGAAACTAAACTACACTAATCACAGACCAAATCTGCGGTAACGCACACGGCAGACGATAGTTTCGTTTTAGACATACGTTATAAGCATGTAGCTAGGTGTTACATAGAAACTATGCTTTATTTGACTTTGAAGGTTGTATAGATCAGACAAGCACGACACTGAGCTAACGTTAAAAAAAAACTGCTAGCATAACAGAAACAAATGAAGCGAGCTGTCCAACCGCAACTTGGCAGTCAGCTTAGATTTCATTTCTTATCAAAACGTCATTTGAGCAAGCAAAATAAAACAAAAATATATTGCAAGAGAGCAGCCTAAACTGTTAACCGGTGGCTGATTTAGCCTCTGTGAGCTGGCTACCACTTATGCAACCAGTTAGCCCTGCTGTGGCATTAGCTGTGCTGCTAAGCTAAGTTAGCTTCTGCTGTCACGCTATCTTTAGGAAAGTGTTCGCTTTAGCTTTGCGACAGAAAACGCTCACAAAATGTAGTAAACTGCGTAGTGCTATGCGAGAACATTATCGCTGTGACTTTTTGAGGCACTTTACCTGGGTTTGAAGATGACATGTCCGTCTGGAATAACATAAACAAACTACTTCGGCTGCGGGAAAAAAATATCCTCGAACCCCCTCCCCCTTGCTAGCTAGCTAGAGGCTAACCAGCTCTCTGACAATTTCCTCGCGTATGCGCCTTTACTTCGCGCAATAAAAGCCCAACTCCATGACCAGCACTACTCCAGAGCGACCAGAGAGTTTAAAGAGAAATAACGGGTTATCTCAGTCAGAGCCCCCCTTTTCCTGATTTCTCCTGGTTTAAACCCCCTTTCTGCTTAAGATGGCGTTTCAGGCTAGCAGAGCTCAAGCTGTCTACACTGTTTTCATGCTATTGGTCATCAAGCCAGATACAAATGACGTGAAATGTTGGGAAATCCATGTTTTGCTCCGCCCCGCCAGCGGAGGGTCAGCAGGTTTGAACAGTTAAAGGATGGGTTCACAGTTTTTCAAGGCTGTCCTAAAACGACAGACAGGTGTACAAATTAATGTTGAAATAGATTTCCCTTTCCTCCTGTTCATACTGAACATCGGAGGATCCCTTCATAATGTATTTACAATGTAAGTGATGTGGGGTAAAATCCACAAGCCCCCTTTTGTGCAAAAATGTATTTAAATGTTTATGCTTCAGTCATCCAAATGAGTCAAATCAATTAGATATCTTTCAATGTTAGTCTTTTTAGTGTGAAAGTGCCTCTTTTTGTTCCTTCCACTGCAGCTCAACAGGGAAACACAAAGAGGAATTTGATGCAACCCCCCCCCCCCCCCAAACTGTAAATGTGGCAGATATCGCCTTGATATGTCTGACTCAGACTGCTGAAGCCTCATATAAGCTTCAGATAAACTTTTAAATGCATTTTTGCATAAAAGGACACGTGGACACGCTGTGGATTTCAGCCCCTATCACTTATATTGAAAGTGCATTTGGAGGGAATCTTTTAATTGTATGAACAGGAACAATGGTTAAAGTGAGGAAAACCTCTTTCATTGTTTATATGGGAACCGGACTGTTGTTTTGTGTGAAATGTTAAAGCCACTGACTGGTGTGTGGTTTAATAATGAAAGCATTAATGCTTCTGTACTCTTTACTTTGTCTTTTACTCTTCTACTTTGGAACCTACAGTTATAACACACTGGATTTGGCATCACACAAGTAAAATTAGCAATACCTAGCAATATGTTAAAATACCTGCATTCATACTATGAGCATACTTGAGGAGAAGCGCAGAGGTTTTAAAATCAAAACCAAAAGTACTCATCAGGCAGTGCATGAACACAGAGAAACTTTCCACATTCAGAAGATGAAAGTGAAAACAGTTTTTGGTGTCAAGCTCTGCACATGCATCATTCTGCACAGTGAAGGTCAAACACCCAACATTAGGAACAAGAAGAAAAAATATTTTGACTCAAAAGATAGATTAATTATCAAGAGTTGCCATTTCATTTCTTGGTAATCAATCACAGCAGCTCAATTTTTTTATTTTGACATTTTGTAATTTAGCAAATTAAATATTTAATGTGTGTGGTTTTTTGCATGATGCTTAAAAAACAGAGAACTTGACATGCTTGTCATTGTGATTCATGATCTTTGCTTTTATTATTAATAACAATACTTAGGCATCATTAAACAAACAAAAAACAATAATAACACTGTAATCAGGACACAGCTGATTCTTCTGTATCACTGGGGAAGAGAGGTTGCTGGTTGGTCTGGGTTAGTAAAAAAAAAAAAAAAAAAAAGAACGTGGTGATGGTGGAATGAGGGCTATGTTTGGAAGGAAGGTAATTTATGAGAACAGGTAAGAGTAGGAGAAAAGTGAGGGAGGGAGGACATGCTTGTCTTGCTGTTGGCTCTGTGATGTGAGTTGGAGACAGGGAAGAACAGAAGAGGACATGAAGAAAGGAGAGAGAGCTTCCCATACGTTACAGATAAGGCACTTGACATACAAAAAAAGAACACTTTAAAGCATAACAACAAAACTGCAACACTCATCATTTCATCAATTCCTCAAAATACTGAACTGCTAAAAGCCTGATTTCAATATATTTTACCTCCTTGGTACTAACATGAAATAACACACCTGTAAACCTGTTTCATACACAGAATCATACCAAAAATCATTCATCTAGATCAACACTTAAATTCCCACCCAAAGGTTAAACAAACATAACCCGGGCTACTAGGCAGTGGTCTGAACAAATGTGGTCCTTATTTCGCTTGAATTTCAACAGAGCAATCCACCTTCGCAAAGAATTTTTTTTATTGAGCGTCATCGCTTTGCAGTGGGTGGCATCATCAGCATAGTTCATGACTCGACTGGATGAAACTGCTTCAGCCAAACCAGAGAGAGGGAAAAACATTCAGCTCTGTCAAGCTAGCAGGAAGCTGTGATTCTATTGCGGTGTTTGCACTGAGAATGTGAGACTATTTAAGCTAAGAGTACTGAGAACTGCATGCTTTGCAGCTCAGACATCTCCAGTGGAAGCAGTGATTGTACACAATGAGCTATGCTGGATTAAGATTGATTTTTTTTAAGATGCTGTTTATCTACAAAACTGAAACCAAATTTTGCTGTGAAGCTCACAAGGCAGACGACTTTATAGACTGTAAAAGCAGCAGCAGGCACACAATTTTACTGCGAGTTATTACATCATATAAGAGACACTGTAGGTTTGTGCAAAGACATCGCAATAGCTGAACAAACACTTATTGCATAGACAGAAAAATTAGGGAAGTAAATGCCCTATTGCCTCACTTTCATAAAACTCACCTTCACTTTGTTCTTTAAGTAGAACAGTGGAATAAAGCAATGTATGACTATAGCAGAAAGCTTTGAAATGGCCATTAGCTGGCTCTACAGGGGGGTTTTCCATACATGTGCTGGCTTGGCTTGACTCATTTTGACACAGCACGTCAGTCCCACACGGCATGTTTTTGCATCTCCATTACAACAAGAAGGGTCTATCTGCGGTCTTGCAGGCTTACATGACACACACCCACTTTAACGGCATGCTACACAACACACACCCATGATCAGTAACCTCTAACCATCTCATCGCTTACCGCCTCAGCTTTGTAAATGGTCCATCTCGGGCTCGACATGGCGCATTTAAACGAGTAATGGAAATGCAAATCAATGCGGCGTGGTTTGACTCGGCACGTCCAAAAGTGCCAATGGAAAAAGGCTATAAGGCACACAGTTAGAACAAGAAAAGCTATAGTAGAAGCAGCATCACTCCCCCTCCCCCGTGTCCTCCCCACACTTTCCATTTTCATCCCTGTCTCTTTGAAATTTGGGGACACACTGACAATGATACATTTCTCTAATGACAAAGCGAAAAAGCCATGCCACTTAATGTAGTGTGTATATCATCCACAAGATCTCTGTGCCCTCTAAAAATGAGTTGTGTGTGTGTGTTTTTTTTTTCACGTTGTGCAAAAGTAACAGTGTCAAATTTCCTTAGTTTTTAGGGAATGACTCGCCCCATTCCTCACCCACATCCCCTCCTCTTTTTCTCTTTTTTATCCCTCCCTCCTGCTCCCCCACTGAGGGATATTAGTCCTTCTCACATTCTTTCGTCCTGACACTTGTTTGCTTTCACTCGGTCTTGCTGTGGTTGTTGTTGTAGACTGTGTAGCCATTCTGCACTGGTCCATTTTTCTTCATGCTCTTTTCAACCTCCTCTTCCTCTCCCTCCTCCTCTTCTGATTCATCTGTCTCATCTTTGTCACTTCTTGCATCGTCCACTTTTTCCTGAAAAAAAAAAAAGAGAGTGTGAGAAGAAGAGGCCATTTAGAAGCATGTCGTAAATCAAGAAGACCTTCCGCTCCAAACTGTGCTGGAGCTCTGGCCAACGTCAGGACAATTTCAAACTGTCCAGCTGCATGCATGAATATATATTTTTATGGAGTATATTCCTATGTTAAATATACCTGTATTTATAATTCTTATTGTTCTTTTGTGCTATATTCTATTTCATCTCTGTAGGTATTTATACAGTTTTATAATCTGTGTTGAATGATTGGTCCACCTGCAACTGACTTGAAATCATAAAAGGGACCCAAGAGATGGAAAGTCTGACTTTCTGACAACTGACTGGTATTATATATACAGTAGAGCAGCAACTAGTGATTGTTTTTGTTATTTATTCATCTGCAGATTATTTTTTGATTGATCAATTAAACTTTTAGTTTATAAAATGTCAGAAAAAAGTGAAAAAAAAACCCTTAAAAAAGTGTTGTTTTAACCATCCAAAAGTCCAAATATATTTTGTTTATTTTCAAATATGACAAACAAAAGCATCACATAGTCACCTTTGACTGTAATTATGGTATTTTTGCTGGAAAATTACAGAAACAATTATTAAATTATCAAAATAGTTGCTGACGATCAACTAATCTATTGATTGTTTCAGCACTAAATTATGCCAAAATGGTTTGGTTGTGTACTTTGTCAATCAAGGATAATCATATGAAAATTATAAAGAGCTGCATAAAGACTTCCTGGCTGTCCCTGCTTTTAAACGATTATTTTATATGAAGTTGCCTGGCAGCAGAATTACTGACATACAGTACAAGTCAAAACGTTTTTCACATTCTCTCATTCAAGGGAAATAGGAAGCGCCGACATTTCCATTACTTTTTGGATTGATGAACAGACACTTGAACCTTGCAAGTAGATTTCTTTATGCTTGCTTACATTGTTTGTGAGGAAGCGGACTGCTATCCGTACGATGAGGACAGCCCAGAAGACATGTAGACACTGCAGTACCATCAAAAGACCGTTGAAAAAGTAATAGCCGAAGAAAGGTTCATAGACTGTCACTGGGTATACCCATGTACAGTAAATAATCCTGCAGAGAGAGAGAGAGAGTCAGGTAAAGTTAACTAAGTATTTATAAAAAAGTATAAAATACATTAGTAATCTTTGTGTGTCTGTGTTGATGTTACCGGAAGGGGAAGATGACAAGGCGTGTGATGATGAAGATTGCAGCAAATACAATGAAGATGTAGTTACAGGCATTTCGCCACCCAGCATAGTTGAACATCTTGGCAGACTGTCAGAGGAAAAGAGAAAGAAAATAAGCTCAACAGGAAAGTTGCAGACAACTAGTGTAGTTTAGATTTAGGTGCGATATATTTAAAATATATCAGACTTTGTCAGGGATAGAACAATAAAGTTCCAGACTTATTTCCATCGTTGTCTGTGGTGTTTTCACAGACCAACCATTCAATAAGATGGAGACAGAACTTGTTGTCTGACACGAAGAATTATCACAATGCTAGCACCAAATATAGACAACAGAAACCAGGATTAGGATGTACTCAAGACAAAAGACAACATAGACTCACATCACATCATATCGTAAGAGACAACCGTTTGTGTGAGACTTGCAAAATGTTCCAAATGCAGTGATGAAAAATGAAAGGTTAGCCATAAAAACATATCAAGATAACATCATTCTACTCAGGAACTGACTGGTAGATGTTGGTTTGCCTTTGACTTAAAGCTAGAAGGATGTGACTCATCCTTAAACCTGCAATAACTGATTTTTTGTCCATTTGTAGGTGGAAACAAGTTATGAGTACAACATTGACATTTCATCACCTTTTAATATATGTTGAGCTCATTAGCAAACAGTTGTTTGTTGACACATCCAACATTGTCACTCATTTGGAGTCATGTTTCTGTCCTACTTGTTTATGGGTTCCTGTTGTCTATATTTGGTGCTAGTATCGTTATATTTCTTCTAAGTCCACTATCCACTCACTTTTAGCTCTGTATTTGATCTCTACCAACTCCTGAGAGAAGTATACTGTCTCTTTAGATGCTACATCCTCCACTATGTTCACCAGCTAGTCGCTATCTGTGTCTGTTAGCTGTTTGATGTTGAACAGGTAGTGTAGAGTGGGTTTTTGTGGCTTTTTCTCTGAAAACAGCTGCCTGCTGCAACCAAAAACAACACTATGAGAACACTGAGAGTGAAGCAAAACAGTAAAGTTTGCAGCTGGACAGATTAACAATGAGCTGAAACTTGTGATGAAACTAAAGCCGAGGGGAGCTGCAGAGCTGGGTGATAATTATCTGTAGGTTCATCACTAAGCAAATTACACAATCATTAGATACACTGTTATTATAAAAAAAAAAGACTATGGTCACATAATTAATAGCCGACTTATTTCATCTCATCATCTCTCATACAGAAAAGAGAAGTGTAGTTGAGTAGTGTTGTTTTCCCCACCAGGTGGCAGTGTATCACAAGTTTATTGCTGCTGTCCCAATTTATTTCAGTTATAGTTTATAGCACTCATTAAATTATATGTGAACAAAACTTAAATGTCAACAGGGTCAGTGGCACTTTTCTTATTGGTAGAAATAAATGACATCAACATAAATAAAGGTGTGGTGAACATGTATAGTGGCCCCATTCATATCTACAGTATTTGCATGATTGTGAATATAATTCCTCACATTACCATTAACAGCTGACTGGTTGTGAAGGTACATGGGTCACATGTTAGCTGATTTAAGTCACATGTTTGTTTGCCAAAATGGAAGTGAAGTAATCAAAATACTGTGAATACAAAGTACTGAGTTGAGAGATATTTTACCTCAAGGAGGTAATCAGAGGAGTCGTGCACCAGCATGATTAGAGTTCCAGCACGGATGTAGTTTACACACCAAGAGAAGCTGATGAGGAGAATTGTCGCTACATGGTGGACAATCTGCTCCTTGAAGTCCTAAAAAAAAGTGGCAGAGGGAGACAAACTATTCATTCAGGGGGAAATGAACATTTGGAGAACATATATTTGTGTCTTGCATATTTTAAGCAGGTCTGAGCGTGTTGCAGTAAATCCTGCTTAAGAGGCATCTAGGTTGGAATATTGTGTTGGAGCAATAACGCACTGTGACCCTTTGGCAAGATTTACCCCACTGTGTTCAGCTGACCCAAGCTGAGCAAAGTCCAAACACACACACACACACACACACACACACACACGCACATTCAGACACACGTGTAACAACAGTCTAATGTCCAGTCACAGTCCATGCCAGATGTCAAACTGATCAGATAGCGAGAACAGTTTGTCTTCTTCTTGATCTTGATTTAATTACCATATAAAAGGAAGAAACTGCCCTGTGCAAAAATTTTGCTTCATTTTCAGGAAATCTTGTGTATCTTTTCTGTCTGTTCCCATGAAATGTATTTTGTTTTCCACCACTTGATGAACTAAGGAAGAGCAGATAAATCCACTTACTTTGCGTTTGACGTCAGAAGCCACACTGAAGAGCAGAGAGCCGTAGAAACCCAGCTCGATCATGTAGTACCAATACTGAGATGGCAGAAGAGTCTGCAGCAGAGGAAGCAGATGTTTGGTTTCACAATCCATACACGAGTATAAAATATTGCACAAAAATATTGCAAACTAGGTCAGCGAGTAATTAAAAAAGTCTTTCAGAAAGCAGTAAAAAATGTCCATCAAAAGCTGACACATTCAAATAGCTTTCTTTGTCTGGCTAAGAACTCAAAAGATTTGCAGTTGTTTATCATAAAGCACTAAAGAAAACAATAAATATTGATATTTCAGAATCCTATTTTTTGCATCTTCGCTTAAAAATGATTCAAATTGGCTATGGCTAGTGATTTTCTATATTTTTCTTATTCAACAAATCTCATGTGCAGAGCAAACCAACAATAAACTCACCTTCCTTAATTATTGTCTGTGTATCCAATGCCTGGTTTATCTTATTCCTCTGTGCTGCAGACCTCTGTTGTTGTCCAAAACCTATTGAAACACACCAATGAACCACACCGCTGCACTGGATGACATGTTCCTTCGATTACGATTAGAGTAGTTTGTTAAGAAACAGCTCCAAACACTAATAACAGCGATCACATTTTCAGCCAGTTCCATGTAAGGCAGACAATACTGAGCATGTGCGGGAAAACAGTTGTGTTTACAGAAGTTTGTGCTACAAATCATAACTTGTTGACTTTATACTCAAGTTATGTATAATTTACAATGTTGCACAATCTCAAGAGGTCATCATCTGTAGAACAACAAGCTAGCACGCACACAGTGGCATCTACATTACAAGGAATTGCTCTCCCCAGGCTGAAAATATGATGGCTGTTATTAGTTTTTGGAGCCATTTCTAAACAAACTAATGAGCCCAAACTGTTTTTGGTGAAAGAACATGTCACTTAGTGCAGTGGATCTGGCTCACTGATGTATTTTTAATAGTTTTTGGACAACAACAGAGGTCTAGAGGACAGAGGAATAAGATATATCAGATTTTGGATACACACACAACACTTGTAAGTAGAGTTTATTGTTGTTTTGACTCTGCATGTGAGATTTATTGACAATAAGAAAAATATAGAAAATCAGCCTTATCCTTTTAATAATGAACCGATGATCTAACTTTCTTTCAAGTGATGAATCTACTCCAACATTCAGCTCTAGATGGAACTCTGTATTAGGAGGATGTCTTGTGTTTTGTGCATTCGGTGTACTCAGCCATCCCAGAGACGTACCAGCACAGGAAAGCCTTGCCACATCTCCTGCAGGTCATACAGCCAAGGTTTCTGGAAGGGGAGATGCGACGTGAATGAGACTGCAGAGCTCGACAGGTGTATTTATATCAACTGACTCAGCATGGCAATGAGTCAACGCTGCCCTTCTGACAACGCGAGAGGTGATGTTATCACAGCTAAAAAAGACAAACTACCATGGAAACCGTCAAGTTACGATGGCAGGGCAGGTGACATATGAGGATGTAAAGAGACAGGAGGAGGGGTCGAGGTTAACATGGCAGTACTCACATCGATGAGGGCGGCCAGGCCAGCAATGAAAGCAAGAAGGTAAAAGGTAAATCTCCAACTGCAAGAGAACACACACACACATACAAACACACTCTCTACTCAGTCAATGGGGAAAAAAGACAATAGACACATTTTCTACCAGCAGAGACACAAAAACACATCACACACACATATAGACACACAAAACTCTCGCCCACAATCACAAACACACAAGATGGAAAGAAAGGCAAGGCTGAATGAACGGCCTGGAAAAATCTGGTGAACTACGCCGAGAATGTCAAATCGGGACACACACACATAGCCAAACGCACAATGAGAGCTGTCAGACTGTATCCTCCCTGTTAATATCCTGTAACAGAGACAGTGAGGGGTCATACCCACTGCAGCCTCTCATACAGGTGGTGAGAAAAGGGGGATTTCACTCAGCAGCAGAGACACAGACCACAGAAAGAAAAAAAAAACTAAAACCAAAAAGGTGGATGTAGAGAAAGAGGAGACAGTGAGTGTGTGAGTATGTGATACTCCAGCGGGGGAAATAAGAGACACAGAGAGCCTGTTGTGTGCACACAAACAATAGACTGATTCAGAGGAGAAATGCCGTCACACACGCAGCGAAAGACACACCATAACCAGCGAGTGACAAACAAGCAGTCACATGCACATCTGCACACACGCGCATCATACTGTATGCAGAACATCAATCCGCTGTAAAGCTTTACTTACACTCAAACACATATATAGATCAGACACACAAACACACATCTAATTCTGGTTCATTATGGCAGATTAAAGGGTCAGTTTGTGTAATTACAAACAAATCATATTCTCACTCTTCTTATGCTTAGTGCCTTACAGATAGTTTTGGTTCATTTGCTGCAAATTTTCAGGTTAATCTTTGTTTTTTCCAAATAATACTCCAGGAAATCGTGATGATAGAGAAGCTATAATCAGGTATTCTTTTGCATTTTTTCCTTGACTTTGATGGATTATCAAATCAGCTGATAAATATTTTAAAGAGGACATATCATGCACATTTCCAGATCTATATTTACAGATATTCTTGGGCTCTACTGGAATATCTTTGCGTGATTTTTTTTTTTTTTAAATCCTGGTTTATCTTATACTGGCTCTTTATGCAGCCCCTCAGTTCAGCCTCTGTCTGAAACAGGAAATATTAGTTCCTGCTATGAGCCAACTCTGTTCCGATTGACTAGCGGCTCCGAAGGCCACGTAAATAAACAACTGTAGTAGGATGTCATCAGTGTGTGAAATACCATGTGACATTCGGAGGGTCTAGGTACCTCCAAAAACACATCACATTTTTTATTGGACATTTTAAACATGCAGAGGCAGCCATTTGTGGGCATGCACCAACAATTTGATGTCATCTTAAGGAGGAAGTAAACGTGACTTTGCAAATGGTGCGTTCAGAGCAGGCTGATGCCTTGGCTGTTGACTTGCAGGGAACATTTTTACATGTGTTCACCTTGTGTTTCTGAGTTTTGACCATATTTAACATAGACATCCAAAATTATAACAGTATAAAACTAACAGAAAATCACAAAAAGCATTAAATGTCCTCTTTGAATTTCTGTTGAACAGCAAATCATTTCAACTCTACTCATATCTCTTCCCAGAAACAGTGTTCCTGTTACTGTGAATAATCCACCAAAAATGCTCAAAATAATAATTTATGGGGACTATTTCCTCAGTCCAATGTAGTGCCAGTGACACCTGTTAATAGTAAATTATAGTTTGTAATTTGGGTGAACTGACCCTTTATGTTGCCTAAAAAGCTTTTGTGGATCTATTGTTAAACATATATAAAGACCATGACAATGAAACTAACGGTAATGAGAATCACCACGGTGGAATTATACATTGAACACAACATATAGAATGAAATAACACTTTGACAGGTCATCATGTCTTTTTCTACATGTATATAACTGTATATGTGCAGTAATGCTAACAGTATCATGCTGTCTGCTGTTGTTTACAGCACACTTATAGATGTGAATGTCTGTCGGCTGTTCTGTACATATATTTCAGTGTCATCTGTTGCCATGCTGTGAATCCTGCCAGCTGAGAGTCACGAACTTCCGTGGCCTTGTATTATCAGCGGATCACGGTGTTGGTTTAGCTCTGCTTCTGCTACAGCAAATGCTAACCCGTAAAAATAACTGACAGTAGTGACAGAGCCCCTGTTGCAGAGGCCCTGTGCTAATGAGCGTGATGTGTGGACGGTTGGATTTGGGTGTCTGAGTGTGAAGAGTAGGGGCAACAGGCACGGTAGCAGCAGAGTGGCATTGTAATGAGTGCATGTTAAAAATAGAGGGCTACTTTTGCCCTCAGAAATGCGCTCATATAGCCAGAGGAACGCGAGGGTGGCAGCTGCTTCAACCTGCTCTATACAGCAGCTCTATATCAGTGCGTGCATATATGTTTTTTAAAAAAGAGCGTGTGTTTGTGTGTGCTTACCTGGCCTCTCGAAACTTTTTGAGCAAACTCGGCCTGTCCTGGTTCCTTCGTCTCCTGAACCATCGCTGAACTTGTCTTTCTGAACAGCCGGTCTGCTTGCAAAGACTAGCTATAGAAGACTGAAAACAACACAAAGATTATTCATTTCTTGTGCACACACACAACGCGCAGTAGTCTTTTGAGTGCGTACATGTGCGAATATCTACCTGTGTGGGGTTTTTGGTAGTGTTACAGTAGTAGGACTCCAGTGTGGGGTTGTGAGGGGCTTTGAGCCGTACTGTCTCCTTCACCCCAAGGAGAGAGGCCAGAGGTGTAGCCACCTTCCTGCAATCACACAACGGTTGTTCAGATGAGATGTGAGACTAATAATACGTGAAATTAATAAAGTGGAGGGTGTAACCAGGGAATCTCTTTAAGTAATTTGTGAAAAAAAGAAGCAAAAATGGATGAATATGATCATAAAAGTTGTCATTAAAAAGATGTAATATACATGATGGGATGATTCGAGTCACATGAAAAAAATCCCAACAGATTTATGTTGTGAAGCACTGTTTGTTTGTCTTCATAATTTACAATTCTATAACTAGAAGGGCGTTAGAATGAAAAAAAAAATAATGATGTTAGCAATAAAACATAAATAACATAAAACATCTGTAATGACTGATTAGTGACTAGAAACAGGAACAGTACATTTGTGAGAAACAGAGTCACTTGAAAGCATGGACTTCTATAAAGTGGGACAGAGGGTAAGGAACATTAAATAATTGCTGACAAAAAAAGCAAGAGATAAAAACTGCATTTTGAACTAAAATAATCCAATTAGAGGTCAGAGGAGGAGATGACCAATGGGCAGATAAAAAAAAAGAAAGAGAAGAAGCAACCAAGAAAAAAGTAGATTTGGAAGTAAAGAGAAAGCAAAATCTCCGGATAAAGACACAAAGTGAGACAGAGAAAAAAATGGACTGACCTTTCAAATATCTGACGGATAATGAGGAATATAAGGGCTATGGGCAGGGCTACCCACAGATCACTGGCTTTGGCGTACACTCGTCCATCCCGATCCTCCAGGTCAGCCCAGCCCAGGCCCTCTGGAAACCACAGCCGCTCCTGCCAGAACCACTCTCTCAGCTCTGACAGCATCCTGCAACACAGGACACACAAATGGTTTATTAGGCTTAAAAAACTTAAGTCATACATGTTCTACAGACTCCACACCCACAAAAATGGTTACACGGCTCCACCTAAGAGCCTTTAAATCTAGTCCCACCGATACAGGCTTGATTAAAAGGCATATGCTATACAGGCCCATATATATAGTTAAACATCTGTGATTGGGAATGTTTGGCACCGTGTAATTAAGAGAATTAGATGATGTTACCCATGCTTATTGGAAGCCTAGATGTAGGTTTCTCTTAATGCATATACCAGAGCACATGCAGCATGGCGGGAAGTGGGGAGGCCCGCAAGAGGGAGCATAAAGCAGACCAACAACTGAGCAAATCTTTTCCTTCATGCTGTCAACACCAGAGCTTTCCTCAACGGTCGTCAGCAGCTGCGAGATTTAGTCAGAGAGTATGGAGATGAATATTTTTGCTGCTAAGTTCAGGGAGTGGCAGAAAAAGAGAGTAAGGTTTGGTGGCGAGGGAGAAGTAGCATCTGAGGGATGTGAGTCATGATTCATCCATATGTGCAGAGCTGCGGGGGCGTCCCCCACTTCACCCCCTCCCTCCCTCCCTCCACACACACACACACACACACACACACACACACTCCCCACACACCATCTCTGGAGTCCCCTTGCAGATCCACATAGACTCCCCCACCACTCCCCCCACCCACCCACTGCAGCTGTACTGCCAAAGACCTTTAACCGCTTCACTTCCACTCCCATCCCCGCCCTTCTGCTCCCCAACCAGTAATCAAGAAGGATTCCCTCTTTGGCCGAGAGAGCCAAAGCCATGTGTAATGCTCTCACCCCTTTGACGAGCTCTAAAATATGCAGCTGAAATTACACTTGGATGTACAGAGAACTAGTAGAGTCCTGATACAGGTTTGCAAGAAGAGAAGCTTTTTAAGATCTTTTAACTGTGTGTTTCACGAATAGGATTCACAGAAGTAATAAATAATCTTTTGTCATTGTTTCTATTTATGTCTGGTGCTGGGTATCATTTAAAAGTTTTTTATAACAGTGCCAATAAAAAAAAATATTGCCTGTTCGACACCTTACTTTGATGAATATAAACATGTTTTCTTTTTATTTAAAGATCCCCTCCAGACATGTTGTAAGATGTACATAAAATGCCCTACTTTTAATGATAATTTGTGTCTGCTATGGTTTTTCCACCAAAAAAAGTTCAATTATCTTGTTAAAATCCTTTAAATGTCCCTCATTAAAAATTCCAGATTCTATAAATATGCAAATATTTTTTATATCAAAAGTTTAGCTGCTAGGCACAACATGTCTCCTAGTTCAGTGTAAAGTCTATTCTCAGTGTTTGTGTACTGCGGGCATCAAGTTTCAACATCACACTTGTGGAAGTGGACCAGAATTGGTTTCCAAACTATTTGTGATTGTCGCAAATCCTTCTCATATATCCACCCCTTTAAAATCAGGTTTTTAATGAGCCAAGAGAAACTTTCCACTTTCAGCAGATAAAAGTGAAAACGGCCTTCAGGTGTCAAACTCTTCACATACATGATTCTGCACAGTGAAGCTCAAACTGCTCAACTGTAGGAACAAGAAGAAAGATTTTGAGGGGACTTTTATATAAGCTCTGAGTCTAAAAGTGGCAAAATTTTGATTTAAATCAGGGATTTCCGGATCAAATAATAAGTCTATTAAGTTGTTTTTTTATCTGGCTGTTTCTGGTACTCTTATGGCTGGGTTTCATTACTCTGTGAACACGCTTGGGTGTCACCGGAAAGGTAACGGGGTTCAATACCCAGTCCTGCTTGTAAATGTCCTTATCTACTGTACTTACTATCCTTATCTAACTCTTTATATCCATCTAACTAATACAGATAACCGCTTGATGCATAAACTAACATGTGATAGACTACCCTTGCTGCTAGTCAAAGCCTCTGACACTCTCCATGAGATGTTGTCATGGTTGAGTCTGTCGGTTATTTTCCACATCATGTCATGTTAGTCATGGCCCCCTGTTTCCTGTTGCAACACCACGGCTGGACGAACGCTGGGCTTTTCCTTCTCTCTCCCTCCCCCACGCTCAGCACAGGTGGTGGATGGGAAAGGTTACATATTTTTCCCAGTCATTTTGCAAACTCTTTCACTCTTAGTAGCACTACGTCTCACTTGGCTGCTGAACAGCATGTTTGTGTTCTTGTCTCTGGCTCCATAAAAAGTGTAATCTAATAACTAAATTAGCTCGGGAGCATAAACAGGAGTGGTTCAAAGGGCAGAAGTGCTGAGGAACGCAGGCCGGTAGGCTTTGTCTGTGTTGTAAATGATTTCACATTATGACAACTGACTATAAACTGTTAATAAGTGTATCAGCTGTAATCAGGCTCAACATATTCTCATACACCACACAGAGAGACCCCAAAAAAAAAAAAATCACTTGCAATTGACCAAAGAACAAATTCTTCATATTTTGCATTGCAGCAATAGTGGGCTGTGTGGAGGCAATTTAGGATTCAGGATATTTTTAGGGTTACGTGTTGAGATCATCCAGTGAATTCAGCATGTTAAAGCACTTTTCCCCCGCACAGCTTTTCCTAACACCACATTCCATTGGCCCACTGGATCATATGACCAGACTCTGACCATTTCAAAGGTCCAATAAAAATAAAGGATGCCTCTAGCAGGGGAGGGAGAAAGGAAGTTCTCCCTGACTGTATCTCTCTCTCTTCCTCATTTTGAATATACATTACTAGGATGTGAGCTCCAGCTGTTACTGATGTGTTTCTTTTAAACCTCGACCTGAATCCTCTGTTTACTAACTTGTGATGTATTTCCTCAGAATAAAAAGGAGGACGCCTGTCGGTTTTGGCATAATAGCATAGGAATACCTAAACAGACCAGGCTGGAACCTGGTACAGAGTCTAGGAATGTTTGGAGAATGTAAACATGCTGCCATCATACGGAGGGAGCGCGCCTGCACTCCCATTCACTCCCCATGGATGAATGCCATCTTATTGAGTTTTAGAGTCACCCAACACTTTGTTTATCAGAGTGATAGGAGACGACTAGAGGAACATAAGTCACGAGACAATAGCTCTGACTGTGAGTCACTCTAAAAAACGTGTGTGTGTATGTAAAAGTGCCCATTTACTCATATCCATCCGTACTTAAGTTGTTCACTGACAGCTGAATCATTCAAACCGCAGCCTTAGGAAATGACGGTGAGAGAGAGACAGAGATGAGAGAGCTTAAACTGTAGACGTCTCTTCATGAGAGGTTAAAGCTGAGCTGTCAGAACATCGGGTTTGAAGGTTTGATAAGTCAGAGACAGAATGACACATTAACTAGATATCACAAGAGGTCACATGACAGGAGTCAGAATGGAGCAGAGACGGTCAGATAAGTCAGCAGCCCTGGATTAAATCATGGCCTTGAATATTGCACAGGCTAAATGTCTACACCAGCCGTAACCAGGTGAAATATGTTTTTAGTCACTTTCAGTCTGCATCAAATGTTCAGCCGGATTCTTGTTTATTTTTTCTCTGATTAGATATTTCCTGAACAGTTTTTGCTGATTTATTTAGAGAAAAGATCTCATACAGATTGAATTAAGACTAAAGTAAACAGTGGTGCATATGAGATGTTTGGCTCATTCATATTTTTCATTGTGAGGTGTTGAAAAATTTGTACTCTGCATACTGGGTGGATATTGCCCAGTAGCAAGTGTCTTTCAATCATGCTGTCCACATTCTTCCTGAAAACAGCAACAGGAAAACAATGTATAAACTTAAAATGACTTATTTTGTGCACGTTTCACTTACAGATTGATTCCTTTATCATAAGACTCTTTCTCTCGCTTTTATTTCCATTGGAAATGATGCAGTGAGTCACCTTTCCTCATAGAGCTGATAACCTTTAACACGTGTTTTATAGAGTGATTTAAGTGTACCATAAAGGTATAGATTAGAGCTTAAATGATTAGAAAATTAACTGCTAACTATTTTTTTTTTTTTACAATCAATGAATCTGTTGAATCATTTTTAAAGCATAATCGCTCCCTGGCTCCAGCTTCTAAAATGTGAGGATTATTATATATGATAGTAAAATTTATATCTTGGGGTCTTGGACTGTCGGTAGGACAAAACAAGCTATCTGAATACAACACGTTAGGTAATAATAAGCGGCCTCGCTCACTATCTGCTCACATTTTATTGACGATTAACAGAGAAAACAGTTGACAGACTGATAGTTAATAATGACGGTAGTTGCATTACATGTTTAAATGCTGTTAGGGTTAGAGTTATTATGTTACAGTCATTTTAAAACTGACAAGAGTAAAATGTTTGGGGCGGAAACGCTGTCTGCATATACTGGTGCAAAATTCAGCAGCTCAGTGCCAAACTAATAAATCTAAACCTCACAAAAACTAACAGTAGACGAGGTGCATTAAGTATATCAGCCTTTTATCCTACTATCCTTCATTCCTGATGATCCGACATGCAGCCACTGTTTTCAGATCAGGTAAGAACTATGAAATCCTGAATGCTCATATTGTGGGATAAAGTGGCAGTTCAGGAGGGTGGCATGCTTTACGCACATGGTTCATTAGCTGTAACTCAGGTCATGCCTTGGCCATTTTGAGCCCAAGGGTTTTGAGGGTGACTCATACACATCTTTCACATTTTAGACATTCCCAAGCAACGTGGTTGATAGAAAACAGTGTCATTTGTTGTTTTTTTTTATATAAAAGTACATGATACACTTTGTCAGGAAAACACACATTACAGAAAATGATATACTGTAAAGTGGAAAACAATGTCAAATCATCCCAAGGGCAGACAACTTGTCTTCAGTGATCTGCTTCATCACTGTTATCCAATCTTCTGAGTTTAAGATAGAGATCACAAGAAAGTCAACTTCAATACCTTTGACACTGATTCATGACCCTGATGAATTATTGATGAGGAGATTCAATCAGTCAGCAGACAGAAGTGAATAGGCTCGTTCACAGGAGGTGTGAGGATAATATTGTCATGCTGATTCTTTTCTCTAGACTGAATACTAGCCGATTCATGCCTGTTGAGTAAGTACAGTTACCTTGGTCAGGGCAATCAGATTGGCCTCTGGGTATATGTGAGGCTATTCTTTCTGTTGAGGAGAAGCTCTGCAGGGTAATGATCATCAAACACAGATAACACTGGGGTGCTTCTGTACTGAGAAAGTCAAGGCAGCATTCCTATCTTCAACTAAATTACTGATTGCTGGATGAACAGAGCTGAAGAGGTAGAAGATGTAATCATTGATAGATGATGGTTGGAGTTATTTTATGTTCAGGTTAAAGAAAAAAAGGTTTTTCACAAGACTGTCACACAGAGCTGCCAATAGCGGCCAATTTCACTTCTCATTAATCTAAAAAATTATCTTTTAAATCAGTCAATTCATACTTTAGTCTGTGAAATGTCAGAAAAACTGATAATCAGTCATCACAATTTCTCAGAGCATAACGCCTAATTGCTTTTGTCTGACAAACAGACCAAAACCCAATGGATTTACAGTGATATACAGCCAAGAAAAGCAGCATACTCTCATATTTAAGAAGCTGGAACAGGCGAATGATTGTTATTTTTTGCTTAACTGACTTAGAAGATTAATCAGTTATCACAATCATCAATAATATTCTGTCAACCAACTAACTGATTAATCTGCAAATTGTTTCAAAACTGCTGTGAGGCTTTCGTCAAACTTAACCCAGTGATTAATATGATGTTTTACCTGCACACACAGTCAACACACATGTATATTTAGTGCCTTGTGTCTTGGCATTGATTTTTTGGTATTAAGTATGAATGAGCGGTCTTGGTGGTGCAGACAAACCTCTGTAACACTATATAAGGGTACAAATCATATGCTTAAGTAGTGCCTATTTAATTCATGACTCATGGTGATTTAATGCATGCATTCTTGCAGGGGGTATCATAGACTCCTATTGCTCACCATGAATTAATCATCAAGTCACTATAACTTTACACATACATTATTTCTTACATGACTTCATACATTCATTGATAAATGGCTATATGAGGAAGAATGTAACAGTTACGGCTACTGTGAGTATAAAATTTCACAACCGGATCACGTATAATCTTATACTTGTACATCTGTGATTTTTGATCAAACATGGCATGTTACATTAACACAACTTGTACTATTATTAATTGCACACTGCAGATACTTCTTATACATTTGCACATTCCTGGCCAATATTTCATATATTTCATTCTCTTCATTTTAAAAATTAAACCTGCAGCAGCTCTTCTCACTTAGTGTTTTACATATTTTTTACTGTAAATTTCTTTCTTTCTCTTTTTATATTGTTTAGGGTTATTCAATTTTGTGTATATTTATACTGTTATGTGCCACAACACCAAACAAAGTTCCTCTTATACGCAAACCTACTTCGCAATAAACCTGTTCATGATTCTCTAGCATTGTAAATGTGGCAATGAGGTCTTGCTGCAACATGTAGCTTTGTACATTTGACTACCAGTTGGATTTAAAAAAAAAAAGCTTCTGTTTTAAACAAAATATACAAGTTAATAGAAGTTAGAAGAGGTATCCTTAAGCTTCATTAAGCCTGCATGGGTATGAACTTCCCTTCACTATGTAACTGGAATCCAGCTAATTTGGTGTTGAGTTCATTCTACAAGCTGTAATGTACTCCAGAGGGCAGTGGTGCCAGAAAGAGTCCCAAACAAATCACTGTAATTAAGAAATAGGTGTATAATTTATAAAGGTGAACATATGAAATTGTTCCCTGCTTTAATTAAAGCTGTTGTATGCGTGACCTGTGTATTTATAACGTTAGTTAGTGATAATGTGACAAAATATGCGGCTAGTTAGTTAGTAAACTTTGAAAAGACACCCATGATGAGCCATGCGTCTGGCTCCGAGTCAGACAACAGGAAGACAAGGTTAATTTATTATTTTTGGAGAATGTACTGTCACACAATTACAACCCCACACTGCCAGTTACACGTTTTTCCCGTTAAAAACCCGAAAGGGGGGGCCTTTTATAAGAATGCGTGATGACGTCGCAAATGATGAGCCGCAAACACACGCGCACACAAACTAATAACGTCTACTTGTCGACATGAAAGTGAAACGGTACTTACTTTGTTTTTTCCCCACGCAGTGAAGCCTGAGATGCGGCTATCTCACAGGAACAAAAGTGTTTTTTTTAGTCTCCCCCCCCACACAAAGTCCTCTGGTCCTCCCGCTGGTTAAAAACCTAACGGTCCTGTTAACGGTCCAGCCCGCTGCTTGTGTCCAAGTTTAGTCTCCGGAATGATTTTTACATCTTTCCGTGAAACTCAAAGTTAGTTTTCGTTCAGAGGGGGAAAAAACGTTGATGGAAGGGGGCGTTGAAAGACAAAAGTAGCCGTATCTGTAGGTGGGAGAATCAGTGAGATGCTGCAATGCGACCCGGCAATTTTTCTCCAAAGAAATGTTCAAGCTAACAGTTTTTTCCCTCCCTCTTTCTCTCTCTCTCTCTCTCGTCGTGTCCCAGCTTGATTGCCCACCCCCAAGTAGTGAGTGTCCCGGGAGTCTGCGGGGTCTGTACGGGTGTCTAGCCGGGCCGAGGCGGAGGTCGGGCCGGCAGGAGAGCGAAGTGAGAGGAGCAGCAGACAAGAGGGAGGAGTGAGGGGAGGGGGGGGGGGGGGGGGGGGTAACGGAGAGGGAGGGACGTAGATGACGTTCAAGCACATGAGAGAGCATTTTGGCTGACACATACACACTCACTCACACACACAGACACACATCCGCGCGTCGTTTCCGCTCCAGGAGAAGTTTAATCTCTCTCCCCCCCCCTCCACTCCACCCCCACCCCCTCCAACCCCGTCCCCAGTCTGTCCCGCTGACTCCTGCAGACTGGTTAAACTTCTCTTCAGTCACATCGACATTCATTCTCTGTAATTTTCCTGGACTCTTTCTCTTTGCTATGTATATCCATATATATTTGACCTTTGACCTCCATGTTATTTGTAAACACTTAATTTCCTGCTGTGCCCACATACTGTTAATTTTCATTTGGATGTAAAATGAACCTTTTCGATCATACTGCTTCTGTAACAACTTGCTCAACCAAATCACATTTTACATCTCTGTTTTCTTTAGCTAATTAACTGCCCCACAAAACCACAGACCCACAACCCTACTGTGTGATAAAACTCTGAAATTACATCATTTCACTGCACATTATGTCCTGTGCTGAGAATAGTTTTGCAGGTAATTGCCTAATTATCACTGAGTGTTACGTACGCGTGTTTACCTGTCAGATGTGACCTTTAGACATGCAAAAACCAGACCTAAATATTTGCTTTTTCAGGTTTTTTTTTTTAAAGGGGATAGAAGAAAGTTATCTTACTATCCCTGTGACCTGTGAGCTATAAAAGAAGCTTATGAGGGGTTGCAGGCTGACAAACAGTAAAGCAGATCTGACTAACGTCCAGCCTGTAAACGACCTTGCCCTAGATACACTTTTGCACATGTGAGGCTAGTTCATATGGACAAGGTCAGTAACGTTGTTTGTTCTTGTGCATCTGTTCTACATGAAGAGCACACCGGGGTCACGAAAGGTTTCGAATGGGTTACCATAGAGGTCTGCAATATTTTTAAAGAATCAACTGATGTCAACGGTGAACTATTGGTCATTAAAATAGCTTCCAGCTGCCCTCAAATTTAGTTACAATTAAAGAGGGATTACTATGAATTCTTGACACTGTATTCAACAGCAGAAGACATTTCGTTTTCAAGGCAGCAGAAGTTTCTTATCCTGCAACACAGTAGTACAGATAAACATAAAAGTTCTGAAATCTTAAGTAGAGCTGCAACGATTAGTCAATTAGTTGATTAGTTGCCAACTATTAAAATAACCGCCAACTCTTGTGAGTCATTTTTTGAGAAAGAAATGTCCAAATTCTCTGGTTCCAGCCCTGTAAATGTGAATGTTTTCTGGTTACTGTGATAGTAAACTGAATATCTTTGGGGATGTGGGCTGCTGGTCAGGATAGAAGAAGACATTTGTGGATGTCTCGAGCTTTAGGAAACAGTGACTGACATTTTTCAACGTTTTACAGACCAAACCACTGATAGATTAATCCACAAAATTCTCAGGAGATTAATAGATAATGAAAATAATCGCTCATTTGAGCCCTATAATTAAGCTTAACTACTTACCAAACACCCTATTTTCCCGAAAATAATGTGCCCAAAATAGGAAGCCTACTGTTCTTCAACCCTTTTTTATTACCTTGGTCTTTTTTTTCTCTTTTTTTTTTTAAAAAGGAAACTCTTTAAATTTTACAACCAAAAGCCAGAATGAGTGTAAGTGATTCTGAAAACAGTGCTACCAAGGCTTAAGTGTGCCAGTATAAGTGGGACAGTGTTGTTTAACAGCTTAAAACATTTTCAGGAACTGTATATCTGCACTTGAATAATATTTTCCACCTTTTAATTCACTCCCACAACAGTCATCAAAGGAAAGAATTTGAAAAAGGAAAGACAGAAATCTGCAGGACTAGACAAGTGTTGAGAAGTTAAGAATTATTTGTCATTTATCTCTTCTTTTAATTTGGGCTATTACACTTGTATCCGTCAAAACGATAACCTTCTTTCTCTTTTGCCAACATTAACTGACAACAGCTCATCAAGGAGAATAATTTTTCCAGAGGGGAGGAGAGTTTACAGGAACAGTGTACTTAAAGATAAAAAAAAAAAAACACAGTATTTAATTCAACTGATAAGTAGCCGACTCCCATAAATGAATACAGGAGATAACAAGCCTGGCACATCAGCATAATGTGGGTCAGAATATGCTCTCCCCTTCTGCAGCCACACACTCTCTACGTACACCCCCTTCTGGTCAGATGACGCTTGTGCTCATCCTGGTTGTACATATGTGTGTGAAATCATACAAACCAATATTTTAGCATGAAAGAAGTCTGTCACCCCTTTTTTTCACACACACACACACACACACACACACACACACACACACACACACACACACACACACACACACATATAGAAAATCACATTAGCACATTTAGTATGATACCTTTTATTTTAACTTAAAAAGAGAGTGGATCAAAAACAGGATTCAATAAATTAGAAATAAATATAATTGCTGTAATAATTAATACATACATTATAATTACTCGATTGCAAGAGTCTGACAGAAACAGGCCCTCAAAAGGTTTTTTCTCTAGAAAATTCTAAAATCAAAATATTGCAACCCACTCAAACCCCATCTCCCAATAAACAAAATAATTGATAAATTAGTAAATAAATAAAAAATAGCTCAAATATTAAAACCTCCCGAATAAAAGTGCAATCCCCCCCTCCCCTGTGTTTCACCTAAAATCTAAGTAGAAATTTAAAATAGGTTAGTGATTTCCCATTTTACAATTTGGAATGTAATATCCCTTTATGAAGATGATGATGTTACTAGTGGTAATAATAATAATAATAAATAATAATAATAATAATGATAATAATAATAATAATAATGTCGCTGTGTCCTGTTCTGTGTTTATCTAAAGTAGTATTCTTTTTGCATTTTTTCTTGTTTTTTAAATGCTGCTCTTTGTAAACTAAATTATTTACAGGTCATTAGGATCTTCTCCAAAGTCTCTCTAACCTACTCATTTAGTCGTCTTTTTTGTATTTTCTTTCATTTTTTTTATTATGAAACATCGGTCCCTCTATATTTGTCATGTAATAGACATGTATAGACACATTAAAGTCTATTGAAGTGATATATCAGCTTTTTTTTCATCAGTACCTTCCACACACGCTTGGTCTGAGTTGTCTTAACTGTACTAAACACCCTGTTGGCAAACTCCACACAGACTGTGGTCAAACCGACAACGTCTCAGCTGTATGGGTAAGATTACTGACTCGTGTGAGCGGTGTGTATTTGTGTCAGCAGGTATATGTGTGTATGTATGTGTGTGTGTATGTGTGTGTGTGTGTGTTTGTGCACTTTATGTACATTTGTATATCAGCCTTGTACCATTCAAGTTTCAGTGTTGAGAGCGCATGTGTATCTGTGTGAATATGTGTGGTGTGTGTGTGTGTGTGTGTGTGTGTGTGTGTGTGTGTGTATGTGGCTGCACTCTCCGCACGCTCAAAGGTAGCAGACGGTCTGAAAGCACAATGCACCCTGGGATTCCACCTCGACTGGACTCTGAAAGTTCACCTGTGAAAGGAGGGAGAGTTGGAGGGTAGAGGGAGTGATACATAAACAAGGAGAGAGGGACAGAGAAGGAAGGGAGGAGATGTTAGAGATCGTAGTTATAAATACACTCGAGCTCTTGAGACTGTCTGATCCTTACATCTTATCAAACATGCCCCTCCCGTCAAACAAAACTCTTGTGTAGGCATCACTCGAACTGCTATCATAATATCTTGCAGCACACTGCACCTTAAGATGCTCCTAGCTTGTCTTTTTTTTTTTCTTTCTTAATTTTTTTCAGTTTCATCTCGGTGAGTTAAAACAAGAAAGCATCATTCACAGTTGTAAAGCTCTGTCTTTTCAACAGCAATAAATCATGGTGCTTTAACACATAAACACACAGTGTCTGGATCATGCAACTCAATACAGTGAAAATCCATTATTCGTGTCCTTGTGTGCGTTATGGAAGTGTGTCTGTGGGTACAGTATGTGTGTATGTTTGTAGAGATACAGTATTTGGGGAATATGTGTGGCCTTATGAGCATGTGCTGCACTCATGTGCCTTGGATCATGGCAAGCAAACACTACTACCGACATGCATCACTCTCTGGCATTTGCAGTTATAGAAATTCTGGGTGACGATTTGAAATCTGACTAATGCAGGGGCAGCAGGTTTCGAGGGTTCAGATAGTAGTTATTGGATAGGTCCTTTAGACTTGTTATCCACAAGGATTTGTTATGTAAAAGTTTGTCTAGGAATAGAAACAATCCTTTATTTATAATATGGGCTGCCATGTGACGGTGCCTCCACGCACCGACCTGACGGCAGCAACACGTTTTCTCCTCTTTGGTTAAGATTGGGGGTTTGTGGAGGATTTAAATTTACCTCAAACTGAGGACATCCTCTATTCTCTTTGTGTTATTTTCTCCCAGAATTCCTATAGTTGAAGGCTGTTCTCCAATAAGCAAGAGGCACTTGTTTTTCCACCATGACAACCACATACCCTTCACCTCAAAAAAAGAGCTAGAGGGATAGAAAGAGGAGGTTGGGTTGGAGAGAAGCGAAGAGAGGATTTGACAGAGAAAAAGGGGGAACGAGAAGGAAAGGATAAGGGGATTGGAGGAGGAGGAGGAGGGAGGTAGTGAAGGGGAGAAACACCACAAAAGCAGTGATAGAAGATGTAAAAGAGACCAAGAAAAAGAAACGAAAGGAGCAAAAAACTAAAGTGCCACATCAAATAGTGTAACAAATCAGAATCCAGGATTACAAACTCAGCCTATCAGAGTACAGCTCAACAAAATGCATGCTCGCCCCAAAATTGTGTGTTTTTGTCATTAAACTTGAATAGCCTTGTCTGTTCTTGGCTCTCTTAAACCTGTAGGGTTCATGTTTTAGACCTTTTTGTAGCCATATTCAGGTTTTAACTGCTGCATACTGTACTGCATAACCATAACATGACCTACCATTGTTATAATAGTAAAGTATTTAGTATTTTTCCATCAGATAATTTCATTATATTTTGCAGTAAACTGTAGTGCTGCTCTACCTTTTCTCCACCATTCCACTATGGAAACTTCTGGAAGCTTCTCTATACACACACCAGTACAACAGGGATTATGCACTCCTGTATTACACACTAACAGTGTAACACAGACACATATGTACACATAGATGCCCACGCTCACTACTTTACCCAAACAGTTTGTTCAAATAATAATGACACCAAACAGAACACTACAGAAACTGATCAAAAACAAAGCTGCAAAAAAATAACAAGCGTTGCTACAGATTTTATCAAATTACTATACAATGATTAAGTATATCAAATATCCAATCAAATTGATTCTGAGTACAGTCCTGGCTCTTAACAGTTATTGATCAGTATGTGCACAGGTCAATACAAAATAAAGTCACAATGCACCAAACACAGTCTGTGGTCACTACAGCAACAGGACATGCAGGTCAACGCATGGCTGGTTGCTCGAGGTGACAGAACAAAAATTGCCAAGGGCAACCAACACAGGCAATCAATCGCCACAGCAACCCAAACACAGGCCAACCAATCAACTTACAACAATGCGAGAGGAAGGGGGGGTCGGGGCTTTATCGGTCACTAGGCAACCATTGCCATAGCGATGGGGTCCTCGTGAATTATGATTGGACGGAAGGATCTTGGGTGAGGTAAGTTGCCGTTTCAGGAAAAGATCAAAACAGCAGGAAAGAAAATAAATAAGATTGTGAAAGAAAATAAAAAGGAAAACAATATTTTAGTATTTTCACTTTTCCTGAGTTGATTAAGTTGTTTTCATATGAGTAACCCATTGCATATTCACTATGTCATATTAAGTTTTTTTTTCTTAACTTTGTACCATCAATTAGCATTGTAGTGTCAAAGCTGAAGCCATTTAAACTAATCTAGTTTCATCCTCCTGCTCCTCCATTTTCCCCATGCCTCTTCTTGCCTGTTTCCTGCTCCCCCAGCATATAACACCATGTCGTTGTCACTCGTCACCTTTTTGCTGCCACCACCTCACCTCTCTTTAATTCTTCCTCCTCCTCTCAGTTGTCACTCAGTATGGGCGGTTGGCATCTTTGGGCCTTTTGAGCTGCACTTTCAGTCTTTTCATGCCGATCTGGAAGCCATTCATCGCCTGGATGGCGGCCTGAGCGCTGGCTGGGTTGTCAAAACTCACAAACCCTGGGGAAAAAAAAGAGAGAAAAAGAAAGAGTGTGAGGAACAAAGAGGCAGAGATTTTAATAGAACCTTTCTTTCACACCTCCTATTCACTTTATCTCACTTTAACTTCGATACAGCGTGGGGCACTGTGGTTTAAAATGTAAACTGACACATTATTTCATCCTCCACAAAGCCACCCCCTTTCTTTTTCACTTGTCCTTTCCCCTCTCTAATGCATCGGCTGTCTTCTTTCCCTCCCTCTTTTCTCCCCTGTCTGGGTGTCTCACCGAAGCATTTGCTCTGGTTGGTGGCGCGGTCAACAAACACCTTAGCCGAGATGACATTGCCAAAGGGCAGGAACATCTGCAGCATCTCAGAGTCACTGAATTCCTGAGGCAGGTGGTAGATGAAGATGTTACAACCCTCTGGACCTGGGACACACACACACACAAACACACACACACACACAGGCATTAGGCAGAGTGTGATAAATGATCTCAAGCTGTGAAAACCTTGTGATAAACAACTTTAAATAAGATCATTGCAGAGAGGGGTGTGGCCCCCAACCAGACAGGAAGTCTCATCACCTTCTCTCTGCTGCTGTTGCTGGGGCTGCTGGTGTTGCTGGGCAACCAGTGTTGGCTGCTGGGGGAACGGCTGCCCAACCAATCCGTAGGCAGCAGGGTACGCCGCTATTGGGAGAGACAGACAGTAACATAATCTGATTGGGTGAAACCAACAGGTGGCAACATGGCAGTGTCCAATGGATTCAGTTCGTTTGAACTGAAATGTCTCCTGCCTGCTGAAGGTGAAAACTATTAACTGAATGGAGTCTAAACAGTGACATTGTTGAACAGACACTGCTATTCACACATTCATGTTCCCTTTTACTTAGTGGCTACGAGTCCTGTACACAGATGGCGTTAAGGTATGATTATCTGTTTTACCAGCCAGTAATGTGTCTCTCGCATAACAATGAAATGATATAAATCAGTACAAGTTTTTTTTAATCAATTGCCCTTGAAGCACTTCCATCCTCGGATGGATGGCAGCCAAACTGAAAACAGACACTCGGCCATCCTCGTTCCCCATTCACAAGAATTCTGAATATCAGGATTCAACCTACTGCCTGACGTCCAGTAGTACCTCATTCAGTGGGCTTCACCTGACCATCCCTGTAACCTGTCGTTACACCTGTTGCCTATTTACTCTTTGGCCCTCTAGACTATAAGGTATGTGGATTTGGGCTGTTTCCTTTAATCCTGCTTTCTGTTGCTAATATTATATGTCTGCCAATTTTGAAATAGATTCAATTTTGAAATATTAACAGCCTCTTGACCAGGTATTATTCTGTTTACACCAATTCCACCAGTGTGCAGTTAGCTAGAGACAGATAAATTTAAAGGACGTATGTAGGTGTGTAAAATTTAGTGGCATCTAGTGGTGAAGTTGCAGTTTAAAACCAACTGAATACCCCTCCCCTCATCCTCCCCTTTCAAGCATGTAGGAGAACCGACAAGGACTGCGAAACACACGAAAAATACAAAAAACCCTCTCTAGAGCAAGTGTTTGGTTTGTCCATTCTGGGCTACTGTAGAAACATGGAGGTGCAACATGGTGGCCTCCATGGAAGAGGACTCGTTCCCTATGTAGATATAAAGGGCTCTTTCTAAGGTAATAAAAACACATAAGTTTATACACTAATTAAAACATACTTATGAATATTTTATTCCATTTCTGCCACTAGATGCTGCTAAATTCTGCTCACTTGACCTTTTAACATTGACCTTTGAATTTAGACCAAAATGATAACTGCTCAACACTCCACTGTGTTCATACACCAACCTGTGTAGTGTTGCATGCCTGCATAGGCCTGCTGTAGTGGGTCCAGTGCTGCTACTGGGCTCTGAGCTGTAGTGTGAGGAAAAAAAAACAAAAAAAAAACAAAAAAACAATGAGGATGAAAAAATACAGGATGATAAATCTTTGAGTTCTTTTTAGTTTCATGTCTAAATTACCAATTTCTACATATCTATATTCTGTTCTATTATTAAAATACCTTGATATGGATGAACACCGTTGGTGTATAGTGTTTCTGTTGCTTGTTGTCCATTGGTTGGGGCTGGAACACTGCTGTAACCGTTCACTCCTATTGGTGGAGGGAGAGCTGGCACAGGTGTTGCTGCGATAGTTGGTGGAGTGTTTGTACCTAGAGACATGCATCACTCAGACTAATAAGTCTTCCCCATCACACATCTTATTTAAATCAAAATATCAGTCAATAATTATACCTCATATAAGGCTACACCTGCTTCTAGCCTTTCAAAATCCTTAGTTATGCTTCATTTATGCAATTATTTTGCTATATTTAAGCAAAGCAAACATTAGTTTTGCTTTGGTCAAAGCAACCAATGGAAATACTGCTGATAATATTTTTTTAATAATATACAGCTCTATTCTATACAATAGAGCGCCACCAACTCCATGTGTGTTTTTATGTGTATGTGTGAGAGCCTACCCGAGGACGGCGTGATGGGTGTAATGGGTGTGGCAATGATTCCATTGGCATTGAGTGCTGCCATCTGCTGCATCTGTACAGCGGCAACTGTTGCCACAGGAGACAAGTACGCTGACTGGGCAACCAGGGCCTGCTGTTGGACAAGCTGTAGACAGGGAAGGAAACAGAGGAGAGGAAGGGGATCGAGAAAAAGAGGGAGGGGAGGAGAGGGAAAGAGGAAAAAAAAAGTGAGGGAGAGAAAAGACAAAGAGACAGTTAAATGCATATGGGAAAAAGAGAGAGAGGGAGACAGGGAGAGGGAGTGATGGAAGAACAGATGAATAGAGATCTAATTACAAGGCCATTATGTCCTGAGTCAGTGGGTTAATGGTTGTGTGTTGCGGGAAAGCTAATGCCAGATGACGTATGTTCTGTTGTCTGGGTAATAACATTAGCCCCAATTAGACCACTGATAGCCTCTTCAAACTTATTACATCCTTTCATAAGCACAGCACTCCCCTTATAAACTTGGTGTGTAGATGTGCGTGTCAGTGCAGTGAGTGTCTGCGCGTCTGTGCATGCGTGCACCACTTGCCTGTGCGTTGACCGCCTGCGTGTAGGCATTGTAGGCGGGGAAGTTGAGGGTCATGGGGCTGAAGATGCCGAGCTGGGAGGCCACCTGCTGCATCCTCCTCAGCCCCCGCTCCTTCTCTGTGTCGGCGAACTTCACCACCAGACTGGATGACGCTCCCTGCGCACAGAGAGAGAGAGACAGAGAGAGAGAGAGCGAGAGAGAGAGAGAGAGAGAGAGATGGAGTCAGATGTAAGTTTAAACTGCAATTACAGCTAATGTTATGGGTGACCTTCTTTATGTGTTAATGGGACTAGGCTCCATGTTTATTAATTCATTCATTCTCTCTATCCATTTAATCCTTTTACGAGTCACACATGGCTCGAGCCCAGCCCCGGCATAAAGAGGATGCTCGGGACAGGACCGTAGCTGACAGATGCTTACGTTACTTACATTACTACCTAGGGGAAATTTAAACCTTCCATTCAAACTGACTTGTACGCATGTATTTGCAACGTAGGAGGAAACTTAAGTACTAAAGGGAAGCCAATACAAACATGATGTAATTTGTGCTTCCCTTGTGTGTGAGTGTATTGTACGGCTCTGTTTTTAATCAATTATAATCAAGTGAATGCATTTAACTTACAGGCATTGTGCGGCTCCCGTGCAAGCTGTTGATTGCAGCCTGGGCTTCAGCGTGTCCCTGGAATTTTACAAATGCGCAGCCTGCAAACAAAAAGCAGCAGCATTAAATCATCAAGTACTTCCAGAAGAAAAGAAAATAAGTTTGTTTTGTGTGTGTGTTTATGTGTGTTCGTGTGTGTGTGTGTGTGTGTGTGTGTGTGTGTGTGTGTGTGTGTATATGTGTGTGTATGTGTGTGTGTGTGTGTGTGTGTGCATGAATGTGTTACCTTTGCTGGTGCCGTCCGGTCCTCTCAACACAGTACACTCGTCTATGCTGCCAAAGGGCTCAAACAGCCTTCTGACGTCTTCATCGCTCTGTTGCTTCCCCAGCATGCCCACAAACAACTTCCTGTCCTCTGAGAAACCGATGAAATGTTGAGGAAAGGAAAGAATTTTAAAAAATAATGTCCTTTATTTCTTTAAACCAGTCACATCTCTTGATAAAATGATAGCAATCCAATCTATCTATTGTATTTTTGTCAGGTGATACCGCTTTCCTCCACCAGGGAGCAGTATTCACTACAGAGAGAGGTGAGAAGAAGGGAGTGGGGAAGAGTGTGGTTTTAATGTGTCTCTGTGTACCAAGAGTCCAAGTAACCTGCCAAGCACCCTGTTGACTACTTTCCGTCTCAGTCTGATCCGTCTTGACACCTAGCCTTCTCTCTGTCACACTGTAGTGTATTTGTGTGTATGTGTGTGTGTGGGGGGGGGCAGAGGGAGAGGGAAAGGGAGAGGGAGAGGGAGGGTGTATGTCTAAGTACGTGTCTCACCTCCTCTGCCCTCGCTGTCAGCTGGTTTCACCTGGATTGGCCGATTCATCTGAGGGACAAACAAGAAGGAACATCCACACAGATGGTCAACATAAACAAGTTTTTACTCCATTCGTCTTAGAACAAGACATTTATCTATTCTATAGTCAGGTGTGTGTGTTCTGTTATTATTTTTATGTGGAAAAATAGCAGCAGAAATCAAATATCAATTGATGAAACATTTAAAGCAAATTTGACATTATATTACAGTAAAAAATAAATAAAAATAGTGACATTTTTCACAAGTGGTAATCTGTATTCATAAACTATTTTGTTCCTAAGCAAATATCTAAGCTTTTGAACAAAAAGTAGAGATGTATTTGAGTGTGTGGGTGTGTCTGTGTGTGTTTTAAATCACTGACAAATCGAGGTTAGCAGGTAACAGGTGCACCTGAACCTAGGCTGCTCTCTTTCTACTTTACAACCTTACTATCTCTGATCTCTCTCTCTCTCTCACCTACTCACACGCACACACACACACATTGAGAATGGCGTACTAGGGTGGTGGTGGGGGGGATTGAGAAGTGACAAGATTAAGAATGCAGGCCAGCTGATCTGGATTACAGAGGAACTACGGATTAGATGAGGGACAAGAGTAGGTTGAGATGGAGAGAAGAGAGAAGGGGGGGTGGGGGGAGAGGGAAGGGAGCAGGGGAGAAAAAAAAAGAGGGAGAGAGATTGTAGTGGGTTGAGATGACAAAGTGTGTGAAGGGAACAGGCGCAGTCAGCTAAAAATAAAAAGGACGGACAACGAGAGAGACAGACAGAGAGAGAGAGAGAGAGAGGGAGGGAGGGAGGCCTGGGGGACCCCGGTTGACTTCGACCCGCTGAAAGGGCAGGTGGAAGGCCAAGAGGAACCCAGGGAGTGAATGGAAACGCTAGAAAAGAAGCATTACATGACGAGTGAGATGGAGAGTGGGAGGATGAAAGAGAAAAGGCTGCCCCTGAGAGGGTGATTTAAAAAGAATAGAAAGAGGAACATGGGGGGAAGAGGGAGGAGCGGGGCGTGATTCAGTCGTGACTTGCTCTGTCTAAAAAATGTCACGACTACAGAGATCCATTGCCTAGAGAGCTAATGCATGCATGCACACACATACTCTGAATGGCGCTTCATTGCATATACACAGACACACAGGTTCTTCACACACACATGGAGGCACACACACACACACAGTAACAAACAAAAAAAAACACTGACACACACTACACACTCACACACACACATTGCTTAGTCATAGCACTGAGGCAATGAGACAGAGTGTTAATGCCAGAGGGATGGGGTGGGGGAGGAGAAGGGCTGCAGAATGATGGCGATGAAAAAGAGGGAAGAAGAAGTGGAAGGAAGCGAGAGAAGAAAAAAATCCAGAGGAGGGATGGAGAAGAAGAAAAAAAGAGGAAGGTAAAAGATATGAGAGGGGCGGATTAAAAAAAAAAAGAAAGAAAAAAAAAGGGGGAGCGACGTTGACTGACAAAGTAAAAGCACGAGAGGAAAAACAACAACATGCTTGTGTGGCTGACACTCCCATTTTTCCAACCCCACGCTACGACGACGATGCTTCGAAAATGTCGCTATAAACCAAAGCAAAAACCATGTGATAGTTTCACATCGTCATCATCATCATCATCATCATCATCATCATCATCATCATCATCAGCAACACTCAGATATAAAGTTCCTCACTCCGCCGCAACAAACTGTACACGCCGCTAATTAACGCCTCGTCACACTGCCAGTCGAAAAGTGTTTTGTGGCAGTAGTGATTTAATTAGCTGTACTCCGAAATCTATGAAGAGTTATACAGTGACAGGAAAAAAAACTCAGAGGGAAGGTACGGGAAGGGACAGAGAGGAGGAGGAGGAGGAGGAGGAGGGTGGAGGAGGAGGAAGGGAAAGGGAGGGGATGAGAACGAAGAACAGAGAAAGGTCCCAGTGGGGTGTTAAGGCAATGTAATGAAGCTGGTAATTGAGGAGAGGGCAGAGCAGAGAGAGACTGATCCATACGTTTGATTAATCAGCTCTTAGCTGTCACCACAGAGCTATTGATCTAAGGCAAGGCCATCACACACTCAGAGACACAAACCCTACACAGATGCAAACACACTGTTCACGTAAAACACACACGTGCACACACACACGCACACACACAAGGTCTGCAGAGGAAGGGATGATGTACATTTTTAACCTCACACCTTTATTGACTCGAACTCAGTCAGTTTAAACATAAACTCACAGAAAACACACAGACACACATACATACACACACACACACACACACACACTCCGCCCTAACTGTTTTCTATGACCTTGGTTTCACACTGTCCGTCCATCCATCCATCCATCCATCCATCCATCATATCCCAGTCTTGGTATTATTGCTGTCCATCCACGCTGCCATCCATCTTACACTATCAACTCATCGATCAGTCCCGTCTTGTTCATTGATTTCGGGCTGTGTTGTAGAGCAGGCTGATTGTAGCAAGATTTGTGTCCACTAACCCTTTCTCTATCCTTCTATCCATCCATCACCTCTTTCATTTCTTCCTTCATTAGGCCTATTCAAGCTCATCCTCGTGACCATAAAACAGACTGAACAGACTAACCTAACGATTCCACACTACTATACCTTATCAATCAAGGCTTATCAATCTGTGTGTATGTCGACATCTTAAAGTAACCACATAATATTAATTTAGCCTCATAGGTAAAGAGAGATGGGAGGGGAGGGAAAAAAAAGGAGAGGAGAGTGAAAAAAGCAGCAGGTGAGAGGTGCACGCCGCTGCTACAAAGACAACACAATGGCATCGGAAAATTGGCATGGCAACCAGCTCGTTGTCATGGCAATCGTATGACGGCACACTGGGTAGGTAAACAAGGATGCTGGTTGCCAAGGGTGACTGCTGTGATCTTCTGGTAAACAAAGAATTTGTGCCGGAGAGTGCTTTGCTGGCTCGATGCTATCCTCCCTTGTAAAAAATCATGCGACGGCGGTTGGGGGGGGGGGGGGGGGTGAAGAGATGAACACCGAGCGCTGAGCGTTAGTAAAAAATGAACGAGAACAAGGAAATGAATAGGACAGGAAATTTATGAGAGTAGCGGAGAGAGATGTGGGCTGTATGTAGAGGAGTAAGTAAGTGCGAGTTGGCTCAGAGCAGAGAGAGAGAAAGAGAGGGAGAAAGTGAGGGGAACTGAATCTATATTGTAGTAGAGTAATTAAAATTCCCTTGAGCCCGAGAGAAAAATGCAAATAAAGTACAGTCCCTGCTAGTCAGTCACACTGTACTCCACTTCGTCTTTCTCTCTCTCGCTCTCTCTCTCTCCTTCACGCCAACACACATGAATGGCCCAGCCCCGCACACTCCTTTCAAGTCAAATTATCCTCTAATTACTCACGTTCCAATTAAGACTTAATTAACAGTAACCATCTGCAAACGTGCGCACGTACGGGGGAGCTTGGCTTCATACTGTAGCAGCGGGTTTTGATCCCTTCCTGCAGCATACTAAATCAAGATTCTGTAGTTTCTGTATCTCTCTGAGTAAAAAGTGGATTCGTATGCGAGCGGGCGGCACGCGGCCATGCATGAGGGGTGAGATATATGTGATATATGATGATGGTGTGTGAGCTTGCATGACCACTCGGAGGGAGGGAGGCACGTCCTTTCACACATGCATGACCAAACCCTGCATGCAAACATGGCTCCATTTGCATGCTGTGGTGCCAACACAAATACACACACACACACACACAAGTACATGTCAACCACATATGCACACACACACAAACACTACACACTACAGTACACATCCTCACCCTCCCACCCCCACACTTAGAGCACCCGCCCTTTTTGCGCACGCAGAAACAAACACATACTACACACATACAGTTAATCTTACTCCCTGCAGTAATGCAGAGAGGATTGTGCCAGGATTAGGGGATATTAAATCCTTGGATTATCCAATCAAATCGTATTCTACCCCCTCCCCCACCTACGCAAAATCATTGGAACAAACCATTGCCCCACATTATGAGGGTGAGGGTGTGTGTATATGTAAATGTGTGTGTGTACATGCACAATTTGGATTAAACAACAGTGTTGAATCAATGTTATCATTTTGGTCTTTTGATTCTTTTTTTTTTTTTGCTATCAAAACACTGGAGGGCAATATTCTACAACGATAATAAAAACTTTCCCCGCAAACTGAAATATAAAACTGATCAAGGCGCACAGCATGACAACAGACAATGGTTTGTGTGTGTGTGTGTATGCTGACACACAAACACTCTCTCTCTCTCTCTCTCTCTCTCTTCATATCTCTCTTCTTGACACACACACACACACACACACAAATGCACACAACCCCCTTCAATCTCCCTCTGGAACACTCCATCCACACAATTTCAGATGTCCATTTTCCAGAGTGCGCAAGAAAGGAAAACTATTTTTATCCCTTCTCCACGATCTAGCATTATTCCCCCCAACCCCCCTCCTTGATTTTTTTTTTTTCTCCATCATTGCTTTAGTGTGCCTCGCAGCCCTACAAACTCATTATCATCAGTGTGGTAAGCCTTTATGTCGATCTGACGAAAGCAAAAATTGGTTATTGAATTTACAGTAATTCTACCTTTCTTAATCAAACAAAAAAGTACCTACTTTGGCACATTAAAATACTGTTTCTGTGCTGATGCAATTGCAAAATATTGTGTAAAAGATATTATATCCATAACAAGATTACAATGTTGCATAAGCAGAATCTCTCTCTGACTTTAACAGTTCATATTAGAGCTTGATAATGCTGACAAAATGAAATATCACAGTTTTTTTTTTCTGACTGAATTGATGTTGAGCTCATACTTGACTAGTGCTTTCAAAAGATATTCACACAAAAGATGTATTAAGATGTATTATGGATTACAGCTGAAACAATTATATATAAAGGATTTGGCAACTATTTTTATGATTGATAATCAATTTCAATCATTTTTTCAGGCAAAAATGACATTCTCTGGTTTAAGCTTGTCAAATGTAGGATTTCC
Organism: Euthynnus affinis; assembly: GCA_029490765.1. NCBI lineage: Eukaryota > Metazoa > Chordata > Actinopteri > Scombriformes > Scombridae > Euthynnus > Euthynnus affinis. The sequence goes on from CM055847.1 coordinate 14,823,046, forward strand.
AGCTTTTCTTTGTCCATACATCCATACATTCATCAATTATCTTAACCCGCTTATCCTCTGCAGGGTCACAGGGTGCTTTTCTTTGTCTCATATGATATTAAACTGAATATCTTAGGATTGTCGACTCTTAGTCGGATAAAAAAAAAACAAAGACAAAACCCCAATTTGAATATGTCACATTGTGTTCCGGACATTATTCACCATTTTCTGACACAATTGATCGAGAAAACAATCTGCAGATGAATCTATTATGGAAATAGTTGCAGTCTTAGTGTGACGATCTAATGCGTAGGGACATTTTTCATTGAACAAAGCTACAACGACTGGAAATATTCTGAATTTTCATCTCTTGTGTGTGTGAGAGAGTGTAACCATTTCAGTAAAAACTGCAGAGTCACAGTTGTAGCATGCTAAACGCCGGCTCCATGTTGAATCTCTCTGTGTTTACCGATCCGGTTTGCGCCTCTCATTCACAGCTGGATGAAGACATTGAGCTGTGAGAAACAGAGAGACAGAGAGAGAGAGAGAGAGCGGGAAGGTGGAGCAGCTCAGCTCCAATCCCTCCTCTCTCTCTCTCTCTCTCTACCGTCTCTCCATCTCGCCACGTTAGGCTTTGCATCCCCCAGGTTACCTAGCAACCTGGCATCTCACTCAGCTCGGCTCGTCGCCTGGCAACGGAGGCTCGCAACCATAATACAACCTCCTGAACGGCCCATCCCCCTGCTCTCATCCCTCCTTTCTCTGTCTTTCTCATTCCATTCTTCACACCTGAGAAGTCTGCCCTCCTTCTCCTGTGCTCAATACTTTATCTGTCAGTTAACCCTTTATCAGCCTCTCTACTGGAGCATGGATTACCAGCATATTCTCCTCTCTGCTTTTCTTTTTATCAGCCGCCATAGTAATGGTGTCAAACCATGCATAAAGCAGAACTAACTACCCTGTTGATTTGTATAATATTATGCTGTTTTTGTCAAACCCCACTGAGAACATTGTGCATGCAGCAGTGGAGCACTCACTGAAATTTGATCCTCTGGATTTAGTCCAACATAATCCAACAGCACTATAGCGGATAACTGTTAGACCTATGCACTTGGACCTTGTTTCTATTTTAGGGAATGTAAGTCCTTTGGGAAATGAGCTGGTGAATTAAAAAGGCCGCTCAAAGCCATACAAATTCATGATTGCAAAAAATCTCATATTCACTGAGATTACATTCAATACGGCGCCAGTGACACATTTTTGGATGCTCAGATAGTTACAGCATTAGGCAGAATCCCATAAAATTAAAGCAAGCCAAATATGCAAATAACTTGTATGTTCTTATGAAGACTTAACTGAGGAGAGAGATATCATATTTTTGCCCTCGGCAGTTTGTTTTTGTGCGTGTCATAGAAATACAAATATATATATAACGGTGTGTGTTTATTTCATTTTTAGAAAACTTGCTCCTATTTTATTGGGTAAGATATTAAAGCATATTCATATTTTCAAAAATGTGCTGTGTTAAGCTGTACGCACTTTACCTGCATGATAAATATATGTCTGAACATTTTCCAGGACAATATTTTAAGATCACTCTAACGCCTTCGTCTATCCAAACAATGTAAATTTTGTTAAATTCTCTCGCTGTTGTCGTCTCCTAACTCTTCATGATTTCATATCTTTGCTTGACCTCATGATATTTTTTTTATAAAGGACAAAGAAAATTACTTAAAATGGAGATTTTTCTTTTTTGAGAATTCAGAAGAAACATTCACACACACTCATACACTCAGTATACTGGCCTATGAGTGTATCTGCCTAAATATTACATTTAAATGAAATGTGTTTAACCCTTAAAAATGTAATCTACCATTCACACAAAGTACATGATGTGCACAATCCTAAATTCATTCCTACAAATCTATATGAACTAAACTAAACCTAAGATTGTTTAAACAAAACCTTAAACCTTCACAGTTTACTCTGCACAAGTCCCACATTCACCGCTCAAAAGTACATCATTAAAACGAGACTGAACCGCCTCCGGTCTCCGGTCACACAGAACTGTACGAGCCCATTCTGCTGTCTCCTCCTGTTAGACAAAGCATTGTGAAGTGTGCTGATCTACGTCAGTATGCATGGTGGCATAAAGCTCCAGCTTCGTTCGCCCTGTGGTCAGTGTGAAAAGGCCATTAGCCATAGACAGAGGGTTGAAGTGTGGTTGGAGTGGAGACCTCAGAGCAGAGGTCACACCCCAGGTGCGACTAAAGTCCTGTCATCCCCTTGCTCGCCTAATCACACACACACACACATATGCTCACATATGCAGATACACACCAGTGGCCCCCTCTGACAGATGTCTCTGTTTAAACTGACAGAAGTGCGCCCTGACTCCCTCCCACTCCTCCACCACCCAGAAAAACCCCTTTCTTACACACACCACCCGCCTGCCCCTTCCTCCACGCTCATTATGGCAAACTTTTGTCTTGTTTCCTCCTTCTCTCTAACCCGACCTCCTCTGCTCCTCCCCTGTCTCACCCTACCCCCTCCCTGTCTATAGACCCCTATTCATGCCAAATCTCTTCATGGCCCTCCTCCACTGCTCTTAACCCCCCTCACCTCCCCCCTTCTCATTCAGACGAATTCACACACACTCATTCACCCCTTCTCACACGGGCCCCTCTCTATACATCCATCTCAGTGCAGACACATAAATATTACATGCTGAAACAAGGTGTCTAGATCGGAGGCTGTAGGTTTAATACGGACAGAATGAAACATGTCAACGTCATCTTTGACTTTACATAATGTCCAGAGAAGGCATTTTTTTTAGTTTTATACTTCAAATTCAAGTTCGCTTTATCTTATGTGTTTTGGGTAAAAGCTTATTTAGGCAGAAAATGTGTGTAAATGTGCAAAAAAATATAATTTAATCTAAAAATGTACGAGTAATGTGATGCAGCAGTCACGTTTTTGTAATAAAATACTTTGACTGAAATGTAATTTTTCTATTAATAAAACCAGCCCATGATATCATAATTAAAGGTTTAGAAACAACGCAGTCACATCTGCAATGATAAATATTTCTAAAATGTCCTGTTTCTTTTTCAAAATAGACTCTAAGAGGTGAAATACATACATGCAGTCGGAGGCTCCCAAAACGTGCTAAAAGCATCCAATAATATCTGTGCTTGGACATGGAAATGGGTGAGTGTTACAGTAACTGAAGTTAAAAGGGAGGGATGTTTGCTATGTGATCTGGCTCTGAAACTCAGTGACACTGCTCAATGATCAAAGCCTACTCAAGTGCAAATGCTGAGATCTGGGCATCTGTTGAGGTCCCTGCATTTAAGTGATTTTTTGGCACACTCTGCTTTCTGGCAGTTCTTTTCTTCCTTGATAATTCCTTAAAAACCCAAATACATAAATGAGAGACTTTCCCCTATGTACGCTTACAATAATCAGTCAAAGTCAGCAGCCAGTTTTGCAGCAAAAAAAAAAGAAATATTTATCTTTTATTACTGTTTATTTATTAATGTGGAAATGACTTATTTATTTATGTAGATAGTCATTACATAAAGGTGGGCATGGTTTGATTTTGAATCTCATCACCGTAAGTGTTCGGCTTGGCCATGTGTGCCAGTGTTTGAATCCAGGATTTAAATGGTCACACTAAAGTTGCACATGCTGCATTTTCACTCTGTGAGCTTTAAGAGTTTCTAGAACAAAGCGTCGGTCCGGCATCAGATGCATTAACGATGACTGATAACTGCAACTAAACTGTCATTTTTTATTCTATGAATGTGTAAACTAGGCCCTGCAGATTTTTGTAGCTGGCTGGATAAACAAAACAGATGGTGTGTGATATGGACTCAACTCAACTTTGGGCTACTTTAGAGCTCAGTATCTGAGAGACAAAGATTTGGCAGTGAACAATCACATACCCTCGTAATCATGTGCCCATGTCCACGCAAACATTATTTTCAAACTGGCCAAGATACAAATGTTTCTCTCTCTCTCTCTCTTTGTGTGTGTGTGTGTGTGTGTGTGTATGTGTGTGTGTGTGTGTGTCTGTGAGGCCCTAAAGAGGCAGGTGGTCTCCAGGGTCGGACTTTTATGAGGCTAAGATTAGATTCTGCCTCAATTTTGTGGTGAAATATGAGGCAGGCACTCTTTCTCTCTCCATGTTGCATGTACAAATGCACTCACATGCACACACACACACACACACACACACACACACACACACACACACACACATACAAGCATGCGCGCGCACACACACACACACACACCCCAAAGACTTTTGTTTAAACAAACAGGCTAAATCCCCCTTAGCTATACACAACGCCACACAAACCACAAACACCCCTTTACTCTGCATACCCCCCTCTTTATCATTCTATCTGGCTCCTCCTCTTTCTCTCTACTTCTTGATCACACACACACACACACACACATTTGATTCTACACCTGTCCCTCTACTCCCTTCCCATCCCACACACAGTGAGGATAAAAATAGAGAAACAGACTGAGGGGGGAGGGAGGAGATGGGGTTAGCGATACACATCACAAACCCCATCAGGCGGGGAGAGATAGAGGCAGAGGGATGGCAAAGGAGGAAGAGACAGAGAGAAAATGAAAGAGAGAGAGAGTGAGAGAGGGAGCTGGGGTCTGTTCTAAATTGAAAGTGCAGCAGTAAGCAGTGGAGGGGAATAGTAAACAGTGCTGCTGACCACATAAATATGCTAAATTAGCCTACAAAGTCGCCCTAGTGGATAATTGCTCATCATAGTTTTGCCCCATAGGGAGGCTGCCTGCCAGGCATCTTAGATTCCACATGGAAACACAGAACATACACAACATACACACATTAGACGTCCAGAGTCCATCTGATAAACATCAACTACAACTACTAGATGATGGACACATGCAAATATTGTGTCTAAAAAAGCAACATAACAACATGGACATAAAGGAACAACTAATTTTTCGGATTGTCAGTGATCCATAATTTCATGTTTCATGTGATGTTATCAGTGTTTATCTCAATATATTTGGCTGCCCTTTAAGGATTAAGTGATGCAACGTTAACTCTAAAGAATGAGCAGTTGCATCACGAGTGAGCTGCTGTGGTTGTATTCAGCTGGGTCCATGTGAGTCTATACTATGCATGCATATAAGTATAGTTTTTTTCAGCCCTGGACATAAATGACAAATTAACTCTTTTCTCTCTTCGATCCAGGCTCAATAAACTACTCGCCAGTTCCAGACATGTTTCCATGATCCCACGGTAAGCCTGGAAATATTCCAATTTATCTGCTTAAGAATGCTGTCATACTATATGCATCTAATCAATATCACCACAACAAACTTTTGTTATATTTTTCATAAGTGCATCAATCTTCTGCTGTTAACTACTTGTCCTGTGTTGCTTCTTCTGCCTTTTTATTAATTCAGCAGGCATCCAGTGTGTCATGGGAGGTTCGATGTGTGTATTTGTGTGTGTGCGTAGGCTATGGTTTGGCTCTAATCAAAGAACAGGGAGCAGAGTGCTGCCTGGAGAGCAGTGAAGCATGACAACACACACCTGGTAAGCTGCTTATCACACTTTAATTTCACCTACACTGAGATCTGCGGATGGCAGCATGACCAAACGGATGTGTAAGTGTGTTTTCTTTGCGCGACTGTGCACATGTATGTGTGCGCGTGTGTGTACGTACGCTCGGCGTGCGTGTCTGAAGCGGGACGAAGATGAAGGGAGTGATAAACGCAGAGAGAGAGAGGAGAGCGTAGATTAAATGGAGAGAGAGATATCAACGGGAAAGAACAAAAGAAATAAAGATAAGGGGAAAGATAAGAGAGGAAATACAGCAGCAGTAGGCTTGGAAGAGATGGAGAGATAGAGGGGGTGGAGGTTAAAATCTAACCAGGCCGTGAGTGTGGCATGAAATAAAAGAAAGAGAAAGGAGAGCAAGGGAACGAGTGGATGAAGATGGAAGTGTGAATGTACATTTGTATGTTTTTCTTTGTCTAAGTGGGTATGGGACCAAAGTTTTTAATGTCTGTGTATCCCTGAGGTGAAGAAAAACTATGAAAACTAATGGAGACAGATGACAAAGAAAAAAAGTAAAAAAAAATCAAAATTGGAAGTAGGTGGTTTAAGCTACCATTCTGATTTTTCTGTAAAATTGTGCAAATTTTTGCCGTTTTTTTTTTTTTAACTTAAATATAGAGATCGTCATTGATTTAAAAAAGTGTTACATTGGTTTTTATGACAATACAAACTCACATTACACTGACAACACTATATTCAAAAATACTCAATTCAAGCACTAAGTATTTTGAAAAAACAGCATGTCTACTGTGAGAATATTTAGTCCAAAAGCATAATAAAAAATAAGATAAAAAATAATAAACTAACAACATTCTGTATCCAAACTTTCACTTAACCATCCCACCGGCACTATTCTGCATTATTCTGGTGGTACAAAGACTCACAAGGGACGTCATGTCCTTCTAATGTTTCTCCTGGATGGAAAGTTTTACAGCCCTGAGACCTGCCCCCCTGAATTTGTCAACTAGAGGCTGAGCCCTGACCTCTGACCTTAGACACACGCTGTCAGCCTACTGCCACCGTCCCGCTGGACTAACGAGACACACACACTACTCACAGAACCAGTCAGCGTTGTACTAATACCATATGTGTCTATGCTTAATGGCTGCTTACTGAAGATGCTTATTTGTATCATGTATTCGCCCTGTCCCACTCACTCAGCGAAGCAATGTTGGACATGATTTTAATTAAGCATCAACAAGGTAAGAGCAGAAATTACATTTATTGGAGCAGATTTTTACCTCGCTGCGTATCCTCCTCATTATTCCCACTTGGTGCCACCCCGGCATGCAAATGTGAATGAGGAATTCAATTTTCAAGTGCAAATAAGCGCCGATACGCGACAGCTAAACATGAGCTCTTTCATGTGGATGCATCCCAGAGGGAATCTCTGCACCGCATCTAATACACCAAAACATCTGTGCGCTACAGTGGGACTTGCTTGCTGGTTCCACTGTTAAATTTCTGCCACTGTGACTAATAAAATGCATCTCACTCTCAGCTCTCTCTCTCTCTCCCTCATCTCATGCTCCCTCTGTGCTTCTCTTTCCCTCTCTGTGTTCAAATTAAACACAAGGCGCAGGACACTCTGATAAGGCCATCTGTTCATCTCTCGCTCTCTCTCAATCCCTCTGTCCTTTTTTCCTCATTTTCCAATCTTACAGTCTACTGCTCCTGCTGAAACTAGCGGGGTGCATTTGAGGTATAGTTTCCCTCTGCAACCCCTGCGTAGTGTTTGTGTGTCTCCGTACTTTTCATACCTCTACCGGCAGGCTGGAACTGTTAAATCAGCGTTAAATCCCATCAGTGAGTGACAGATAGAAACCCATCCGCATGAGTGTGTGACGCCACAGTTTTCATTCAACTTTATTAAAGCTGAATGCCATGCCTGACGCTCCACCAGTGCCCCGCAATTAAGAGCGATTCCCAAGATTCAAGACTACCCAGCACACACACACACACACACACACACATACCTCAGCCCCCTTTGCCCCACGGTGAGCCCAGGATCTGACTATGAAAATGAGTTTGTGAGAAACTAATCATGCAGCTTAACAAGTGGAGCTGGGGAAGAAGGGGGAGATAGGGGAGGAGAGGGAGGAGATGGGGGTGTGAAACGGTCAAAAGGGTCAACTAATCAAGAGGAGGGGAAATGAGACGAGGGGTAGAGCAACTGCAGGGTGGCGGGGAGGTGGGAGGGGGGTGTGGGGGGGGGTGACGTTGAGAGGAGGACTTAGGAGAAGGGTTACCATAAATGACTGTGAAATGAGAATCCGAGGAGGAAGCGTGTGAGTGTGCAGTGGGGGGAAAGAAAAATGAGTAAAAGACAGCAGGATGGGAAAAGAGGGATGAGAAAGGGATACCATGAAGAGATTTTTGAGAGGAAAGGAGCGAGCGAGGGGGGGAAGGGGGTAGAGAAGAGGACGGTTCTATAATATTCTACTGGTGCAGAGAAACTGGGGGACGTGACGGGAGGAGATGAACAGAGGACAGAGGGGATTTGAGAGGGGGGAGAAAAAAAAGAGATAAAATGGAATAAGGGAAAGCATGGAGGGTTGGGGGTGAAATAAAAAAGGAGGAATAAGGAAGAGATGAAAAACCAATTCTTAGGGAGAGAAAAGAATGTGACAATGGGGAGGTTGTGTGAAAGAGAGGGAGGAAAATCGTCTGAAGTCATTTCTAAATCCTGTCAAAGGAGGCAATAGGCAGGGAGGGCGAGAAAAGAGGAAGGAAGACATAGAGGATAGAGACAGGATTTATAGACAGGTAGCAGGAAGTGATAGCAGATAATGCTTTGGGATTATTTGGAGATATGAAATGTTGATTTATCACTGAAAAAAATTAGACTTTCAAATTCAAGTAAAAGTAAACACAAGGGGAATGATAAATAGTGTTGTTAATGGAAACAGTGCAGAACCATTTGTGTGTATAAAGGAAATCCAGGTTCATTTAAAGCTGACAAATATTCTTAAATAAGAAAAGTCTTGTGTGCAAGTACTTTTCTTTAAGTATTGAGCCAGAATAAAGGATGATATCTCTTTCATATATAATACCGATCAAAAGTTTGGACACATTTTCTCATTCAAGTGAATGGGAAGGTGTGTCCAGACTTTTGACTGGTGCTGTGCATCTCAAAGGGAAAGGCGAGATACTCGAAATCAACGAAAGCCTTACTCGGAAACAGTAATGTTGCTCATTAACAGTCCGGGCTTATTGAAAACCCACCACACCACAGCCACATCCTCGTTTCAGCACTGGTCTTCCACAGGGGACTGGTGCTTCTGATTGTTGTGTGCTGGCTCTTTAGTAAATCTGTGCTGCTAATGAGCATCCTCCCTGCGAATGTTTCCTCTGTGTGTCCGGAATATTTATCACAATTTATCTGGAAATTCACAGCAGCAGCTATCTACTTGTAAAGCAGACTTATGGGCGATTTCCCTCGGCTGGAAAACAAGCCAGTTGTTGGTGCCGTCAGCAGGGGAGGATAAAGTAAAACCCAGTGGAGGTTAGAGGATGAGTCAAAGGACAAAGGGCAGCACTAGAGAGAGAGAGGAACCAGACGCAGCAGACAGAGGAGAGGTGATTTTTGCGGAAAGGTCAGACTCCTTAGTAGGCCCTAATTGGATTAATGTCATTATTAACATGCTGTGTTTGTACGTGCAAGTGTAGTGTGTGTGTGTGTTAGCATTCAGAAATGTTCCCTGCTGCAAGGAAAAGAATGATTGCAATATGTATGTATGTATGCAGGGATTTGTGCTTGTATGTGTGTGTGTGTGTGTGTGTGTGTGTGTGTGTGTGTGTGTGTGTGTGTCAGAACATTTCCCCTCCCCCAAAGCCCTTTTTTTTTCAGGCTCTCCACCAACCATTTTCTCACAGAGATCTTATCAACAACCTCAGCCTGCGGAGAAGGTGCAGGAACTGAAACTCTGATCAGTGGCAGGGCGACACGGAGAGAATGAAATAGAGAACGGCTCTGAGATGGTAAAGGTGTGCATTCGCCATTCTGTTAGAACTGCCGCAAGTCATCAGAGTTAAGGTGAGGAAAATGTAATTTCTATGACACATCCCATACTTTTTTTTTTTTTTACAGCTCAGGCTTTATTGGAGAGAGCTGCTGGGTAGTTTTGCACATGACTTTCGGTGTAAAAATACAAAATATTCCAAAAAGTTACTGTAAAATCCGTTTTTAACTGCAGTGGAAATCAGGTCAGAGAGAAAAAAAAAGAGAGAGAGAGAAAGAGAGAGGGAGTGACAGAGAGGTACAGCCTATGAGACAGACACAGATCTCGCACAGTGCCCCATCCATAATGAACAGTGTCCTACCCCAGCTCAGCCGCAGCGCACAATCCCTCACTAGAGAGACTGAGACTGAGGGAGACTGGGATGAGACAAAGGGGAATGGCCACATTAATTACACACACTCTCTAGGCGGGAGCTATCACCGGAGGCCAACAGAGGGGCCGACAGAGAGATGGAGAGACAGGGAAAGATAGAGAAATGGAGATGATGATGCTCACAAAGTAGAGAGAGAGAGAGAGAGAGAAAAAGAGAGAGAAAGAGAGAGAAAGAGAGAGAGAGAGAGGGAGGGAGAAGGAGTGTTTGTCCTTAGCAGCAAGACGCCTGCCGGCTGCTGAGTTATGTCACAGTGTTACTAATGGGAGCCGAACCTCCAATAGGACAGACACACACTGATGTGAGGGCAGTTGTGAGCATGCATACAAGGTGGATGGCAGCGTCTGTGTGTGTGTGTGTGTGTGTGTGTGTGTGTGTGTGTGTGTGTGTGTGTGTGTGTGTGTGTGTGTGTGAGGGGAGCGCTCCTGTGATACAAATGTATGTGCAAGTGTGGTGTATACTGTTGCATAAGTGTCAAGTGTGTACTGTCTGGGGGATGTTTGTGTGGTTGTCTGTTTGTGATGTGCACTTACCCCTGGTAGTGTTTTCTGCTCGTGTAGGGCGCTCTGGGCTTTCAGGGCCGACTCTCTTGCACAGTACGTCAGAAACGCACATCCTGTCAGATAGAGAGAGACAGAGACAAAGAGAGAGGGGAGAGGAGTAAAGGTAGAAAGCGTTAGTGAGATGCTCTAATATTTGTCATTCTCTATCTTTGTCTCACCCTCCTACAAACACACACACACACATATATATAGTCACAAACCATTTAAATCATTTAAACATCTCCTGCATGATTTTCCCTCCCTGATTACCAGTCACCTGCTCTGAATTATTACTGAGCTTATTGTGCAAGGGGTTAAATATATATATATATATATATTTATATATATTCATGCATTGTAAGTATACTTGACAACACCATGATGATGCACTTTAGAGCAGAGAAGGACACTGCACGTCACGGCACATTTCAGAACGGCACGGCACGAGTCAGCACACATGACAGCACCACAGACGTGTGCGCAGGGCTAACAAGGCCTCACAGGCTTGGCACAGTCAGGTACCTGCCTATACCAACCACTATGCATGCCTCACGATCACTCCAAATATACCCCCCTCTTGTTTTTTCTATGTGCTGTACCTGTGTCTGTGTGTGTGAGGGAGGGGTAGGTAGTAGAGCTGGCTGGCCAGAGCTGTTTACTACACCTGTCACCAGCACTAAGACAACAAGATTAGCAGCAGGTTAGCATCCCGTTGACATCTTAGACAGACTAATGTAGATGCAGAGTGAAGAAGAGAAGATTGGATGATTAGGAGGGAAATGTTCACACAGAGTTGACATGTGAGGAGCAGAGAATGACTCGACATAATGCCATAAGATGAAAAAATATAGGAAGAAGACACACACGCACACACACACACACAGCAAAGTACACGACACACAGACACACATGCATCTTATGGTCCATCTCATTGCTTTTAAGAGCGGCTTACTGTGGCCGTGGGGATTCTCAAAACAACAGATTCTTTCCCCTGTGTCACCCAGGCTTACAGGCCCATTACACTGATTGGAGCATACAGCCTAATCTGGTTCATAACACACAGGACCCCAGGTCAGTGTGTGTGTGTGTGAGAGAGAGACAGAGAGAGAGAGAGCATGTGTGTTTTCTACCGTTCTGTTAGAAGCAGCCATTTAAAGCCTCCTAATTGTTAATGTAATTAGGGATCGTGAGTCTATAAACCATATATTATAAACCTATTCATCACAACTTCATATAGTATTCTCCTGAGTCTGACTATCTAGAGTGTACGTGTAGTAACTGCATTTGTTTGCCTGTCTTCATGATCTCACGTTGCAGTGTTAACAGGAGGTGGCAACGAGAGGAGGTGTGACAGTTTCCATGGAGACATGTGACACTCAGGAAAATCCACCCATCTATCTGCCTTACTGTCACGTCTGCCTGTCTATCTTTCTTTCTGTCTATCTATCTTTCTTTCTGTCTGTCTGTCTGTCTGTGTTTAAGGTGTGTTCTGATGGCGAGACTTACCTTTGTGCATGCCAGTGTATTTGTCCTTTATCACAGTTAGCTCATAGATCTTGCCAAACTGCTCGAAGATAGGCTTGAGGTCCTTCTCCTCCAGATTCCGGGGAATCTGCCCCACAAAAAGCTTGATGGCGTCGGCCTCCTTCATTGGGACAGAGTGGAGAGGACGACTGGGTACTGCAGGGGCTGAGGGCCAAACTAATCAGGAGCAGGTATCCCTGGAGAGGTGCAACCGATGCTGGACGAGTCTTTGAGGTCACAGCCGAAATGGTGGAGAGAAAACGAAAACAGTGGAAGGCTTTAATTAAAAATCACAGCAATAATCCTAAAAGTGTTCCTTTAGTGGCTTATAGTATATCTGTGGTGTATAGAAATGAAATCATAATTATTACACTTTAAGGATTTTTTTGAACTCCTATGGTATCACAATAATATTTGTAGTATTCCCTGGAGGGCTTATATTTTTAATATGATGCTTATTTACTTTACATGTATCATAATATTAGCATATTTCTAATTGTAAGATTAGAAATATGAAGAATTAAAAACTATATTAAAAATGGCAATTCTTAATTACATATCTAGTTTGAACCAGCTAGAATTTGTGCCCAAAAATGTAAATAAATATAGATATAATATGCGAGATTATTTAGAGTGTTTATTGGCCATTCTGATGACAAAGAGCTTCAGTAGCTTCTGGTAAAAACAATTATGCAAATGTTAATTAGCCAATCAAAAAACAATAATGGCACTATTTCCTCCAATTAAACACATATTCATTCGAAAATATCCGTAAGCTTGCATTACCTTTTTGGTGGATAAACAGCGTTCAGGATCCCTGCACATAAAAAAGGAGAAGAAACAGCGTGACTGGGGGTAAATCATTGCAATAGAGCGGTTTCTTTGTTTAGCCAGCTGTAGGTTACAGCATACACACGGATGTCATGGGGCTCCCTTGCTCTTTGTCCAATCCCCCCCGCCCCCCCCTCCTCTCTTTCTCAATGTACACACACACACACACACACACACACACATATATACATATAAATATATACGCGCGCGCACACGCGCACACACCGGAACATTTGGGAAATATATATAAGCTACATATATTACAGGTCTTACCGTTTACAGATGATGTTAATGGGTTGAATGCTGTCTGCACAAATCACACATTAAAGAGGGATGCTCTGTTGTTGTCCGTCCTCCTTCCTCCCCTCTCTCTCTGGATGCTCTCCGCTCTTTGTGCCTGTCGTACTCTCCCTCTCCTCCTCCTCCTCCTGCTCCTCCTGCTCCTCCTGCTCGCTGCACAGATACTATAAGTTGTGTGTGTTGTTGTTTTTTGTTTGTTTGTTTTTTCTTTTTCTTTTTCTTTTTTTTTTTTTTTTTTTTTTTACAAACCCCGTGTTCCCGGGTTTGGAGGTAGAGGAGGAAAAGTCCTGGCAGGTGAGTCCAAATCACAGCTTGTCACCAACTCGTCCAACTGAAATTCAACCAGCGTTCCCCCAAAGTCCAGAGTGGATCGCCTAGCTAGTTATCACTTCCGCGAAAGCCCACTGTTGACTCCTATTTGATTACAAAGTGATAACGGGCAAACCAACTGCTTAATTTCTGGTAGCTAACATCCAGCTGTTCAAACTTGCTTAGTCTTTTACAACAAGCTCTCTCTATCTCTCTCTCTGTCAGACTTGCCGTTGTTGTTGCCCCAACCGTTAAAAAGGGGGTCCACTACTCTCACTTTATCTTTGCTATTTTCTTTTTCTTGTTGCGTCCTTCCCGTCCAACGGCTGGATGGCTTTTCACATCCTATATACCGGTATCTCCCCTGCTCTTTCTCTCCCTCCCCCTCCTCTAAGCAAAGCGGTTGCTAGCCTGTGACGTAACTACCAGGGAGAGTCAACAAATTTGTTCGCCGTGCTCACGAAGAAAAAAACATAAATAATTCCCCTTCCACTCACTTTCTCGCCTTTACACTTAAACTCACTTAATATTACAACAGTTATACCCACGTTATGTATTTTTGGAAGAACAAAAAATTAAACTTCACGCCGAATTGACGGTTTGCGGTTGAAACTTTTTAGACGTTGCCTAGGCGGCACCATGCGCGGAGCCGCCTATTGTTCTAGCCGCGAGCCCTGGCCTTGGTGCTGAAACGATGCTTCTTGACGTGAAGCCGAAGCGCGCGGCCGATGACGCGCACGCAGTCACGACTACTACAGCTGTTCACGCCCGGGCCCAAAAAATTCACGCTCACACACCCACATAGAGTGAAATGTGTGACAGGGAAAAGGAGACATAGCTCCGGGTTGGAGTTGGCCTACTTTACTTTGCGTGCACTTTGGAAAACCGGTTGAAATTGATCTTATAATAATTCTCTGAAATGTGTAAAGGAAATGCATGGCAGCATCGTCACTCTAAAAAAACAAACTAAGTGTCAGATCATAACCTCTCTTCATCTTTGAGGAGTGGGTGCGTGTCGAGAGTCTTGGAAACAGAGAGCATTGAGTGAAAAGAGAGAGTCAGAGGGTTCATGGTAATTTACTCCAAAAGGTCACCATCTGCCTGCCTTGCCTCGTGCCCTCTGTGAGAGCAGCTTCACCCGCCACATTCATCCAACATATATAGGCTATACCCCACCCACACATTACACGCACACACACACATGCACGATTGCATGTTTATCACCATCCTATGGGGGCTTCTTACAAACCCAATGCACCGGCAGGAGAAGCACGCAACGGCCGCACGCAGCGCCCCGAGGATGTTGAACGGTGCGCAGGCAGCGGACGGGAGGGCAGCACGCCACCGGAGCTGTTAAGCCTCCCTGCACGATGGTGAATAAACGGTTACAATGCACGCAAAGTGCAAGAACAAGGATGTTGAGGAGGGAAAAACCTTTAACTCTGTGTAATACAGCTTTTTTTTCTTTTTTTTTGTAAGCGAAGCAAAAAGCTGATAAGTTGAGGCTTTCTTAAAAGGGATGATGAACTAGAAAAAGAAACAGCAAACAAGTCAAATGTTATGAAAAAGTAATATATTGGCAAACAAGTGCTGCATCCTTGTAATTTCCTAGAGACGTCTTGTTTTCTGTCATTTCCTGGGAATTTGTGGGGTTTAGTTTCCACTTTCCAGTTTTTAGACTCATTCCCATTGGGGGAAACCTCAGTATTGCACCAACATTGAACCACAGCACTTTTGCAACTGCCCTTTTTAAACTCTCAGTGTTTTCTTCCCTGACTTTCTACTCAAAAATACCTCCAGCCTCTCCTACATCTGCACCTCAGGCACTGAGACATATCTGACCTCTCTGAAATTGGTAGAAATTGATTTTTTTTTCTTCTTCTTATCATGCACCGTAGGCTCAGAATAATCTGCATGATAAACTTCTTTGGAAACACTGTCTTTGGATCTCAAAACTGCAGTCCACATCAAAACAATGAAGCATTTTGTTTATTTCAAGTGGTGCTTTAAGTAAACATTGTCAATCGACTGTGCAATGTTATCATTTGATTACTTATCTGACTGATTTTATGGTTGTGGTATGGATATTATGGCCAGTTCTCTCGTGTAAAAGAGAGTTTATCTCAAGAGATTTCCTGGTAAAATATTTGGATGACCACGTCAAGCTTGTACAACCAAGCTTACTACTCAATGTTCTGACAAAAACAAGAACATTTATTTTATTAAACAAGCAAGCAAACAACTAATCCCCATAAAGATATTTACCATATAGGTGATTCATTTCAGAGGCCTTGTCATGTGTGTCTGAGACTCAATGGCGCCATCATTTGGAGGAAATGTCTGTAACACCTTTATTCACTGGACAAAATCAAATATGACACACCACTTAATTTGTCTGTTGTTTCAGTTTTATTTAAAATGAAGCATTGAGATTGTAATTTTTCCACGCTGTTTTTTTTTTGTTTTGTTTTGTTTTTGCGTAATAAAAAAACCTCCATATATCAGTGATCACAATCTCATAAACTCTGGTGGTAACAAAGGAAATTTGCTACAGCTTAACACAAAAATAAATTACATGTTCTTTAGATAATAGATAAATTACTATCCTTTTTTGTTTTTTTTAATATAAAATGTAATTTTTTTACTACAAGAGATTAAAGACAAGGATGACACATTCAAAACCATGATCACAAAACACACATGCACTCACACATACACATAAACACACACACACAAAATGACAAACACTGAAAATTCAAGAGTACATTAAAATCACTGATTCTCTTGTCAAAATGCAAATTACAATAGTTATATGACAGTTAGATGTGAATAAATGCAGTCTACAACAACACTTCTGATAACTCAACTCTACTCAGTTATAAAACATAAGCGCCGACTATGTTCAAAAGAAATTATAGACATTAAAACATATCTGACAAATATACAGACTCCTCACCTTTGAGTGGGCAGGGTGTGTGTGTTCGAGTTTATGGTGGGAGGTGTGGGAGACAGCAAAGTAAAAACAGTCAATATAAGAGAGAGAAAGAGGAAAAAAGAGAGAGCACTTACACACATATACAGAAGTTATCACGTCAATATGCAAAATATTTACTTTCAGGTCTAAGTATAATGTATTTGATCCATATCATAATCAATTTTGAAAGAAAGCAGCTTTCTCAGCCTCCGTCTGAGATTATAATAAAGTAGGTGCTGATGGATGCGGACTGACTTAGCAAAAACTGAGCAGTTTGTTCCATCAGATTCACTAATTGTGGCTTCATCTATTCTCACAGGACAGATTAATTAATCTCCTCCCAGGCTGGTGATAAAGGGAAGCAAACACAGGAGATTCTGAGAAGAGTTGAGGAAATGGGGAGCGCACAACCGTTGTGGTGTCATTATCACCAAGATGGAAAATTAGGTCAGTCAGGAGTGAATCACTCTACATATATTCCAAACTTGTGCATCATTAAGTTGATGATTAAAGGCGATATTCTGTTCTTATTGTTAAAAAATCCAACAAAAAGACAAAAACCAATAAGGAATCGATATTAACAAGTATTGTCTGTGTAGCCAAAGGCTGATATAGCTTATTCCTCTGTGCCATGGAGCTCCATTATCTCTGTTATGTGACATGTTTCTTCATTAAAATGAACAAGGACATTGTGGTTTATTTTGAGTCAATCTCACATACAGTACATTGTAACTGCTACTGTAAATACTCCCTAACAATTGCACTATTTACTCATATTATAGTAACATTTGCCAAAAAACTGCAGACATTTTTAAGCTTTTCTAAAAATAAAATGATATATTTGCGACTCAATTCTCAAGATTTACATCTTCAATATTAGAATCAGTGGGTTTGAAGCTGAGAAAGACAGACAAATGCATTGTTGGTTTTGTCTGTTTATGTGACTCGGTGACAATACGTTTATAACAGCACCAGTTTTATCCTTAAACTTCACTTGGTAAATTAAAATCATGCCTGTTATGTCTCATGTCTTAAAGTGAGCAGCAGTGTCAGTTTTTGCACCATAGCTGTGGATTTTAACACTACTCCCACAGTTGTTTTCAGTCTAACCGACACGAATGCGTTGAGGGACTGAACAGAGTCGGTGCTGCCTGTTTAGCATCCCGCATCCAATATCCTTGTCGTTTGGGAAGAATCTCACCTCTGTCGTCCTGCTCAGATATATTTGGTCACTTACTGCCACCCCTTTGGTTTATCTGTTCAAATACTGAGCTGAACAATAAGAGGACACTTGAGGAAATATTTTTGGCAAACATAAAAGACAGACAATATGTAAATGAAATCCTTCTAGCTTAGTTGGGGGTAGCCACTGTAGCACAGTGGGGGACATCTGCAGTGTACAGAAACACAGTAGATCTATTCCAGTAGATCTTTAGCACACATAGTACTACACAGTTTATCTGGCACGCAAGGTAATTACGTATTCAGCACATTTCTTTTTATAATTAGTGGTACAGTATGCATGTTTGACTATGTCTGATGTAAGATCCTGCAGATTAGGAGGGATCTTTAAAAAAAAACAAAACAAACAAACAAAAAAAAAAAACTCTAGTTGTGCTGTTGAAACACAGCTTTTTCCTAAGTGAGCACCTTCCGTTACAATCACTCAGCCATAGAAATGGGCCTCCAAGAGTGGAAATCACAGCAAATGTATCACTCAGCCCTGTGTGACACATTATGAACCTGTTAAAGCTAACGCAGGAAGTAAACAGAAGCAAGCTCAGTGGAATATGTGGCTCTAAGACGCAATATAAAATGTAACTGAACTGGAAAAAGAACCAACTGTCTGCTTTCACAGTGTTTTGACCTGAAGAATCAGGAGAAAATAGCTAAATGTTTTGCGAACAACATGCCATCACAGGTCTTAACGTCTACTCTGGGTTGTCCATTTCTACAGACTCATCATTTCAGGGGGGTGATCAGCCCCTTTGACCTAATCCTTGACTTCCTGCACATCTGGGCTGTCTGTGATTGGCCGGTCAATGCCTCTTGGTGCGCTGGGCACTCTGGGTACATGAGGCACAGCAGGCAGCCTTATAGTAGGAGTAGACGCACAGCCTGGCCTGCACCACCATCACGCAGTTATGCCGTTTGTCCCGGCAGTTTTCATCTATGATTAGAGAAGATGAGGGAGAGGTTGGTGGAGAACAAGAAAGTGATTGAAAATACACACAAATAAATCACATGAAAGACATACACCAACCTGAGACTTGTGGACTGCAGGGTATTGTGTTGCAGATTTGTTCCTGTTCAGGTTTGGTATCAAAATCACATTCGTGGCTGTGTTTTTTATCTGCTGTTAGACACCGTACCTCCCTCATCTGTAGGCCTTTTCCACAAGAACGTGAACACTGAGAACAAAAGCAGAGACATAGTGTAAATAATATGGTTATACATTAAATATTATATAACATGGTGTTAAAAATACAAAACATGCTGAGTTGTCTTAGCTAATTTAGTTTGTTCTGTCTTGTCCATTTTCTGCCTTTTTTAAATTATGCTTTCACATATATATATATATATAAGGCTGATTTGTATATCTTTGAAAGTCCTTGGGCCTCTTGTCCCTCACCGCGCTCCACTCCGTTGTGAACCACTGTGGCTGACATTCTCCCATCTCACACTCTTGGACTGCGGAGGGTTTGTCCAGATGAGAACATTCGCTGGCAGGTACGACAGTAAAATCATTCCCCATCTTCTGGACACAAATGATGTCTCGTCGCTGAGTTCCATTCCCACACAGGACATTGCACTGCAAACAACAAGGAGTCATATGCATCAGGAATATTATATGTTTACTGAGCTAATACATGTTATCTATCCATGCAAAATGAACGTCATATTACATCAAAGTAAACAAATAACTGACATGACAGAAACAAAAAGGAATGATTAGGTTACAAAATAGAAGATTAAAAATAACTTAAATGACTATGAGTTAACACAAATGTCTTATTGTTAAAACTACAAAAAAAGAAACATTTTACAAAAAACAGAAAAATAAAAACAACTTCATATTTTAAAATGACCATACAGTCCCAGTCCCATTACTATACAGTATAATAGAAGCTGTCAATATAAGCACAATTTGTCCACATATGAAAATAAATAGCAGAAATAAATATACCAATATAGTTATTGGATTTATTTAAGCTGTTCAATATCAGTATTGGTATCAGCTGATTTAACTGTTTCAAAGCTGTCTCTGTCTCGTCTCTTTAGTTCATTCATTCCTCCTGTCCCTCCTTCTTACCTGTGTCCAGGGGCTGCCATACCACATGGTTGTTGGCACACAGGGACCCCCGTTGCAGGCCTTCATCTCTGCCGGTTTATCCCCAACACAGTCCCCTCCTCCTCCGCCCTCTCTGACGCCTCCTCGGGTCAGACACACCACCTCCCTCCTCTGCACCCCAGGGCCACACTGCGCCGAACACTGAGGGACAGACGCAAAGTGGAAGAGCATGTTGAGGATTACTGTGAAGTGCATATTTGTACCTTTTTGCACCTGTGTGTGTGTGTGTGCTACTTACAGTGTTGGACCAGTCAGTGAAGTACCAGTTAGTAACACAGGGCCCCATGTTGCACTCCTCACTTCCCTGCGGGCGAAACCTGGAGTTGCACTCATTGTCGTTCACGACGCTGCCTTGATCGCTGACGCAACGCACACTCCTTGTCCTCCTTCCTACTCCGCAGTCCACTGAGCACTGTGACAGAGAGAGAGAGAGAGAGAGAGAGAGTGAGAGAGAGAAAGGGGAAAGAAGAAGAGAAGAAATAAGATGACAGAATGGACATCATATAAAAGATCCACAGAAAGTAACATTCCTACCATCACCAAAATAATTAGCCAATTAAAAACTAGTTGACAATTAATCACTTTATTCATGTGCAATGTTAATTCATGTGCAGCAGTAAAACAGAAACACAAGATAAACACAAAGCACAAAAATGGCACATGATGTACAAACAAATATAAACAGAGCACAAAAATAAGGTAAATTATAAACTACTGTCTAAAACCGTAAACAGCTGTTGTTTGCTTTTAAAAATTCATAGAATTGTTTCCTTTTTCTATGATTGACATCTATAATTTTTGCAGTTTATTCAAAATGTGTGACTGATTAAATGAAAAAACTTCATACATTAACTATGATTAAAAATGATTATTTGTTGCCAACCAACACTGTCTGCAGTGGTCTTGAAAAGTACTGAAATAGTTTTATGCTGTCATAATTAAGGCATTTTAAAATTTACGATGGAGACATAGTGCCATATTTTTCCCTTTTTAAGAGTTTTTATTCAAAGTAACAAGCCAAAATTAAAATGAACTCCATGCACACAAGCATGCATTCTTATTTTAACCCCACTCTCACTCCCTCTCTGTGTCTGTGTTATGTTTGCAAATGCTGAGATACACTGCTTGGTCTCTCGTTTCCATGTATACACACACACACACACACACACACACACACACACACACACACACACACACACACACAGACACAAGCAGATGCGGTCACATACTGGTATTGTTGACTTACCGTGCTCCAGTCAGAGCTGATCTCCCAGTGGGAGCAGAGGCGGAGCTGGCATGCTTGTGTGGACTCTGGCGGGGTGAGGCTGGCACAGCGCTGAGGGTGGACCATGGTGGAACGGTTCCCAAAGCTCTGCCTGCACTGGAGCTGCCTCTGCTGAACCCCGGCCCCACAGGACACACTACATTCTGACCAGGCGCTGGCCTCCCAGCTAACAGACAGAGAGTGGAGGGAAAATCACACTTAAGTCACATGGCTTCACTATCTACATAACATGTAACATTTTAGCACTCACAGGTGTTCAAGTATGTCTATACAAAGAAATCACTGCATTCATTTATGTTGTCTTTAGTCCTCGCTTTGTGTAAGTTTAGCTGTTGCTAGAGTAATACAAGACTTCAGCAGCATGAATTACACAAATCAAGTGGGTTTCGAAATAACGAAATTCCCTCTTTCTGTGTTTCTGGACTGTGTTTACTTGATGAGCCGCAGGAGAGGCACAGTAACAAGAGGACTAACTTTTGTACACAACAGACTGTAACTTTGGAAGTTACCTACTTGATTTGACAAGCTGAAACTAAGCCTCATTTTGGCTTTGGTTAAGCTTAAGAATGCATTTTTGCACAGAATGAGATCCCTATCTCTTACATTGGAATCAGAGCCAGTATGGACAGGAAGAGCAATAACAGTGATCAAAACATGTTTCAGGATTGTTTCAAGAGAGAATTCAAAAAATTTGAACCTATCCTTTAAGGACTGTTTTGGCGTCTTGGAATATTTCAGCCCGCTCACATACAAATGATAAATGTCAGCATCAACTGTTATCCAAATCCTGCTTTGGGTTTTAAGATTTTTGTACTCATGTTTTGGCATCTTTCTGCTGGCCGCTGGTTTCATAATAATATGGTGTGACATTCAATTTGCAGTCTTTTCAGCATCAGTCTCAGCTTTAACATGGCACAAACTAAAGCTAATCTAATCAAGTTGGCTTTTCGACATGAGAAAAACTGTTTTTTGTGTGGTGAGATATCAGAAGAAATCATAATTTGGGGAAAATTCAATTTGTTTCCCAATAATTCAATTCAGTTCCAACAAATTTGGAGTTAAAAATAGAAAAATCTGTCTATTGAATGTATATTTCTTTAAAGGTAGCTACGCATTTGCTCACAATGGTGGGCAGGGGTGTGTGTTACAAGGTTCCTCCTCAGGGACAGGTTTGGCTGCAGAGTCACACTTCCTCGCTGGGACTTCCTCATCCGTGTGGCGGTCAATACACAGAATCACTCGATACTGAGAACCTACAGAGAGAGAAAGAGAGACGAACAGATGTATAGATTGAGAAAGACATAATTTCCATGTTTTTGTACTTGCACCCTACAACCAGAGGAGGGAGACATCACATCATCCAAAACAATACATATGTTAGTAACAACATTTTGTGTCTAGAACGATTTAATTTAAAATGAGACGTTTATGAAGGTGTACAAGGCTTATTGGAGTTTCACCTTTGCCACAGGTAGCAGAACACTCTGTGAGTCCACCTCTCCTCCACACAAATGGTGGCTGAGTGTCCAGTGGCAGGTCAGTGCGAGGGGGGATCCGAGCATTCCTATTGGGCGCTGAGCCTCGCGGACGTGACCTCTCAGGTGTCCAATGGTCGGAGGAGGGGGGGGAGAACACAGAGGAAGAGGAGGATGAGGAGGAAGAGGGGAAAGAAGGGACTGAAACAGGGGGAGGAGCAGGAGGAAGGTCTTCAACCGACACAGTAAGAGGACCTATGAGAAAAGAATAAACAGATGGACACAAAGACAAATGAGACAGGACAGGAAGGGTACAGGAGAAAGACAGATTGGGAAACAGACAAGGATAAAATAGCGATAAAGGGTGAGGAAACAAAGAAAAACATAAATGATGAAGTACTGAGAATAGGAGGAAGGTAGTGAGTCAGAGGGTAATGATGTCATGATGAGGTCAGGGTCCCATGACAACGAACATGTGGACCAGATACCCTCCCATGTAGGTCATACACAAACACACACAAACACTTGTACAACAATCCCTCCCACTTGGCCCATAACCACACCCTTCGATTCCATAAACACGTCAATCACTCTCCAAGGATATGGGCTTCGGTAGAGTCGTCTGAGTAATTTGGAAAGAATGAATCTCGAGATTTAGGGTTCAAGACTGCCACTGAAAAGGTTCAAGTATGTGCTATGTATGACTTATGCTTCCTGCTACTGTATGGAGCATGCAGAAAACACAGCTGTCAAATACTCTGTGAGACAGAAGAGAGAAAATCAGAAGGTCGAAGTGTGATGGACTCACTGCGAAGGGGTGCCCTCCCTGCATCTCGCTCCCTCTGCCTCTCTCTGGGTGCTTCTCTGGGTGTCTCCCTCTCTCTCTCTGACAGCCTCTCCCTCTCTCCCTCCGTCCTCTCCACAGGGATGTAAAACTCATAGTCGATGCCTGGGTTCTGCTGGTGGAAAATGATCTGCGGAGCAAAACAGGATGAGAAAACAGTAAGAACCAGAGATGAAGTCAGTGTCAGGACAACACATTAAAGTTGCTCTTATAAATATTTTTTTATTTTAACAATGGAACAAATTACTCTTTGTTACATGCAAGGGGATGCTAGTACTGTAGTGACAAACCAATGGAGAATTATCACCCAACTCTGAAGTTCTCAGCTTTTTTCAGCTTTTTTAAGCTTGTTGTTTTGGTTTTTACAGCCCACAACTTTATTGTTTTGGTCCACTCTCACTGCTCTCATTAACGTCGCCCAGATGCACAAAGAAGTGGACAGCAGAAGTTTTGGCTGACCAAATATTTCTGTCAGGAGGCGGTGGGCAGAAAAACAGAACTAAAAAAAGAATGAATATTTATCTCATATCTGACCCCAAATGAATACAAATGTTGTTTAGTGTCTGTTGGGTGTGTAAACTGGCAACTACTAACTAATATTCTCACCATAACAACTTTATAGTATGAAAATATGTCAATGTTGTGTTGAGTTTGACTTTTTACACTGCTGCAAGTTGCAAAAAAATCAATTAATGCAGCTGAAAAATGTAGTTTATTGAAAGATTTACTTTTCTTTCCCCTCACAGGAAGGTCAGATGTCAGGGCAAGCTAAAGTACAGCTACCATGGATCTTCAGTAGATTGTGTGTACATGGCAGTATGTTTCCATTGCCTCACACTATCTATCTCACAAGACTTAATACAGTCAATCATCTCAACATAATTTGATGCGGTATTTTTGCCAGAGGAAACATAGTTGTTCAGGTCAGTCACTGACTCTGTCTGTGCAAGACTCGTGTCCAAAGAGAAATCTCGATAACAATCGGATGGATTAACATGGAATTAACTAGAAACATTCATGGTCCCAACAGGATAAAGCTTAATAACTTTGGTGATCCCCACTTTACCACCTTAATCCATGACAGTAACAACATATGAATTAGAAGCCCTCATCAGTTTTCACTACCTCACAATGACTGTTTGTCTTTGCCTGCCATCTTTCCTCTGCACTGACCTGATTTGATGGCAAGATAAAGTAATTGAATGCTGGTCACAAGCTGAGCCTGACAAGCAGAGTCTGAGATGTCCTACGGTCAATGTACGGTCAATTAACGCTTCTGATTTCAGGAGCGACATGTCTTTTCTTGTTACACCGCCCACAGACCAAACTTGGCAAGGATCTATGGATAGAAGCGCTTTCATTCATGCATTTTTCACCCATACAGCAATTTTATTTTCAGTGTGTAATGAGCGTTACAGCCTCACAGTGCCACTGGCATGGTTATAGACTTTTTATGTCTTATATTAAAATCCCTTTAAGCCTTAAAAATGCAGGTGATTCCAGCAGAGATCAAACTCTCCTGGCTTTTGTGGGCGCTTGTTATTTTTACCTCCTCCTGCCCTGAAGTTAGTGGATGAGAAGCTGCAGATGACTCCTGTTCTTTAATAAGATCTTAGTCTGAGTCGTTATTATTTAGCCCTTGATACTCTGATGTGGTTCAGGCTTAGCTTAAGTATAGCTGTCTTTCTCCCACCATAAACGCTGCCTATCTGGAAGATCTTGACACAGAGCAGGGGAGCATAGCTTCAGGCTTACGACAATGTTATGTATGATTCTTATCATTAACTTAATTTTGTCATGCCTGGGTTCATGTTTGCTTACAGGGTTAAAATAAATGCCTTTCTGTGTTCCACTACTTACATATAGCTGTAGCTGTGTGGTGGTGGGTCCGGGGGCCTTGAGGGACTCTCCTCTATCTTCCTCTCCCTCTGCCTGTGCTCTAGGTCGGGCGTAGGTGAAGGTAGTCCCCCCTGCCTGGTACTCCCCTGGAGGGTCCACGGCCCAACGCCCATTCACCACAGAAGCCCCTGTGCCACTTCTCATGGCTGGAGAAACGGGGAAGGGAGTGGAGTGTCAGAAGGACAGACAAGAGGAATGGAGCAAGATTTGAGTTTTCTTTTCTTATTTTGACCTTGTTTAGTCTACACAGTGGTGAATTCTTAGGAAACACCCATAAGCTCAAACACACACTCAGACAGACAAACACAAATTTTGGAGAGCAGCCTCCTTACCAAACAGAAGCCTGGCGAAGCAAACACACACACACACACACACACACACACACACACAC
This sequence comes from Euthynnus affinis, assembly GCA_029490765.1. Taxonomy (NCBI): domain Eukaryota; kingdom Metazoa; phylum Chordata; class Actinopteri; order Scombriformes; family Scombridae; genus Euthynnus; species Euthynnus affinis. The sequence goes on from CM055847.1 coordinate 14,848,763, forward strand.
ACACACAGTACCAGTCTAAAGTTTGAACATTTTCTCATTCTGGGAAAGTGTGTCCAAACTTTTGACTGGTATTGTACATGTACGCACTTCACTGGTTCTCTATTGGCTCTAACAATGCTCGCTTTATCTGCTCTGACTCCGAAAATTTACAGTCTTAGTGCAAGCCAACACACACACACATTTATGAGCCAAATCTCATTTCCAAATTTGCAATTCCCTCGCCAGCGTCTCACTTTTACTGGAGCTACAGCAAGTATTATTCAAGAATTAATACACTGTGTGTGTGTGTGTGTGTGTGTGCATGTTTAATACATCTTACCCAGGTAGTTTGGGCTAGCTTGTCTCTCTGTGATGTTAATAAATGTTGCTCCGGGTGGGATGTCCAGGATCTTGTGGTAACCAAGGGGAACTGTGACATTTTGGAAGCTTCCTGACACCTTTCGACAGGAAGTGTCCTTCCCGCCACACACGCCACACTTGTCAATCACAGAGCCAGAGCCCAGAACTCCATCGCAACCCTCCGTCTGGCAGGAGAAGAAGGCGAAAAGGAAGATGTGAGTGACGGATCAGATGGAAACTAAAAGGAGGAGGGGAGGGGGCAAAGTGGGGAATATTCCAATCCTCTTGACATTTTCCCTTTCACTTTCTTGACACATCCATTGCCAGTGTTTATTTCACCGTTGTTTGTGTAAATTGGTAATTGTTACTGGTCAGATTCCTGCCAGAAACAGAAGAGTGGAATGAGGGTGAAGCAGAGTGCAAATGAGGAAAAAAAGGAAAGATACAGAGAAAAGAGGCCCAGACTAGGGTCATAAAAGAGATTGGAGACACTCCGAATCTGAATGCCAGGCTTAAATCAGCTTCCAGACGTGAGACTGAGAGAGCCAGGTCCTGGACTTTGTCAACCCCAGCTACACGAGAGGAACTTGGGCTCAGAAACCTGAAGGAGAAATCTCACACATGTACACAGGGATGCGTTTACAGTAAATCCGCTCACCAGACATTGCCCTTCTACACACACGTCGTTGGAGCTGACGTTGAAGCAGGGGGTCCCATCTCTTACACGCTCGGCCTGACGAACATAAAAGCGATAGCCGGCTGGTCTGCAGGTCAGCTCGCACTGTTTATCCGCACCAACTGCAACACAGATGAACAGGGTAAGTGGATTTTTGCACAATATATATGTCTTATGCGTGTGTGACTGTGACATCTCTTTCTGCATCTGCCTGGCGTGGAGAAGATACAGCTGCGGCGATGAACGTCTTTCCATGTGCTCAGGAAACCGAAGCCAAACCATCTAACCCCTGACTGTCAGACAGCATTAGCTATTTCCCCTGATGCGCGCTTGTACGAGTGCACACATGCCCAGGAGAGAGGTGTAAACATAAGCTAGAGGAAGGTTAGATTTATGAGAGGAACCCAATGGTGAACACGCACTGCACGGAGATATGAAAGGTGAATGAGAGAGCAGAAGGGAAGTACCATTAAAAAAGAAGGCTGCTTCAAGGTAAAAGAGGAAATGAAAGTCCTTCAGCACTCAGAGGATAGGCAGATGAATAGATGAGTGGAGAATACAAAGGATCTCACAGGGGAGTGATAGTTGGACACAAGCAAAGAGTATGAGTGTGGCCACAAGAAATACAATAAGCAGGTTTAAAATAGAACAGAATACAGCTTTATCATTCACAAAGGTTTAAAACGGTCTTTGTTCATCAAAACGAAATGTACAAACACACCACATAACAACAACACTGGCAGAATCAATACTTTAAGTACAATACGCAAAATGTAAGACATTTTCAACTTTTTTTTCAAAATATGCTAGTTGTTTATGAAGATTCTCTCTCATCTCAAGCCCTCTAAAGCCACAAGTGGTTGTTTTCAGTTTATTTAAAAGTGAAAGGAGACATACCACGCACATTTCCAGGTTTATATTTTCTTTCTGGGGCCTCTGTTGGAATATCTTTGCATGATTTACTTATTTACCTTTAACTACTTAAACAAACAGTAGAAAAGGGATTTCACATCTTTTTCTCGTTTTTTTACTCAAAATGTGAACTTCTTAAATACATCCAAACCTAACTGATCCGAAATATGCAAGTAGACAATGCAAATAACCCATGGAACAACCTTAGTAACAACTTTAACAACAAAGACTGCGGAAGGGACAGCCGTTTGTGTGCATCTGTGAACAATCTGATGTCAGTTCGATGGGGTAGTAGACGTAAACAGAGTGTTCAGAGCAGACTGAAGCTTAGGCTTTTGAATTTAAGGCAACATTTTCATCTCATGTTTTGGAACTTTGACCATGTTTAACATAGATATAACATAGATTCAACATGATAACAGTATATAAATGACAGAAAATCATAACATGTCCCTTTAAACAAATGAAATATGAGTTAATTAAGGAGCTTTAGAGGTGTTGATAAGTGTAATTTTGAACTTTGGACAGAGTCAGGTAGTTGTTTCCCTCGGCTTGCAGATTTTATGCTAAGCTGGGCTAACAATGTCACGACTCCAGCTCCCTACTTAACACACAAACATGAGATGGATATTTGATCTTCTTATCTCAAAGTTGGAAAGAAAGTGTATTTCCCCAAATGCTAAACTATTCCTTTAAAGAAGAGAGAAAGAGATAAAGGAATAAGTGATAAAGGCAGGAAGAGGACACTGAGTGGCTCCACTGTTCTTCTCTTTGAAGTAAGATTGGGGATGTCACAGAGGTTAAAGTCCTCGGGCAGAGAGGGCTTGTATGTGTGTGTGTGTGTGTATGCAACAACGCTCTAGACATGAGCTCATAGCATGAAGAAGGGGTCATAGATTTTAGACACAGATGGGAGGGAGGAGTTTCTGTCACTGGGAGATAAGGGGTTAAAAGTTGAAATTATGACTTCTCAGTGCAGTATAATATTCCTCACCCAAATTACAACAGAGATGCACGAAGGAAGGAATTCTATATAAATATGAACAGCATGACACCTTGCCAAGAGTGGTCAAAAAGTATAGTCCAGCTGTATTATTCTGGCCCTGAGGCAATTTGAAAAATAGGCATTTCTTTCCAAAAGGCTGTCTTATGTGAGACATTTTTGACATTTTAGAGTGATAAAAGTGTGGCTGTAATATTACATAGAGGCCACTTCATTTCCATATAATAATACTGCATATTATTTCTTAATGAAAAGATTTCCCCCCCGAACCCCGGCTCAGTAGGCCATCATCAGCAAGTAACCCAAAGCCCTACCACCTTCAAAGTATAGATGTTCACAGGAGATAGCTGAGAACAGAGGCTAAAGGTCAAATACTTGGTTTCACCTTCTGCATCCAAGGGAGAGTACAAAAAGTGTGTAGTATGTAGTGGACTCACACACACTGAAGGTACATCAACAGCTGGCCAGGTATAATACATATGGTCCTTGCAAATGAAGAGAGAAAACCTCTAGAATGAAGGGAAGGATTAAAATAAAACTGCACTGTTAAGATGCCATTTCATTGTTTTGTTGGTTTCCATTTCAGCAGGACCACACCCAAATAGAAGGATAAGCTGAAAAAGAGGCTTGGAATATTTGAGTGGAGTCTGGAATGAACTAAGTATCAACTTCCTGTAAAAAAGGCCGGCTGTAGTCTTTCTTCAGCAGCTTTCCAAAATATCAGCATCAGGCTTTGAGGCATAAATCTCAGCGAAAGATACCACCTACATTTTTGTGCAAGTTAAACATCCTGATTCATGGCTGTTCGCCTCACCAAATATATTAAGCTCTCTAAGGGGTGTATTTATCCCACTAAGTGGTGGGAAGTGGTAAGCAAGTCATACAAGTAAGGCAATTGACCTAGACTGGATGTTTATCTAAGCACAAGTTTGTAGGGAAGTGAAGGTATGCATATATACAAGAGCGTGCCTATAAACACTCTGAAAATCTCATAGAGGTATTTCAGTACAGGTAAATATTGTGATTTTTTTAATTGTTTGGCAAGGGTCCAGGGAGCAGTGAAAGATTAAATGGCACAGTGAACTTATCAGTTTACCTTTTTGTTAAAAAAAAAAAAAACAAGAAAAAAAAACCCAGAAAAAAGTTTATCTGACAGATTAGATAAGTAACCACTCCATCAACATATGACAATCTGTCATCAGCATAAATGGACATTGTTTAGTGCCACTGAAAGCAATGGGAAGAATAAAAGACCGCATCATGTGGCACAAAGACAAAATGGATAAAAACACTGTGGAAGCAAAACTGCTTTCATTTAGAAAAAGCCCTCAGTTCATATGTCAAAACCAAAAACACTCAACATGCAAATCAAATCATAGTGTTTGTAAAATGTTGAGATGAATCTGAATTTCAGGAGCTACCTCTATAATCTGCTTCTGCTCTGTTCTGTTCATTTCATGTCCTGTTCAAGTCATATTTTCGAATAAAAGTTATAATATAGTCAATTTTTACAAATTGATTTAATTAACTGAATTGGTTTTGATTAACATATTAATGTCAGTCTTGTTAGTTATAACAAGAATAATTGAAGTTATAACAAGAATAATTACTGTACACTATTAGTTGGTCTTCAGAAAATTAAATTGTCAACTGTTTTCATAATTGAATAATCATTTCAGTCATTTGGAGCATAAATACCAAACACTTGCTGGTTCTGGGTCAGTGAATGTGAGTATAACATCCTTTTCATTACTTACACATGAGAATATCTTTGAGTTTTAGACTGTTTTCTCCCTATTTTCTCACATTTTAAATGATTAATCAATTAATAGGGAAAATAGTGCAGATTAATTGATAATGAAAATAATTGTTAGCTGATACTCTGATAATATGTAAAAAAACATGAGATATTGTCTATGACTATTAGTCAGATGAGACATTTGAGCATATTTTTCTGTGCTGCTATCGCCATGTGTTTGCTGCTCCTTTTTCTCGTGCCTGATAATTGCAGAGAGACAGATGTACAGTACATATTTAGAAAGACAGAGAAAGAAGAGGAAGCTGTGTTCCCACTCTGTCTCTCTTTCTCTCCACCCTCTTTCCGTCTGTCATAGTTATCTTTGAGAGATTAGACTGGAGACAGTGACAGAAAAGAGAGGGGGAGCTAAAAGTGGGAGACGTGCCGTTCATATACTCGCTCCCTCTCTCTCAATCTGTATTCTTCCTGCTCATCTCCCTAATTCTGCATCTCCTTTTCTTCATTTCCTGCCCTGAAGTCATGCTCAAGCATTCTCCAACTCCGAATCCTAATCACCTTCAACATGTCTCTCTCTTTTATTTTTTTCCCTCTTTGCCTCTATCTATGGCTTCTCTTCCACGGTCTCTCTCTCCCTCTCTCCCTCTCTGAGTGCTTAGTGTTCAGACAGTGGAATATATGTTGTCTAAATATACTTCCCCACTATCTCTCCGTCTAAACAAACTCCAACAGAGAGAGAGAAAGAGAGAGGCAGTGTGACAGGAAGAGGGGAGGATGGGTGTGCAGAGAGGGGATGAGGCCTGAAAAAAAGGGAATATTCAAGTAAAACAACACCTGCACGTGCAGCGCTTACAAAACTACAGAGATACTGATTTTCTGAAGTGGTGGGGGGTATTTCAGCTGACATAAATAACTTCTGTGGTTTAATAACTGCAGCGGCAGTTTTACTGCTTGATCTTTCAGTTCCAAACCATAGGCCAAAACACTTCACAGTACATACATAACAGGCCCGTCACCTTAGATGCAAAAAAAAACAGACAAACTGCTGAGCAGCAAGAGCTGCCTGCACAGTTCAACATAAATACAAACGGGGAAATATCTGCAGTACTGTACAAAGTCCCAAACAGATGACTGCAGCTGGAGAGAAATGACTAATGCACCATTCAATGTTGAAAAACACACTCCTCACAGGCTGCAGCGTGTTGATGGGAAGCTAGATATGAAGAGTTGGGTTGTGGCCAATGGGACCGGACTGAAGTAAACAGTTCAATAAAGTTTACTTAGCAGAGTGGTGAAGGATCATCTCCAGCACAGATCGAGTGTGTCTGACCCAGCTGGCGTCATCTGCGAATACTTTTGCCACTTACAGTATCGACCCCCCCCCATCAGAGTATCGTTCTACAGCCACCAATACATGTGATGACTTTCATTTGGTGAGTTCTTTTAACCGAAAAACCTCAAAGTAATACGACTGAGCTGTTTCTCGGTATGCGTGGCTACGCCATGATTTACCCATGAAGCTCCCTATTAGGTTGTGTCTGTTTTTCTTCTCCTCCTCTCTCTCTGCCCAGGCCTCTCCTCCTCTCAGCGGACCTCAAGGACACAATGGTTTAAAATAAGGGAATCAGAGGGCAAGAACACACATCAGATAGAGAAAATTTAAGACTTGCTTGATTCAGGAGATATGTAATAGTGTCACTCTTTTCTTCACAAACACACACAGGAGGAAAAAGGAAAGCCCCGTTGTGTTTATGCAGACTGACTCTAGCTGATAGCCCGGCGATGACTCCTGGTACAGCATACATAATCTAGATCTGCCAACATTCCTGAAAACTAACCTTAGTCTGCTCTTAATGAAAAGACCAAAGAACATCAAAACAGTCTGTAAGATATACTCCCTCAGTGTTGTGTAACCTTCTTGACTTTGACCCTTTACACAAGTAATGGAAACAAGTTGCGTTATCCAGCCATTATCTACTAACACAGGACTGTAGGTGACACACATAGTCTGGAGAAGATTGGGATAATTTTGGAGTTTCACAGTGTAGCATCATTGATGTCTTCACAGTGGTCTAAGGAGACAGTTTTATCCTTGATTATTAATAATAAGTGAACACTTTAACAGCTGAGAGGAGATAGAACTTATTGTTATTATTAATATGTGAACAACTGTAAGTGTGTGGGACTGGTTAAGCGCTGCCACAAATAGAATAAAAATAATAAGAAAGAGAACGAAGAACACTGTCTGCAAGAAAAGGAATGGATTCTCCCTGAAAAATGAAGGTACACTACTGCGTTGAAGTTAAAAAGCCTTATCTGATGTAAATATTGACACATATTGACCACACAACGATCTTCCTCAGGGTCAAAAACATTCTGAGGAAAACCAGGTCATTCTTCTTATCAATCATGTGCCCATGGTTATACAAAATACCTTGAGGGAAAACATGCAAACTCCACACAGAAAAGCTCCAGCTGGCCAGTGGAAAGTAGGACCCCTGCACCACTGTGCTCCAGTAAATTATGTTATACCGTAAAACTGGAAACTGCAATTTGAAGCATGACAGACCATAACAAGACTAGAGCCAAGCTAGCAGCTCTGTGAGGCTGTACAGCAGTGCTTTCATCTAAATGCTAATATAGGCAGGCTAATGTTGACACACAGGCATAATGTTTACCGTCTTAGTTTAGTGTTAGCATGCTAACATTTGCTAAATAGCCATAAACACAAGCACAGCTGAAGCTGAACAAAATGTTGTTACTTTAGCAAGTATCTGATTATAAACCTAATTATTGGACAAATTAAAATTTTGACCTGATGGCGGCGCAACAGGTAAAGTCAGTGGACATCCAGAATTATTAGGATTTATCCTCTGGTAATCATGAATATCTGTGCAAAATGTCATGGCAATCCATGGAGTAGATGTTGAGATATGTAACAGATTAGGTTAAAATTTGGAACTAAGAGTTAAAGTCTAGTTTGGAACTAGAGTTAAAGTCAGTAGATCTGCAAAATTATTAGGCTTCATCCTCTGGGGACCATGAATATCTGTAGCAAATTTAATAGCAGTCCATCCAGTAGTTTGGATCAAAGTGGTGGACCGACCAATATCGAGGAAGACATTGCAACACTCGTGCCACTAGTGTGAACTTATTTCCAAGTTTTTAGTTGTTGTGTTGTAACAAAAGCTACTGTGTATTGTAATTCCCCGCCACGCTTCAGTTTATGTATAAAATCTTGTTTGTGTTACAGGCTCTACTGAATCTGTGTTTCTTACCTTCATTACCTGTTTTTTTTAGTTTTTTCCAAGAATGATGTATATTTGCACAAGTGTTATGCGTGTATTGTTTTATGACAGAATAAAACCAAAGTGATGTGGGTGAGTGGTGTTGCAGATCTGCTGTTTCTGGCTCTTCATTCTCACAGCGCGAGTGTTGAGGAACCTCAGCCAGCTGATACAGTAATCACAAGAGGGTAGACAGACACACAGGCAAAAATACATGTGCAAACATTTTTCCACATATTATCTCAGGATCCATTATCTACAGTCCATGTACACTTGCCAATAAAGTCACACTGTAAATACACACCAGTTTGTACATATATTTCTATGTCCAGTGACAAATTCTGTTGATATCATCTCACAGCTGTGTCTCTTTTACTCTATTCTTTCTCTACCAAAAAAACACCCACGTCTCTATCCACTCTTCCTTTTTCTCTCAAATTCCTCAAATATCTGTTTAGTGTTTTCACTTTCCCTCTCTCTCTTCCCCTCCAGCATTGGAAAACAAAGATAAATAGACACAATCTCCGCAGCGCTGAACTATTGTACACTTAACAAGAAAGTAAACAAATACACACAGCCAACGCACGCAGAAACAAAGACACACACACACAAGCCACGTTGTCTCACTTTGCTCCCAGTGTTCACATGACAAAACACTTGCATCCCATCACCTCTCACCTCCCTCTCTCTGCCTTTCTCTTTCTCTGTCTTTATCTCACTCGGTAGGAATCTGTGCTTAGTCAGAGCTGAGAAGAGAAGCTTGGCAGGAGAGGAAGAAAGAAAGGGAGATGTTGGACAAATTGGAGGAAAAAGTAAGTAGAGAGAGTGTTTTGTGCAAAGAATGAAAGCAGATTGAGTTCCAGTCATTCTCTTTTCTTTCTCCCTTCTTGACTCTCACCACCCATGACGCTACATGTACTGTAGGCCTGCTCCAATGAGAGTAGGGGATTGTGATGGGTTGGGCAGGCCGTGGAGGTCTGCCAAAAGTCCTTACACACACACACACACACTAATAACAGAGCAACATTTAACTCACTTAAACACACATTTTACTTTTGCAACCCCCCTCTGCCTCCTAGCATTTAATTCTCGCTATAAGCCTATTATCACATTGAAGCACTGTGCAGCTGAACCCTAAACTGTGTGTGTGTGTGTATGTGTGTGTGTTAACTCACAACTCACCCTCAGTAAAAGGCTCCCAGTTATAAAGGCGACCCATAAACTCCTGGGTGTTAAAGGCTGCGCACTGCTCTGCTCTGGAGTCCAGCGTACCTCCTCCGCACACCTGGAGGACAGAAACACAGAGAGTCAAGAACTGAGTGCCACACATTGAACTAATATGAAATCACTCAGCTATTAAACCGATTTCTCTCCCAGTCCAAGGAGAAATAAGGGTGGAGTGGACTGTTGTGAGTAAAAGGAGAGAAAAAAAGCTAATAGCTAATAAAGAAAAGGATAATTAACTTGAGAGCTTACTTGAGGTAAGCACAAACAGACCATACACAAACATACTCACACAAAACACATTCACACACACTCACATACACGTAGTCTCCGTGCAGCCTTTGGCAGTCGGCGAGTGTATTAGAAACATATGGAAAGAATAGATTTTTTGGAAGAGGCTGCACACATAAATCCACCATGGCTTTCAGTGCACAACTGCAGAATGCCAGTGACTGTGTGAGCGTGCGTGTGTGCGTGTGTGTATGAGCACATGTCCAGCTTGTGCTCGTTCAAGCGTGGTCCTCATGGAGCTGTACAGTGGAAAGAGTTTTAGCATACCTGCACTTAAACGACAGCTGAAACATCGGGCAGACACAACTCTGCTGGTTTTCACAGAACTGACTATAACTCATTGGGCTTAACCCCAGGCACGTGGGACACACACATACACACACACACACAGTGGTGGACAGTAACTAAACACATTTACGCAAGTTCTATATTTAAGCATATTTTAAAGGTACTTGACTTGATTATCTCCATTTTATACTACTTTGGACTTCAACATCAGTACATGTCAGGAGGAAATATTGTCCGTTTTACTCTACTACATTTATCTGACAGATATAATTGCAGCTATAGACAGTTATTGATTACAATTGTACACAAAAAACACAGTAAACTTATAAAATACAACCCTTTATTAGAGATTAAAGCAGTGGATTCCAACCTGTCTGGGTTGTTACTAAAAAGTTGTACCTAGTTGGGGCCCCTTGACATGTTTCAGATGTCTGTATGAGAGGGTCAGACGTCCTCCTCTCCTCCAAACTTCTCAAAAAAGACTTAAAATGATCCCATATTTCATGAAAAAAATAGAAAAACTACATAAAAATCCAGTGAAATTAACTCAAATTTGTAGAGCAGAACTTTGTTTTTCCTTTTTTTCTACCACACTAATCATCTCACAACCGCTCAAATGTATCCTGTGACTCATTGGCAGAGTTCCCAAAGGTTGGGGACCAGTGGACAAAACTACCTAACTGTATATAAAGTAGGTAAAACTAGCACCACCTCCAACAGCTACAACAGTAAAATGCTGCTAATGTATTCTTGCATCAGTACCAACAATCTAATATATATATAAAAATAACAATAAATTGGTCACAGGGGCAATTTTGAATTTTGTCTGCATTAACAGTACTTTTACATTGATACTTTAAATACATTTTGATGATAATACTTCTGTACTTTTACTTGATTAACATTTTGAATGATGGGCTTTTACTTGCTGTATAACTAAGTATTACATTATTGTATTGGTATTTCAGTTATGGATCTGAATACTTCTTCCACCACTGTGATAACATTCAGCTTCATTGGGCGTCATTCCTCCAAGAAGACCCCTCTTCAGAAAACCACTGAGTTTACAACCTCCTGATATACTGGCACTAAACACACCCACACACTCTTGCATGCCGCACACAAAGCTCTCAGATTTCCTCGTAGCTCCGATCTCTGTCAACTCCTCAATTTTCTTGTCTTTCACTCCCTCTCTCTCTTTGATTCGTTCCTCTTTCCCCTTTTGTTTTTTTCTGGATATCTCTCCAGTCACACAGCTGTCACAAACAGCTGGAAAGTTCCTAGTCGCTCATCTGGGGAGACAAGACCGAGGGAGTAGTCAGGTTTACACACACACACACGCGCGCGCGCACACTCACTTTCACATGCACGCACAGATCGCCAGTTCCCATGTGAACCAGCCTCTGTGACAAAGTGTAACTAAAAGACTCTCATGGATAAAGCATCAAAGCATGCGTTCATTGAAACTGGCCTTGCTGGATTTCACACTTTCGCTGCATTGTGTGAGTGTGAAGGAATGTAATGCGGCCGTCATGTCACAAGGCACTCATACTGATCATCTGTTGTTTCTGTTTTGCCGAAGTGTGAAACCAGCTCATGAGACTTTATGTGGTACGGGCCACCACAGTTTCACAGCACTGAAGACTTATTTTTGGGTTATTTATGGGTGACATGCCATATTGAGGTCTAAAACGTCTTATATAAGAGTGTGTTTGAACTAATGAACTGAATATGTGAATGTACACGGGGGCAGTTGAAGGTCAGCGTACGTATGTGACCTAATGTTTTCAAGCAACCGTGTAAATCTGCCTGGACGTCTATGTGAAATGTCGTTGGTAATGGTTGTAAATATTTCTGCTTGACATAAACATGTTCGGCTCCTTTTTAAACTGAATAGTTTGTGTGTATCAGTTCATGCGTACGTGTGTGTGTGTGTGTGTGAGGAAGATCATAAATAATGAGTGGGCAACATCCCCAAACACACACATACAAGGACTGATGCTACAGTGCACTAAAAAAAAAAGGCAGAAAGAGCTTCCATAAAAGACAAAAAGGGGAATGTAAAATGAAAAGAAAGAATGCAAGAAAAAGTTAAGTGTGTGCATTCATGCGTCAGTGATTGTGTGAGCGCTACAGGGAGAGTGGAGTCCCGAAAGACTTTAGGGTGTGTAAAAACAGAGGGAAGCTAATGGACTGAATGGAGGAAGGAGGGAGGGAAGGTGAAGTGGGAGTAAAAACAGAAGAGAGACCAAACTGTTCACTGGTGTTTCACGGTTCTGTGGAGGACATGTGTGTTATTGTAAGGACTGGTATACCACGGTGTTCCCTCATTTACTGTGAGAGCAGGAGCAGGGGGTCTCCCCATAACCGCCAAGGAGAGCGTGAACACAAGTAGAAGTAGAAGAAGGAAAGGGTGGAGTGACAGACAGAGGGTGAAGAAAAGGGAGAGTGGCAGTTACTGAATGGGTCGAAGACAGAGAGGAAGGAGAGCGACGGCTTTTACAGGAAACAAAATACTTAAAAGAGGGGCTGACAGAAGGAGATGAAGGTGGGTTGTGGTGAAAGGAAGGGCAGCAAGGATGGGTCTGGGCCTGTGGATGAAATCAAAACACTCAAACCACAAGTGCTCTCACAATACAGTCAAAACCATTCAATCATTTAACAACATTCAAAAACAAAATGTTCCTGGTGTCTTGCCAGTTAATTAACCTTTGTATCGGCTATTAAAATGTTCTGTAAGTGGGCCTACATAACGCTGGGGAAAGCAGTTGGTAGTTGTTTATGGCTAATGAATTTCTAAGATTTTAGGATTTCTTTGGGATCCGGTTCATCATGATGAGCTTGTGCCATACTTTTTGACTTTGTCCGTATCCCAGATAAAAAAGTTTCTGTGGCCCAGATCCGGCCCACACACAACACTCTCGGCACTTTTATTTGGCCCACATACCGTGTGGAATGATGGCACTTTGGCGGTCCGCTCCTGTATCCCAGATCTGGGCCACAAGCAAGCCATAACAATGCCGTATGTCAACCAAGAACAAACCAGTTAAACCAGAACTGGCCCACATCCAGAACACACACACCAGAGAGCACCGCATCTTTAACAAAAGGCCCACATTTGATTTGGGATATTTGGGCCATATTTGCTATTTTACATGTGGGCCATTTCAGGCCAGAAGAAGGCCAGCAGTGCCACATCATTGCCTGAAGTGGCCCACATCCGTATGCTATCTGGGTATTACTGAATAATGAAATCTATCAAGTACCAAAATCTGGCTTCAGATGTCTGGTCACATTTATAATCTTGTTTACTTATTCTTTGATAATTCTTGATTTCAATCTAATCTTTAGGCAAAGTTCTTGTACGAATGCTTGTGTTTATACATTTAACTTTGTTTTTTATGTTTACTTTTTTGGCATTTTTGTCTTTAGAGATGGGAAACAGGGGTATGACACACAACAAAAGGTATGCATCTTAACCAGCAGGATATTGGGGCACCTCCAGACATTTAACATTTCAGAAGTTTTTTTTTTTCAGAGGTTCTCTTTTGTTAAATGAGAAAAAGGGCGTTGTAAAGGAAGTGGCTATTGGTACGGATTCCTCCATGTCAATAGTCCATTAATTGTTGGTATGGAATTATTACGCATGTGGTATTGATTGTGCAAGATCATGTGATCAAATTCAAATTGTTTCAGAATGAAGGAACATTTTTGCTGGCAGGTGATGTTCCAATCTTCCCATGGTTTGGGTTAAAATGGTTGGGTTTAGGCACAAAAAACACTTGGTTAGGGAAAGATCACGGTTTGAGTTAAAACAGTAAAATGTCCCATTTAATGGCACTAAAATGCCTGACATGGTGGTAAAAAATGTCCAGTATCAATCCAAACCAACAGCCTGTGGACTACTGGAACAGACTCCCATCCCATGTCAGTGGTCTGTAAATTATTTCACCCCTTTGTAAAAGAAAAAAATATTGCTTTGGTAACAATACCAAGATTCAAGGTATTATATTGACAAATATCTAAAAAATTGTGATGGTGATAGCCTGTCCTTTTCATACAGTCCACAAAAATGATTATTAGTGGTCCTTATGATTGTGTTTGACACTCACGTGTATTTTGTCTTTTAGCACTTAAAGAGAAAATATGGTGTCTGTAGTTTTGGCAATCATTTACACTCCACATGGCAATCAGTCAGTGACAATAACATTGTACTTACTAAAGTAATTGTTCAAGTCTGGGAACACTGCAACTGCATCACTACAACAAAGTGCGATGGGGGCAAGAAGCAGCGGTCAGACAATCAGACAATGTAAACAAGGTTTGCTCAATTATTTAAACGACTTCAGAAGTGAAACCACAAGTTATCAACAAATTTGAGATGGTAGTAATAATGCCTCACTGCAGATGTTAGCTCTAGGTTGAATGTCTGTAAGATGTGATGGTTGTTTACGATAGACATTTTGGGTAGCAAATTTACAGTTCATCTTTGTTTTCTCATCCAAATAAGTTTGTTTAAAACTTGTATACGGTAATCATCTGAATGCTCGTGTTTCTTGCCCAATTGTGACTTAAAAAGAATGATGACAAAAACTAGCAAACTAAGACTCAAGCTGTATGAAATCAGGATTTTCTCTTGACTGTAATCACTACTCACTCACTGCAATCACAACTTATTCCTTAAATACTACCAATATACATGAAAAATAGTAACTTAAATCCACATAGAGGGTTGTTAAACAGTCAGTAAATAAGAAAAAAGAAGAGAAATGAAGTGAAGGATGGAAAAACTGGTTGCTACTGAGCGGCTGATTGACAGAGCAAAAGAGTAAAAGATGAATAGCAGCAGAGAGCAGGTGAGAGAAAAGTGAATACAGCTGGTGAAAGAGAGAGAGAGAGAGAGAGAGACAGAGAGAGAGAGAGAGAGAGAGAGAGAGAGGGAGAGAGAGACGGTGTTTTTGTACAGGAGCTGTGAAAGTTATAGATGTGTTTTACTACCAAGGAGGGGGGAGGAGAGAGAAGATCTGTGTGCAATATAGGAGCATGTGAAGAGGGACGGGGGATTACTGCCTGAGGCCTAAAGGTTTTATTTTGTGTGCACACACACACAAAAATACCACACACACACATATAAACACACATAAGCCAAGGCCCTGATCACACATAACACTCTAACGTGAAATACAAACACTCAGACCGACCCAGACAAGACTAATGAGTTTTGAGAAGGAACAGATTATGTGGCAAGCAGGAACCCTTCACCACATATGTGTGTTTCCATAGGGAAAAAGCCCAGGTGACACATTGTCGCCATCCTGCTCATTGCTCAGTCATTCCCCGTGCAAGTCTACGCCTGCACAGCTGGCCACAGGTCAAGGCTGGCCGTTCATTCCTCAAGCATTACAGCAATGTTACACAGACAAAACAACTGACCACTGGCCTCTGGAGCCATAAATCAACACGCTCCACACAAGGCAGAACTAATCACTGTACACATGCACACAAATCCATGACATAGGTTAATATGTGTGTGTATGCTCATGTATGTGTTTGTCCTCGGTGATTAACATTCTCCTGGATAATCTTGTGACCGAGGCCGTGTGTCGGCACTCGCAGGGCACCACCCAGCCCTCAGCCTTGACCCCGTTGGGAGGGGGGGGGGGGGGTGGTCAGGAGTCCTCCAGAGGAAATACTGCTCATCTATCAACAACAGGCAAGGACCGGAGGATGAGGCCCAGTGCTGCGCAGAAAGAGAGTGAGATACGTTGCCTGTTTCAGGGGCCGAGGGAGAGTCTGAGCCTCAGAACAGCTTAACTGTTCGAGGACATGCTTGTTAGAAGAAGACAAAAGAATACAAAAGAATAGGAAAGAAAAGAAAAGAGGGATCCTAGATAAACACTGTAACCACAAGATCAATAAATGAATCCAGAACTTTGCTGGAAGGCGTTGGAAATAACAATCTTTCCATGTTCCACTTTCCATGTAGAAGCTCTACAAACCCAGACCATATTTCTACTAACCAGAATGTTTTCATGCACAGTGATAACTCTTAATTTAAGACATATTTTCATAATAAGACACTGGTGTGAGAGAGAGAGAATTCGGAAGTATAAACAGCTACACTCTTGGTTCCCAGGACTCATTTTTATTGACAGTTCCCCAAATTAGTTAAGCTGTGTACGCTGCTTCCTCTGTCCTTCTGTAATTTCATCTAAAATTGCAAAATCTGTCTCTGTCTCTGTGAATTTAAATCACTGCTGCAGGAGCTGTGTGCTTCTGGCTGTCAATGTTTTGGGGCTTTTAAGTATCTTGAGTTGTAAGCCTCATTAAGGTTTCAGATTGGCCTTATTTAGTTTTGTGGCATATCTTATCTTATGTTATTTGTCTTATGCTGTTTATCAGTAACTTGTTATTGCTGCCCATCTTGGGCAGGACTTAATGAGGCTTTCCTGGTTAAAGGCACCCTGTGGAGTTTTTGAAAACAAATAGTGCTTTATAATAATAAGAAGAAGAAGAATAACTTTATGCATACAGAACTCTTCCAAACAAAGTTACAGTAACAGTAACAACAAAAAGACGACATCAGTTAACAGCAAAAGGTAGAAATGCTAAATACACAAGACAGCAGCACAACACAGAATTCAATAATGAGGTACATAGAAATAATAGTACAATTTAAGAAAAGACTATCTCATAAAAGTGAATTTGAGATGTGATTTAAAAGATGGTGTAGAGGTAGTTAGCCTGAGGATCTCAGGCTGCTCTGTGGATTGCAGGGAATTCAACATATCAGCAGTGTAATTCTAAAATTCACCTGGAGCCAATGTAAAGAGTTGGAGTGATGTAATCTGATTTCCTTGGGCTTGTTAAAAGCTTCATGACAGCATTTTGGATGAGCTGGAGGTGAACAATTGACTTGTGTAAACAAAGAAATAACTCAGCAAGAAACAGTAAGAGATAACAGAAGCAGAGTGGAGTAAGTGCGAGGAAAAGCAAAAAGAGATGAAAAGAAACATGAAAGAGATTTGAGGGGAACTCAGAGCGCACAGGAGCTGATATAAACAGACTTTAACAAGCAGACGTACCTGTTTTTGGTAGAAAAGCAGGTACCTGTGCTTGTTAAAATCAAACACAACAAAGATCAATCTGAATGAGTCCATGTGGTTGAGTGTTTGTTCCTGTGTGTGCTGCGGCCCGACACATCTGGGCCTGTTTGTCACTTCATGAGAACAACAGCAATCGTGGCAGGGTCTGCACAAGCTCATTAGAGCTGAAGAGTGTGGCTCCGCGGTGATAGTCATATAAAATAAAATATAAAAATATCCCCAATGTAAAAACGTCTGAGTAATGACAGAGTGTGATTAGATCATATGACTCTCACTGCCGCAGCCTGAAGCCACATTTGTGTGTCTGGTTGTTACAATATAAACTCCTCATGTTTCAGGTATGAGAGCCAAATCAGAAACAATGACAAAACATTACTTCTGCTCTTTGGTGGTTTTATTTAAATGGTATTATCTCTGCTGGTATCCATCTGACGTGGCGATGTGGTGAACTGCTAACCATATGCATCTCAAATCCACATGCCTCACTTACTGTTGTATACGCATGCTATGTATTCTGGGTAAATATTTACTTTTAGGAGGAAGATGTTAGCAAAGAGGGATTGCTTATAGAATCTGTGAAATTCAGGGCTAAAAGACATCAAAGTTTGAGAGGAAATGTCTGCTTCAAACTAGTGTCTCGTCTTTTTTTCCAGCAGCTTCTTCTCAAATTCCACCTTTTCCTCCCCTCTCCCTCTGACGGAATAACTTCTCCTCTTGTTACACTCTGCGCTCGCTCACACACACATACACAAACTCTCTCTCTCTCTCTGTCTCACACACACACACAAACACACACACTTTTCCATGAATCCCTCTCTTCCTCTGACACAAACTTCCTGCTGAATCTTTTTTCTCTCCATCCCAACCATCCCTCCCTTTAGTCCTCTGTCTCCTCCACTGATGGGACTCTTTATATTTCTCCACACACACACAACGTAAACATTCCTCCTCACCGGTATTCATCTCCATTTCTTCTTCGCCTCGCTCCCTCCCCACCTTTCTTCTCCTCTCGCCCTTTAGCTCACCCTCCCACTACTGTGTGGAGATTTTCTAAAAACAGTACTCTCATTCACTACTACTTAACTGCGTCACTTCCTTCACTACCCTACCCTTAAACCCTCACTTGAACACTTACACACATACACATATACACTCTTCCCCTTTTGCCCTTCTCATTTCCTCTGTCCCTCTCTTGGTTCCCCACTTGCTTCTACGCAACAGTAAAAACACACACATACACACAGCCAATCACACTTGTGATGGGCCTCAGGCGCGCTGTGTTATGACAAACACACCTAATAGATAATAGGATGTGTCATACTCAGTCTGGCTCACTGCCTCAATCACACTAACACACGCACACACACACACACACACACACACACATATATATACCCTATATGCAAGCCTGGGCAAAGTCCTGCATTCATCATTGCTTTAAACCTATTTTTAAAGCAGCGATACAACATATAAAAACTGAATTGTGGCCCAACAGTCCACTGCAGGAACAAACAGGGCTAATGAACACTTTTAGAGGCTAATGTTGGGTAAACATGTAACCCAATGAGTCAGGATCAGCCATCACAGGACTGCTATTAGCGCTGCTGGCACACAGAGGCTGTGTATTCTGCCAGCTACTAAATCTGTTTTAACATGGGGACTATCACACAGTTGGGCAGAGACAGAAAGAAAGAAATAGAGGGGAGTGAAGGAGAACAAGAGAGGGAACAGCGCTGGCAAATGATCAAAACAGAGAAATGTCAAGGGCCGATGAGTGCCAACCTGGCCCAAAACTAAAGTGTCTACTTCCACTTGATGAGAGTCAAGTCGTAGATGGAAAGTGTGAGAGTGAAAATGCACAAGTGTGCGTGTGGTATACGTTAACCTAATCTTATCATTTCCCCCCTACACTCTCACTTAAGACAGACCCACTACAAGTGGTCTGCTGGTGTACATAACCCAGTCACATGTCACTCTGGGTATTTCTGTCCCCATGATCAAATCTTATGGATCAGTTTCCGTCTGTTTATTTCATTTGTTGGTTCCGACATCCATCACATGCAATATGTTACGCACAGATGATCGATTTTCATGAAACCCGAGAAGGAATGATGCTGCTCAACACTGATTTTTGGCATTTTATTGCTATAAATATCACTTTGACAAGCCCATGGGTGATGCAAAATTATTTCTAAGCTAGTTTGTTGGTCCATGCTGTGACAGTACAAATCAATTTTAGAGCTACAATTGCAATGATTACATGTAATTCATTTTTGTGGCAAAAACAGAAATACATTCAAGCTGAAATCTGTGTCTTTCCACTTGTTGTCAGTCTCTCAGGGGATGATGTTTGATTGATTAATGTTTGAAACACAGAAAAGATGGTGGATGGTTGTATTGAAGCCTGCTGTTAATTTGATGCAGACGTTGCAAAAGGTGGAAAATGTTCAAGCGAGCCAGTTGTGATACTACAGGGCTCACACAGTTGTGTTTTGGTTCTTGAAAATATAAAGAGCTGTGATATATGTCAGACGTGTTTGCCAGGACAGGTGCAGCCCAGTGTCTCCAAAGACAGTTAAAGTGGTGTTTTTTATGCTTTAAAATGTTTCACAATACTAATACAGTACATTAACAATATTTTAAATAAAAGAGATTGTAGATATGATCACTTGAGACTCACTGTGTTGTTGGAAAAGTCCTTATCCACAATATTCACTCTCAATCTCACCTTTAATTGAGTGAAATCAAGCGTGGCATTCCTGTCTCGGTGAAACCTGAGTTACCGTGAGGTCGACCTCAGTTTCTCACCTGTGTGTTGAGAGTCGAGTTGGCTTGCCTGACACGACCAGCTCGTCCGTGTCTCTGGCTGCCTCCTCTTGGCAGAACGTATGCACACTTGCTACTGATAATGCTGGCACTGTGCTGCACAGAGCGGTATGGGGCAGGTCGAGACCCCAATCATCACTGCAGGCCCGGTGCCAGACAGGACATTACATCAACACACACTCAAAAAGGCGCAGCCATGTGTGCTCACGCAAACACTCACGGCCCTGGCACATATTCACACCCACACATGTGTGCAATCACTCATGGAG
Source organism: Euthynnus affinis (assembly GCA_029490765.1). Lineage (NCBI taxonomy): Eukaryota > Metazoa > Chordata > Actinopteri > Scombriformes > Scombridae > Euthynnus > Euthynnus affinis. The sequence continues at coordinate 14,868,740 of CM055847.1, forward strand.
ACACTGCACGCAGACACATGCGTACGATCACGTGTAAAACTTCACAACAGAGGTGTGTGTGTTCCAGAGTGGTATATATACGCACGCTTTGGAGGAGTAGTGGACGCTCCAGCAGGAAGTTTCCATCCGAATGCTCATAGACAAGTGGCTAGTGTTGGAGTTAGGGAATGATCTACCTATCAAATACTCTGCTGACCTTCAGCTCCTCAGTTTACGGCAGCCTAACTGCTCCCTTCAACACATGGCATGCATATAAATCAAGCATGACTGCAGGCTATATACAGATGCAGGCTGAATAAAGCAAAGGTGAACAGAGGGCATGGGGATTAAGTCCTGGAGTGAATTATTGATATTATTAAGGCGTATGAAGCCAGAAAATTCTGAAATATCATGAGATTTAAAGATTTCAACCTGGGTCTTACCTGCGAGAAGCACCTGCGGTACTCTTTCTCTGGCCCAGAGCATCTGTAGATCTGAGGAGCTCCTCTCCCTGCGTCCCTGCCCGCCTCCACCCCCAGGTGCGAGATGTGGGGATGCTGTAGTGGGTAGACGTTGCCCGAGGGCGGGGTCTGAGGGTTGAAGCCTGGGTGGAGCTCCCTTTCTCTGTGCACGGTGCTGGAGCGGTGGAGAGGGGAGGAAAAGGGTGAAGTGACGGCAGGTGAGTTGGGGTTAGAGAGAGGGGAGATGGGAGGAGGTGGTGCGGTGACGGAGTGCCAGTCAAATGAGCGGCGGTTGGATAGGACAGATGATGAGGAGGAGGAGCGTGAGAAGGGGTGAGAGGGGAGCACTCGCTCTCTCGCTCTGCTGTATTCTGTATTGGTGTGCGATGGTCTTTCCACGTGGCGGTGCGGGCTGCTGGTTGTGGTGGTCGTTGTGGGCAACTCCTCATCACCATGTGACTCTGAGGCCTCCTCTTCCTCTCTCCTCCCTGCCTCTCCAAAGTCTCCATCACTCCCCGCCTCATCTTCTTCTTTCCTGGTGTTCTCTGCATTGTCCTCACTGTCTAGGTGTCCAGGTGCCGGTGTGGCCCCCACAGCTTCGGTGCTGTTAGCAGTGTGGCGAGCCTGCCGGTTGGGCCGGTGCAGAGGCAGAGAGAAAGGAACCCTGCCATACCCAAACTGACCAGGACGGATGTTGGAAGACCTGCAAGGCACAAAAAAAGTAACAGAACAGGGAGTATTTAGAAAGAAAGATTTACAGATGGTCAGAAAGAGCCAGAGGCAGTCACAGAGATACAGGAACAAGACAGGACACGTTTCAGATGCAGCTCATGTTAGCTGTCCAACATTAATATAACCGAAATGGAGCCAGCAGACTGCTGTGAGGCAGCAGCGTGATGTAGTGCCTGTTGGTATGACAAAAAGCAGAAGTACTGATGTAATAACACAGCAGATACCAGAGGCAGAGATGGGCATAACTCCAACTCCCAATACTTTTATGAGCCAAAACATCATAACAAGTATTCTCTAATGTCTAAACAATGTCAACACTTAAACTAATGGTACCGGAATGTAACCTTAACATGGACTTAAGGTGGTATTTGAAGATCAGTGTTTTCCCTCTTTATGGTGACAGATTTCAAAATCTAATCTCGTCACTTTGGGTTTTCTAGAGTTTGAGTTTCTGAGGATCATGTGGTGACTGTTGCTGCTCAAAATAACAATCAACTTCTCGTGTTTATTCTAAACAAACCACTGTTGCTACTGCCAGCAATGCATAACTCTCTCTGAGTCATTTTCCTGGAAAAGGCCACCTCTGGGTCATCAGCAAAACAAGGTTAATATCTTCTATTAACCTGATATTGTTTGAAATAGTGTTTCAATTTTGGCTGGTTATTTTTTAAGAAACAAACACAAAAATTTGATGATTATTACTTTTAAGCCAAAACCAACATATAAACTGTCTAGTTTATGAAGCCAGACTGACACTGGATTGGATGGACACTGAAATACTGACAACAATTTTTCCAGAGAATTGTGATATAAACAAACATAAGGATACCGAGATATGCTTTTTTTTCCACTGTCAAAATAAACTTTTCAGTGCTCTCACATCGCTCTGACATCGAAAATTCTTTCTTGACCATCCTATTAGCAGCTGACAAAAACAATCTCACCATAAAGCTACTTATTCACAAGCTTTCAATCAAATCCGCCATCTTTTCTCAGCATATGTAATTTGCCCAGTTATCATTGAGATTTAGATTTTGTTTGAGGACCTTTCATCCTTGTTTACTGAAAAGTTATAAAAGAGCTCAGAAAAAAACAAACAGAATTTTGAGCTACTCCAGATCAGCTACCAGCACTGCTGAGCCATGTGGACCATGTGGTGAGAATATTTTTGTCATTTACTTTTTCTGAATTAACCTTAAAATTCTCTTTGCATTTCTGATTTTTCAGTTATCCATCAGATGACATATATGTTGTTACTGATCAAGCTGTGTTCAAGTTTGGTTCTGATTGGATTGTTTCTTATAAATTGTCCAGCTTCACTCACCTCCTTGTAGGCAAACCCTCCCGATTAGTTGAGACAGACCTTCTGCTCCCGCCGCCTCCATTCCTCACTGCTCCTGGATTGGTCGGCCTCCTCATGACCCGTCCTGGCTGGTTGTAGCCATGTGGAGAAGCATGGTGGGGCGCACGGAAAACAGACACACGGTCCTGATTTGTTGTGGAAAATTCTGGTTGGTAAAAAGGAGGAGATTGATTGGTCTGTCCTGGTACAGGAGCCCCTCCTCCTCCTCCGGCAGGTGTATTCCGATACAGAGGCAATCCTGGGTTGTGATTGGCGGAGATTGGTGGGGAGTGATAAGGCGGGTGTTGCCCGGGGTAACGAGGAGGGTAGTAGGGGCGCATGGGTGAGATGACAGGACTTCCGATACCTCCGGGCAGATAACCCGCCCAGTTAGGTGGAGAGTGGGAGAGAGGAGGGGTGTGGGGAGGTGGAGGGGATAAACACTTCCTGCTTCTCTGTGAGACACCCACGCCGCAGGTCTGGGAACATTCTGACCACTCTCCCCATATAGACCACACTCCCTCAACAGGCTCCGCCTCAAACACCTGTCTGGACCTCCGACCTGCCACCTGGTGCACGCACACATACACATACACACACAGTGAAGAGGAGAATTACGCTTATTACATATCTATTACAACTTTACCATTTCTATAATCCAACTGCTGGGCTGCCAGCCAGCACCAGACTTCAGAACATTTACATCCAGGCCACGAGTTAATCATATGATCTGGCAAAGAAAAGCTGTGAAATAATTATATAATTTTTAGGACTCCAACCATCAGTTATTTTACTATCGATTAACCAAAAGATTATTGTCTGATATTAATCACTTAGACTTCACAATGTCAACTAATGGCCTGTAGTTACATCATAAAATTTCTTGTTTTTTCCAACTAACCTTCCAAACCCAAAAGATTCTCAGTTTGGAATCATATTTGACCAAGAAAAACAGAAAATAATTACATTTTAAAAGCTGGAACCAGTGAATTTATTCTGATTTTGGCTTGAAAAATGACTTTAACCACAGCACTCAATCATCAAAGTAGTTGCAGATGAATTTTCTATTGATCAATTAATCATCTAATCATTTCATAAGCTATTAAAGGCATAATTGGAGTAATTACTTGAACTTGGCAGAATCTATCTGTGCTGTATTTTACTCATCAATATATCAACCCCCCAACAAAATACACTAAATTAACCAAAAAGTCATCTGTACGCGACGTAATCTGTGCGAGGACATTAAAGTTGCAAAGACGTCTTTCTAAATGCAATGAAATACACACAAATAAAATTATGTTTTAGTTTAGAAACTTAATTTACTGAATCAAAATATAATCGTTCAGAGCCACTACTGTAACACATCCTCCCATGTCTCTTTTAACTCCCTGCAGGATTCCAGAGAGAAATACACGGAAAAACTTCTTGACTCTGTGTTGCATTTTGAGAAAAAAATTGACTCAAAAGTCATTTTTTAGTTCTTTTCAATCATCAAGTTAAATTTAATTTAAAAAACTGGCTGGTTAAAAAATTGTTTGAGTCAATGTTCAAGTACACTACTCCTGACTGTAACATTAACCCTGTTGTAATAAAGTTGAAACTGCAAGCCTTGGCAATGTTTTAAAAAAGTACTTAACTTAGCAAAACCGTTGCCATTGCAAAATCAAAAATCTCTGGAAGGACTTATTTCTTCACAGTAAGTGAGTCCACTGATGAGCTGCAGTCTCGTGAGTTTCCTTCCTCTGAGGCCAAAATATAAATCCTGAACTCTTCACAGTTCACTCAGGCTTAGGAGAGACTCGGTCACCTGCCAGCACTTTATGAGCAGATGGATAAAAGTTGGTGTCATACACACGACAAGATCACGGCTGATTTGGCTGCTTTTCTGTGCAATTGTGTTTGTATATATGTGTGTGCATGTGAATGTGTGTGTATGTGTGTGCGTGTGTGTGTGTGTGTGTGTGTGTGTGTGTGTGTGTGTGTATGCGGGTGCCAGGCCGGGCTTTGATGTCTTCCTCTGTGGCCGTAGATAAATGTTTCTCCTCTCATTTCATAACTGAAGCGTTGGCCTGGTTGGCAGACCAGAAAACATGAGAGCAGAACAAAAGTTTCCATTCAGAAAGAACTCAAACATAAATCCGCGCTCCACTTCTCTCCTGTCTCTCTCGAAATGTGTCGGGTGTGTAAATATGTGAGCACATGGGTTAAAATGTGCAAGTAAACATACTGAACACACTGTTTGTTGACGTGAGAGAGAGGACAGGTGTAAGCATGTGCACATTTGTGTGTGTGTGTGTGTGTGTGTGTTTTTCTATGCATACGTCTGTGTGTTCTGATACTGTATTCTCCAGTTCAACACCAGATTAAAGGAGTTCCTGTCTCTGTCTGAGGTAAAATGGCGAGCGGGTGAAAAAAAGGAAAGGGGTGAGAGAGAGAGACACGAGGGGGGGTCAAGGCGGACAGGCCTAATGACTGTGTGTGTGTGTTTCTGGAGGGGAGGTGTGGTCTGTCGTAATGAGTGACATCAAACACACAGCTGCCACATAACTGGGACCATTAATGAGCTCCGTGCAGTGACCCTGCAGCAGCCGCCGCTGACCTCTGGAGCTACTGGTTAAACTCCTGCGACACTGTACTACCAGACCTGGACCAGACTCAGGTGTGGCTGTTAATTCTGGGTCCTTTGTTTTTCCATTTTATGAACAAATGATCATACAGGTATTACTGCGGGCCCCTTTCAAGGAGAGCTTCGCAATTTTTCAGGCCTATCTTAAAGGATTTGACAGGTGATTTTCTGTGTTTTTACATAACAAATCTAATATGCAGAGCCAAACCAACAATGAACTCATCCTGCTTACAAGTGTCATGTGTGTATCCAAAACCTGATATATGTTATTCCTCTAACTCGCTTCCAGTGGAAAAAAAAAAGGGGGACAAAATCCACACTCCTTTTTAGCCAAAGGCAGAATCAGGCTTCAGCAGTATCAGTTAGATAAATCAAGTGGATATCTTCCAAAGTTACAGTCATTTTAGTACGGAATTTTCTCCTTGGAAAGTGTTCATTTGCTGAGATGCAGTGGAGGGACACACAGAAGGAATTTCATACTAAAAATTGTTTGAACTCTATGCAGCCAATCATTTCCCAATATGTATATGAGCACAAGAGCACAGCTTTAAGACAGATTTGGAAAAAAAAATGTGAGCCTGTCCTTTAAATGTTATCCCCTTTCACCTCCCTATGGTGATGCAGTCATCTGTGAATCCCACTTATGACGAGCTAATGACTCACCTTCTTCTTAGCAGCCTTGGTCACGGAGGTCGTGACCACCACAAAGCCCCACAGCACATAGAGCCTGCAGGGATGAAGAACAAAAGGGTGAGAGGACGGGCAGATATATAAGTGATTTCAAACATGAGCAGGATTAATAAGGTCTTTTATAAATGACATAATTGCTCCATGACCTACATGTGAAATTGGTATACGCTGTGCACAGACTCTTTATTATTCTCTGGACATCAACTTTCTTTAACCTTTTTTTCGCTAATGTACATTTTATGAAAAAAACTGTTAAACGTGTTGAGTGAACACCCTATCAAATGTTCCAGTGACCTAACTGTACTTTAGCAACCAATTATGCCACTTTCTTTCCCACTACAGGTGGCATGAGGGCTTGAGAGGGGGGGCTGATGGGGTGAACAAAAGTTTCTTTTTCCCTTCAAGGTTCACAGGCAAACATCTCAATCAATCTGGGAAAGCCCAGGAGGCGCTAACAAACTAATGGGTTTAAACAGCAAGCATGTTTTCCCTCCGCATGCCTCTCTCTGGGGCTGTACACACCCTGTGGATGTGGTTTTAACACACACACACACACACACACACACACACACTCACATATCAGATCATGGTCACTTTTGGGGACATTACATAGACTTACATTCATTTCCTGGAGACCTACCCGAACCCTAACTCATAACCACTGACCCAAAAACCAGCTTTTTCCCAATTGAGGACACAGCTTTTGTCCCCAACTGGACAAGCCGTCCCCAATTAACTGGTCCAAAGTCTGAAATATGTCCCCAAAAGTAGCCTATGACAGACCACACACACAAACGCGCACACGCACACGCACACACACACACACACACACACACACACACACACACACACACACACAGTCAATCACAACATCCAAAATCATCTTGTAGTGCAGTGTACTTTTTATTTGAGGTTTGCTCTTCAAAGGAGTGGTTTACGGTTTAGGATGGTGTTGAATGTCTCCTTTAATTACGGGTTTCTGTACTTAAAGTTGACACGAAACTGCTTTAGGAAGCATGCCGATCCACTAGGGAGCTTGCAGAGCAAAATCTGTACATCTGTAAAAGTAATTTAATCTAACATTGGTTCTTTGAAATGTTCTTTTTTTTCCTTTGAGGATGTAAAAAGATAAACGCATTGTTTCAAAGGCAAATCGTTTCCTTAAATCACTTGTTCTGTCTATACTTATGGTTTATTACAGCCATCTCCGCAGAGCAGGACAAGTGTATTGGAAACAAGTGGAATACCATCCCTCCATCTGCCAAGAAAATAGCCCGAACATGAGACTAAACGCCTTTGCTAAGATGGACATTTCAGCGCTGACTATGAGAACCAAACCATCACCGCAATCACCAGTCCACAAGCCACATGTAGTCAGAGTAATTGGTCCCTTCTTCCCAGTGTGGTGCACCGCCGTGGTCTCTGGAAGCTTCCCCACACCAGACTACACAATTACCCCCGAAAAACACAGACAAAGGTCCCGCACAGTCCGACACAACAGAGCCGCTCAGGCCGAAGTAACGACCCCCTACCCGGGTCCACGTTTCCCTGGCCGCTACAGTGGCACATTGTAGAATAAACTCAGAGCCGCAGGGACAGACACAGAGAGAGTGAGAGAGAGAGAGAGAGCGAGCGAAGAAAGAGAGAGATGTGCAACAGAGGAGAAAACTCAAAAAAATCTACCCTGAGGAGAAAGAAGGGAACTCTTAACTTAAACCTATATGGCTTCGGGTAAATTCCTCATCATATATCCTGCACGGCGCCCAGTGCGCAATGAGAAGGCGTCGTGCGTAAAAGCCCGAAACTTCGCCACAAAACAACTTTAAAAGTACAGATCTCTCTCAAACAAACAAACAAAAAAAAACACACTCAACATAAACACTCTGCCCGCTCAAAAGGAGGATGCAAAAAAAGAAAACACCCCATGTGGTGTTGTGTACAAGCGGAGTTGAGAGAGGCAGCAGGTTGTAGCTGTGTAAGCAAGTCAAAAGTTTTACCTGAATAGTAAACCGAGCCGCATGCTCCTCCAAAGAGTCTCCCGCTACGCTTTCTCACTCCACTGTTGATCACCGCTATCGATTGATCAGTCCAGTTTTAGTGATCGGTTCCAGTTCGCGTACTTCTAAAAGAAATGTGAAGTCCTGCGAGGGCTTCTTCTTCTACTACTTCTACTTCTTCTTCTTCTTCTTCTCTCTCTTACTGTGTCCCCTTCCTCCTGTCACAGTCACTCCCCGTGATTTTTTGGAAAGTGGGAAGGGTTCCGTTTTTTTTTTCCTCTTTCAATTCGTTCACTCGACAACTTTTTTTTTTTTTTTGGGGGGGGGTCCTTATTATAAACCGGTGTGACGCCTGGCAGCCAGGGGGCCAGGGCAGAGAGAGGGGAGACAGGAGACACAAAATGGACAGATTACACAACTCTCTCTCTCTCTCTCTCTCTCTCTCACTCTCACCCTCTCTCTTTCACACGCATAAACCATACACTCCCTCTCTCTCACTTTCTCTCTGTCTCTCTCTCTCTCTCTCTCTCTCACACACACACACACACACACACACACACACACACACACACACACATATACACATACACACATCACTGTGGGCCCTGACTAAGCTGTAATAACTCTCAGAGCCGCTTTCTTAGTTGCACAATCCAACATAAGAATGCTCCATTGTACTAGGTCACACTGATCAGTAGTAATGATCTACTCCCCCTGAGCTGGCAGCATCTGCAGCAGGGACACTTTGTTGGGGAAGTACAAAGCATTATGGGCTCACTACTGAGCCAACGCAAACATTGTTGGTTCTATAACAAAGTGGAAAATGAAAGTGGAAAATGATTCTTTCATGAATAAAATGCGGCTGCGTATTTCTGAGCGATATAAACATAACTGTGTTTTCTCATAACTGTTTAATCACATTTTAAGCACCAGAAACCAGACATGCTCCATCAGTTTTGGAGCAGAGATAAGTACACCCAATAGACTTCTAAGCAGGAATGAGATTGTGTGTATGTGTGTTTGTGTGTGTGTGTTGGCTGTGAATTCCTCTCGGTTGTGGTCTGAAGCAGATGTGCAAAGTGCCTGATTCCAACCTGTTTACACAATATTTATTTGCTTGTAATCCACCGACCTTCCCAGTCAGTCGGAGCAGCTTTTGAAAACAGAACACGCTGGTCAAACAACCCACAGGGGGACAGTGGGGGGTAAACATATAATGAAGAGCTTTATTCCGTTTTTAAGGAGGCTGATGTGACTTCTGGAGGGATGTTAACACTTTTAGAAGCTTTAACATTTTTTTGTGTTTTGTCAATAGAAAAATTAAAGACATAAAGTATGTATGTTAACAAAAAGCTTTTCTCACTTACTAAGAAGCTCTGTAGTTGCACAAATAAGCATTCCTCCTCTATCTACTGAGGGGGGGGAATAGATTCTCTACATACTCAGTAACTGCAGATGGAAATTATCTCTGGTACAATGCATCTTTTCTCTCTGTGTCAGAAGAATTATTTTTTTTGTGCATGGTCCTCCACAAATTTGTGTAATAAACTGAAGAAAAAAAACGAAAGACTAAGACAATGTTAACTGTCTGATTTGGAAGAAATGGAAAGGCTGTCCTGTTTTCTTCTGTATTGATGATTCAAGAATGTCTGTTCTTTCAAACACTGAAAATATTCTGGCGCAAAGAAGATCAAAAACAAAAAAGAAGGCAAGAATAATAAGCAGAATAAGAGTAAGCAATTTGTGAATTTTGTAGTGGACACGAAGATCTGAAAATGTGAGTTTAAAAAACTGTGTGATTTGATTTTCTTTATTTTTGAACTCTTTGTAATGTGACTTAAAAATGTATGCACTGCATTCTGGATCTGTTTTATGTTGATTTGTGGTGTCTTTTAAGCCCATGAGGTTTGGACATAGCTGCATGCATGACAAAATAATAAAAAACATCATCATCATTATGGGAAAAAAAGGGCAAGTTGAGAGCTGAGATGATGTGATGTTATGAGAAGAGACAGGAGAAAAAGATGGAAAGAGCAGAGATGGTGAAACTGACACTAAATACATCTCCTTGTTTACTTGCCATCGTCTAAAAACAAGAGCTGGCAGAAAAATCGGCATCTTCTCCAAGTACATTTCTGATCCTGCTCTTGAATGTGGAGGTCATGTCTCCGTATTCGAATTCAACACCCTGCTGCCGCCACTGCCAGAGGCGAGGCGAGAGGGTGGAAATGTGAGAGAGGCCGATGAGTAGAAGGGAGGGTGGGTACGCAGTGAGTTATGGACTAACGCATATTAACACACCCAGGGCTTGAGATGTCCCAGGGCCAGGGCCGCTGCTTTTCTTGGACAGGCATCCTACAACATGGACGTAGCGATGGTGACGGAGATTAGCTACTTCAAAAGCCCGCTGTGAACCAACAAACCGAAGACGTAACCACATTACAGAGCGGGCTCAAGATTTGATCTGTCAAAATAAAAACGCTAATGATAAAAGCGAAGGAGGAATGATGAGGGTAGATTCCAGAGTTCAATGCATGAGCATAGACACTTCTGTAGTAGCCGAGGGTGTGTGTGTGTGTGTGATTAGTGTAATGGATATCTCTGTACTTCTAAGCAGCATGTCTATCAGTAACTACAATTAGCCAGAGGTCATTGCCATGGCCACCAGTGGTCCGTGACCACTTATAGCCCCCTGCTCCCTCCCTATCTGTCTTTCTTCTCTTTCCTTCCCTATCTCTCTTTCTTCTGATCCCTAAGAAGCAATGAGTTATGTGTAGACATGCACCAGCAACCACAGAGCCCTGGTTAGCAACATGTCTGTATCAACTAGTCACCACAACATAAGAGACATGGTGTGTTGATGTGTGTGTACATGTGTTTGTGTTTGGGGAGGTCCGTATGTAGCAGCGGATCTGTTATTTGTCTCGGATGGCTGATCTGAGTAATAGCACAGCAGATTAGAGTAGCGGGGCCCTGTGGGGGTGATAAATCACTTGAAAAAACTTCTTTTGCATGTACACACACCCTGTCTTAAAAAAAAAAGCACACACACACACACATACACACACCCAAGCCCCAGGCCAACACAGTAGGCCCTCGACCCTTTTACTGTAGAAGTTAATGAGGCCTCCAGGCTTCCTCAGATCAGCAGAGGGGTTAGACCACTGCAGGCTGCCTCCCGTGAAGTCGGCAGCAAGACAGAGTGGCTTAAATAGGTCAAACTGAGGGGAGTAGTATGAAGATCTGTCTGATGGTTATCGTTAACCATTTTCAGACCACAGACCAGACACTAATCCCTGTTCATGTAGCACTCTTCCACTTATGTTCAAACTCAGAGAGAGCAGTCATGGGCTGAAACATGCTTCAGCGAAGATGTTACGTAGGTGGGTGGAGAACCTGTTAGTGCCATTAGAAGATGGCAATATTTGGTCTAGACTGAAATACTTCAACAGATATCGGATGGACTGCAATGAAATTTTGTACAGACGTTCATGGTCCCCACAGGATGACTCCTACTCGCTTCGGTGGTTTTCATCTAACGCCATCAGCACGTCAAGATTCCCACTTATCCAGAGAAATATCGCAACATTTACTCGAGGGATTGGCACAACTTTTGCACAGTCATTCACGACTCCCTGACTTCTCATTTAGTGACATCATCTGGTGAAAACCTCAACTTGTGCAATACTTTGGTAAAAGTACTAAAACTTTGGTTTTCTTTACAAAGGGCGTTACTGCCTCTCAGAGCCTGAACTAGGTTGGCTGTCGACTCTTAGCATGCTTCCTTAGGCTAAGGACTTAGGCCTAAGGAAGGTCAATCAAAGGCAATCACACGGCTGTTTCTTTTATACTCGAATGAGTCAGGTTGAGTGAATACAACTTGTGTAATGTTTACATTTTTTTTCTTCTTTGTTTCGAGATCTTTGGAGTTAGATTAACCAATCAACTTGTTTGACTCACAGGTCCAAGTTGTTTGGACTTGGGAGGTTGATTCCCCTGCGACCTACAGATACCCATAACACCCTCCTCTGCGTAGGTTTGCAAAGACTTTTACACGTATCTTTGCAGAAGCATAATCCCAGTTGCACATAATCCATATCTGCAGTCCAGTGCATCAAAACCTCATCCACATGAAACAAAATCAAAGAACCAAAAGGTGAAGGTGAATTGTTTTATCCTGTTCCTATAGTCTGCTTTTATGAACGTACCAGCTGCAGCACATATGAACATCACATGAGAGTATGTTGGCACATGCCTTTCATGAATGTATTCACACTTTGCCTGTGCATGCTTGAAGTCTCGCAAATGTAAAAGTATGCTCCAGGCTTAAGGCAGTAGCATGGAGTCTGACATACAGCACATGCAAGTAACAGAGATTCATTTGGGCAGTGTGAAATTCAAACTCGCTGCACATCGAGCCATGGATTCATCTCTGTGAAGGCACCTTGACTCAGCTGAGAAGAGGAGGAGAGGCCTGACCTAACAGTAGTGACAGCCTGAGAAGCCTGGAGCAGCGAAGAGAGGGAGAGAGAATGACGGACAGGGGCACAAAGGGAGCGAAAAGAAAGGCAGCACCAGAAAAGAGGATGAAAGGGAATGTGAGAGAAAGAGGTAATGGCCGATTAGACGGGAACTGAGCAAGTGTAAAGGAGAGTGAAAGAGAAAGAACGCAGGAAGGGGGAGTGATTTGTCTGGCTCAGATGGAGTCAATATTTGCTCCATTCCACCAATCCTGTGCCAGGGTCCGGATCAAAGCAGGGCGTGTGTGCTCTGAAAAGGGTGCAGAGAGCCAGAGGAGAAAACGGCTGACATCTTTACAGTCTAGCCTGGATGCGGCTTACACAGCACTAACAGTGATTCTTTCTCACTAATAACATTTTAGCTCCAAGTCGGAGAAGTTGTAAGATAAATCGGAGCCACTGATGAACTGAACTGATGAAGTGAAACTAAACTTTTTCAAAACGGGTAGAAGAAGTAGGAAAGAGGATCGATGGGTAGAGTGCTCTAATGAGGAATGGCGAGACAAGAACATGAGAGGGAGAGAGAGAGAGAGAGAGAGGTCAGCTCAGTCGGACCCTAATTGGCTGACGAAAATGCTGAAATAACCTTGTTCCAATTATTCGTACAAAGAGCAATTGTTGCCCATTCAGAGAAGCCACTGGGCCACATATGTACACATGACAACAACAAACAACAGGATTTATGTTTGTGTGAACGGGTATGTGTGGTATGGCTTGGCACAGCTCAGCCAGACGCGTTGGCCCTGCGAGAGATAGAGTGGAACGACGCAGGTGGATAATAAGTGCTTCGGTATGTTTATGGTCGATTGGTTATAGACTACTGTGTGTTGTGTCGCAGTCGGCATTTCAATTAACTGCTGCTGCTGCTGATGAATTCCTGGCCTGTTCGTTCACAGAGATCTTGGTCAGAGATGACAGATCTTGGTCACATCAGTCATCATCAGTAATGCGCAGTGGTTACTTTGGGATTCCTGCGCCTTATTCGGGGCATAAAAGTTCAGTCAAACTCCCAAAAATGGCCAAACTGACTTAATTTATCTCAACAAAAGAGATCAGAAAGCTTTTATCACAAGTATGGTATTATTTCTTTTGGCAGCTCCACAGAATGCAGCGTGATTTAAAGGAATTTTACAGAACTTCTATAAAGACGTGCTGCAAAAACATACTATTTCTGGTTTAGACAACTGCTTTTAGATACTAAAACTACTGCTACTAGTAATAATAATGAATAAGGACCATTTAAACTAGAAGGAGGCTGGAAAACTATGCTGATCGGTTCTTATCATGAGAAAAGCCCTCCTTTTGCATCTTAAAATGTCTTTATTTTATAGATATTCATTAATCTCAAAGGTAAATCAAAAGCCTTTCGTTCTATTTACCAACAGTATGTATATAGACCCTGACCAGATTAGTCCACTGGGGCGAACACAGGGTGGAAATGCACCATGAGCCCCAACCAACTGATGTGTAGCGGAGGCCCAGATCTCCACGCAAGAGAGACGCAAGACTGGATAAAAATACAGAGCTCCGCGAGAGGCCCCTATCACTTCCGTTAATACTGCGCATGAATGGTGCATATTCCCACACAAATTTGCATTTAATCAAATTACCACAAAACAATTGATATAAGGTGATTACAGGGGGAAATACAGGGCCTCTGGGTATTTGGAGCCCTGGGGCAGTGGTCTACCTCGCCTGGATTGTAATCCAAATCCAAGAGAAACAACTCTGCTTAAATATTATCTGAGGTCTGAAAACTCTGTGAAACTGGCTCAGACATTTGGTTATAAAAAATACTTCCTGTATGCATAAACTGCATTCTTTGATTTATAGGACCATCAGATTTGGTAGCATTATCTCTAAGATAAGTTATACACTATATATTCTTTTGTTTTGTTGTTTGTGTTTATTCCTCGCATTCTGGATGACAATCAGTTATATAATCAGTATTTTCTCTATTTTCTCTCATTTTTCTCTTCGCTTCCTTTTACCAGAGATACACTCTGACTTCAGCACGAGAAGAGCTTGCGTGCTGTAAACAGCCATGAACAGGCAATGGAATAACTTACAACACAATATCTTTTAGGTGGTGGGATACAGATTTTGTATTTTCATATTTTATGTCTGTTACCGCTGTTGCAATACATGTGGTCACTCTCACAAATCTCATGTACAAACACACACAAACAGTTGGTTTTCAGGCCAATTATGGAGGCTACAAATAGATATTGAAAATAAGTTATACCTCCATCATACACATAAACAGTTATGAAATATCTTAGTTTCCCCCCCAAAAAAACACTGAACCGTATCAAACATGTCTTGGGCTGTAGCTACGCCAAGGTTTTAGACATGCACCCTCCCCTCCTTTAGCCTCATATGAACTGACCAGTCCGTCTCTTCTTCTCTCAGCCTGGTTTAAGTTACCCTCCGAAAGCTGGAATCTTGAAAACAACCTGAGGTCAAACTCGGAGGTCAGCCTCTACTCATCTTACTCCCCAAGGCTTCACTAGTATCTGCAGAGAATATTGAGAGGAGGCGAGGGAGTGAATGTTTATTCAACGTGCATTGGAAATAACTACATACACAGTCGATCAACTGGCTATAAAGGACTGAATTTCTGAATTAAAACATTCTGGTACAAACTAGTTTTATAATGTGGTTTCAAAACAGCTACAGCATAGTTAGAAAATGTTAAATATTTAACAATTATTTCATCTGTTGTAGAACTTTATCACAAATATTTTCTTGAATGACCTCTCTACCGTGAATGGTATGTTCAATAACTTCTGGTAACTAATCTAATATTCATTCCATGTTCGTGCAGTGATAGATGACCATGTCTGCAACTACTAAATATCATATTATTTAAACAAAAAGTGTTTAAAAATGTTTGGCAAGGCTGTATATCTGCTGGTTTTTGTGTATGAAAATAAATAAATATCTTGTTGAAAACATAATTTCGATGTTTCTCACATCCAAAACGTTGCATTTTTGTTACACACGCAAAAATGAATCAGCTCTTGAAACTATCTGTTGCCAGTTGGGAATAGTTAACTTGCATCTTAGAAGACTTTGAGTGTAGATTTGCATCCAACCCTAAATGTTTTCCGTCTGATTTCATATGTCTGCCTTGTTCTTTTGCGTCATGTAAGATGTGAACAACACAAGCAGTACAGGATATCAGAGCGAGGGCGTCTTCCACATGGGTTGGCAAAAACTCATGCAGGCAAATTCAAAACTGATGCTCGCCTCCCGAGCTTTTCTTCCTTGCTCCTTTTCACCTCTCCTCATAAAAAATGTAAAAATTTACAGTGAGCTGCTGTGAGAGGAGAATGGCAACTGCAAATATTAGGAGTTGGCTTATTCGCTTTGCTTACTAAACTGGCCTGAGAGTCAACATGACCTATGACCTTCCCCTGAACCCATAAACTCCTCCTTCCTGAGAACGATTCAACAGGTTGGCTAGAACAATAAACCCGAGTGCCTCTTCCACACAGAGGCTCTTGATTGTAGAAAGACCTTCTTTCTCTGGCCCCTGTCTGCTCTCTCTCTAGGTATCCCGCTCTGATGAGAGCAGGATAGGAAATCAGGTCAGCAGCATATTGAGCATAGCAGACATATTTGGGAGCAGACTGAGGCCAGATTGAGACTGTACACTACTGTGCTGAGTTATGAGTTATCTGTGTGTCTTCGCTGGCCTGGCGCAGTCACCAGCTCAGTGTGAGTTTGTGCATGCAGGAGCATCCATTAGCTTTAAACGAATCTCAAGCCAAAGTGCAAGCACAAGTCTAAATCAAAGGCGCGAGCTTCACACCGGTGGATTAGAGTGGAGTCCGTCTGACGGGTTGAGAGAGCAGCCAGATCAAATAAGGAACAACATATGCAGAAACTCTCCTTGTATAAACTAAAAGTCGGGACTGAACTGAGAGTTACTGGACCCAGAAGAGTGAGAAGGAAGGAGAGACAGAGAGAGTTGGCGAGAGGGAATGGGGCCGAGACTGTTAGGCCAGGCAACACGGGTGGGCTGAGGTTTTGGGGTATCCAGTCAAAGTAAAAAGTTTTCTGACAACTTTATTCCGCTGTCTTCCATTTAGAAGAAGGAATGTGTTCGATTGTTGCTCGGAACAGTACATAATCAAAAAGAGTCCCCACCCGTCTACACAGACTCTTGGTCTATGTCTCTATGTGCGTGTGCATATTTGCGAGAAAAACATTAACACCAGACACACCTGTTGAATAAAGTAAATAGTCCAAAATAATCAAGAGATATTCCCTCAGGTGGTAATTTACGAGCCCTTATCCAAACATCAGCACTTAAACACACATGCAAACACAAAAGCAAAGGCAAGGCGGCATCAACAGATGACTTGGAATAATTAAGCCTTGGACACTGAAGAGAGGGGGAGTGTTCTATTACTGCAAGCATTTTAAAGAGTCTAAATCTGTGTGTGTGTGTGTGTGTGTGTGGGTGGGAGCGTGGGGGGGTTGAGAAGGTCACTGGGGGGTCTTGACCGCTGGGTCCCTGTCACTGTTTGGCTCTGACTCTCACAGACCTCCTGTTATTGTTTCTCTTTCTAAGACTGCCTTGGCAATGATCACATTTCTCTCTCTCGCTCTGCCTCACAATCTCTTTATGCCCGTACTATAAAACACACACACACACAAACATTTGCATGAACACAGGGTGGGTACACACACACACACACACACACACATACACACAGAGGTTATTTATAACAGGATGGAAGGGAAAGGCAGCCTGGCTTCACAAGGCCTATTTTGGGAGGTTGAGCCTTCAATCAGTCAGGCTGACAGGTTCTCAGTGATACCAGGAGAACAATACAGCGCAGCCTGTTTATCTTCCTCTGCCTCTGTCTCCCTGCCTGGGTCACAGTCACTCTGCCTCCCTCCAGGAAAACGGGACATCCAGGACAACAGCAGTCCCAAAATCTGTCACTTAACAACCACTGTTGAGCTTCTTTATTACTAAATACTTTCTCTAACTAATATTCTCCTGCCACTGTCATGTTTGTTCTGTTTGTCACTGGAGAGCACGATTAACTTTAAATAAATGGACAGTTCTTAATGGTTTTCCCATGAGAGCTTTGTCCTTATATTACACTGTCGTAGATATTCATCTATCCCTCCCTAAATTAATTCTCTTTATCTTTTTTGGTAAACCCCTTTAGCTAAAAATAATTTCCTATGAACTCTGTGCGACTCTGCTGGTTGGATGAAGGATTGCTTTGTGCTTTTTGTGTGTATGTATGTGTGTACACAGTGAAAAGATAGTAGGGATTGAGGGTAGTAGTAGTGGGGAAGTGAGTAGGGTGAAGGGAACCTGATATTGTTATCTTTTAAGTAAAGATTTCAGGAGTGTTTACTGGAGCTAATGGTCTGTGTCATCACTACTACGCAATACTGGCTACCCTCGTCTGAACCCTGTTTCATCTCTGCGTTTTGCACAAAGCCTTTAGCAGACTGAGATCAGAGGCTCAAAACAAAGAGAACGATTAATACAAACATTTATGATATCAAGAACAAAACAAGGAGAAAGCAGACTAAACTTATTTAAGGGTCAGTTCACCCAAATAAAAAGAAAGTATATCCCTTCATTCGCCTCTTTGTTGTTTTATTTATTAATTCTTTTAGTCATCAGACTCAGATTTCCGTCACCGCCAAAACACACTTGAATTTTGTTTGTGGTGTTGACAGCATTGGGAAACTTGAAAATACTTTCTTGTCCATGTCACTCTGAGTAATACACAGACTTCACTGTGAAGTTTTCATGAGGACTATTTTTTATTCACTGTGTGAGGTCTGGATTTTATAGACTAGGGTGGACATTACTTTTGGAAACAGATGCTGCTATTGAAATTTTTAAGCAGAAATCTTAAATGTGCATCTGAAAAACATGACACATAAAACCAAAAGTAATAACTTTATTTGTGTGGCACTTTTTTTAAACAACATTTACAAAGTGCTTCACAGTGCAATGGAATGAAACAAAACATGATCATAAATAAAATATATATAAAATATGGAAATTGAAGAGAAAAACACTAAAATGAACATAGTGGATAAAAATATTGACTACACACAAATGTCAACATGGCTAAATACCAATAAAGCCAAATTTATAATTTGAGTGAACTAGCCCTTTCATGGTCTGTTGACGTCCTGCTTTCCCTTCTTACCTTTATTGGCAGCTAATATCTGCTAAACTATTGACTGTCCCAACGCCATACTGCAGTATGTGCTAATGGTCTTAGTGTACTGTTTTTTTCGCCGTTAGCGGAAAAGTTTAATACTACAGGAAATGATACAATACACTCACTGATACATGTCAATCAAACTGTCATTGAAAATTAAACTTGACAAATAGATTTCAAAATGTTTTTCCACTGATTCAATCTTTGTTTTTCCGTCCATCAACAAGCTATTTTATTATTTTGCAATTGTGTGAAACCCTTCCACTTCCTTTGTGCATTGCATTGTGGGAGCATAGCATGCGATTATCACATCATTTTATCACTTTTCCTGTGAATATACTCAAATGTACTCAAACCATGTCTAAATTTTGTATTTATGCCAACCGGGACTCTGTTTAACTTGTAGTCAGATCTGCTGATGTGTCCAGCTAACAGCACTTACTTTATCCTGAACCTGACTCACCTTTCCTCTCTGTCCCACTTAAAGAGCTACGGAAGAACTAAAACACTCAATCCGCTCCACCTTTTTCACAACCGGCTCTGTTGAAGCGGTTTCTTTTGTCCAGTTGACTCAGTTTATTCTCTCGTAGACAACAACTCCCTCTGTCCCTCACCTTCTATGTCGCTGTTGTGACTGATGTCTTTTCCATCCTGCTGCCCTCTCTCAATTAAAAAAGGAAAAACTTCCAATCCTTTTGACCTTTACCTTGACTTGGGTGTTTCCACTAAACACACATAAAAACACACAGCCTTGACACTGCTGCTCCCTCTCCTATTTTAGTCAAATCCCCCTCCGTATCCTCCCTTTCTTCCAGTCTTTTAAAGGTATGCCTGCTTTTCTATTCCGATATCATGACACAGGCTCACGCACGTAGGACGTTTGCATATTTAATGGCCTTTAGTGAACAAAATTGCAACTGTAGCTGAGTAATGCTGATAGATATCTTAAAATAACATTTAATCTCTAACTCTGCTTTTCAGCACACATATTTATCAGTGAATACCTTTAATGGACAAATCAATACAGAGTGAAGAACATGGACAACTATTTTTTTTAATATATATATACTTTTATTACAAATTTTAGCAGCCACTTCTTCAGACAAAGCTAAAGTACAACAGCTTGAACTTAAAACAAACAGTTATTACATCAGTGACTCATTATTTCCACGACTTGGTTGTCAAAACTCATCTTGGTTGCTCCTGGTGTCTCGTAGCTGTGTGAGAGCCGTCAGCACCTCCTCCGTCGGCCTCCTCCCCAGCTGTTTCCCTCCTCTGCTCCGCACGTTCACAGTTCCACTCTCGCTCTCCTTATCTCCTACAACTGGAGAAAAAAACCCCACAAAGAAACACTAAGGAAATGTCTGATTGTTTCAAGTATAGAAAGGTTAATTGCAATGAATAGGGAGACCGATTTGGTGTAGTACACTAAAGAATGTCAGTAGCCAAATGGTTACTGCGTATGACTCATAACATCCAACAGGGGTCCCTGGCTCAATTCCAGCCAGGGACCCCTGTTACATGTCATATCCATCTCTCTCCCCTAGTTTCCTGTGTGCTTCCTCACTGCCTACCGCCCAATAAAGGCAAAAACGCCAAAAAAAAAAAAAAAGAACATCAGTGACAGACTTTGGTATTTTAAGTAGCTACAGTTTTCATCCTATTATTCATCTTTACCAAATATGTAGTTGTACTGGGCCAGCTGAGCAGAACGAATCTTCTTATTTAAGGTCGCTCCTTGATCTTCATTCAAATCAACCATGAAGCCAGCTTCACGGAACCGCCGAACCACCTTATGAGAACAGAGAAGTACGTCACTTAAGACTGTATCTGTCATGTGCCTCTTACATTAACAAATTAATAATGACAGCCAGAGAGAAAATGTTCTGCTGCTGTACCACTGGGAAATCTTCATCATGGACTGACCTGCTTGGCATATGACTCACTGTTGCCACCCACAGGAATAACCATGACCTGCGCCGGAGACAACCACAGTGGCCTTGTTGAAGGAAAAAAAACCAAAAGAGAAAGTGAGGGTACAGCTACAGTTTCAAAACATCCTAATAAAATCCATCTGACTCTGCATTTTTATTATCGTCTTCTCACCATTTCCCTCCAAAGTTTTCAGCCAGTATAGCGATCATTCTCTCCAGTGATCCAAGCACTGCTCTGTGGACCATCACTGGTCTGTGCAACTGCCCGTCTTGTCTGAGAGAAAGGTAAGTAGGGATATCAATAGAGTGAAGGTTGTATCACAAGATAATTTTTTTCCTACATTCTGACATTTTTGAATGTGTACACTGTGGCATCTTTCCTATAACATCTCTTTTCTTTTTTTTAAAGGGACATTGTGATGTGTTTTGGATTTTGCATCAATGTGAACGAGTAACTTGATCTGCAAAAGTATTTGACTAGTTGGTTGACTCATAATTTTATGCATTAAAGGATAGGCTCACAATTTTTTCAATTTATCCTAAAATAATAGTCAATGTCCAACTGAACACTGAAAATGAATGAACAGGAAAACACTATCCGTAGAGACACAAAGAGGGACATCATTACTAACAAGGTTTTAACTGTGGAAGACATCCGCATTATCTGACTAACTCAGATTTACTTGAAATACATTTTTGTTCGGACGAGGATTTTATACCCCATTACTGACATTGTAAGTTCATGTGGAGGGCATCCTGTAATGGTCAGTATGAACAGGAGGAATGATTACAGCAAGCAAAATGTGTTTCAATTGCATTTACAGGAAATGTGCTGTATTGTGACAAATCAATGTCACAATATATAGTCACATATACAGTGATGAAGGATTTCATCCTTTTTGTTCACTCCTACTGTACATGGAGTGTTGAAAAACTCTTTGATACATGGAGACCATGAGAGAAGTAGGGCAAACGTATAAACAGGCATAATGAGGTTTAAGACAGAAATGGGGAGTGTGCTTGCCTGACCTAATAAATTCAATAAAAGGACTAACCTTTCATAATCAAATTAGACCCCAATGAAGTTAGATTTGTTCAATTTAAACTTGAGCAATTCTTAGGACAATTACAGGACATCATATACAGCATGCATGTGGGTTTATGAAACAGACAAGCGCATGCTAGACAAGTGCCAGTGTGCACTACAGATGTAAAAAGACAGAAGGTCAAATCATTGTGACGGACTCACCCGACATACTGGAGATCAAATCTGATTGGCAGCTGGAAGTCCAACTGGATTGTGGCACACTGGTGTTGTCTGCCAATAGCGTCTTTGATCTGGATGTCGACCTATGATGAATGATGTAGGCGTCTCATTATCAGGTTTCACTTCTCTATTCAAGCCAAAACCAACACATCTGTATTCAGAGCTCAGAACTTAGAGACGCTGCTGGGGACAAACTGCATTTTTTGTGGACAGTAATTATTACGAACAAGTTGCCAAGATAAGCTTAACTAGCCAATTGTGGCTAACACACCCTAGCTAGATGGCTAAGAGGAATGTTTGTTTGTTTCATGAGTGTGTTCATGTGTCTAACCCCACCCTGACTCGACCTACCTCGACTCTCTGTGCCTCCGCATGAGCTTGATCATGTAACATCTGCCTGTCGCTGACTTTGTCTTGATGTTTACTGACTTCTTGCACAAGTATCGTAAATATGAAATCGCCTCAAAGAAAACCAATGTCATTCTCAAGTTACGCCTTTTTTTTCTATTTTCAAAGCAAAAACACGGGTAGCTATAAATACACTGTGAACAACACATCGAACCTCTCTGTTTTTATTTGTGTTTCTGTGGCCTTGGATAGTGTGATTGGTATAATTTAGGGCTCAAAATGACTCCCTGCGGAGCCAGAAGGAAAACAAACACAACTGTGTTACTCTGTAATCTGTAATGAAACATCAATTACAGATCCTAAAAGAATGAGTTAGACATGAAAATGAGACTCTGACACTATCACACACTACTTTTCAATGAAAGGTGCAAGATTTTCGGAAATACGCTGATTCTCAAGATCAAGATCAATTAATTGAATTATTGTTGCAGCTCTGATGTTGAATAGTCATTTAAAGTAGCTTTTAGTATGAAGGAGAACTCTGCTAGTGAATAAAGTGAGTGGAGGACCCACAGTGTTTTGGCTAATTGCAGCAGATTCCATGACTAACAATATTTGCACTTGTGTGTGGAAATCAGTTTCCTTAACTGCATGTTGCCCTTCGCACTGACCTTTGGTCCATAGAAGGCTCCGTCTCCCGGGTTCAATTCCCACCTCTCACCAAACTGCCGCAGACTCCTCTCCAACTGCTGCTCACACACACAGTAAGTAGGCATAGTGGAGAGTGTAAGCACATTAATGCACATTATGATTTGTGTGTATGTGTGTGTGTGTATAAAGGAGCTGTGGGACCTTGGAACCATAATGTTCAATTACACTCAATTGAATCAGCTTAAATTGCTGCTGTGCCTATTTAAAAAGGCGTCCATGGGGAGATTTAGAGATATACATCTAACCAGCAGCTCGCCACGGAGCAGCCCTCTACTGGAAAGTACCACTCGCATAAATGATTGCTTAAGTGGATATCATTACTCCGTGTCATTTTGTTTAAAGATTTTTCTCTGTAGCTGTGATTTACAGGTCATATGCGTTTGAACAGCTGGCCCTGTTGACGACTCTGTACACTTGTGGCCCTTTACTTTATATGCAAGTCAATATATAATAAAAATGTTTGTATACCTCCTCAGCATTGTCCCACTGTTCAGGCTCTCCGAGGCACGGAGTAGGACGTGTAGACAGGAGGCAGTGGAAGGAAAATCCAAACACTTGATAAACACTCCTCACAAAGTCCAAACAAGCAACAATCTCTTCTTCCAGCTGGAAAGAAATCAGGAAAGAAGTATTAGACAAGGGCAACCAGAGGACATAATAATGCAAACAATGAGCTTAAAAGATCAAGTTTAATATAAAGTTCAAAATGGTTAAATTCCAACCAAGGTGGAAAAAGAAAGAAGATCTTCCAGTGTATTTACTGTAAAGCCCTGAGTGCTCCAGAGATTAAATTAGTATTTCAGAGGCTAATGTAGCAATTCTTATCATATGACTATGATCTCTGTGACTCTACAGGATGTCAACAGAGAGGCTGGAGGAGCACAATCAGCATCATGGGAACATTCCAGGGAACTATATAGGGGATCAGGATTACACAGACTGTACAGCCGCAGAGATGCACATATGGAGGTGTAATGTTTGAAGAGGACAAAGACCTTCATTCATCCAGGCTGCGGCCTCCTGGAATGTCTCAGGAGTTATTTGTACAACCCATCTAATCACTGTAATATGGCCCCACATGTGTCCCATTTTCAGTTTCTATCCCAGGTATGGCACCTTAAAGAATAGGTTCATAATTGTTTCAAAACAATATTTTTTTTTAAAATGTTTTAGTCACTGTAGGTTTTTCTACACACTTGGAAGGGCAGGGTCTCGATTTGCGAGACAAATCCTGTGCATTGCACCTTTAAAACGACAGTGGATTTTGTCCCTCATCACTTACATTGTAAGCACTTTTGGAAAGGATCTTCTCAATCTAATGGTCAGTACAAACAGGAGGAATGATTAAATCCAGCAAAACCTCTTTCAATGTACATATGGTCACCTGACGAGACCTGAAAAATTGTGGTTATCCTTCAAGAAGTATGCCATAAAAAGGCAACTTGCTAAAAAAAAACAAAAAAACTATCTGCATGTTATTTGTGTTTGATGTACCTGTTCAGGTGTGCAGAAGATGTGAGCATCATCTTGGCAGAACCTGCGAACACGAGTGAGACCTCCCAGAGCTCCTGAGAGCTCATTACGATGCAGCGCCCCAAAGTCGGCCCATCGCAGAGGAAGCTCCCGCCATGAACGTACACGCTGCTCAAACATAAGGCTGAACACAGGACAGGAAAGTCAAACAGAGCGATGGGGTACAGGAATGTGTGTGTGTGTGTGTATGTATGCTCACCAGTGTGCGGGGCAGTTCATGGGTTTGAGCGCGTAGGTCTGAGAGCCCTCTGATGTCACCGTAAACATGTTCTCACTGTAATGTTCCCAGTGGCCCGAACGCTCCCATAATGCAGTGCTGTACAGAGTCGGGGTCACAACCTCGGTGAAGCCTCGCCTTCGGTATTCACTCTGTGAGAGGTCAGGAAGGAAGGATGTGTGTGACAATGAGTGCAGGACACGGTCAGACTGTCACAACACTGTAATAATTGAAGGCTAACAAGAGCAATATCCTGACAGCTAATATGAAGACATATGTCCCCGAGGGTGCAATCAGCGCAGTTCATTTATTGTTATGTTAATGTATGGACATGTGTGTTCAGGGTTTCCACCAGAAAAGACGTGCAGTGTCTGTGTCTGTTTGTGTCTGTTTGTGTGTGTGTGTGTGTGTGTGTGTGTGTGTTTGGGGGAGGGGGGCGGGGGGTTGGGTACTGAACAAAACTTGGCGGAGTGGCTTGTCACTACAATGAAGAACAGTCCACCTCAAACGTCAGTTCACTTTAAGTGACTCTGTGCCAAAGCTGTCACTAACTTCTGGGCTAACTTGATTTCATCTAAGTGGCAAACGAGACACAGGAACTCGGCTTGGGTCTTGAAGAGTTGTAGTGTTTTTTTTTTTTTTTTTTACTGGCAAATAGCTGAAACTGTACACACACTGCACTGCTAAAGTTGGAGATTAAATGTTAGCGCTAACTTCATACTCACTGTCATATACTCTCTCTCGACCACACACATACAACTTACACACTGAGTTATTTCTTAAAGGAGTAAGGTTTAAAAAACATCATAAAATACTTTTTTTTTTTTTTTTTTAAATTACCCCTTGCTTAGGACTGGCAGGGAGTCCATTTAGGCCGGGCGGCTGCCAGGCTTTAAATGCACTGGTGGAAACCCTGAGTTTGTGTGTGTATGTGTGTGTGAGAGAGACTCATTACATTTACATGGACAATCATCCAATATTAACCAAATGAAGGAAAGACCGAATCAGCTGCATTTTGTGATAACACAGACAGAACTATGTTCATAGTTGAAGTTTGCATAATCGACTAAGACATGTGGGGTTTTCACTTTCAGTTGCATAAACAGCAATAAACATGGTTATCGAGTTTCACTTAAAAACACATGGCAGAGCAGAGGTGAAGTGTTGCAACCCTGTAGTGAATTTTTTTACTTACTACTTAATCATTTTATGGAAACTTTTACCATCTTTGCTGTCAAAAAAGAGCAGAATTTATGTCTGAGCCAAAAATAGACTGCAGGGGTTAGAGTATCTTTGGTTTCATATTTTAATCACTATGTCATCATTTACAAGTAATCTCTTCTAAGGGTTCAGATTAGAAAACAAACTTGTGTCTGTGTGGCCATCTTTGTTGCTTTTGTAGCAATTTTCTTTCTTCTTCTTCTATTTTTCTTTAGCTCTATTATCATTTTCTACTTTGTTTGTTGGTAAAACTGATACATTTGTACAGAAAGTCATAAAGGGTTACTATAGCAACAACATGATAATAAGATAGGGTTTGAGACTAATTATGAAACACACACATTGTAATGAATTGTGGGGGTAAGGTCTTTGGTCATTAATCAGGTTAAAATCTGTAGCATGTAAACAGGAATATGAATGTTAGAGTTCCATAAACCGGGAAAATCCCTGATATTTAGGGATAGGTACACCTGTGTATGTGAAACAAGTTGTACAGAACCTTTCACAGAACCAGATGGAGCTGCACAAAATCTCATAAAGTGCCTCAGCTGAAGACTACAAGTTTGAAAATGTAAAGAAAAAGTAAAATCTGGGGTTGTGGAATTAGAAAGAAGCGAGGTCACCGGACATCTGCAGCTTGCTCCTCATCTCTGCTTGAGGTTAGCAGCTTGAGGCTACATTAGCTTTTACTAGCAGAGCACATCTGAATCTATGAGCAAACCGTCAGCAGTCAAGTTGAATTGTGGGTAATGTAGTTGCCAGGTTGTGACAAGGAAGAAGCATGCATGAAATAAAAAAAGATGATATCTCTTGTTCTGCCACAATGATTTAGTTTTGCTTTAAAAAAAAAAAAAAAAAAACTGTCCATCTTGAGTCTGACCATGTTATCGGAGTGTGATGCTAAATCAGTGGAGTACTCTTAAAAACCTACAGCTTATCATAATGCTTTTCTACTGAATAAAGTACAAAGTTCACCTTTATGAAATCAGTGAGGGTGTTGTAGATGTGGGCTCCTTTGGGGAGGAAGAAGCAGCTGCCTGGACTGACGTCATTGAAGAAGAACAGCTCCTGATCCTGCAGAAACAAAGATACGTGACATTTATGACCACAAATCACTTATTTCACCATTAACTTTTTACTTTCACCATTATTAGTTGATTTAAATTTATTCAACTCTGCTAATCAGAATTTGATCTTACTGTCCCGATGCGTCTATGGTCCCTCCTCCGTGCCTCCTCTTGCTCCTTCTCCCACTCCTCCTTCTCCTTCTCTCCTGGAAAGGCCACACCTAACAGACGCATCAAACTTGCAGACTCTGTCTGATTGGCCATGGTCACAGTGGACAGCTGGGATGCGAGTGGGCAGGAGGAGGCAGAGTGTGGAACAGTTGAAGTAAGGACAGAAGAGAGGAAATAATGAGTAAGGAAAGAGAAAAGGGAGAATGAGGGTCAGCCAAAAGAAGGAAGGCTAAACCGATGACGCTGATGGCATGTGTGATAGATGGCAGTGTGTTTGTTACAGCCTAGAACAAGGAACTGGCCTCTGACAAACACAACATCCTGCTGCTGATATTTCCAGCATGGCGGCCATGGAATCCCAGTCTGCCCAATGACAGTCCAGTATGGAAAAATCTCTCTAGATCAATAAAGACCAGGAAAATTCCATTTACCCAGCACGTGTCCCATAAGACAGATGGTCAAATGGGTCCAAAATAAACATATTTTTAACGACTGGACGAGATTAATCCTGCATCTTCCACCACTGCCTGCCACATAAATTCTAGATGTTATTGTTTGCTTGCTACTTCTATTATAAAATTGGTTCAAAATATTGAATTATAATAAAATTATAATATGTATTATATTATTATATATATAGTATTATATAATGTATTATAATAGATAAAACAGTGTTTGGCTTTCAAGGGACTGGCCATCAATCCACAAGCTGCAATTTAATAAAACTGCTAATGCACAAAGCTAAAGGAAATAATGACATTTAGGAAGCAGATGTGGCATGAAAATTCAAGGACAACAGAACAGAAACTGTACAGAAAAACACACACACCTGGAGCATCTTGAAGACCTTGAGGAGGCCTGTGTGTGGGAGGAGGGGACCGTTACAAACTGAGATGCTGTCTCCGCACCTGCGTCACGCAGAAAGGATGAAACAAACTCTTTTAGTGAGAGTTTACAAGACACTAAGTCAACATCAAGTGTGCGTATTGATACATGCCTGTATACTGTGAAGGTGGGGCCACTCGTCTGCTCTTCCAAAAGCTGAAGTCTCAGCTTACTGTTCTGTAACAACAACAACACCCACAAAACACACAGATAATTCTTATTTATTGCTGTTCAATATGGACAACAGGACAATAAGAAGGAGTCTGACCTTTATAAGCAAACACAGGGATGACGGACAGCATCATTTGTACACATGAACACGAGCCACTCCTACGTAGTGAGTAATATCACTACTACTCGTACATTAGCACAAGGCAACGTATAAACGCTCAATTACACAAGCCGCTACAAGTACAGTATAAGTCAACATGGCAGAATGACAGCAGGTCATTGATATACTATCTATATTATTATATTGTTCTGCTTTGTCTTAATGTGCTTTATGATCTATTATGTTTGGTCAGGAGACATAAACCAGGCCTACGCAAAGATATGTTAGGTAACAAATAAACACCAGAAGGGCAGCATTAGAAAAGTGAAAACATAAAACACTTATCAACTGCATCAATGATGGGAAAATATGAATTAACATCCAAAACAGATGTTTTTGTTATTTTTTTGTTTTTGTTTATTTTTTGTATGTGTTTTTGTTTTGTTATATTTTTGTTATTTTCATTATGTAATGCTGAAAATATGTTGTTAATAAAGATTTAAGTGAAAAAAAACACCACTACTAAATCAACAAACTATATCCTTAAAACACACCCTTTTCATGGCGGATATTTTGACACGTCACTGCAGGAGAAGCACAGGTGTAATTAATGACATCAGTAATGACTGCAGTTCATTTATGTGAGCCATTTATGTGGTATTTTGCATGCCGGCTCACGCTGGGACACTATAAAAGAAACTGAACATTAGCAGCAGGAACACCTGTGCTTTACTTGATATGACAAGTCTATGGAAAGAATGATCTATGTGTCCTCTCTGTTTCAACACAGACAGTGTTTTCTGACCTGGAAGAGTTCTTGGATCTCTTCTGCATTGAGCTCCAGTCTGGACAGAGGAAATTTGAGGGCTGCAGCTGCTTTACATCTTTCCTCCACATCGCTCAGAGACAGGCCGCTGTGGGTGAGGACAAATAAAAAACATCAAAAGCTGAAAAATCTGTGACAGAGCTGGAGGGGTGCGTGTGGTAGAAGCACCAATTTAGAACAGAAGTTAGAAACCAAAACCAAATATCGTAAAATTATCACTTTTGTAACACTTCACTTAAAGTCCCTTTATTTTGCTTTTATAAGCAGTATACAAGTAGTTAATTAATTGTTTTAAAACACACTATAATGAAGTTTTAAGCAGATATACGGACATATTATTATATAACTTCTCCTATGAAGACATATTTTACACAGACAGTATTTTACTACATTTTCTTGCCCACAGGAGTTATAACTGTTGACAAATGCATTAATTAAGACATATCTGCTTACAACTACATTATAATGTATTATAAACATATTCACTGTTTGTAAAATGTGTAAAAATGCTAAATAGGGGGACTGATGTTTAGATGTTATCTATAAAGTAAAACATAATTTTTTCTTGACTCAAGTCACAGCCTAAAAGATAAGGAGGGAAAAGATGAGTCACTGTTCACAGCCTTCAAATCCACAGCAAAAAGGCTATTTACTTTAGTTTTAATGAAAAGAGGTATTTCATTGTTTATTTAAAAGGTTTAAGTTTAAACATTTTGACATTTAGCTGAGGCTATTTTCCAGAATGACTGGAAAACATTTCCATGGATGGAATTCACTGAAGTATCTTGAACTCATCATCCACTTGAAATTCATTGCGAGAGCTGACACTGAACTCAGTGATGACGTGGCGACCTGTGTTCCTTTATCAGTGCGGTTACCTTTATGTCTCACCTGTTCTCCAGCAGATGGTCACAGTAAAGCCCGAGCTCTGACGCTCCTTCTCTGCCCACCTTGGCACCAAATACGCCTTCCAACACCCCGCCCAGGACACACGCTCCTGTCCTCCATGCTGCCTGTGAAAAAGAAGAAGGTACAAAGGAGTTTAGATATAGAATAAAGTGGGTGTTGTGTTGTCTTTTTAAATCAGAAAGGTTTCTATGTGGTCTAACTGGTCTGGAAAGATGTATTGATAACAGGTGGTCTCTAAATGCTGAGAAAAAGTTTCTTTAGTTTCCTCCTTTCGCCTCTGAAACACAGACGCATCCTTCACAGAAGTCTTTAAGATTCTCTAATCCCACAATTACTTACTAATATTTGAAACACAATGAGCAACATCCACACTGTAATGATATGACTTTGGTTATTTGTTCAAGTTCATTTGTAATCTCTTAGGGACACAGTTGTTTTTTACTGCCTTATAAAGATTTATCCCAGTTATCCTTCCTTCACTTTTAAGATGTTTTCCACTCAAGTCATGAGAGGGTGATCAGGACAAAAAAAACATATTTTACTGATAAGACCCCCCTTAAAAAGGTAATGTGTGAAAACAAGCTTAAGGGGACACTAAAGAAGTGTAATTACCTGTCTTCCCTCAAGTGTGTCAAACCCAAGAAGTTGTAGTTCACAGTCTGCCTCTAGAGGCCGTCCGAGCTCCCACAGCTCCCCGTTCACCTTACCAACTAACGCTCCTTTCATCCTACAACAACACACACAATAACACCGTTACATCTCTGAAGTCAGAACAAAAACAATTATAAAATACATATCTGTATGTGAAATATATTTACCGGAGACTCTGAGCAACAGAGACAGGTGTGGTGACTCCAGCTGTTCCCTTTACTGTTCGGCCATCAGCCAGTCGGATACTAAGAGGCGTCTTCTCTGTAGATTCAAATCTGCTCTTGTTGCTTTGTTTCTCCCTCAGAGACTCGAAGACTCGCAGTCGCTCTGATAAAGCAGAGGACACCTGCAGCCGGACAGGAGGAGATGAGAGGAAGTAGAAGCCAAGAGAAGAGAGAGGAGAGAGGGGATATAAAAAGAGTTTAAAATGCTGTGAAGAAGAAGCTGTTCACAGAACTACTTTGTACAGTAGAGATGGAATATATACTATGATACTGTAGATGTATACTCTGTACTCTAGATATTCTAATAAAACTACCTATTATAGGGTTGTAATTTAAGTTACAACAATGTCATAACAATTTAAATTTAGTCTTTTTCTCAGGTTAAACTCTGACATGTGGCCCCATTATTTCATATTCATAATTTATTTCTCTGTTCTTGCTGAGTGACTTCACAAATAAATGTTTCAGCCTGTTTTAACATCTTTTCTAAATTAGTCTTTTATCCACAGTAACTTGTCCCCACCCTTAATTTAAATTGAATAGTAACCACACTGATATAAAGAGGGAAGATGAAATATTAGAAAATCATCTCTCAGTTTATATAACAGTTGAATTAAAAAGCCGACCTTCATGAGTCATGATAATCTTCAGTTTTTGTTTGAACTGTTGATTCAAATTTATGGTCATTTTGGAGGATTCAAATTGCGATGCTGTTGAATTATATTGTGTTATAATGGAGCAGCGTTTGTAATATTTTGTACTTCCCACTTATATCAGCGATGGTAAACAAAATATTAGAAACATCTGTCGGTGTAAAACAAAAAATTCAACAGAATGACAAAGAGCCTCAATAATGACCATAAAGTTGAGTAAACACCAATTTAAAGTAAATTCAAAGAAAAACCGTGCATTTGTTTAAATGGTGTGTATTGATACATCATAATCAATACTATAATGAAACCATCTCATTTGGTTATCAGCAAAGTAATAAAGCTTCATGGTTGTCTTTCCCTCATCTTAATGGCTGCTTGATAGCAAAATGATACCCAAAGATAATCTACTATTCTAGTTAAATGTGTGAACTAACTAATGAGTAAACAACTCAAATGCCTCCATATTAGTCTAATGATCTTCTAACTATATCTCTAACTATATTACTCAAAGTGAATAATTGTTGATAAGAATACTTCAGATTGTTCTAAAGCTATTAAGTAATACTATATATCAAAAAGTAATTGGCAGAATATTACAAATATATTACTTTGATTACTTCTACTTTTTTAGAGCCTCGTAAAAATATGAGAGAGCAGAGAGAGGAAGTATGGGTGTGATTGGGTTGATCTCACTCATATCAAACACTGTATATACTGTAATACACTCATATCACTTTATATAAAGTACTCTTCAACACATGTGCAATAGCTGTCTGTCCAAAAAACAAGTTTCAGGCCTTTATCAACAACTTGAGGATGGTATAAATAATAAATAAAAGTACAAAAGTTTAACTTATCAGACAAAAACACATCTGGGGTCTAACCTCAGCCTCTGACAGGAGAAGCTGACCAGCAGCTGCAGCTCACAACACATCCAGCACTGGAGGCTAATGTTAGCTAGCTCAAGTCAATGTGTTACAGTAATAACAGCCTCGCACCTTGCTGTACCTCCTGTGCTCGCGAAGTGTCGCATGAGCCGTCGACCGACAGATAACCAGCCGGAACAGCTGTGTCACCGCCATCCCAAACACACCTGCCTACACACACATGCGTTCATTTCCAGCAAACAATCCCTCTACATTCACTGCCAC
Organism: Euthynnus affinis; assembly: GCA_029490765.1. Taxonomy (NCBI): domain Eukaryota; kingdom Metazoa; phylum Chordata; class Actinopteri; order Scombriformes; family Scombridae; genus Euthynnus; species Euthynnus affinis. The sequence continues at coordinate 14,901,344 of CM055847.1, forward strand.
CTTCCTCTGCAAGCGGCCATAATGCCGGAAGCAGGGATTAAGGACAGCGGCGGTGACGTAGCAGCGAACGGAAACCTGCGACGCTGCGTGCGCGCTCCTGAGCGGATAGACCAGAGCGCGCGTCCGCAGAGCAGCTGTACACATGGATAAAAAAAGGATGAGACATCTGCAATTTTTTTTAAAAAAAGAAAAGCTGATGAATAATAACCCGATTTAACATCTGAAGCCATGCACAGTGGAGGATTTCACTGGATTAAAAATATACCGAAACGTTAACGCACAACTCGTTTTCACTTTGGAAGTTAGCGACAGGTGAAGCACAACACAAACCCCATCCATACTCATAACAGATCAGCTAAACTGCGATCCTCTGAGTATTTGTCACATTGAGCGCCACCGACCTGATGCATCATGAGCTCCATGTCGGGGGAAAACTGCGCACTTATCTTTATGAGCCATTTACTGTATTTATATCTGCATTTAAAGTCTGCTGCCCGAAGCAAAAGATCAATAACTAAATGAATGCAAGTTATATCTCACCCTCGACAAAAAAAACTATTTTAACTGTGGCTACTGTTCAAATTTGAAAGATTATGTTGTGGAAACTACTGCAACAAAGACGCAATGAAAAAAGTTATAAAATGTTAAAACTTAAAAACTGAGCGCATTGATCATTGAAGAATATTTTAATTACTAAATCTCAGGTCGACTGCTTAAATTAATAAGCAACTCGGCTAATACGGAACAGGGGACGTGATGTTTTGGTTTTCACCATTTTCAAAAGGGACTGGCCGAGTCTAGTATGTGTGACGCCTAAAAAATAAAAACTAACTAAAAAAAGATGAAGTACCACTGAATGTCCACGTGGGGGCGCTACAGCACTTCTGCATACAGCACTACAGCACTTGTGCATTCAAATAGAGGAGTTTTCATCTCACTGAGTTAATGACATCACTCCAAACTTCCAACATCAGGACCATTTCACTGTGGTTGGGTTATCAGCATTTAGTGCACCCTTTATGGGGTTTAACACATGGAGTTGAGTCCAGTATGTTGTTACATATCATCAGATGTGAAAATGATTAATAAAGCATATACTAAATGTGGGATTTAGTGGATAAAAGTTTCGTATTTAAACAAGTTACATGTTTACCAGCAAGATGTCTTCTCAGATAACTGCCTAACAAGGAGAGCCGGCATTTGAACTCAGCATGAAGAATTTAGAGTTCAGCTAACATTAAATATGTATTATTTACTGTAGAATAATGGCATACAGGCCAAAATTAAACATTTCCCTTTGAATGTCCGCGTTCCCTGACAGATTGTGCTGCAACATGAATGCAACAAGTTCTTGCATCCTTATTGTGATTATGTAGTAAAATTAGGCTCTTTTTAAACTAATAATTTCCACGAATGGTATTCCAGTAAAAGTTGTGACTGAATTGTGGCTAAACTGGGTTATCAACCAGTTGCTATGTCACAATGTGAACATGTGTACATGTAATGTTGAATAGCGAAGTCTTACAGCTGACATCACTGATGTTACAAAGTTTTAAATTACATGTCTATGATATGGCTCCGGCAACAACAGTGTGTGTTGTGGTGTTCACGTGTTTAAAGAAAAGAAAGAAAAAAAAAAGTCTTCTCAAGGAGGTAATGGAGAGAAAAGTTATAGAAAAAAGAAAGAGAGAAAGAAGCAGCAGAGTCTTGCTCACATTACTGTGATATACTCTGTGTGGGAAAAAAAAGAAAAAAGTATCCACCCATTAACGTATGCATATATTCACTGTGACAAATATTTGCTGCAGGATGTGTGCATGTTCATCACACCAGAAAGGATTGGACACTCAAACACCAGTGATATAGCATCATTGATGAGAACAGCAATAGCAGTTAAACTTGTCAGATACACACAGACCATCAGCTTTGTCACATCTTCAGTCATTTTCAAACTCAATTTGTCAAACAAACTTGTCGTGAGGTCAATATATATATATATATATATATATATATATATATATATATATATATATATATATATATATATATATATATATATATATATATATATATATATATATATATATATATATACACAACTCTAATGTTAAACTCGGCAGGTGATGAGTTAGCTGTTTATAACAATTAATTCTAGCTTTCTCTCTCTTTCAGACAAATGTGATCCAGTGAATGATTACCGAGATGACAAGACACCATTTACAGACGGTAACAGACTTGTATAACATTCAGTAACATCATGACTGATGAAGTGGTAACACTGTATTGAGAAATGTGATATTTGTTGTTACATTTTTTTACAATGTAATTTGTTGACTAACGTTATGCAGGAACGTTTTCAAGTGCTCATTGTGTCTTTTAACTGCTTTTTTTTTCTCCCTCCCCCCCCCCCAACTTTTAAATGAACACAGAAGACGACACACACTCCATGATCAGATAAACACAGGAGACACACAAGGCTTTGAGCGGCAACACTTGACATGCACCTCTCGCTATGTGGGTACACGTCATCTGTGTTAAGACCTCTGCAATTCCTGCAGAAGAGGGGGGATTATTGCCAACCTTTTTGAAACCCCAAACGATTGTTGAGAGGTGCAGAAGTGTTTTTTGGACAAAACCATGTGAGTACAAGGCAAGCACAAGGGCTTGAGGGCAAAAGCATGAAAATTAGCAAAAGAAACAAAAAGGAAGAGGAAGGGGCCAAAACAACTGGAGTATTTGAAATGAATCATATTCAAAACAATCCTAATTAGCTCAAATCTTTTCACCCTCTGATGCCATCTGTGGGTGCTGCTGCAAATGGAAAAAAAATATATACGCCAATTCTGTCTAGTAGAAAAATACAGCGCAAAAAACATAAGAGGCAATTATGAAAATGGCAGCAGCTGTGCAGGTAGATGAAAACAATTTCTCTGAAAACATGGCAAGAAAAAAAAAAAAAAAGGTTTAGCTGTGAACAGCGCATATAAACTAAACAGCGCAATTCAAGCGGTGAATATTGACCAAATAAAATACCTCCCCCCCCAGTTGAATTGAAACTCTGGATTTTATTCAAGTCAGTACATGTTGAAGCCTAGCATGAGTGTGGTTCAAACCCTCCCCCCCTCCCTTCCAACCGCCACCCGCTATCCACTACTGAGGATCTTCATGACTCAGTCTAACTTGAAGCGCGCACAGGCAGACATTTATGTTTGAAATAAAAATACATAATTAATCTTCACTCTCCTCTTCTGTCTGGTGTTTTTTTTTTTTTGAAAAGGAGGACAGAAACGTTGCAACAGATACTGCAGCGAAAAAATTCTTCTGGAGCTAAAAGCTTATCCAAGGCCTCAATCACAGTAAAGACAGGGGATTGGGGATTGGGGAGGAGGTGAGGGGGTGAAGGGGGTGCGTGAGTGACCTTCATTGTCCTCATTTTTACAGAAAGAAGAGCTTGAAGAAGAAAAAAAGCTGTCAGTCAAGTCTTTATATTTACAAGCTTAGAAATATACAGTGGGAGGGACAGATGGGTGAGAGAAAAGGTCTTAGGCAAGAGAGGAATATTATTTACAACAGGTACTCTGGAAAGAAGAACAAGTGTTAAAACTCAGCTGCAACACAAATCTCATCACTTCAAATTGAGAAATACCTTTTTGAAGACACACATCCATTTTCTTTCCTCTGTTACCTCCCACCCCCCATGAGACCCATACCTTGTCTTTTGCTCTCCTGCTCTCTCTCTCTCTCTCTCTCTCTGGAAATGTAACCCAAGAATTCACACAAGTAGGAAAACTGTAAGGGATTAAAACAGGATGTCCAGATGTGTAGTTTCTATTCTGCGTTTACTATCTGTGTTTTCTACAAATGGTTATGTGACTCCTAATGAATCCTGTGTATGGAGGGAAGGGGAAAAATAAGAGTAGATTTCAGGTTACATGACACTCTGCACTATGTAACTGATAACCTCTTGCTGTACTGTACAGTGTAAGATGACTGGCTGGCTTGAAGCATGATTTTAATCAGCTATTTACACACAACTGAAGGTAGTTTTAATTCAAGCTATTTAACAGAGTAAAAGATATCTAGGCTCATACCAGCAGGGCTAACACACACACTGCGCTGGGTTTAGCTAGATGTGTGGCTTGCGCTTCTCATTCAGCATGTCGTAGATGACCACTTCAGTAGCGCGGGGGTAGGAAGGGTCTCTTCTGCGCATGGAAGGGACCGCCTGTGAATGGAGGACCTGGCCGCTTGCCGCCGCGAAACCCCCCTACGGTGAGATCTTTGTTAAACTGCTGAGAGGGGGTTCGGCCTCGCAGCAGAGGTCTCTGCGGGATGGGGACTGAGAGGATGGGGGGGCGAGGGCTAGGTAGGTTCAGGAGGGGAACAGGGTTAGAGGTTTGGTTGCGGGGCTGAGCTGGAGGACTGGCGGGGGGTTTCTGGAGAGAAGGGGCACCGGACTGAGAGAGCGGGCGAGCGGGCATGGTGTCGGCAGCGGGGGAGTTGGGAGTGGAGGGTGAAGGCGTGGAGGATGTGGGAGACGGGGATGGAAGAGGTAGATTCAGAGGCTCCTTCACTCTGCCCAGTAAGGGTGGAGGAACACCAGGGGTGCCTGGGCGATGGAGGGGGGGTGCGTGGCGGGGGACAAAAGGCTCTTTAACTGTGCCGGGACGGGGAAGCTTAGGAGGCTCGCCTAACAATGACGACATGAGGGGAGGAGGGGTCACTTTGTTTCCTCTGGGCCCCATTCCCCCTCGCTCTGCACCTTCAGGTCTGACTGGGGGAGGAAGAGATAGGGGGCGGTCAACGGGGACCAGTACTCCCCCAACCATGACTGCTGAGGGCACAGTGGAGAGTGTAGGTGGAGGGGAAGGGCGCTGCGATACGGGAGGCGGAGGGGGTCGAGGGATCGGCGGAGGGGCGCTGAAGAAAGGGGATGTGGGAGGAGGATGCTGGTGGAGGTGTGATGGAGGAGGAGTCTGCATGTTGTCTGTGTGGTAAGGCATTTGGAACGGTGGTTGGGGGGGAGGCGGATGCGAGTGAGGATGGGACGGAGGAGGGTGAAGATGTGGGAGGAGGAGATGGGGTGGAGGGGGAGGCATGGAAGGGGTCATGTCCTCGGTGTTAAGAGGAGGGGGGACAGAATGCGGCGAGGGAGGCCGAGATTCCATGTATTCCTCCTCTTCATACCACATTGCGCCGCCTGGCCGACTGCTGGACCCTCCTCCTCGCCGAGAGCCTCGGCCAATCACGCGGATGCTCTCTACTGTCTTGATTCGCTCTCCTGTGAGCGGCCGGTTTGAGTAGCCCAGAGTTTGGATGGGTGCCCCTTCGGTGCAGGGCGACACTAGTGTCTCAATACGATGATACTGGCCGTCTTTTCCGTCCCCGCCTGGAGACTCATGACTTTTCCCCTTGTCCTCTCTTTTTCCACTCAGACCGCCATCATCTGAGCCGGTGCTCGTCTTACGAGAGCCTGCGGAGAGTCTCCTCTCTCCCATCACTCGGGTGTTTCCCATCATCTTGAGCTGGCCGTGTTGTCCATCTTTCTTACCCTTCATCATTTCATTACCGGGGGAAGAGGCGACAGCGGCCTGCTTCCTCGCAGTCATCGTTTTGTCGTCCTTTAACTTTGTGCCGCTCCTTTTCCCAGCTCCGTACCGGGAGAAGGAGGAACCGGCAATGTCTCCGTCACTGTTGCTTCCTGAGGGCGTGATCACAGCGTCCCAGGGGTCGCTGCGGTATGCTGTGGGAGAGAGGTTATGACCCCCAGATGAACTTAGAGATTCTGGCACACTCCCAGGTGTGTCCATGATCTCATCCTGGGTGGGGGTGCCAGCGGCCTCGTCTCTCACCGGAGTCCCATCCACGCCATCCGGACTGACGTCACCTAGAGCCAGACTAAAACCTGGATTACCCTGCAAGAAACTGTTGATTTTGGATTCTAGGCTGGGGGGAGAAGTGGAAAGACCTGAGGGACGAGGAGGGGGAGGAGGAGGGGACAGCTGTCTCTCTTTCTCCCAGTCTCTGGATCTCTCTGGTGTGTCTCGTTTGAGGCTGTTCACCAGGATGGGTTTGGTTTTTGGGGTGGTTGGGGTGAGTGGGGTTTTAACGGTTGATGATTCTGGGGAGGTGCGGGTGGGAGGAGCAGAGGTGGTGTTTGTCACACTTTGCAGGAGAGAGGACAAACCTGCAACGGGACAGAAATAGATGAGGACAGAGAAGAAGAGACAACAACATACAAGATTATTAAATAAGGTGATCAGTGATACTTTTTTCATGTGAAATACAAGCAGAGTGTACGTGTGACTTACCTGGTGTGTTTGTTTTAGACAAAGCATTGAGTATGCCTTCAGGTGTGATGTCAACACGTGACAGGATGCTGGCCAGGGCAGGGCTCGGGGGAGTCGCTTTGGAGGCTGCTGGTTGGCCAGATGGGGTGGTGGGTGTTCCCGGAGATGGCCGAGGTGACGGACTAGCTGCTGGGATGCAGGCAAGAACAAAAAAGGGATGGCATCAAAGCTTTAGCAAAGTTCCAGAAATGACTAAAATGCATAAAATTTATCTAAAAGTCAAAGCTGCATATTTCTCTGCTGTAGACATCATGCAGGTCTCAGATCTGATTTTTTAACTGATCTAAAATAACTCAAATACTCTTGAAATACCCCAAATCAGAAATTTCTTTCCATCCAGCAATACAATAAATGGTATAAAATGGTAAAATTCAGGGTATAAAACGGTGGTAAGTAAATGGTAAGAACTGCTTCTCATTAACAGGAATAAAAACAGGCTTGTATGATTTTTGTCTCATGTTTAACACAATGAAGCGGCAAATAGAAAACACTCAAAACTGTATGTCGCAAGGTTATAAATATAGATGGAAATAATGACAGTAATTGTTTAATAAGTAATTTCAAGGTAAAAAGAGTCAAATAATTAAAAGATAGGCCTTCCATGTTTGGTTTATGATGAGTCATTGCAGTAGTAATAGTTATAATTTCACATAATTAGGCCAAAACGCACTGAAAGCGATAACTGACGCCTCATTCGACGCGCGTCATTTAATGTTCCTGTAGCGCACTGCAGGCATCAGATTTTAAATGCCAGCACCACAGAACCAACACACATTTGTCCGGTTGTTCTTTGTGTTTACTGCTGCGTTAGTTGGATGCAATGAAAAGGAGAAATGCAGAGGAGGAAAATGACACTAAGAGCTTCTGTTTCCACCGCAAATCATGTGTGGAGGGCTTTATGGTTATTTATTTGTGCTTTAGAAGGTACTATGGTGAAATAATCAGAAAATAACACTTTATTTTCCATCATTCACTGGCTCACTACCACTCACTCTCCTCACTCAGCCACCGCCACGCTGTCTCTTTCTCGCTAGTATCATCTCTCTTCGACAGCTGCAGAAAAAACAGCTTTGGTTACTGGGTCCTCATACAACGCTCCAACATCAAAACAAGGTTGGAGTAGGGCCACCAAGGTAGTTTGACTCACCTCATAATGTTTTTGGTGTGTGTTTGGCTATTTTAAAACAATAGGTGTACTTCAAAATGCTTTCAGTACGTTTGGGCCTTCACAAACTTCCCAATGTTACACTGATGAGAAAACAACTGTTGTTGATTCTGGCTCATACAAAGTGAAAATCTCATCTGTGATAATTCATTCATTCAGTCAGAACATGGTCTGATTATTTAAATCACTGCTTTTAGCTTCAGGTTCTCATCATTGTTCCCTCAATTTCCAAACGCACCTGTATTCTTCATGGCAGATGTGAGTGAACTTAGAATGGAGCTGATCTTTCCCAGGTCCACCTTTGCCAGATTGACTCCCAGAGGGTTTGCTGAAGTATTCTGAGCAGTGGTCGAGGTGGGAGTCACTGGGGTGCTTGTGGCAGCAGTGGTAGCATTAGGCTTAGAAGCTTTTGTAGGTGTGGTTGGAAGCTTCGACACGGCATCCAACTTTGTAGTCTTGGCAACAGCAGGGGACGCCTTGTCTTTCTTGTCATCTGCTTGTGAAGACATTATGAAGAGGTCATAAGTTTTAAAATATGAATCACAACAATGAAGCTAAAATATGTAAAAGACTATTTTCTCCACAGTGCAACCTCAAATCCAACTAAACTATTGGAGCCACTGACCCCCTACTGTGACAGCGTCTTCCTCATCAGACACATCCATGTCTTCCATGTCTCTGTTGTCACAATGTACTTCGCCTTCATCCATGGCCTTGCCATCCAGCTCTGGATCCACCTGGGCTCTGCTGGCCACCAGTCCAAGGAAGGGTGAGTCAGAGCCTGTAGGGGAGGGCGCATCTTCAGAGGGTGAGGGGACAGGAGAATCTTCAGGTCCGGGTAGAGTGGACTTGAGGGAATCCAGCTTCCTTTTAAGACTGGCCACACGGTTGGCAAAGGCGTTGTACGCCTGAGTAGCAGAGAGAGAAAAGAACAAACAGAAGTAAATATAAAGTTGTTACAAAGAAATATACAAACAACTTTAAATATCTGCGTCATCGTTTTAAAGACAATTCTTTAAAAATAGACAAAAAATTACATGAATCCATAATTAAGAAATAACTGCTAAACCCTTTTCGAATTCTTTGCACAAAAACTAAATCTACTGATCTTTATGTTGCCATAGCGCCGTCCAAGCATGACCCAGAAAGAAGATGAAATCATTTGATCCAACACTCACATTGGCTACGATCTTAACCTCCTTGTACTGCATCTCGTAGAAAATGTCTGCATTTCCCAGCGCTTCCAGCAGAGGAGGTCCTGTTTTTAACTCTTTCTCCAGGAAGCTGACAAACTCCTGCAGCTTCAGACTGCCATCCTCAAAGTCCTTTGCAAACTTGTTCCCTCCTGCCTTGTCTGGAACAAAAGACAATGAACACAGAGAGCAGCAGGTAAATACGAGGTTTTCAGTTGAAGACACTGTCAATGTCGGTCTGCCATCTCCACTAATGATGCATTTAAAAAGGTATCATATAAAAAAGGACAAAAAATATTGAAGTGTGTGTTATGTTTGAAATTTAAAACATAAATCACATAGGATGATAAATGTGTGTGATGACACCTGACCTTTGAGCCTCTTGAGGGCCTCTGTGCTGCAGACATCCACCCTGAGAGTTGCCAGCTGCTTCTCCCTGAACTCCTCCTCTGCAACTGCTCGCTTATATCTGGACAACTGTTCAACAAGGGAGTGCGGCTAGAAACAAAGAGTGCACATGAGAAAAGAGGTGAGTGGATTATAATGTTTTAGACACATTTATAAAAAAAAATAAAAAAAAACGCACACTGAGGCAACGTAACACAAGACCTTTAAATAAGACTTACTGTGAACTCAGCTACAATCTTGGACTTGAGGGCAGCTTTGGTGTTGGCTGGTGCTGCGGATTTCAAATGAAACATGAACTTTAAAAAAAAACAAAACTCATGACTTCATCTGAAAATAATCTGATGTATATGATTAGCTTCAGGAAGCGACTGCACTTTAAGATTCACATGATTACTTCAGGGTGGAGAGCGGAAACTCTGAAGTAACAAACTGACCTTTTGCAGGTGGAGCCTCTTTGTCCTTTTCTTTTTCTTTCTCCTTTTCTTTTTCCTTTTCCTTCTCCTTCTGCTTCTCTCGCTCCTTTTCCTTTTTGTTCAGGTTGGTTTTAAACTGGGCGATAAGCTCCTCTGGATACACACTGCGCTCCTCCCAAATCGTAAAGATCCTTTCCACTGACTTACGGACCTTTCCGTCTCTGACAACGCAAAATGACAACAACACATCTCAATGCCAGCAGAGAGGGATGACAGAGTATTTCTTTTATTTGAATGCCAACACAGAAAAGATAAAGTTAAGCCATGTAGATATAAAAAAAAAAAAATACAGATGCAATGTTAGACCAACACTACAGATGTATACAAACTCTGTACTCACTTGATGAGCTGAGCAGCGTTCGGCAGGACCTCTGCGAAGGATGAACGAAAGGCAATGGCGTTCTTTCTTTTGCAGTTCTGTATCACATCATTGGCAAGGTAGAAAAGATTCAAGCAATGATTGTTGTCAGCTGAAAGAAGAAAAAAAAAGCAGAGGAAAAGATAAGATTAAGAGTATATGTTACTCCTCGGGGTACACAAAGGTAAAAAATGGTTTTGGATGCAAGAATCTAGACAAACAATTCACATTAAGCTGTTTCAGATCATACAAACAGCACACACGTGAACTAGATTCATGATGGCAATGCAGATATTTGGGAATTATACTGTACATATTCTGACCAATGACCTCCACACTTCCATACTCACTACAGTAAAAAAAGAAAAAAGAAACATCCCTAACATGTTCTCAGCTGTAATATGACATGTTACTGACATTAATATTGAAATAGTTGTGCTGTTTTTAAATGACAAGTTACATTTCTCTTTGCAGTACATATTGTGTTTGTGTTGTTTATGCATCATCATATACACGGATACAAAAACAACAGTCATAAGTAAATATCAGCCAATACTGAAGCTTTTACTGGCAGGTTTTAGTTCTCTCACAGATTTGGATGTCCGTTTCCATAGTCACCCAACTTTTGTATTAGTCATGCATCCGTTTCCAAAATGAATACAACATTGACAAGAACACAATGATTTCTGGTGCAGTGCTTCCTAAAATAGATTAATCAGTATCCTGATTTCACCAGTTTGATTACAGCCAGCGAGCAGAATGGTTTCTCCTTGACTTTCACATCCAAATCTACTATGACACATTTTGTTAGATTTCAGCAGGTGCTACAATCTCAGTTAGGCTAAAAGACTCCAGATTAATATTTTAGTAACAACAGCAAATCATTTTCATATATCTATGCAAAAGGAACTGCTTGTTAAATTCTAGTTTAATCTGATAGTCACCTCCACAAGATAAAAAAAGAGAAGACAAAGAGCAAGAAGGGAGGAGGCAAAATTAACTTTTTTGTACACTAGCGAAATGGTTAATGAATTTTCATATTTTACCAGCTACTCGATAGATTACCAATGTTTTTTTTGGCTGGTGAGTGAAGCAAATCTACCAGAAGGTTAAGTAGACAAAAGGTAAAAAGCAACTCTGTGAAAATGCAATTAAATCTGTGGTGATGTGCTATTACACGCAACCGTTGAAGCAGATATTCAGATTTTGTCCAACCACTAATGGAGTTTACATTATTGGCTAAAACAAGCTTATTACAGATTAAGTATATCTGTGAATAAGCACAGAGGCACTCCACCATTTACAACACATTAACAGATCCTTGCTAAAATTGTTTTTGAAAATAATATTTTTACCTTTAAATATCAGCGTCAGCATTAACATCAAAAAGTAAGTATTCTTGCTTTTAAAGTAAACAAGCATAAAAAAACCCATGAGGTTTTCTGAACATTTATTAACAGCTACAATAAGTGGCATCCAGTGGTACCTGGATGACTTTTTCTTCTTTTACTAAACAGATTCACAATCACACTTGAAATAAAATGGAGTATTACACAAGTATGATGCAAGTCGTACATACAAAGTAGCCATAAACAACAACAACGACAACAACTATCAGTCGTATTCAAAGTCAAGACACACTCATGCACAAAACAAACAAGACAAACTGCATTGATCACTAAAGAAAAATCGTTATAACACTGAAACTGCAATTCAGTATTTCTTAAAAAAAAAAAAAAAAAAAAAGAAGCAATATATCTGAACAGACACTTCATCTTAAATATAATTTGATCCCACCATCAGGCACTGACACACTGTTAAATAATAAGCCTCACAAGAAGCTGAGCTTCTAAATGACATTACAAGCACATAAAAAAGAATTAAAAATGTAACTTGAATGAGCCTATTGGTTTAGAAAATATCCACAGATATGCTGAAGAAACTAAGTTTATATGTATATACATAAAAACATGAATCACAACTTCATATCTCATTTGCTGAGATCAAGTTTAAAATGACATTTTTTAACATTACAAAACGTATTGTTTCTTTTGCTGAAAAAAATACAAGTTTGTACATTTTATTTTAAATCTGGTTTGGTCACGATCACATATTAAAAGATTATTCATAATGTACGTTTACATTGATGTAACAAAAAAATGACATTTAAGTGAGATACATTAGATATTAATTATTGAAAATCATTTGTGCATTTCTGTGTTACATATTTTTATAAAAGATTTCTCTGAATATCTAATACTAATTTATTCAAATGTGTAACATACACTCAAAACTTATCATTGAAGCAGTAAAATGAACAAAAAACATTATTTTCTCTATTTTAAAACTGTTTTGATTCCTTTAATATTGTAAACTCTTGATCTTATCAGAAAGCACAAACTACATTGATGGGTCATCTGATTAATTAAGAATTAATTTGAGCACTAATTTAAGTGATCACTTTTGCACATGTGAGTAAATGTGTAATTAATTAATGTTTAGGTCAACTCAGTTTCTCTCATCCTAAAAAATAACAGAAAAACTACACTGCATCCTATCAGGCTGCAATTTAACCATTCTAGCTGACAGTAAAGGGTCTCCACAAACTCACACTGGATCGTGTTTATTACTTGATATCACCACAGTACGTTGTTTAAGCACTGATTAGACAAGCAACGAAAATACAGAAACACAATTTCTGCTACAAATATCTCAGGAACGATGTGTTGTCAGTGGAGTTCGAAGACACTCCGCAAGTTTTTAGCACATTTCTGCCTGTAGCACTTTTTTCTCCACCGTGCACAAATAACAAGTGCTAACTTTGAATTAAAATAAAAAGACATGACGCAGTGTACTGAAATGAACGCAAGCAGATTAAGAAAAAAAAACAAAAACGTTGTCTTCTTTGAAAACCAGTTGGTATGGATCATCTTTAAGATGCTTAAAATGTTTTAAACCTTTTTAGATATTTAGATTATTTTTGAGAAAAGACCAACTATGTTGTAGCCTACAGCCACCAGCACGGATGACTTGCCTCTTGGTTAGTTGGCACAGCTCGCCATCAGACAACAGCGGCTTAGCCAGCACACAGCAGTTTTATAGTCCGTCTGTGTTTTGTCAGCACAAGCTTTATCGTGCGTTGATCTGTGGGCACTGGGCAGTGATGCAGGGGGGATAAAAAAAATGCCTACATGATGATCTGACTGAGACAACCATGATTCAAGTAGGGAATCCCTAATTACAACGGCCATATTTTAACAGTAAAGCCTATAAAAGACGTGGCAAATCTGCAGGACAGAAATTTTCAGGGTACACAAACACATTATTTCCTACTATTGTCACTGCTGCTAAATGTGCAGGACACCATCCGGGAAACTCCACATTCAGGAAAACTCATATTTTCCTCCAGAGATGATCTCAGCATGTGGATTATTTATTTGGCTTTCAGCATATTTTACTCATTTTGTTTAACTTAGAGTGCGTCTGGTAAATGATTCCTGAACTAATATTTCAATGCTGTGAAAGTGATTTTGTGATCATCTTTGCATCAACGTCACTTTAATTTTCATGCACATTTTCTTATAAAATGTTCTAATAGCTGATCGTATTATTAATATACAGATATTGTTTTACAAACATATTAACGTCTCAATTTAGCAACTTGTAACAAAGATTTAAGCATATACAATCCAATAAATCTGTAAAATCCTGTTTCAAACACCTTTCACTTATATTTTCCTATATTTCCCCCCATTTCATTATTAGAATTTTTATTAGCTTCATCATAAACACAGACTATTATATAACTAAACTGGAACATAAAACAGTTTCAATCAGCATATTATTTACTTCATAACCATGGCCATCAATCCAAACACAAACTAAACTACCATACTTTATATATTTTATTGTAAATTGCCATGTTTTTATAATTAGTTGACTTTTTATGTATATTTGCAATTGTTATGCACCATATCACCAAGGTGAATTCCTTGTATCTACAAACCTGCTTGGCTATAAACCAGTTTCTGTTATAAACCAAATGACCAATTTCTTTCCAAAAAGTGATGGGAAACTCAACTTTTCACACACCTGTCACAGTAATGAGTAAATACAAAAATATCTCCATGTAAATGAGTCCTGGACTAAGCAATGAAAACACAATTATTCTTCATAGATTAATAAAAAAAAAAAAATTTAAACTTTTAGTCTTTGAAAGCTTCCAATTTCTCACTTGACCAAAAACACCACAAACTCAGATTACAGACTCTGTCTTCATCAAGCACTATCAACATCCATTTTATTTAATCCTCCATTCAACATAAATGACAAAAGCACAAAATATGTGGGATACTCCTCTGTTCCTCCACACTCAGCTGACAGCCTGATGAAATCTGTTAATCTATTGAACCATTCTTCAGTCCAGGCTTTAAAACCAACCATCTTACAACACAATAATCCCTCTAAACATGTTAATTGTTCTTAGTTTCCACAAACTGGTATTAACTTGGAGACCATGCTCACTTCTGTAAACCTATGCTATAGGACACTAAATGAATCCTTTAGTTGTATATAATAGAACAGCAGCATCATGGGTGAGAAGTTGGGTTCTTGCGGTGGACGGAAGCCAAAACAACAGACAAGATGAACAATGACTTAACAAAACAACCAAGTGAAGATAAAGTATGTCCACTAAACTGATCATATTGCACCATATGTACATTCAAACTACATGAGGAAGTACAGTTCAGTGACTTTTCCACTATTACCTTCATTTATTACCTTAATTGTTAACCTTATTATACCTTAATTTATTACCTCTTCCAACAATGGGTTATTTCAGGTTTATAGTCGTAGTATAAGTAGTTGGATAACTGAACAGATGTGTATATAGTTGGGAAGTTGTCAAAAATAATGTTCAAAACCTACTCAAAGCCACTTTAAGATCATGATCATACACCACTACAATGGATTATACAGAGACTCAAATGCAGCAAGTTTGGCTTTTGTCAAATATTGACAACATTACTCCAACCTCTGATGACATCTAGTCCAAAGAGTGGAGGTCATTTACAGTATTTCATGCAGGACTCTCAAATAAACAAGAGCTATAGGGAGGGAATCTGTTGACACTGGCTGGGTCTATGTGCAGTGTTGTAATATTTATTTATGTCAGAGATGCTCAACATAAAGTAAAAAGTGTTTTTTTTTTAAAGACAAGATCACTTTTCATCCACTGAAAATGTGATTCTTGATTATCAGCAGTAGAGCTGCAATGATTAGTCAATTAATGGATTAGTTGCCAACTATTAAATGAATCGCCAACTAGGACTGCAACTAATAACTAATATTTCCAAATACCAGCAGTCTATTTCAATTTTTAAAACATGAGTTTAAAAAAAGGAAAATGTTTGATTCAAAATCGAACAAATTACTGAGAGAGTGCACACAAGCTCTGTATTAGAGAATCCAGGCCCAAGACTTGTCGGACTAAAGTGACACTAGGACTACTTCTGCTTGTGACGCTTCATTGACAAGAGACTTCAAAAGCTCTGCCTTGCTTTAGGTTTGATGTAATATTTGAATGTACAGAGAATTGGATGTTCAAAAACATCCAATTCTAACATTAAAATCACAATTAGGTAAAAGTTTATCTGCAATCAGTTTGATATTTAATGAATACTGATACTTTCTGGTTCAGAGAAACCTTTTTGAATTCAAGACAATTTGACTAGAAAAGCAAAAAGGAAATATTTTGAGTGCGTTACTGTAAAGTGCATCAATAATTTACTTTGTGACATTGAATTGCAGCTTAACCAAATTATAAAATCTGCTAAAAACTACTCAGCTCTGTGACCAGTAACTCTACATTTCATCTCATGGTCTTCTCGTGAAAGCAAGCTTACATTATTAATTTCTAGTTGACATTGTGCATGTGTGATGTACCGTTTTGTGTATCTTTGTATTTTGTATTATGTGTCCTGTGTGCTTTTTGCTTTGTACCGTTTGTTGTTATATGTTTTAATTGTGACCTGCCTAAAGGACCACAGATGGAAATTAGCTAGAAGCTAACTCTGGCCCTCATAAAACACATAAATAAATCTTAAATTGGGAAGAACTAATGCTTATGACAAATAGAAAAACAAACAAACACAAATAGCAGACTATGGACCCATGTGGGACACCTATCAAGCAAACTGAAGGTCAAAATTGGATTTTTATACAGAAACAAGTGATGGTTCTCTTCTGCAAGTTGAAAGACCGTTACAAAAATCTACAATTCTGTCTGCACTTGATAAAGGTGAAGTTGTATATACAGTGTATGCATGCTTCTCTCTCCACCTGTATCTCTCTGCACTGCTCTTCATCACAGGTGATGCATTTCTCACCCACTATTACGTCTTATACTAAAAGGTGGGACGGTCCTCCTTAACAAACAGAAGGGAGCAGCATTGTTTATTTATAAGTCTCTACTGCAAAAACTGCTTAATTCCCTCTGCTCACATTTAAATACAGTACTTACAATGTCAGGTCACAGGACATTTTAACATTAGCTGAACCTCTTGTTCACAATAAACTTGGAAAAAAAGTGGATTTAAAATACTATGCTGTGTCCAAATGGGATGAGCTGCAAAAAAAAATGTGTAGTTACACTGTCTAATTTCACTTGAACATTTTAAAAAGGCTGTAATTATGTATTTGCAATCACAATTATAATCTGTTTTTTTTATGTGTGTGTGAATTATCTGTCCATCTGTCCCTGCTTGAACTGTATATATATGTTAGTGCTTGTACACAGGTCTCTCTTGAAAGTTTAAGAAAACATTAAAACAAAATAAATTATTATTATTTAAAAAGGTAAGGTAAGTTTCTATTTACCTTGTTCAACTAAGTGCTCTACAGGAATATTAACCACTGCATCACAAACACAACCATGCATGTTAGGCGACTAGTCGTCATACAGAGCAGAACTTGCACATAAAAAGCAGCGACTAAAGACGAAATTTAGCGTTAACTAACTCTAACTAAATACGAGGTGAAGCACAAATATCTAAGGAGTTAATTGACTGAGATATGTGATGTAGTGCACGGCAATTATTCGTTAAAAAAACACTATCAGTCCATCCAGAGTAACGTAACAGGGAGGCCCGAGTGTAAACAGTCACTACCAGCAGCAAGACGTTAGCGGCTAATTTTAAGTAACTTACTGACAGCAATGCCAGCGTTAATTTTTTAAAAATGTAACTGATTAAGGATTGAAATTCAGTTGAGAAATAAAACGACAGCGTTTAGAAATTGACTGAATTGCCGTGCACTTCACCGGAAAGGTGATCGCGATCAACTGCATTTGAATTAGCTAAAAGTGAGCTAGCTTACGCGTTAGCTCCTGCAAGTTAGCAAAGCTACTCACATTTCTTAAGCCACTTCATCCAGTATCGAACGATAAGGCCGTGGTGCTTTTTGTTTTCAATGCACCAGCCTGAAAGTCCCTGTATCGACTCCATAGTATTGGATATTCCTTGAAACCGCCGGTCCAAAGACGCTTCCAGAGCAGCGTTGGAGCTGCGGGCTCCAGAACCGGCCGCCATCTTTCCCTGTTGTCTTTTCGCAGGCTGGTGATGAAGATGAAGAAGCTAACGTAATGAGGACGACTCCGGAGGGAAACACGCCCCCCATGTATAAAGCTGAACTCAGCTACGGGGTTGAGGGGGAAAGTTAAAAATCCTCTGCAGACATGTATCAAGACTACACAGATACTCTGCCTGGAACAAAATGATGTGTCTGATGTGGTTTTAACGTATTAAAATCTCTAATATGTCATGATTCTCCCTCTTCCCTTCAAAAAAAAAATCAGAAAACCAGAATCTATAAATATTCAAATATTGTTCATTTCAAAAGCTGGACACAAGATGTACTTCACTGTTAAGTTTAATTTTCAGTGTTTGTGCACCGGAGGCTTCATCATCACAAATACGCTGGACATCCACTCATCCAATGATCATGGTCATCAATCCAAACGCAAATTGAGCCATAACATTTTTTTTTAAATGTAAATTTCAATATTATTCATTTTTATTTAATTTTTGTGCAGATTTTCAATTGTTATGCACCATAACACCGAGGTGAATTCCTTGTATGTGCAAACCTGCTTGGCAAATAAACCTGTTTCTGATTCTGATATAAACCAAATGACCAGTTTCTTTCCAAAAAGCGAGTAAATACAAGAATATTTACATGTAAACGAGTCCTAGACTAAGCAATGAAAACACATTTTTTTCTTCACAGATTAATTTAAAAAAAAAAAAAAAAAAAACTAAATCCTGGAGTAATGAACAAAGTCATCAACCAAAAAACAAAATATTTCAACTTTCAGCTTGTGGAAGCTTCCAATTTCTCACTCTACCAAAAACAACATATAAACTTAAATTACAAACTCTGTCTTCATCAAGCACTATCAACATCCACTTTATTTAATCCTCCATTCAACATCAATGACCAAAGCACAAAATATGTGGGATACTCCTCCATTCCTCCACACTCAGCTGACATCCTGATGAAATCTGTTAATCTATTGAACCATTCTTCAGTCCAGGCTTTAAAACCAACCATCTTACAACACAATAACCTCTATAAACATGTTAATAATTCTTCTTAGTTTCCACATACTGGTATTAACTTGGAGACCATGCTCACTTCTGTAAACCTATGCTATAGGACACTAAATGAATCATTTAGATGTATATTACAGATTTTTAGTGGAGGGAGACCTTAAATCGAACTGACAGAGAAGACAGACACAAATCTTTTAAAGTTTCTTCTTTTTATTTAAGGCTGTGACTGAAATGTTACAGAGAAATATAGCTACAAGTGAGTCAAAGATTTGTCTTTCCTCCAAAAACAAAAAAACATGGATTTCGGAGCTTGCCATATGAACACAATAACTCGTATAATGTTATAACATTACTCAGATATCTTTTCAGGTTGACTGTAAATGTGTTAGCACAATAGAAGTGCAGCCATTCTTCACTGATGGAGTGGGCTTTTATTAACTGCTTGACTCAAACAGGGGTTTATTATCAGTGTACATGGGGGTTTCATCACAAAACTTAAGCCATAACATAATCTGACGCCATTTCTCATCATCACATGAAGCCTCAGGTAAGTGATCTACATCACACAGTGCAATCTGTCAGGTTGTATTCAATAATAGATAGCAAAATATCTGACAGAATACCCTTCCACCAAAGAGATGAACACTGACACAGGCATACACACATACCGCCCTACACATAACACATACACACCCTGATCTGTCACACTTTCTCACACGCGCACACACACACACATCCACACAGGTTTATTGTTCCTCTTTTTCTATGTTCAAGTCTCTTGATTAAATCTGTCCGTCCCACAGCTGAAGTGAGCCAGTCAGCAGGAAGGTACGGCTGGCTGTGAGGCTGTGGGTCTGGGGGCTTGTTGGAAGGGGTTGGGGGGTACAAGACTGACTGAAACTAGGAGCTCTACAGGCAGGTTTCAGTCATCTGTGGTATCCAACACGCTCTGACTGAGAGCAAGATCCCAGTAGTGTTCTGTGCCGTGTTTCTTGAAATGTTCCCGGGCCATGCTCTCAGTGGGGCACTGCTTGAACTTCATCTCCCCAAAACTACGTTCTTTAGCTGTGCCCTGGAGAACCAAGAGGAATTATTAGACTTGAATGAACTCACAGACAAAACAACATTATCCAGATAAGTGTTAATATATTTGGCTAACAACATGATTATGCAGATACTCACCTCCCAAATCAACCAACACTTGTTGTTCCTCTTTGTATCATCATCACCATCCGGATCTAATTAAAAATCAATAGTAAGGAGTTTAGTATTCATGAAATAAGCACCAAGATAAACTAGAACAAAAGACTCAAGCATTAAGTCACTCTTACCGTCTCTTTTAGAGTTATGTTCCTCCCATTTGATTCTGTGTAACATCAGCCTCTTGAACTTTTTCTGGGATTTGGGGCCTAAAATAAGAGGGAGAAATTCAGTTACAGAATACTTTTGAAAGACTGCTTATCCAACCATAATATTTTTTAATCAAGGGCTAGCAAAGAAGCCAAACAATGGTAGAACTTAATTCCCTTAAAAAGGACCAGTGTGTAAAATTTAGTGGCATCTAATCATAATTATGTTTTAATTAGTGTATAATCACCTGAAAATAAGAATCTTTGTGAGTTTTTTTTTTATCCTTACAATGAGCCCTTGATATCTACATAGGGAGTGGGTCCCCTGCCACAGAGGCTACCATGATGCACTGCAATGTTGCTAGAGTAGCCCAGAACTGACAAACAAAACACTGGCTATGGAGAGGAACTTTCAGGGTTTTTGAGTTTCATGGCCACCATAGGTTCTCCTACATGCTTGGAAGGGGAGGGTGAGGGAAGGTGTATTCATTTGGTTGCTATCTGCAAACTCACCACTAGATGCCACTAAATCTTACACACTGGTCCTTTAAAATTAATATCAAGACTTGTAAAAGGTGCAACTATTAAGTATTTATTATATTTGCATATAAAGGGACAGTTGTGGCCTAAAGGTTAGAGAAGCAAAATCGTGACAAGAGGTTCGCTGGTTCAATACCCTGGACCACAGACACTTTTCTCCTCACAGCAAATGTTTATTACAACTCACATCATTATAAAAAAAAAAAAAAAAGGTATCAACTGTGGCAAATGAAACCAAAAAAATATTCTATTGTGTGAATTGACAGGCTAGAATTGGCAACAATGCAGTTGCTACAGTAAGCTTGAGAATCATTTTCCTATACACATGTCAGTTTTATCCTTACCTCCCTCCACCACAACAAGGTTGACATCTTTGTGGAGAACTACTGTGCCAGTCAGGTACAGCTGGTTGGCATTAGCCTCCACTTTAAACTTCTTAGCAGGATTTTGCAGGTTACGGATCCTGTATGGGGAGGGTACAGTGCTTAAATTAGACACAATTCCAAGTTGCTATACAAACATACAATACAGGACATTTGAACTACAGTATGTGATCTCTCCCTGCAATACAAACCTGTACACTGCGATAGAAACACCATTAGTGAGGTCTTCTTTTAACTTCTTGACCTTCTTCTCCTTCCTCTGCTCTGCTGTGAGCTTGCGAGCTGCATTAGCCTCCTCATGAGCCCTGCAGGGAGGGGGACACAGTTAGAAAGTCCATTAAGAAAGCATTTGTTTTCCATGGATTATCATTCAACATGTTGAATGGGAAAATTCAGAATGGTGCAAGCAATGTAGAGGTTGAATGTGTTACTAACTTCTGTCTCTTGGCCATCTGCGCTCTGACATGAGCCTCTACTTTTGTAGGGTCCTGAACCGCCTCCGTCCCCAACACTCTCATCAGGTTGGAGATGCGTACTGAGAAAATTTAAGCAAACATTAAATACATTCTGTTTAATCTTGCATTGCAGTAATTTGGAATAACAGTTTTTGTGTGTGGGGCTACCTTTGGGTTCTGGTGGAGGCATCAGTCCAAGACGGACCTTTTCTTGCACTTCTTTTTGGCCTTCCCGGCGTGTCTGTCTTCTCAGTTTCTTCTGTTCTTTCTTTGTCAGGTAAACACCCAGTGTTACTGGTTTATCTGTGTCAACTGAAGGTAGAAACACAAATATAATCATTCTAGCAAATTATTATGCTGGTAATGAAAGAAATACCATTATTGTTACATTATAACACGATTTGAACGACCAAAAAAAAGATTTCAATGGAAACTTGAACATCTAGTATTCAATGACAACGAGGCATCTGCTAAGAAAGACTGTGAGACAATTAAAAGCTCTGGAAAAGCTACTAATTAGAGATTGTTGTGTCAAAAGATCAGCTCAGGACTTAGGCCCTATTCACACCTGGCATTAACATACATCTTGGATGATCCAGTCACAAGTGGAGGCTACATTTGCTGTTCTTCCTCATAGTATTTTCTGCAACTAAGCAACCAACCAACCAAAGAGTAGACAATCTGCTTCCTGTTTACACCAGCACACACATGCCGAGTGTATGTGAATAGTCATGTGATATAGCGTTTAGTATGGAAGGAGATTATTTCTGAAATGGTGCTATAACACGTGTGTGGACAGAGATCATTTTTGTTTTAAAATTAAAATGTTTTAATGTGAACACAGTCTAAATACGTCAGTTCGCACCTGGTATTAGAATGCAGTGCAGCAGAGAGCTGAAATGAAACAAGTGCACATAAGGTTTTAGGTAATAGTCTCTATTACGTTTTGCTGTCATTTATGGTCATGCTTGGTTTATTCTCTTCTCTATGTTTCTTTGAGGGCAGGACTCAGTCCCTCTAACTCCATGCACACACAAAGTGGAGACAGACAACAACAACAACTATACTTGTTATGTTACTGTTAGTGCAATAAAAGCTTTTTAAAAAAGCCAATAACAGTAATTTATTAATGTAATCTGCACAAATGGTGCAATGGACAGATGACAGCGGGGGGTGTCAGTTGAGTAGGTCTTTCAGTGTGGCCACACTGTGTACACACTGCTTAAAGAATCATCTGTCAATGCCATCAGTCAGTGGTCACCAGCTTCCTGACAGGCAGGAAACAGAAAGCTGGGGGGAGTCACTTCTGGTATACAGTCAGCTCTGGTGGTCCCCAGGGATGTGTCTTCTCCCCACTGCTCTATTTCCTCTACACTGACAACTGCACCACCAAGGACTCAGCTGTTAAACTCCTTCAGTTTACAGACGACACTACTGTCATCAGAGTCAAAGATGGCAACAAGTCAGCAGATCACCGGGAGGTTGAACAGCTAGTGCTCTGATGCATCAACTCCATCCTCCAAAAGGCCGAACAGAGAATGTACTTTCTGCGGCAACTGGTGAAATATAGTCTGCCACAGTAGCTGCTGAGCCAATCCTACACACGTGCACATCAATCACAGTCTGGTTCGGAGCAGCCAAAAAACAGGACAGGAACAGACTGCAGTGAACAGTTAGGACAGTAGAGAGAAAAAAAAAAAAAAAAAAAAAAAAAAAAAAAAAAAAAATCACTGACACTCCTATGCCCACCCTCCAGGATGTGTACTCATCAAAAACCAGAAAACAGGCAGGGAAAATCATTACAGATTCCTCACACGCTGGACACAACCTTTTTAAACTCCTCCCCTCCAGTAGGTGCTACATAACCCTGTACCCCAAAACTACCAGACACAAGAGCAGTTTCTTTCCTCATGCCATCACAGTCAAATAGCCGACCAGTATCATCTGCTATGCCATAACTATTCGTTTCTTCAGATATTAATTACACCGTCCTTCACATCTACAAATAGTGCAATGTATAAAATACTCATTACAATTTCATTCCCACATGTGATGCACATTATTGTTGTTTGCGCTGCAGCACCCACGTACTGTGTACATTGTTTTTCATTATTGCTTGTGTATTGTCTGTAAATAATATGTATGTTGTCTGTAAAGCTTGAGAGACACCAACAGCCAGAACCAAATTCCTTGTGTGTTAACCAACTTATAAAACAAACACATAAAGCCTATAAATTCCATTCTTATTAATTAAGCATGCATCCAACACACCATGAAACGAGACTACCTGAGCACTATATGTAAATGTTATATTCCATTTCAGTAGGCATTTTCACTGCCTAATGAAAATTCCTTAAAGACACCTACTTCTGAAGCAATTTTAACAATGTGCAGATGATTTATTTGACGTTATTTATAGACTTACCTGGGGGGCTAATTTGAGCAGGATGTTCTACCAGGTTGGTCACACCAAAGAGCACCAACTCTTCAAATTTTGTTTCTGGAGTTCTTCATAGGATAAGAAGAAAAACATGTCAGATAACTACAGTACAATCAGAAAAACAAAAAAATCCAACAATTTGTTTATATGGCATTATCATTTGTGCCATGAAGACTGTGGTATTTATTCTAGCAGTGAAAACCAGACAAAGGATGGTTTTGATATTTAACCCAACAGATTACTCAAATATTTTATATAGTCATGTGTTAACTGTAGTTTCTTACATTTCTACGTTGGTGGGCAGGATGTAAGAATCCCACCATTCGATGCTGGGCACCTCAAATTCTCCAATCTCCTTCTTGGGGGCAATCAGGGCTAGCTTGGTGGAGGCCTGGATTCCAGTCTTCTTAGCTGCCTGGGCAATCTCACACTGTAACCTATCCAACTGGGCCTGATTGAGATTTTTAAAAAAAAAACAACAAAAAAACAATCAATGCGGGGGGGGGGGGACAAAAACAAAGTTCTGAACCATCCAACAACCAGATTGAGACAAGTGCTGACATGACACTTTTATGAATTATGTCCAACCTTTGTTCTAATTCTTTGAGCAATCTTCTCAAATCGCCCCTGTTCGTGGAATTTGAAGCTCTTGCGAGTGCGCTGAGCGGCTGCTATAGACAGACGTTGGTCAAAGTAAGAAGTGGACTCCAAGTCCTCCCCTGGCTTCTCCTTCAGCTGCTGTCGGAACTGCTCTCTCTTTACTGCTCGAATGTTAGCTACACAGAGAGAGGAAAATAAAGCGGTGAACACAAGGAACAAGGAAATAAGATTGTATATGTGTGTATGTACATGTATTAAACCACTGAATACGTACCTTTTAGTGTGGGCATGCGATGTGTGAGTTCAACCTCTTTGCCACTGGCATCCACAGTTCTTCCCTTCTCATCCAGAATAAGAGGCGTAGGCTTATTCACCTCCTTGACTTCCACTTTCCTGTAGAGGCACACGCATGAAAAGCTGTACATTTTCACATTGCCACATGAAGAAACAGACATCACCCTGTTCTATTTTGATGTCATGTCTTTAGATTTTAAAAGCCCATTACTCACGGTGGAGCAATTCCCATGGCATGCAGGTTAGCTAGTGCCACTAGGTTGTGAGGTCCAGTGTTCCCCAGGGCTCCGAGGATCCCAGGTTTCATGGACAACTGGGACTGGATGCGGGCCTGTAGCTCAGCAGCCTTGCGAGCCTTCTCGATGGCATCATTCATGAAGCTAGCCGCCTGGGAGGGAGCGATAGATGAGCCACCACCTGCAGCTGCAGCAGCAGGAGTGCCAAGAAGCCGCGATGCTGGAGGGGTGTCCAGCTGTGACTGTGGCATCCGCTGAAGTCGAGAAGAAACAAGAGCGGTGTGAATGGACTGTCTGAAATGACTGATATTTGGTATTCATTATGAACAAACATAAACATTTGAAAAAAATAATAATCTTATTACTTGTGTTGCAGGGACTGAAGAGGCAAAGCTCAGCTGTTTTTTCCTCTCTTCTATCTGTCTTGTGGCTGCTTCCATCATCTGTTTGATCTAATAATACAGAAAACTGGTTAGTAAATGCATAATAAGAACCTCAATACGGTCTTAATTCTTATTGACAAAGCAAGTACACAGTATACATGTACTGCACTCATGGGTAGGCAGTTATCTCATACCTGCATTTTGGTGAGCATGCCAGGGCTCTCTGGAGGTCCAGGTATGACTTCTGGCTCCTCCACCTCCTCAAAACGAGGGACTCGTTTCCGCTTTGCAGCTGCCCCATCTCCTGAGTCCAGAGCCTCTTGCACTGCAACTGATTCAGCCTCATCACCGAAAACATCCTGAGACCAATCAGCCAAACAGAAAACACCAATCAATATCACATGTCATTATTATGCCAAACATGTGTGTTTACACTGAGTTTAAGAACATAATTAAGTGATTATCTAATATGATTTTCAGTGTTTGTTGATAATTTCCACAGTTTGTAAACTAGTTTTGTAGAATTATCTGACTGATTAAATGCATGCACTAAAGACATTGTACTCTTGACTTTATCTTATCACTTATGTATGTTTGTGTATATATTTAGTCACTGTAATCTATGATGTAAAATGATAAGGAATTATAAAGATCGAGTTATCTAGGTGTTTGTTTACCTTCAGCTCTCTCTTGCGGTGCTTTTCTCCAGCTCCTTTGTTGCCACGAGCACTGCGGCTCTCCTCCAGCGCTTCAAAAAGACGCTCCACAAAACCTCCAGCTGACTCATCAAGGAAGGGACGCAGCTGGTCTGAAGGGAAACGAACATCAAATAATCAAAAACTCCATTGATCACTGCCACAATAAAATAATCTTTTAATCTCATTACAGAGTGCTTTTATGTGCACTGAAATAACATGATCACTGTCATTAAGATTCAGCTGATATCTACATGATTCACACCAACCTGACTTCTACAATAACATGAGTGATGTCTTTTTGGAAGTCAGTGCCTGACATTTAGGTTTGCGTCCAGAGGGAACAAGCAATCACACTGACGACAAGTTCTATCACAGTATTAAATGTAGCATGAACAGCCCTTTGCTCTTGCTCAGATATTATTACCTCAACTCACGTCCGATCTGATAACTAAAATCATGTTAAGAGGATCAGGAAAATGTGATAACACATATAAAAGATTTTGTTATCACATGCAAGTGTCCCTGATCTGTTCAATAAAGATTGTGGTGTGTCTACAGCATTAAAATAATAGCTCAATCTGATGATTTACCCAAGAAATTAGACAACTTTTTTTAAAAGGTTGTACCTAAAGTTTAGATACCAAATAGTGACTGCAACCTTTAGCTTTGACTCTACAGTCAAGAACAGAAGTTATCATTTCTGTTTAGCAGTGTTCCTACTGATTAAATGAAATGTGGGGAAGGAAGTGTTGCACATTTGTAGCCACATGAGCCATGTAATCTTACATTTACATTCTGTCATTTGGCAGATGCTTTCATCCAAAGCGAGGTCAGACAATCCATCAGGTCTTATATCAAATATTGATGTATCAGGATTCAAAACACTATATTTCAACTGTGCAAAAGAAAGTTACCTGTGGTCTTCCTTTTGTCGAGTCCCTTTCCAACACAGTGCAAAGCTGCAGTAACCACAGTGGGCTCCGAGAAACCCAGCACCTTCTTCACTGTGCGCTCCACCCACGGCCTCAACTCCTCCACCTCCCTCTTAGGAAGAGACATCCTCTGATCTGCAGGACAGCAAGCAATTTATTACATGTTCATCAACACATAAGTTTGTTTTTTGTATGATTATTCTGGTTTTGTTTGTTTGATTGAGTGTGTAAAGTTACTGCATGTATTTTAACCAGTCTTGCCATCTTACCCCTTTTCCCCTTAGAGAACTACAACGTAAGTAAGCTTTTATCTTTGTGTTGAGTGACTAGAGTCTTGTATGTTCCTTCATTATTGTCAAATAAATCTGTCTGTCTAATGAACCAGTCCATTACTGTGTTTCCTCTGTATTCATTTAGCAGCGGTGCGCCACCACAGCAATAACGTTGCCACCACTGCAAGAGATAATGTTAAATCAAAATTAAGACTATAATTTAGCCTTACTGTTATCTAAAGCTAAAGTGTAATCCAGATGCTTTATGAGTAGTGATTAAAATACTTTTTAACACTAGGTCCTCAACTTTAGACAATAGTTAGATCCAAACACTTAAGCAGATATGAGATAAAACTAAAAATTACCCAGAGCACCAAAGCTGTATTAAAATTACAGAGGAATCACTGCTATCACCTACATAGCTCATGATAACAACAGCCTCTGTCAGTCATTGAAGCCGTGTTAGCCTCAGCAACACAAACACAAACCAGCTACTTACTCTCTCTCTAGCACACACAAAGACACAATCAGTCCAAAACCTGCCGGTGCTTGTCAAAATGGCAGATTTTATGTTACATTGCTTAACACATTTGCTAACCAGAGGTAACGTACAAGGTAAAAAACCCAATCACATCCGCCAAAACTCCCGGGTCGCATGCTAACTAACGTTAGCACACATCCAGTAAGCGAGCTACCAACAACAGCGAATAACTGCGCTGTTAAGCTTACAAACCTTCAAATTCTCCTTTTATCCGATGTCAGATCACTTACGGTGCAGAAGTCGTGCCAAAACAATCCAATTTAGAAAAGCATTGTACACTGTAATGGCTTAGTTTTCTCTTACCTCTGTGAAACTTTTCTGTTTTAGTCGCGCCGTTCACACGACGTTTCTGTACCAAGACCCGGAAGAGGAACTAAAAGCTTCTTCTTCTTATTGGCAGTTAGACTGCGCGGTTTCTGCCCGTTGTTTCCACCTAGCTGCAACGAGAGGAACTGCACTGTTTGTCTCTCCCTCAAGGTAACACCTATCTCTGAAAACTACAATGAAAAGTCAGCTATGTTTTAAGGTTAGTATTTATGCATCCCATATATAGAGACAGTCGACAAATTAAAGGACGACTCAATATCAAGTGTCTTAGTAAGGTGTTTAGCCACCATAGTGCCGCCAGAACAGCTTCAATGTGCCTTGGCATTAATTCTACAAGTCTCTGAACTCTTCTGGAGGGATGAACACCATTCTTCCAAAAGATATTCCCTCATTTCGTGTTTAGATGATGATGGTGGAGAGTGCTGTCCAACATGTTGGTCCAAAATTTCCCATAGGAGTTCAATGGAGTTGACATCTGGTGACTGTGAAGGCCATGTCATGTGATTCAAATCATTTTCATACTCATCAAACCATTCAGTGACCCCTCTTGCCCTATGAATCAGGGCATTGTCATCCTGGAAGAGACAACTCCCATTAGGATAGAAGTGTTTCATTAAAGGTTAAAGATGATCAATCAGAACAACTTTGTATTGATTTACAGTGAAGCTAAGGGAACAAGTGGACCCAAACCATGCCAATGAAATGCCCCCAACAGTATAACAGAGCCATCATATCCCCTCATTGTAGGGATCAAGCATTGAAAGTTCCTGTCTGGTACAGCACTGAGACTGTTCTACTTATGAGTGAACAATGATCTCCTCCATGCTTCTGGTGAAGGGTCTGCCCTGATTTTACTTGACTTAAGTTCTGTATTTGATACAGTAGATCATATTATCTTAATTTGTCATCTAAGAGATATTGTAGGAGTTGCAGACACTGCTCTCGAGTAGTTCATCTCTTACCTCTCAAACAGCTTACAGTTATTCTTCATCTACTGCCACTATGAACTATGGAATACCTCAAGGCTCTGTCCTAGGCCCCCTTTTATTCTGTATCTTTCTGCTTCCACTTGGCAGAATAATACATAAACATAAGATCTCTTTTCATTGCTATGCAGATGACACGCAACTTTATGTGTCTGTAAAACCAGGTTCCACCAGCATCCTGGCTTCCTTAAAGAACTGTCCAATGGATATCAAGTGTTGGATGTCTAATAATTTCTTCTATCTCAATGAAGAAAAATAATCTTATTTGTGTCATTAAACACATGAGATTTAAATGATACATGTGTTAACCTGCCCCCCTCTTTTAAGCCTAGTGCCAGAAATTTATCTTTGATTCCAGTTTTTGATGTCAATAAGGTAGTTCAGTCTTGTTTTATCAACTTCGAATTGTTTAAAAAATCTGATCATTTCTATCATTGTCTGACTTAGAGAAAGTTATTCATGCTTTCATTTGCTCAAGAACTGATTACTTTAATTCACTGTTTACTTGTTTGAATGGTTAAGCATACTCATGCCTTCAAGTTTTCAGAAAGCTACAGTCAGACTGTAGCAGTCAGAACTGGAAAAAAACAAGATAGACCACATAATCCACATTTTAGCCTTTTTGTATCAGCTTCCATTTAATTTCACAATTGACTTTAAGGTTTTCCTCATTACTTTTAACTTTACTTTACTCAACAAAACTCTGTTAACAGTCCCCTGAGCTAGACTTAAAACTAAACCAGACTGTGCTTTTGCTGTCAGGGTCCCAAAACTCTGAAAAAAGTCCTCCTGTTGAAATTCTTCTTGTGACCCCACTGACTTCCATTAAATTAGTATTTTTCCTTGTATTGTTTTGCTTTGTGTTTTTGGCATTTTTTGTAAAGCACTTTGTAACACTGTTTTGGAAAGTGTCATACAAATAAAGGTTATTATAACAACATTGACCATTTAAAATAGGTTTTACATAGGTTTTAACTTTATAATAGAACTGGGTATAACAGTTGGTACTTTCCTTTCATGCTAATGCAAAACAAAGCTAGTACAAAATGTTTTCATGTAAAAAAAAAAAAAAGAGAGAGAGAGAGTGAGAGAGAGACAAAAAAGTTAATTAGGTATTTTTTCAAACACTGTAGAACTTTAATCACAGGAGAAAACAAGTTTCAATTGGTTGTTGTCCTCTTTTATAACCAGTGGTGCAAGAACTGACGTTAAGTATTCAGATCTTTTGTCACCTAACTAACTAACTTATTGTTCTTTCTCTGAAATGTAAAAGTATAACTCAATACTCAAACAAACAAAATACTTAAATAAAGTAAAAGTTCCACCACTGCAGGTGTTAACACAGCAACTAGACTGTAACTGCACAAGAGGAGTGGGCTATAAACATTAACAAAGTTAAAGAAAATAATTAAAAGCCCTTGAAACACATACAGAACTGTCCAAAGTCAAGAATAAACTTTTGTGGTCAAGTGTAAAACCAGGGAGGGAAGTGTAAAAAACAACAATAACACATAATATACATTAAAAGATAAGATAAGTTGTGTTATTTCAAATGTAAAAATAATACAGTTAAAATAAACATTTTAATATATATATCCTATATCCTATATAGGATATATATATCCTATATATATATATATATATATATATATATATATATATATATATATATATATATATATATATATATATAAGAAATATATATATATATATACTATATTAGTCTGAGGCCTCAGACTATATTAGTCTGAGGCAACATTGATCCATCAAATCTAAGTAGAAAGACATTTGATGCATTTCTATTTTTTGAATTTCTCATGGTCATTACTGGACCTTCTACTTTTTCCTCAGCTTTGATTAATTTATTAAGGCATTGAGTTTTTTTTACAGCCAGCCAAAGCTGTTCATGTTGAATGACCAAATTTGGCATTAACAAACTCCTATAGCACAGCACAAGGAGCTGATGTGAATCAATAATTATTATTTTTGTTTATTTGATTCTAATTATCAATAATGTCAAATTAGTTTCCCTAATCTTTTTTAACAGTGTTTGTTTGGACTGTACCACAAACTGATATATTGAATTCATTTCAGTTCAATTTAAAAAGCTCAATAGCCCATTAAACAGAAAATGAAAAGATAAGATACAAGATCAGTCTGATTACTTTCTTTTTCCAGTTGCCTCCTTACAAGTAATGGCTCAAGTCTTGGTTTACATGTTAAAACTACAACTTACCCCATCTCATTTTGTCAGTACTGAGTCAAGAGTGAAACATTGCTTAATTATTGCTTAACTAACCACTTAGACTAGTCATGAACCCAGTGCCCTGGTAAATACGTTATCAGGTGATCTCCGTTTCCTTCCACTGTAGTCCCACCCCCTCATTTTTTTCTCTATCCTTGCATGATGTGGGTCAACTGAGTGCATTTGTAGTAGTGTGAGCATGAATGCAGTAGTGTGCCTGAGGCTACACCAGTCTGCCATATCTCCTCCTCTCTTTACAATGGTTTCACTCACAGTGCTAACTTTGTGTATGATCATCCAGTGTTGGTATATGCCGTATACAGGATATTAAGGTATCCTGGGTGATATTAGGTCAGAGCTCAATTAAAGCTTTTACATCGTTTGTAGTACTAAACATGTCCCCCAACAGCCCAAATCAGCACTGTTTGAGTTTGGTATCTAAAAGGACGTGTTAAAGCTTACACAAAACATCTCATTGAAACCACAAAATAATAAGAGGAAATTTGAGACTTCCATTGTATGTTTGTTTTTGTTTTCTTTTTCAATGCTGAAATGTGAGCTTTTTCCACAACCACAAGGCCCTTTGTGTGTAGAAACAGTACTTTGAATAAAGTTCACTCGGTGACCTTTCACTGTGCAGAATCAAAATGGCACAAGGAAATAGACTAAACATTGTACACATACACATATACATGATCTATTTTCATTATGTGAGAAAAGAGTGAAAAATGTCAATCCACAATTTCACAGTTTCCTAGAGCCCAAAGGGACAGTTAGTCAAGACAACATACTTGGTGACAAGCAGTTAGCACATGAATGGATTAGTTGATCGACAGAAAATTAATTTGCAACTACTTTGACAATTGATTTATTGTTTAAGTGATTTTTTTAAAAGCAAAAACAGAAAAATCATTGGTAGTTTGTAAAGGCCATATTTTTGGTATTTGCTGACATTCAATAGAGCAAACAATTAAGCATTCAATCAAAAAAATAATCAATAGATTAATAAATAATGAAAATAACTGTTAGTCACAGCCCTTGTTATATCCTCAGATTGATTTTTATGTTCTATCGATAGTCCTGAACACAAAAATATTTACAATTTACAATAATACAAAAAAAAGTAGCAAATTCTCACATTTACAAGGGTTGAATTGGGGAGTGTTTGGTATTTTTGCTGGAAAAAGTAAATTAAAACAATTATCAACATTAGTGTAGATCCATTTTCTGTAGACTGACCAATCACTTCAGCACTATATGAAACAGTAATTTCAAGACTGACTTATAAATCTGGTCTGTTCGGTCTGGTAATTCACTCTGTGATTTCAACCTCAATTTTGGTCAAACAACCTAGTTAAATGTCTGCATGACATTTACAGGAGTGCCTCTTTAATGTGGTTTTAATTAAATGATCAGTGTGCAAGTAAACAACACACACACACTCATTCACTCACATTTGCCCATCCACCACCCGTGATCAACCTGAATTCCTCGTTGGCACCTCACATGTGCTGTTTGTCCCCCCTCCACCACCCACTCCCCTCCTCACTCACTAGCCAACTCTATTATGTAATGACACCTCAGCACATAATATGACAATACCACAGATATTTCTATACAGCTACACATAGAAAAACAAAACAAAACACACACACACAAGCCCACAGAGACACACACACAAGCTCACATGGACACATACACAAGCTATTACTCACACTGGCAAACACAGTGCCTAAAATGAGCGTAATACAGCATCATGGGGTCGTGTAGAGAGAGCTGTATGAATTATTCTATTATATTACTATAATGCCAAGTATTTAGTCTGCAGCTAATCCTCGTCCAATATCGGCAATGCACTCATTGTTGAGACTTTAACAAGTATATCTTTTCATTTCTCACAATGTTCTTAACATAATAAATCATAACATGATGTCAGCTGTTTATTAATGTGCATAACTGCTATGCAATGAATATTACATAAGTATATAATTTATTATTTTAGTAAAGATATTTCCTTACGTTCCTTCACACATGCTTTTTGATTCATCAAGTGTGTGGTTATGGTATATTTCATCATGCTGACCCAGTTTTATTTCATTGTATCTGACAGGGGTCGTAAATCATCTTGGAAGACACTATCTCAGGGGACTCTGCTGTCTTTACTTCACACATGGGCTGCTCGGACCTCAGCGCGGGTGCACGTGCATGTACTAAATCCCAAGTCGTCTACTGAGAGTGTGAGCTTTTATCTCTCACTTTTTTTCTATCTCATTCATAACCCCTTTTTGTTTGCAAACTCTGCCTTCTTTACACACCTTCCTTTTTCCTGTCCTCAGTATATTCTATGCGGTGTTTCCCTTTCACTCATTGTACTTGAATAATGGTTGAAGCTAGATTGGATCAGCCAGAGGGATGATTTGTCAAACTCTCATGAGATTTGTACATGCTGTGTTTCCTCATTTTGCCCATAACCCTAACATGAACCCTAACCCTAACCATAACCCTTTGCGCACTTGCAATTGATCGATCCATCCTAACCTAACACCTTGAATAATTCAGAAGGTGTGTAAGATGACGTCATCGCAAGCAAGGCTCCCAAGAACACATCCAGGCCAAAGAAACTGATGAGGATGTTATTTGCCTGTAGCTGGGCTGTGCCCCAAATATCACACACAATGTCATGAGATACACGTGCGTCCTTGAAAATGTAGTCCTGCTATCTATGCCTTTACTGTGTCCCCTATTGGTGACATCATGGTGATGGGGACCACAGATGGTTGGCATAGCAGCTTCTTCAACCTCACACACACACACCAAGGCCCGTCATCTCTGTAAGCTCCAGCAAGGCAGAAATGACTGCGAAGTAGCTCTGATTTCCATTGCAGGGCTGGCCCCTGTGCAATTTTAATGAGCATCAAGGCTGTTTTGGGACTAGTCGGCACTAAAACCCCCTGAGGACTTTGGGTGAGTAAGAGCATGTGTATGCGTGTGTGAGTGTGCTCCTACCATGTCTTTATGTTTGTATGTGCATGTGAGGCTATGTGCGCAGTTGTAAAGTCACAAGAGTGGCTTCACCTCACGTGAGTTTTACTGGAGTGCAGCGGATGAATTATGGGGGGAGGGGATTTTAGAATAAGTGAATAAGCACCTCATTGTGCCATTCCCCGCATTACGCTACTGTCTCACATGCAGAGGAAGCGGACAGACACCCTTAAATCATTAACTTGTTCAAACCAATAAAGGGATGTGGGACCACAATTTAAACCTACACAACAAGGGATAAGAGGAGCAGTAAGTTCATTATGTGTCCCAATCCTATTGATGCACGGACACACATGCTCAATTAATCCAACACATGCTTTTGGATTCGCAGAGAAGTGAAAACAACTGAACACATAAATCATGTTTTTACTAAACCATCTGCTGAATATTTGTTATAATATAAACTATTACAAAATACAGTATGTTAAATTGGCTGTATTGTAGTATGGGGGTTAAACTTTTTTTTAAACCAAATTGTTAAGAGGTAAAATGAAAAACACAAAACAAATGTATGGTGTTAATGAAAAAAAAAGAAATTACATTAAAAAAACAACTGGGAAAAACAACAAATGTCCTTGATGCTCCCCAAAAGTGAAGTGAGGTCAGGTCTCCTTCCCGTGCCCTCCATACATCCTCTTCCTGTCCTTTTCCTCTTGCCCCTAGTTTCCTTCTTCCAGAGGAGAAAGGGGGGAGTAGCGGCAAGGGGGAGGGAGTTGGAGGGCAAGGGCTTCTCTGCTAAAAACTGCATGGATACAAGGGGGGGCCAAGAGGGAGGGAGGCAAAGGGGAGGAGGGAGGGAGGGCGGTCTCTGTTGTTGTAATGTAGCACAGTCAGTGTGTCAGAGACAGGCCCATCACAAAATCAACCAGTCAGTGTGTCAGAGCATGCGGTGGGGGAGTGGCACACGTGTGTGTATTTCTGTTTATGAGTCTGGGTAAGTTTGTGTTTGTGTGTGTGCATGTGTGTACGTGCGCCATGGCTGATTTCATCCTGTCTGAGCAGGGAGAAATCAAACCACACCCTCTTAAAATTTGCCACTCTCGTGCCCATGTGCAGGCAGTATCCATGGATGTGATGCTGGAGTGGAGAGAAAATGGTTTCAGCATTGTTGTGTCAAGAATTTGAGCTAAATTATAACTAAATATATGAAATTATATCTGCAACTAACAATTATTTAAATTAATGATTAGACTGACAATTATTTTATCAATTAATTGATTTATTGTTTAGTTTATAAAATGTCAGAATTAATTAAATTTCCCCAAGCTCGAGTTGATGTCTACAAATATCTTCTTTTGTCTGACCAGCATTCCCAAATTGAAAAGATATTCAGATTACAGTGAAAAGAGAAAAGCTAATCCTCACATTGGAGATGACGGAGCCAGAAAATATTATTGCTTAAAAAATAGATTTTTGATTATCAGAATAGTTGCTGATTTTCTTAACTTTTTAATTGTAGTTCTATTTGAAACAATTTTCTACTAATACTACATGAGTTTCACAAATGATTCATATTCTAGTGTAAAAAATTAACAGTCATTTGTTACATAATATTATTAACTAGAGTGTGTTTTTGAGTTTTAAAGTTATCAGCAATTTTTAGTTTTTCTTTTATCATGTTGCAAAGATATAAAATCACCTCTTATATTTTCTACACAAAATACATCACTGGCAACAACAGTCCTTTGTGTTGTGAGTGATCAGTGTGAGATTAACTTTTGATTTTCACCCTGTTTTTTTTTTTCAGAAGGACTGAAATCACCTTGACAGCCCTTGTCTGACTGTCACGAAAGGGTGGACTTTACCATTAGGCAAGGTAGGCAACTGCCTGGGGCCCTAAACTAAAAGGGACGCAATCAGCTATAGATTTATTATGTTTAGATATGAAAAATATTGAATTATGTCACTATTCTAACTCATTGTACACCAAAATAACTTACAAAAGGCCCCCAAAGCACTTAGAAAATATGTATACTTCTACATCAGAGGAAAACATTGTACCACTGACAGATAAACGTTACTGGTTACCTTTAAGTTTCAGATTTTACTCACAAAATATAACAAATAAAATGTGATGCACTATTATTGACAAAACTCTCTAGCATTATATTTATTAAAAAGCTCCAACTTGAACACAAGTTAAGTACATTTAAGTACATTGTTCTAATGATACCTCTTTATATTTAAATGCAGGACTTTAACAGCATTTTAACTGAGCAGTATTAATAGTTATACTTAAAGAAAAAGGTTTTGAGTTCTCCTTCTACCACTGCCAATACCAACATTCCCAGTTTGAGAAAGAGTGAAAATAAGGCAAGACAGAGTTCGCCTCAGGCCCCCAAAATAAGTAAATCCGCCCCTGACTACACAAGTGTTTGCACTCTGTAGTAGCAGCTGGTTGGAGGATCAGCCAGCCCCCCCACTACTGCCAGTCAGATTACCGAGGCTGTAGTCTCGCAGCCTGCCACCCCTCCTTCCCTTCATCAAACCCCCCCCCCCCCTTCCCTCAACCACCCACACACGCACACTTCAAAATGTACAGTCTCTAAATCTGCACCCCATCGATTCACACATCTGTTTAGTGAGAGCTGCTGTCCGAAAAACACGTCGGTCGCATCACATTACGGCTAAAAAGAAAACCTAAAACAAAAATATGCAAATTAAACAAAAAAATTCAAAACATGAGGACAAAACACACGCAACCAGTTCAGCTTTCAAAAATGTGTCATTTATTAAAAGATTTTTTTTTTCCTTTTTGTATCATTACTGAAAAAGTAGCCAGAAGAGTAATATCATGTAAAGATGGATGTGAGAGAAAGACTTTAGAGTTTAGTTAGAAAGAAAACATACTAACGGGATTGAGGGAGATGAAGGAGAGAGGGCAAGGGCAGACGAATGCAGTGGAGTGGGGGAGGGGACGCGAGGGTGTGCGAGGGGGGCGGGGGGGGGAACTCATGGCTGTATTATAAGAGCTCTCATGATACATCCATGGGGGGAACTACAGTCAGCTTTTATGATGTAAGAAGAAGAAGAAGAAAGGCAGCTAAAATAAACAAGACATTATTCTCTCTGACCAATCAGCAGTGGTCACTGCAGTAGAAAACATACATGGAAAAAAAAAAACAGGACATTAACAATGAAAAATAAGTGCAATTGGTTTCTCTGTCATACCACAACCGTATAAAAACAGGAGTGATGTGGAAGACACCCCCAGCCTCTGACGAAGAGTCTAGCGTCTAGCACATCGCACCGCCACGTTTGAAGACGGGATGGGGCAGGACGACCTGACTCTAGAGTCTGTGACTGAGGGCTTGTACACTCCCTGCTCCAAAAACATGGGCAGTAACCTGGAGGCTGCCAGCGGCTCTGTGTTCACACGTGGTGCTTTTTTTTTCTCTTTTTCGAAGGAGTCTGGTACACATAAACTCAACAGAAGATACTGTGTCTCCCCTCTCTGTTCATGTAAATAACATATGATCTACTCATACCAATTTAAAAATATTTTAGTCTAAATATTTACAATACTTTTGCAATATAGGTAAATCCAATCACATTGCTAACACCCCTCCTACATTTATAAGAATATTGTGAGCAGATTTCAAATAAAGAGAGAGAGCGCCTCCTATTAAAACATCTAAATTAGAATCAGAATAACAATAGCAGCAGTAGAGGGTGGTGCAAAATAAAGATTTCCTCCCTTACATTTATATGTTCTGATTTTTTTTTCAAGTTTTTCAAGAGCACCAACGATAAGTGCAGTTCATTCTGTCCCTCTATTGATCAGAACCAAGAGAAAAGCCTCCAGAGAGGGCTACAATTTTTATACTTCAGCACAAAGAGTAGCCGCTGCTTGTTGGTGTGTGTGTGTAAAAGTTGGTGATGTGATTTACTGTAGGTGTCAGAATAGTAGAGTTGGATGCTGGTTGTTAAGCAGTAGATAGTTGGTGATACTGTTGTTGTTCTTGTTGTTGTTGTTGCTGTGTGTAACTTCAGAAGTAGGATGAAAACGACTACATGTAGGCTTTCATGGTTGAATGTGTACTGGTTTTGTGAGATGCGAGCAAAACAATCAAAACGCAGTATGAATGCACTGAAAGCACCAAAATGCTTTTCTGAACACATCCTATTTGGTAAAAAAGGCACAGTAGTCCACTAGTCCAATCATAAGATTTCACTTCCTTCAGGTTTTTTTTCCCCCTCTCTCTTCTTCTCATTACAGCAATTAAAATCCACTAACAAAATGTCAATAGCATCTTCCCAATCGCCTCAAAAAAGAAAATGTAGGCCAAACTATGCAAGCGCACAGCAGGCGATACTCAGCTGCCCAATAAATAAATACAAACAATAAATAAATGCAGTGTCAGATCAACACATGAATAAATTAACTGTGGGACTCGAGTCATGTGTCTTTGAGTGGTCCTTGTTTTTCCTCAGGCTGGTCTTTAAAAGTCTTTCTTGGATTTTTCATGATTCCTTTTTTTCTTTTCTTCCCAGTTTTCTGCGTGTGGACAGGACAGAAACATCTGTGTCCACAGCAGGGCTAGAAAACTTATGTGACCTCTGATCGCCGTGATGTCACTCTCTCTCTCTCTCTCTCTCTCGATTGCTTCGCCACAGATCTGCCAGCCAAGTGCCCCAACAGTTCTTGGATTACATTCGCGAGTTGATGACATCATTTCTTTTTCCACAGTCTCCAATGACTCTAACACACCACACGTACAGTATAATGCTGCGTTCTGTACACATCACTAGCTACAAGATTTTCAATGACTTTTTTTTTTTTTGTGCGTGTGTGTGTGTGTCACTTCTCCTCTTCAAGCCAGATGCTTCAATTCTATCTACAAGTGAACGTAAGCTCAAACGTGTCGCCTGCTGTAAGACTAGAATCAAATTCAGCTCACCCTCCGGATTGAACCCTAACCAGAGTTGCTTCATCACAGCTTTCATTCTGAATATTGACATGAGTTTGTCTATTCAACCTTCAAGTTCGATGTCTGCTGAAACATCTCTGATTGCTTTCATGCTGAGGAGATTATTTTCTCCCATCATTCTCTAAAATCTTTCCTATTGGTCATAAACCTGTAAATAACCTTCAAGTTTCAGGTGTTCTTTCCTATACTCCCTCAACCACAACCACTTTTTGTACACGTTTAGATTATTACAGAATTGTGATTATCAATACATATTTAATTCATACAAACACATCATATCCTGTTTGAAATAACTGTTGTAACTGTATTCTTGATTAGTGGTTGCGTGCGATCTATCATTCAGCCTCTTAAGCACCTATAATTCCTTCCTCCCTTCTTTTCTTTAATGCATTTATAGTCATCAGCCTCTTCCCTTCTTGCTCTCACTGCAGCTTTTAGCTTGGTGGTGTAACAAAGCGAGGCTGCCGGCTCTTTGCCTCTTGGATGCATCAGGTCTCTAAGGGGGTGGGGCACACCCTGGGCAAAGGCTTAAGTGTGACATGAGGAGATTGGCTTTGACCCTGGCAGGTCACGATGGTCTCACTCTCATTCTGTTGTCCAGCAACAGGCTGGCTTTGGCACTGGATTGGCTTCTTTAGATTTCTGGGTTGCTTGTAAGGTGTGGTAGAAGAGATGGAGCTGTCCTGCGTGGCCGGACTGCCCCTCCTGCTGGGCGGGAGGGCGGCGGTGACCAGCTGGTTTTCGCTAGTACCCGCAGCTGTTGTTCCCTCGTGTGAGGCGCAGGCCTTTCGTGGGGACAGGATGGGGGCGACGTGCACCCACGTCAGGCTGGGCTCAGAGCTTTGACCTGCTTTGTACGGCTTTGATAGCTTGCCTGGTTCCTCGCCGTCACTGTCCTTTCCCTTTGCATCGTCGTTTCGCTGGCCGTCACTGGCCACATCTGGCGAATTTTGGTTTGCATCAGATGTCAGTGATGGAGGAGGAGGAGGAGGGAGAGGAGGGGGATGAGGGTGGTCCCTTTCATCATCATCATCATCATCTTGCTTCACCCTCCTCTCTTCTGCACTGATACGAGGGCACTTGAGAAGCACAGGGGAAGGTGTAGGGGAGTCCGTACCTGTCCAGCTGAGTCTGCGCTTCTGGAAAATGAGCAGGAGAGTAATTTGTCAGTGAATAAAAGAACTCAATTTGCAGTGGCGGTGATGTTGGGAGGGAGTGCAGGGTGTAGCGTGAGGGTGGGTTGTTTGTGTGTGTGCACATGTAAACTCTTGCACACACACAGGAATTTGTGTGTTCTCACCTTGACGGGAATATGTAACTGATCTCTGTGTTTGTGCGGTGGAGTGGAGCTGGTATTGTCTTGGAGGGAGCGCGCAGGGGACGTGGCGACGCTGGAGGCTGCAGAGACGGGTTGAGTTGGGATATGAGGAAACCAAAGCTTCAGCATCATCTCCACCTGGAGAAGAGTGCTCAAGTACTTCTCCCTACAAAATATAGAGAAAGGCAAATAGGGAGACACATTAAAATTAGGAGCATATGGCTATGCTATTATGTTATAGCATAGGAAAACATCTGGACATTTATGGTCCTACGTGTAGATGTAGATAAAAAAAAAATTTCCTCTAAAGCTTGGTGCTTCTCTGCATCGCGGAATGCTGTAACTCTACCTAGCCCAAAGCCTGTTCAATAAAACATGAAACAGGAGATGAGGCTTGAAATGGAAAACTATCTCCCTGGTCCTGTCTCTTATAAGTACAATTTAAAAAGGAGGTAGTGTCTAATAATGCGGGGGTTAAGATGAGAATAACAGAAGGGCAGCGAGGATGACATCTTACCCGCTGTTGGGTCTCTGTAAAATGCCCACGATCCTCTGGATTCGATCCATGGCAACGCTCTGCTGGAAACTACTCAAACCTGTCAATCAAGAACATAATCCTCCAGTCAGCATTTGCAGCAGTCACGGTAGACGCGTGCACATGTCGCCATACACAGTCTCTCTCAGACACACATGTGCACACACCACTGTCACTTTCACACATATCCATGAACTCTCGTGAGCTGATGAGTCAGCCACAAGACTGTCGCTTCACACATGCTGCACTTTGGACCACATCAATAGGCTGCGTCAATACACACTGCAGCACAAAGGAACTCTCCGTTTCAAAAAAGGATTGAGGCCACTCAGATCGTATAAACCAGTGTTCAGCATCTACAACTTTAGCTACCAGCCTGCACACATGCTCGTCTGTGGGCAATGATGCAAGGATGCTTACCACGGTCGAAACGGCCCCTCTTCAGTCCATTCAGCAGCTCTAGCAGGGGCCGGACAAAACCTTGTAGCTCAGCACACTGAAAGAGGAAGAGAGAGAGAAGATAGATTACTATTGGGTTTGACTTAGGCCTTCCTGTCTGAAACAGTTGCTGAGTTTTCGTCTGCTCACTTCTCTAAAGAATCGCTCCGTCACCTCTTTTCTCACTCTTTTTCTGCACTCTCCATCTAAAAACTTCCCTTACCTTTTGAGCAAACAGCAAGTCTCCCTGGGACTTCGGGATCTGGCCTGCGGGATCCGTCTCGTCCAACCTGATGTGAGCCGCCTTGCCGCCGCTCCTCAACCTGTACTCCTCTTCCTCCTTGTCAGTGAAGCCGTCGCACGCCCACTGGGACCCCGGGCTCTCCGATCCTCCGTCCCCATTGGACGCGACCCCGCCCGTTCCTCCGATGCTGACGGAGGAGGAGCTGTCTGTCAGGAAGACGTCTGTGTCATCCTCTGCCTGCTCCGAGTCGCTGAACAGGAGGCTGTCGCTGGAGCTCAGGGAGTCGAAAGAGGGCTGGGAGGAAGTACTACCCTGGGACTGCATCACTGTGAGGGGGGTGGGGGGAGGGAATAGCAGAAATTCAGCATTAGAGCAGAAATATATTACATTATCCGACGCTCAGATCAATTTTTAGACATGAAAATAAAGGCTCAGCTGACAACTCAAAAGCGGTGTGATCTAAGTTGTTACTGGAGTGAGAGGAAGGGCCAAACGGAGGCAGATTCATCACAAAAAAAACCTGCTTTTCCATTTGGCAATTTTTCCTATCTCTCTCCCAAAAATAATAACCCCAATTACTCAAAATGGTGGGTATACCAGTGCCCTAGTTTAACATGGTGCAGAGTGGGACTGGGGGTAGGCAGTAGGCACACAATGGTAGTGCATGTCTGGCTCCCATTGAGGAGATTGGAGACTGGAGAGGAGTAAAATGTGAGGGGGATGGGAGCTTGTAGAGTAGTGGAATCAGAATAGGCAGTGTCTCTCTCTCTCTCGCTCTCTTTCACTGCCTCCGGTGCTCTCTGTAGCCCCTCCTCTCTGTCTCTGGCTTGCCCCCCCTCCACCACCCCCCTTGACACACACACGAACCTCTCTCTTTCCTCTCCGGCTGCATTTCTGTATGCCTCTCATCTCTCTCTCTGCTCATCCTGTTCGTTCTGCACACAAGCCTGGTGCTCCTCTTCCTTTCCTCTACCACAGACCATCCCTCCTCCTCCTCCTCCTCCTCCTCCTCTTCTTCTTCCTCCTCTTCTTCTTCCTCTCTTACTCACATTTTACATTTTGTATCTCCGGCCATGTGCCTTTCTCTCATCTCTCTTTCCTTTTCTTTCTCTTTCTCTCTGTGTAATCTCTGAGTTACTGCTACTCTTTGATCCCACTATCACAGAAGGGGGGAATAAGAAGGGTCACAGGAATATACATAACTTGTATCAACACAGCTTTTTATCCTTTAACCAATATCACAAATAAAGTCAACACAGACAAAAGGAGAGTGGTACAGATATTTGCAGTGTGCCCACACAGACGCAAAAAAAGCAAGAACTGAACCCTCAGTTTCAGGAAGGAAAGATTTCAACAAACCAATTCAGCTTTTACAACAAGCAAAATCTCTCGCCATTCGTGTCTGGCTTCCTTTCAGACTGGCTATTTCCTCTTAAAACCTAAATGATACCAATTTTACAAGCACCTCCGTCCACTAAAATAGTGGAAAAACACTATAATCCCATTTGGTCCTTATTCCCTTTTTTTTTCTTTCCACGCCCTCTTTGATTTGGTTCATAGCCCCTTTTGGTGGATGGGATGGGGATGAGGATGAAGAGAGGTGCATGTGTTGGCATAGTCTGCACAGGTAGGACCATGAGGCTGCGTCTCAGGTGTTGGCTGCTATCTGCGCTACCACGACGCCCACAGCAACACATTACACAGCGATAATACATACAAAATGTATTGTACATTCACAACAAAGCACTCAAAATAACATAAATCTATCTGAGTGGCATGACAACAGAAGCAAATGTAAGCGAAAACATGATTTAGCAGTGATTTAGTCTGGCGATATGAAAGCACACCATTACATGGGAAGGATCAGCTACATAAAATCAGTTGGGACTAA
Organism: Euthynnus affinis; assembly: GCA_029490765.1. NCBI lineage: Eukaryota > Metazoa > Chordata > Actinopteri > Scombriformes > Scombridae > Euthynnus > Euthynnus affinis. Next base: position 14,944,983 of record CM055847.1, read on the forward strand.
GCCATATTTGAAATAAATCAGCTTTTCGTTATAACAAATTGTGCCGGAGGGCACATACAGGATGTAGCGGGACAGGAAATTCCTTCAGGCTAGCCTGCCAACTTCGGGAAACGTTTAGCCCACAAAACAAACAAAAAAAGAAACCGTTAGAGGAAATACTCACCGTCAGTACTGCGCGATAAAAACAGAAGCTGCCACAAACTGTCGTTAACGTCTCTATCTTCTACTTTGATTCGACAGATCCGTCAGTACACACTCCGTAGCTGGAGCAGCATCGGGGCACCCAGCCTCAGCTCTCTCTCTCGCCCTCTCACACACACCAACACACACACACCGCCCGGCCGTTCATCGGTTTGTGTCTTTGCTGGCTCTTTCTCTCGGCAGTTTACGAGCGTCAACATGTGCGCGGATCCACGTGCCCACGTTTTACGCGCATTCTATTGGCTGCCGGCCCGGCGGAGGCGTACGCCATTGGCTGACCCTTCTAGCCAGTGATTGCTTTACTAGACGGTGATTGGACGACGGCCCGGGCACTCACGGTCCTGCCCACTCATGTGTCGTCCGTGTGTATGGTGTCGGGCAGGACTGCTCTACAACTGCGAGCGGGTGTAAACACAGGCACGCATTACGGCGTTAACCCCCTAGAGATGCATATATATGCAATATGTTCTGTGCATCTGATGCACACAATATGTATGTATGTATGCATGCACCCCACGCCCCCCCCTCACACACACACACACACACACACACCGCCCGACCCACCCACACACACACGCGCGCACGCACGCACGCACGCACACTCACACCCAAAACATAAAAGCTCACGCGCACCGCGTGAACGCCCCGAAAATGAGAAACCTTATGCAACCCCGCTCACCGGTCATACTGATTGGAGGTAATGAAATATATGCAGGCAGAACTAAGGAACACAAGCACAAGCATACATGACTTTTTTGTAGGTGCTCATCTTGTTAAAATCGACCCGTCAACAGAAGATTTCTTTATATCTAATCAGAGAAGAGAATCGTTTTATTCTGAGGGAAATAAATCAGTCTTAATTGTGCGTTTGTCACTCCTCAACTGTTCTGTTCACACTGGTTGATATCACAGACTTGACAGTGATCCTTGTGTCCAGAGAAAATAATAATAATTCAAAGATGCCCATTATGTCGATTGGCCAGTATGCAAAGACCCAACATTAAGTTGATGACTGACCAGCATAGGACAACCACACCTTACTACACAGACCATGTCATTATCACCATTGTACATTATAGTGGAAGAGAGCACTCTTATGTGAATTTGAACAGTGTACAGAGTCAGTCTCCTGGCAACATCAATAACCCCTTATTTGATTCAATGACACAATTCAACTTTCACCACGAAAATACTCCTCCATGGCTCCCATCCCCTTTCAGCCTCTCTATAAAAGCTCTTCAAGGATAAAGTCAATCATTAGTAGACATTTGCCTTATGCTTGATGATCCAATACAACCATTGTGCATAACCTATACAATTTGACTATCATGCTAACATTTCCAGAGATAGTCCAACCCTTTTATTCCAACACAATGCTTTCCTTCTGTCTGTGATAACTTGTCTAACATGGCTGTCCTTCAAAACATTTGATTGTTATAGAGTTTTGTCTCTCTTATAGTGTCACTAAGTTCAACAGAAAAACAGACTTTACAAAACATTTGTGTCAGAAACCATCAAAAGCTTGTTATCATGGTTCAGGTTACTCAACTGGAAAACAGCACTAGTTAAACAGTGACAAAAAATTTTAAAAATAGATATTTTATTTCATTTAGAAAGTGAGATATTGATCTCATTTTGTGTCATGTTGCTGTGCTGTTAAATTAAGATCACCAATACATCAAAATGTAGGCTAAGTGACATGGATTGGAAGATAATGCCCCAAGTCTTTTTTTCTGGTCCATGATTTATGACCATGTTGAACCTTCCCCCTCTTCTATAGGTTACTATGACATGAACTCAGTGACCCTCCCTTGCAACATATAGTGTAGTATACCAACATGTATGGAACACAACACGCACACACACATCATCTGTCCCATACTCATCATATGCAGTGGTATTTACTCTCCTCATAAGACTTTAATTGCAGGTCAGTCATTATGATGGGTTTACTGGTATTTTTAGATGTGAAACACCAGGTTGAAGCATGAGGAGTGGTCCATGCCTCTAAGCGCCTTGCATGCTAGGTTCAGGGATGAAGGGGAAGCCCTTCCCCCTCTATACACACAACATACACATGAACCCACTGACCCCTCTCCTCAACACATACACACACATACAGAACAGGCTGCCCTTGTTTGATTGACAATACCTGTCTCTGAGCACCCTGACCATGTAAAGTCACTTAGCAACCTCAACACCATCAGGTGAGCAAACCATCCTCTCTTATTGTCAAAACACAATAATGGTTAACCTTTGGTAATAGTAAACCGAGGGAAGGGTTTGTGTTTGTGAAGACTATATGTAACAGGGACCAGGTCGATAGAGAAAGCTTTCCAACCCCCCACAGCATTCCTTTGCAGCACATGAACCCAATGAACCTCCTCTGAGTTCATGGGTGCTAAAGACCACCCCCATCATCTCCATCTTTCCATCTCCCTTCCCCCTTCATCCCATCCCCCACCTGTTTTCTGTGTGTTTTCCATCCCCCTTTCTCATTATAGTCACTTGTATTGACATGCTTGAGAATTCAATGGGAGTGACCATGTTAAGCCAAAGCCTATGGATGGTGTTTTGTCGATGAAGTGGGTCAAAGTGCAATGCTGCAAATTGTTCCTTAATATGAGAAGTAGAGCCTTCTTCAGTTGGGATGTACAGGGCGGAAGTGGAATGATGCACATCATGAATAATATCAGTATTTTACCCTTGAAGTTACACAAACGTGTAAATGACTTGTAGATACAGTGATGGAGCTTGTGTCCTCATTTTACATGTAGGCTGGTACAGCTGAGAAATTGGTGGTTCATGTCAGGGCAAGGCTGAGAGAGAGCCTAATTTTATTCCTCCATATCAGATTTCATATTGTTAACGTTCCCTTGATGACTTGCGCAAGAAAACATGTCATGAAGTCTCGCATATTTCTTAAGCATGCAGGCACTCAAGTAAGTGAAAGCATGCAGAAGTTCCTGTAAGGCCAAACGTGTGAGCAGGTGCGGTGACAGCTAGACACCACAACAGAAATCTGATCTACCTGAGGGAAGGGAAAAGGCTAAAGAGAGGACTAAACTGTAAACTGTCTGCTCTCTCTTGTTGCAGAGGCCGAGTAGCATCTCATGTTTCACCTGGAAACCAGGGCAGCCGGAGAACAATAACACACTGTTGCTGCTGTCCTGTCTGTACTGCACTATCTGTCTTCTCCTTCAGCCTGCTGTTTAGAAAAGAATTTCACGTCTTACTTGCACATAATAAACACTTTTTGACAAAGCAGCTTTTCTTCTGTTGATGTGCATGGTTGTATATGTGACTCACAACACTGAGTATACAGTGAAACTAGGCCTCATGTATTTATTTTCAGTTTAAACATTTGATTATTTAGTTTGAAGCAGCCTAACGCCTAATAATTGCTTAGTTAATCAAAATATTCAACCTATTCCAGCCACTGTTATGTGATACTGATGGATTTTGCATTGGCATTGGTGGAAAAACACTTTCATAACAGTCTCTTATCAGATAATCAAGAATTAAACTGAGTTCTACTTCACACAACACAACAGCTGCAACCCTTCAGGACAACATTATGTTAAAGATATAATTTAACAATAAATCCACATAAGCGAGCGCAAACATTTGATGTTTTATTAAAAAACCAGTCAAACTCCGTCTTCTTGCCAAGGCTGCGGTGTCTCGCCCAGCTCACATTTGCGGAACGGAGACATGTGTTTCACAGTATAAACAGAAGCGATCTTCACATGTCAGAGAGATGCTCCGCTGCTAGATTTGTGAATGAAAGCAGCTGACACGCCCCCCGCTGAGACGTAGCCAATGGCGTTACAGAAACGCTGTAACCACGCCTCGCTATGGAACGTTAAACAACCAATGAGGAGCCGGCTGAGGTTATCACTGTTGCATAATTTCGCTGAAGCGCTTCACGTTTGAGCGGTCTGGTACACAGTGTGAAAAGATGGAGCGGGGCGACAGACACAAGAGGTGGAGAACAAAAAAAGCACAGGCATTAGTGCCAGAAATGTGAGTTCATGTTGGAAATATTTGTCACAAATTACTGTTAATAACATACAGAGCTTTTATTAGCAAAGAGTTATACAGAGTTTAACACGAGGTGAGGTTACTTTAGGGATGTGAGTGATGTGTATTTACAGTAAGGTTGCTGACTAAATACTAATAGGCTGTAACACACATAATTGTGAGCACACACGTTATTACTATTTTTTATATATATCTATGAATATTCTTGACTTTTCAAACCACAGTTGGTTTTCCAAAAATAGTGAGGACAAGTTGTAAAAACATATCTATCTATCTATCTATCTATCTATCTATCTATCTATCTATCTATCTATCTATCTATCTATCTATTTAATAAATAATGGCCCTATACTATCCTCCTGTGCAGTAAGTGATGTAACCGTTGCGCTTTTATTTTCATGTTTTAAGTTTATTCTCGACTCCAACAATGTGATGTAATCTACATCAGAAGACTGGCTGCACGGCCTCTGAGGTTTTTAAACTGGAGAAATCTACCCCAAGAAACGAATTAGACTGTGATATAAACATGTGATTGACATGTGATCAGCACAGGTTGAAAAATGGCCCAGTGTATATATTTAATCAGGCATCTTAAACTTTAATTAGTGATGTCAGTGGATAATAGTTTGGACTTGTTTCACGGGCTATGAAAGAGTGATAGACTCACGTGCGTTCAAATGAGTTTATTATTTATTTTTTATTTTTTTTTTATTTATTATTTATTTATATGCAGCTGTGAATTACCACGTCACATCCCCTACTGATGTGATTCACCGCCCTATAAAGCAGCTCTCCGATTGCAATGGTGTTTAAAATGTTACAAGCAGGAACTACATGATGTAAATTTTGTTTTAAGGTGGATTTTCCGTTTAAGGAATCAACCAAAAACTATGTCACGTGGAGAGGGCTCCCTCTAGTGTTCAAAACTGAAAAAGGGGTTCATTACAGTTTATTTATACAGTGTTCAGTTTATGTAATCTTGTTAATTGAGACAAACAGTAAATAGGAAACATACAAACTTTAAACACATAATTCATCACCAGTCTTTGTTCACGCTTGGAAAAACACAGGTGTGAAATATTTTCCTGCACAGAATGATGCAAGTTTGTGCAACACTGACAGAGACAAATATTCTGAGTGAAGTGTTGAGTCCTGACAGTATTTCATTTATTTCAGTGGAAATGTGGTTATAGTTGGCAATGCAGAAAATTAAAGATGAAGACAACAATAGACCACATGAAAATAAAAAAAAAACTTGAATATAATACCATATACAATACATTTCAGATTTCTCTTTGACACTAATGAAGACACTAGTGTTGAAACATTGGTCTGTTTGCACTATTAAAGACTGCAAATCCATTAGTGTGCTCCAGTCTGTTTTTATATTTATTTTATTTATTGGTGCAGAACAGAGGCAGAGACATGAAGGCAGAAAATATGACAAGAACTAGACAACATCCAACAAAACCCTAAAATAAAAACCAAGTAGTACAAAAACCACCATATTAATAACAAAAAATATAATAATGCCAGACAGTCACCACTGCTAGGGTCAATTGTTCAGGGCATGCACGTGTGTGTGCACGCGCGCGTGTGTGTACATCTACAACAAAAAGAAAAAAAAAACAGAGGCAAGAAAAAAAGATTAAGGAATGATGTTATTAAATTAAAAATCAATAAGAAAGGGGAATAAGAGGGAAAGAAAAAGGGAAGTAAATTAATAAAAGGAAAGATTTAAAACAAAACAAAAGCACTAAACTTAAAACAAATCAGGATTATAGTCTTGGGCTCATTGCGATCAGAGGGGCTGCTGGTGCTCAGGTACGTTGGGCCTGTTGGTCACACACTGAGACTGCACCCTGACCTTTGGCAGGGTGCCAGCAGATCATATGGTCTCTTTAAGAACCGGCTCCGAATCTTCCGGTGTGAGCCAGCTCTGTCAGAACACAGCGGTAAGTATTTTGTTGTTCATTTTTTTCTACCAGCTGGAGGTCACGGTCCTTGCCCTCACCCTGCACAGCCCCCCCTGAGGCTACTGTAGCATGCTCCAGTCTTGTCTCATCTGAAAAGTTCTCTTCCTGACCTGAGAAGCACCTGATTCAGCTGCATATTGGTGAAAGATGAGAGTCTTTTCCTACCGCATACAGTATGTTGTAAAATGCACCATATAGCAGTATGTATAAGATAGACTTCATTTAACATAATTATTGAGTATTTGATCCCAGCAATTGTAAACAATACTGTACTGTTATGCACCATGAATCACATATTTGTACTTAAGTAGCCTTTGTTTTCTAATGTAACATCACGTTCATGTAAAGCATATGAGGTACTAAATTATCATATACAAAATATAACAAGTATAACATTTGCATTAAAGTTTGAAGAATCGTGTAGACAGGTTAGCATGTTGCAAACATTTAAACATCATTTAAACATTTTTTGTTCTCAGAGTTTTTTCATGAGTACTGAAGATAAGGTTTGTAAATGAAGAGACTAAATATGACACAGTTACATAGTCATTCATTTAAAATGACCTTTTTTAGTTGTTCCCAGTCTGAAGCACACAAGGTGGTGAGATGATTACTGAATATAATGAATAAATAAATAATAATAATAATAATAATTTAAAAAATACTAAATTCTGCTGATCAGTTTTGTTGTCAGTTTTGCTATGAAATAGTATGTAGTCTCACCTCTTTTTGCCCCTGAAAATAATTCAAATCAAACAATCTACAAAGGGGAAATCACTCTTTAATTGAACTGCTCACAAATCATAGACATAAAGTTTATATTACATTGGCCATGAGGTCACTGGCAAACAAAATAGATTTGAAACCACTGTGTGAGCTTGGGCGATACTTCACTCTCATTTCCATTTTTCCAAGTTCATTGTCAAGCTGAGGTAGCTTCCCCTCACAAAGCAGCCAAATCATGAGACATTTTATCAATTTTTAGCAAGTTTAGCAAGTCAGACACTTTGTGAAGAGTCACACATTTTAACATCTCCCTCTGTGCATCTTTTTGTGTCTTTCTCTCTTTTATTGACTTTCTCTATATTTTGTGCTCTATTGTTTCTGTGCACTAACCTCGTTCTCTGAGCTCTGCATTCTCTCCCTCTTTCTGTCCCTCTCGCCCTCTGTTGTATCACCCTTCTTTTTCCAGCAACTAACACTGAATTAATTCTCACTCACTGAGTCTTTACTCTGCCTGATTTCTCTCTCTCTCTCTCTCTCTCTCTCTCTCTCTCTCTCTCTCTCTCTTTCTCTCTCTCTGCTCACTCTTTCTTTTCTCTTTTCTTTCATACTTTTCTTTCTCTCCATCTGTGTTGCTGAGACCTGCTCTGGTGCCCTGAATGCCGGAGTTGGAGTCTGCATGTAACATCTACACTCTGGCTGTAAAACAGAGCTGTAGCAGGTGGGATCGCAGTCTCCCCCCTTCTCTCTCTCTCTCTCTCTCTCTCGCTCTCTCTCTCTCTCACTCTCTCTCTCATACTTGCTCCTCATCTCTCCGTCCGCTTTTATTCATTTCTGTGTATGGGCAAGGAGGGCTAACATGGACTCTTTGGGTCTTTTTATCCTTTTAATGCTTCTGTGTTACCAATGGACAACTGCCCCTGCTGCCGGTAAGGTTTAATTAACATAATAATCAGCATCATGTGAGATTTTGTTTTTGCTTTGATTAGTGTAGATTGTGTGAGGTGTATTAGTGGAACAACAGTAGTAAAATCCAGAAATAACAATCGGATTTGAGTAGTATTTGAGGACTGCACTCCTAGGTTAGTTGACCATAACCAACTGCTTGTTTAGAAGCAGCAGTTGTTTCAGATTAGAAATGATGAACATATGACATGTTACAGAGTTAAATGAGATAAAGCACTTTTGGGTGAAAATCTAATTCAGAATCACTGTGAACTTAAAGAATGAGAACAAGAGTTCAAATGGGGGTTTTTCTCTTCTATTGTTTTTCAGAGGAAATTACCTGGACCTACACTGGTAAGTTCAAGTTCAAGTTTATTTGTAGAGCGGGGAAAAGCAATTTAAAGTGTCCAGAAGAGTGATAAGAAAAATTAGAAAATATGTTAAGACATTCTAGACACAGAAAACAACTGGAAACATGTCAGATATATAATCTGGAGCCAATCTATTATGTGCTTAATAGATCGGAAGCAAAATCTTAAAATCAAGTGGAAACAGTAGAGTGATAAAATTGAATTTTTTGGTCCTTGTCAAGATACAGGCAGCTACAATTTGAATGACCTGAAGCCAGTAAATATCTCAAAAGGGTGGTAATCTAGTTTACTGATAAAATGCATGCACAAGTTTTCCTAAAGATAAGTGAAACAATCTTTTATATGCTTTTACCTGATTTTAATGCTCATGTTAAACCCATATCTCGAAATCAGGACTGTCATAAAAGCTTTCGTAACTTGGACAGGATTTGTTTCTTTCCTCTCACTCTTTCTCACTCTGTTTCCCTCTGTTTCCTTCTCTGTCTGTATTAGTTACAGTTCAACAAGCTGGCATGAGTGCAGCAGTCACACAGAGATGATGATGGGGTGGAGGGAGATAGGGAGGAAGAGCGCAAGAAAAAAAACTGAGAGAGAGGGGCTAGCGGACAGAGAGGAGGCAGGTGCAGAGGGATGAGGCGGACCAGAGAGAAGAGATGCTGTCGGACACAGAGAGAGAGAGAAAGAGAGAGGGAGATGGGACGGGATGAAGCAAAAGCATACCAAATCGTGCCCTGTATTGTTGCAGCGCACAATAACCTATGTGTTTATTGTGTTGCGGACCCACACTGGCTGCCTATGCTGTGGACAATGACATTGTGGGAATGAATGGGGCACACACACTCTCTGCCACTCTGTATGTATTCAGTAGAGTGATGTACAGTACATACATACAGAATACACGGCAAGCTGTAGAGGCTGTGCCAGGGGCAAACTGGTATCTAAACAAAGCCCGTTCAGGCATTATTTCATAGATACAGTGGCAGGTTTATTGTACAGTGATGCATGGTAAACTCAAAAAGTAGCAGCCAGTCTTTGCCAAGTCTTTGCAAATCCATACATTACTTGTGTGTGCGAGGCATGTTGTGTGACACAGCATCGCATGATGTGGCCCTCGCTGAGCTGTTAGCTGAAGTGGAAAGTCAGTTTTACAAAAGCACAACATTTTGTCACATGGAAGAGGAGAATTTGCATGAGATGTGAAGTCAGTCTCACACTCTCACATCCCAGCGTTTTTTCTCAACATGCTTTCTTTCAGGGAGTCGGTCTGCATGTGCGGCTTTGTTCCTGGATGAATTCAGGAGAAGGGATAGCATGCTAGGAGAGGTAGAGCGGGCGCAGAGGGTCAGAATTTTCGGCCTCCGGTTACCATGGAGACCTCCATGGCGACCAATGGCAGGGCTGCGGGACTCACTTTTGAAGTTGAGTCGTGGTGTGGTGCTTTGCTTGTGGAGAGAAGCGAGGGGAAAGGGGCAGAGAGCAGATTAGAAGAGTAAGGTGGGGGTTGCAGGCGCTGAGAGGTGGTGTATGTGTATGTGTACATCATTAATGTAAAGCCCCCTCCTCACATTGTGTGTATGAGGAGAGATGGCCGAGGGGTGAACTGAGCCTACTGTTTGTGTGTGAAAGAAGTTGTTCATTGTGAACGTGTTGACAAGATTTCATCACATCCAAATTACGATCCATGGTTTACAGATATGGAACAAAAGACAATGCATTGTGGGATAAATTCTGTCTTAAATATTTCTGCTTCTCTTCTAGATATAAATATGCTTGTTATCAACATCTCAAATATCAAACATATAGTTGGATAGTTATGTGTTTTGGTGTGTGTGATGTGGCGTTGGTGTGCCTGTTTTCTAAAGAATTCCTTTCCTTGCAATTGAAATTCAGATTCTTTCACTCACATGTCACCCTCTTTCTCTTTCAGACTCTTTATTCTAACTTTCTTTTATTATGCAATTGGGCTGACCAGTCTTTTTTTTACCCAGTGTACCCCAGCCTCAATCACACTTCCCCCATCTCAACTACTTTAATATTTCTCCATTTTTTAATTGAGCTCCTCTGAATCAATCAAATCAAATCAAAATCAAATGGAGGTCATTTCCAAAGTATATTAAAGATAAAGCATATTTAACTAAGTATACAGTAAGCACAGTACCATGTGTATTTAGGATATACTTTTTGATATACAGCACACATTTATTGTAATGAAACTGTAAACATCGAATATGCATACAGATTCATATAAAAATGTACAGAAATAATTTTTAATGATCATGATGAGTTTTTTTTAAATCACATTTTTATTATTTGAGGAATTTCAAGTTGTTAATATCAATTCTTCTCCTTTTACAGCTAATTTTCATGATATTTGAGGACCAGATAAATCTGCAGTACCACCATAAAGACAAAAATATTTCTACATATTTCTTCAATGCTGGCAATGACATTTTTAAAAAAAAAATCACATCTCCACATATTACATTTAGATTAATAATCTTAAAATCTGACAATGGGATACAATAATCCCATCGGTTTGGAGCACAGCTGCATTGCCTCTAAACAAGACAAATCATTTCACTGGCATGAAGAAAGACTCTAGAATAATGTCAGAGTAAGTTAATTCATATAGGAGAGATGGATTTATATTATAATTATATCACATTTTATATATAATTTTATATTTTATATTATCTCATCTCAATGTCATACATATAAAATGTTAAAAAAAATACTTAATGCAACATCAAATATATTTTTCAATTTAAGAAATAAATTGTTTTTGTGACCTTCATTAATTGCGACCTAAAGCTAAACAGCATTTTTTGTTTACTGTCAGTCTCGACATCCTTCAGCTCTATAACTCGCAAGGCTTTTTTATTCCTGTAATTTAACTACAGTGATACTGAAAGATGATGGAATCTCTATTTAGTGAAAAATCTCCAAATGTGGTTTCAATAATTCAACTTGTTCTCAATGCAGGTCTTTTTCCTGCACCATCATCTGTATTTCTTTGATAGCAGAGACAGAACTGTGAATTTTTTTTAAACCTAATGTTGAAAATATAAAAATACTTGTATGTAAGCAAAACATTCATTGAATATTTTGACCTTTTTGACACCCTCAAACTTCATACTGTGCATAGTTGCATGTTTGTACATTATTATACGTTTTGTTAAAGAATAGGTTCACAACTTTTCATAATTCTGTCTCAAAACAACAGTCATGTGCCCGAATGAACAGACTTAAAAAAAATTGTGAACCTATCCTTTAAATTCTCCACCATGAGGCTGTGAATCTAAACAGAACATGAAGGAGCAAGTGTCCTCTGTAATTACAGTGATCAAAGGAAGCTCTTTACTGGATCTCTGGGAGCCACTGGGCTGTGTGACTGGCTGACATCAATGTGTCTGTCTTTCCTCTGTTAAAGGCTTGGTGGGTCAGTCTGAATGGTCGCAGTATTTCCCTGACTGCGGTGGTACTTCACAGTCCCCGGTTGATGTGGTAACCACCCAGACTAAATATGACCCCAATTTGATCCCTGTGACCCCACTGGGCTACAGTCAGCACGGCAACAATCCCTTCAGTCTGTACAATAACGGACACACAGGTAACTATGGCAGCCAGCTGATTTCCAGCTCCCAGTATGACCCTCTTGTAGGTATCCTAGCAACTTTATGGTTTGTCTGTCCATACTGCTGCACCCTAAACGTAACCTGGCAGCAAATTCATGGAAAGCTTTTATTGGCTGTTTTAAAAACAAGTAATGAGTTATACTTTCTCATCACATTCCCACTTAGTATTTATTGTACAGTTATCTTTTCTATTTCTGTTTAACTCTGAGAAAACAAATCAACTCTTTTTGTTTCATTCCTCTCTCAATCAGCGGTGATTGAGCTGCCAGACTGGATGGGATTAGGTGGCTTGCCCTGGCTCTTTACAGCTGTACAAATGCACCTTCATTGGGGCAGCGGTGGCCCGAGTCACGGGGGCAGTGAACACACCATCAACGGACAGAGTGCAGATGCAGAAGTATGTTCAAACACAGCCGACTGTAAAATGTAAAATCCACAGATGACTGGAAGAGAAATCATACTCACAGTTGAGCTGAGTCATGACCAGAACAAAAGGGCAGTCAAGGCTAAATAGTGTGATAAGAGTATTTTTAGAAAAAGTCAAGACCAGGATGGACAAATCTGATTTTATTTACATGGATGGAGAAAAAGTGATGAAACTTACAATTTCAATTACAATTACAATCCCAAACAAACCTGCATCTACAGAAATCTACATCATGTTCATTGGTCCACAGAACAGAAAGTATTAAATACACCAAGATAAAAGAAATCGGATCGTTGCTAAAATATAGAATCATATTCCGTGGGGAAAAAACATAATAGTTCAGACTGATGACACAGAATGAAACAGCAATTCTAGACCACATATTGATGAACATACAGCACAGATTCCCACTGCTCCCTGAACAAGAAAGAGAAACTAAAAGGGGTATGTGACGTCAAGACATTAATTATCCATTTACATAGTAAACTTTCTAACTTTTTGAGATAAGTGAGATGTAATTTAGCCTTTGTAATAACAACAATAACAATGAATTGAAAGCCAATTTCTACACTGCTTTCTATAAGGCAGTAATTACAAGGCAGAGAAAAAAGTATTTCTCAGAAGCTTCCATTTTATTTGACATAAAAGCTTACAATCAGGCAAAATAAACCAGTCAGTTGTTGGAAGGGATGGTAGCTACATTTCTCTTTCTCAGCTTTTTTTCACATTACTGTGAATCCAGTAAGTCAATAACAATGCATAATAGAATAAATACAGGTTCACTATATACTCAAATATATTATAATTTATATTATAATAAATTTATCCACAGGTGAAAATAGTCCCCAACAAGTGCACTATTCAGTCTGAGTAACATTTGCAAAAAACTACTGTGATGCTTGAAAAAAGTGATTTTTTCGAAAATTAAATTTTACACATATAATATATATATATATATATATATATATATATATATATATATATATATATATATATATATATATATATTTTAAAGATAAATGTTTTCAGTAGGAACAAATGGACACTCCACAGACACAATAGGCTAGATTAGTATTCAGCGATGAACTAACGCATTGTTGGTTTCAGACTCTATACGTTGGGGTTACAGCGGGACTTAAGGATGTTTGAGTTCCTTTCTTTCTTTCTTTACTCTTTAATGATCTTCTCTTCTGCCACAATACCCCTCCTTTCAACCACACACTCTTTCTCTCTCTCTCTGCCTCTCTCCCACACACACAATCTGTTGTAGGTTGGATTTCTGATCTGTTTTACTGTGTAAAAAAAGGATGGATCACTGAGCTCACATCCTTTAGGATAGACTGAGGGAGGGGTGCAGGGACAGGAGAGGTTTTTGTAGGAAAGAAATCAACAACAACAACAAAAACCCCACTGAAACTCTAAAAGAGGAAAAATATAACTAGTAAGCGACTGAATAACCTTTGGAGGGAGTGAGGGTTGGGTAAAGTATGAAGAAAGAGTTGAGTTAAGGAGAGAAGTTAAGTTAATTAAGCTCTTTCACATTTGTCTTCCCTCCTCGCTCTTTATTTTTCCTCTGACATTCTCTCAGAAGGAAAACTGAGTTAGGATACAGCCTCCCCCCTCTGTCTCTCTCTAGTCTCTTTTTTTAACCCTTGGCTAGCTATCCAGAGCATAACCCAGTCAATTATCAGTTATCAATGTAAACAGTCAAAACAATACATGCTCTTCCTCTCTCTCCAGTTACATGTGGTGCACTACAACTCTGAACTCTACCCCAACATTTCCACAGCCATGACACAGAGGGACGGCCTGGCTGTTTTAGGAATTCTCATTGTGGTAATAAAACAATAAAGTACAGTACAGTACTGTACAGAAGCAATACTCAAAGTTAAAAAAAAAATAGTGGATTTTGATCAATTGCAATGAGCATTCAAGGTCAAGTTTTGTTTTTCCAGACTGGTGAGGAGACCAACCCAGCATTTAATAACATAATCAACTACCTGAGCCGCATCAGACATGCAGGTGAGTCAATGAGGAAAGTTTAAAACACATATTTTTGTTTGATTTATGGGTCTGATTAATTTATAATTGAGTGTTTTATGAAAGTCTATAGTAAACAGCTTGGATCTTTTCTTTCACCACTTAGTAACTTGCAGTTTCTATGTCCAGTTTTTGATTAATTGAATTCAATATACATTTATTCTTTCTCTAAACATAAAAAGAAAGCAGTAAATTGGACTTTAAAATACTGATGGAACAGTGAAGGAGAGATTTCCTAGAGTGTGCTGAAATAACATCTGTCTAAGTTTAGATTATATTTGGCATCAATAGTTGTGATTATAGGACCAAAATTGCTTTTTTTCTCCTTCTTTCATCCACTGACAGACCAGAAAGTGTCCATCCCAGCCTTTGATGTCCAGTCCCTACTCCCTAAGGATCTGGGACGCTACTACCGCTATAACGGCTCCCTAACAACACCGCCCTGCCACCAGAGTGTCATCTGGACGCTGTTCCATGAGAGGGTTCAAATCTCAAAGGCACAGGTGAGGCTGAAACACTGCGACTCCTACAACACACCTCAACTCTATGTAACAAAGGTGAATTTAAAGTTGTTAATCTTTTATTCAGAAGTTAGAAATGTCAAAATGATCCAAATATTGGCTCAGTAAAAGATAAACATTGAGTTTAGAGATGCTTTATCTTGTATTATTCTTGCAAGGACTAGTGATGTGCATATTTTTGCTCTCGACATACACAGCTGATCTAAAACAAAGCAGTAATGCTTAATTCTGCACTGTAAAAACCTACACAGCAGTTTTGTGCAGCCATTTATAATGAATATCAGCCTACAATTTCTATTTATCATCTTCCAAACTAATATTCTTGAGTTCTTAACCTTAGGCATAAAGCCACCAAAACAAAATTTCACCAAGCATGTTCTAAGTTTAATAGTTATACAAGTATAGTTGAAGAATGAGATGTTGTTTTGTTGCTACAACTTTGAAGCATTCACATGATTAAACTTATTAGAGTTCAGGGGCTTTAAAGTCAATCATTACCTAACTGCAGCAGAGCTTGAAATACATTAATGTGCAAAGCTGTCCATCTTACAAAAACTCCTGTATCAGTAGAAAATCTCATCTAATCTCAGTCATATGAAACTCTTTCTGCTTGTTGTTTATGTAATATTAACAGGGTAAATTTACTGGATAAGGTCAGCAATGGAAACGATTTGAAGTCCATTTATGATCAAAATAAAATGATTAACAACCATGATGTAAATTAGTAGTCTAATCCTTACACACAGTACACTGCTGCAGCCCCTCATTAGATGTGGTAAGTAGTGTCCAATTCATTCACATTAGTGTCAAGTCAAGTCAGTTTTATTTATAAAGCCCAGTATCACAAATTGCAAATTTGCCTCCAGGGGCTTCACAATCTGTACAGCATGTGACCCCCTCAGTCCTTAGACCCTGGAGTGCAGAGTCAGCTTACATTATAGTAATTTCATAACAACTGATATTTACATCACCCTTATTTGTGCCACAGTAAGTGAAAGCTTGTTAACATGACTTATAGACATGTGGCCAATTTACTGAGATACTAATAAAACTCTTACTTGACTGTTCACTGTAATGTTGACTTCTGGCCTCTCAGCAGAACAGGAACTCACTTTCTGTTTTTAAAAAATTTAGTGCCTCAGGACTGTAACCGTTTCCCATCCTTCTGCGCTTCATCTTTCCACTCCAGCTGCTGAAGATGGAGACGATACTTTATTCCAGTAAAGCTGAAGATCCAGACAGAATGCTGCTGCAGGACAACTACCGCACAACTCATCCTCTCAACCACAGGGTCGTCTTCTCCTCCTTTAGTGCAGGTAAGGACAGACGCAGCATTTAGGAAGAGATGATCACCGTTATAAAAGAATGACACCCACTCATTTAGAATCATTTTATGGTTTTTCACAGGTTACCTGATTTGTATAAAATATAATCAATATGTCTTTATAGTTTAGAGTTGAACTGTCAGATTGCACAAATCTGGGAGGCTCAAACCATCACAGACAAATTTGTACCCTAACAGCACTTCTACATTGGTGGATTTTAATACCAGCACACTGCTTGTGGTGCAAACCACAATAACAAGTCAGTGGGTGGCCATGCAGACCAAAGCTAGCAATTAGTACAATCCATGCAGAGAGTGAAAAGTGGAATGCAGAGAGAAATGTGGGAATATTAAGGATTACCGGTGACTTCGTCTGTGGGAAAGAGCCTTACAGAGCAAGGGAGAAAGACAGAAGTAGAGGGGAAGGGGTGGACAAGCACGGGGAGCAGTGTTTGTTTGCGAGCTGATTAGAGAAAAGGATTTGCAAAAGCTCAACACTGACTCCATTGTTATCACGCGAGTCTAACCGAGAAAAAGGGAGAGGAAAAAGAGACACAGAGAAGTGAAAGAGGGAGACAGAGTGGTAGACAAAGACAAAGGAGAAAGAATTTGTGTAAAGTTCTCATTGTAGTGAGTGACTGAACTGGAAGGCCTGTTATATCAGCATTGTTGTCAAAGGCAGCAAGACTGACTAGACAACATTTTCAAACAGCTGAACAGCAGATTCTGATGAGATAAACACATGAATCATTGTATTATAATGTGTGTTTGTATTTGTGATTTTTCTAATGATTTATTCAATAATTTGTCTGTTGTAGAATCAGGGAAGGAGCTCTCTTCCGGTAAGTCCTACATGATTTTACTTGCATGTATTTGTCACATGCATAATTGTACATGTACAACAACAGTGAAATTAAATTGCAGCAACGTAAAACTATATGGCAGTATAAAGTTAAATAAAAATATAAAGCTATATACAGGGAAAAGTAACAGAATATCAATATATTATTAATAATAATAATAATATAAAGCTATAGACAGGGAAAATGACACTGCAATGACACTGAAATGTCACTGAATCTATATGTACATAATAAAAATAAGGTAAAAAATAAAATAAGTAAGAAATATGGAAAGTTATAAATAATTTGCAGTGTGTAGTGGACAGTGAGCATAAAACAAATGCAAGTGGTAAGAAAACAAAGGTGCTGAACTGCAGAAAGATGTGGAATGCAAAATATGTGCAAGATGTGTGTTGTGTAGGTTTTAAATGTTTACAGTGTTTATGGCCTGGGGGAAGAAGCTCTGGCCATGAGCAGAGGGCAGCCACCAAAGCAGTTTATGAATGGGGTGGTGAATGTCCTTAATCCGGTTTGCCCTGGACCTGCACCGCCTGGTGTAGATGTCCTGGAAGCAGGGCAGTGCTGTACTGGCAATGTGTTTAGCGCACCAGATCACTCTGTGAAGGGCTTTCCTATGCTGAGTGCTGCTATTGTTGTACCAGGCAGTGATGCTTCCAGAGGGCACAGACCCTACTGTGGCACTGTAGAAGGATTTCTGCAACACTGTGCAGATCTTGAATTTCCTCAGCTGCCTGAGGTGATACTAGTGGTGCCTTGCCTTCTTCACCGGGGTAGTAATGCGTGTATACCACGTCAAGTCCTCAGAGATGTGAACTCCAAGGTACCTGTAGCTGCTCACTTTCTCCACCATGGTCCCATAAATCCTGAGTAATGTGTAGTGGATCCTTTGAAGTCTACTACCATCTCCTTAGTCTTGGAGACATTCAGGTCCAAGTTGTTATCCTTACAACATGATGACAGCACCTCCACCTCATCCAGATTGGCTGTCTTGTTATTGTTGGTGATACTACCACCATGTTATCCGTGAATTTCACAATGATGTTGTGCGTGGCTATGCAATCATAGGTGTAAAAGGAGTAGAGTAGTGGACTCAGGACACAATCTTAGGGGACGCCAGTGTTAAGGGTTCGAGTGCTAGAGGTGCAGGTTCCAATCCTCACCACCTGTGGTCTGTCAGCCAGGAAGCTCTTGACCCAGGAGCATAATGAGGAGCTGAACCCCTTGGTGCTTGGTGACTAGCCTGAGGGGAGCTATAGTATTGAAGGCCAAACATAATTCCCCTTTCTGATGTCCAAGTGAGAGGATGGAGTTGAGAATGTGGGAGATGGCTTCATCAGTACTCCTATGGGGCCAAAGGGGAACTGAAGGGGGTCTAATGAGCTGGACAGAGATGAACAGATGAAGTCTTTGACTTTCACTTCAGCACCACAGGGGTCAGTGCTACAGAGTGGTAGTCATTTAAGCAGGCTGGGTTGGTCTTCATGGGAACATGGGACGACAGAACACGCCAGGGACAGGTTGAAAATCAAAGTCACTGTCTGGTGGAGGTAACTGACAATCATTTTACTACTTCATATAATTTAACAAGTCTTTTTTCCCCTCAGGTGAAGTCACTGCCATAGTGATAGGAGTGATGTGTGGCTGTGTAGGTCTGGCAGTAATCATTCGCTTCATCGTGAAGACAATACGGTAAGGAGCTTTACTGTATTTTTCAGTCATTCCAGTGGCCTGTTTGCCACTCTGTTTCTACTCTGACAATGGCTGCGGCAGACTGGCCACCAGTCTGCTGCTCTCCTGGTTTAACTGGGCAATCTGCAGAAACTGTCAATGTGGAAGAATCTCGTCTCATTCTCTATCTTCTATCTCTTGGCAGATTTTTTACACTCCTCCGCCATGAATCAGTCGTGGTAAACAGGTGGCATATCTGATCTCATTACTGACAAGGACGCACACAACTTAAACTGACAGTGTTGTTTATGATTTCCTCTTGTGCTTGACAGATATCCTTAAGCGCTGATCTGTGATCAATGTCGTGATGAACAAAACATGCTGAAGAAATGTGGGAATATAATCAAATTTAA
Organism: Euthynnus affinis; assembly: GCA_029490765.1. NCBI lineage: Eukaryota > Metazoa > Chordata > Actinopteri > Scombriformes > Scombridae > Euthynnus > Euthynnus affinis. The sequence goes on from CM055847.1 coordinate 14,964,134, forward strand.
AAAAATTAGAGCCCAACTGATACATCATACATAATATTTTCATCTGATTTTGGATTTTCACAGATATGATAGTATCGGCTTATTTGTCAACCAATAATTAACAGGAAATTGCCATACAGAAATACCAAAGATATAGAGCTAATTAAGAAAGTTTGTCCACCAGAGACCACTGTATATTTTTGTAAATAACAAAAATTAGTTTTATTACAGATCATGGTCTAAATTTGGTCACAATTCATTGATAAGTTTAAGGTTCAAAGTAGACTTTATAGTCATTCAAGACCATAGACGTGCACAGCAGAACAAAATTGTGTTTACTTCTAGCTCAATGTGAAACATAGATAAATACATGTAAAGTAACATACAAAAGCATACAATTAAATGTAAGCCATCCTTATCAAAAATGTTTGTTCTAATATTTTCTCTACCATCATTACTATAAAATGGGACGACAATCTTAGAAGCAACTCTTAGTATAATACAGTACAACGGAATAATCAACCCCTCTACAATAGTGTCAACAAAAATGTAAAATCATAACAAAGGTAGGATTTATTGCCAGACTGTCATATTAGTTGTTGGTGCTGTTTGTTCAATTTGTTTCTATTTGTACCTAGTAAACTATTTAAAATCACTGCTCACTAAATAAAGACATGTTGGGGCTGCTAGAGCTGAGAAGCCGTGTAGAATAAAATAAACCAGCACAGGCAAGTTTCAGGTCAGGGAATTTCTTAAAACATCAACAAGGAACAAATGAGTACAACGTTATATAGACACAGACAATGACCTGATGAGTACTGATGCAATACACTTTCTGCTAATAGACCATGTGACCACAACAAATATCTTCGGGAACTGTTCTCTCATGTGCTTATGCTAAAAACGGCTGATATATCGATATATCATAAACTATTGACCTTGAAACTCCAGTGTTGGTTGGGCTCTAATAGAAACGCCAATAAATGTATAATCCTCTAATTTCACAATAAAAGTGAAAAAAACACAAGACCCTAAAAACCCTAAGTCACCCTAAGATCAGCACTGAGGATAATCTGACCCTCTGACCTTTGCTGCAATAACACAGCTGTTTCCCAATATTCTGTTATTTTTCTCTCATAATTACCACTGATTAATGAAAAGAAACAACAGGTGTCCCACCAGTTGGTTGAGAAAAATATAATCAAAGCTACACAAAGGCTGATTCTACCTCTCTGCTGCTTTGATCAGGGGTTCCCAAAGTTTTTGTGTACACATCTGAGAGGCTCGTGTCTCAAAGACAAAAAAAATTTAAGGATTTTTATTGTTGGATATCTTGTGTAGATCTAAATTTTAAAAGGTGGAGGTATATCAGAGGGCACCATAAAACCTCAGGTCACAATCAGTCCTTCCTGTAATCTTCACTCACTGTTGAATCTTCAAATGAGATAACATCTTGGGGTCTCCAGGATCTGTGTCAAGCAGCCCTCAGCGGGACCCCAGACTCTACTTTGGGAACCACTGTGTTTCATAATGTCAATTCGCCCTCTGCAATTACTTTAAAATGTCATCTGCAGTCCATCCGTCGAATGAAAGCGGAGAAGGGATGACGTTTTGTCTCTTTGAAATGTTCAGTCTGTGATTCTCATTCAGTCCTGTGATTCTGTCTTTTGATCTTGTGACAGCTCTACCTCTAGCTGGGATGTCCTACCCAGTAACCGGCCTGCTCCCATGCCAAGGTTCAAAAAACGTTTAAAGTGATGTCCTTTGACCTCGAAACCTTAGCTTCGACTTCTCAGACTTAGATTGCTAAACACGTTGCCTTGCTTTAACCACCCATTCACTGTGACTTATCCTCTTAGTCTAGACCTTAACACCTCTGGTAGAGTATTAGCGCTTAACCCATGTGCCTTACTTTAAAAACAGTTGCACTGATGTCATTAAAGGATAATAATGTCTGTGTCAAAAAACTGCCCTAAAAATGTTAAATATTAATATTATTTTTCTCTTTCACTGAGTTAAATTTTTTAACCAACATCAGTCCCGATTATAACTGCCAACTACTCATTCATTTTCAGAATTTAACCCTTTAAATGACTACTGTGTTTATTAACGAAAACACACACATACACACACAAAATAAACTATTTTGCACTTGCTAAATGCCAGAGGGATTTTTTTTTGGATTATCACAGTCTGGGATATGTCAGTGATTAGCAACATTGATTTTGATGCATTATTATTTTTTGTGAAGTATCAGATTTAAAAAAACAAACAAACAAAAAAACTGCCATACACACACACACAGACCAACTTCAGTCCTGATTATCACTACCAAATATGAATTCATTTTCAGAATTCTAACCCTTTAAATGCCAGTTTTTGAGGGAGAGAGACAGGGAGGGCGGAATTGTTACCTGCAGAAGCTCACATATGTGCACGCATACACACACCATTTTAGCTGCATATGGCAGCAGTGCCCCTAGTGGAAACCAGGAAAATAGCATGTATTTGCTCCTCAGAGCAAACATGAGAAAATGGCTCAATCTGGTGGATAATAGTTAAAACTACAGTTTTGAAGCCAGGGCTCTAGATTGAAAGCCTGATATAATGCATCATTTTATGCTGTAATGACTGTGAGATCAAAACTTACGATTTTAAGGGGTTTCATTGGCGACACTTTTGTCCTTAAGGAGCGGAGTGTCTTTATTTGGTTACACAGTTTATTGTAGGCTTATTATAGGAAATGAGGTTGAACTTCCAAAATTGGACAAAAGGCACTACACACAAAGAACACTACACACTTGTCATATTATGCCATATGCATTAACACAGCCGAAATTATTACAAATTAAAAAGCCAAAAATGTCCCTAGTGAGGCATTCCACCGAGAAATAAAACAGTATTACATGTTTTTCCATTACACACTTACAAGAACATATTATGAAATTCCCACAGTGTTGCCTGCACTTTAGGAATTATTTTTAACATCGCATTTCCTAATTCATTATTTAATCCTGATGGTTTAGGAGTTCTGTCTCCTGTATATTGATGCAGTGCTCCTAAAGAGTAACCCTCCCCACCATTGTCCACTGGATGTAGCGGTGTCACGTTCCACCTTTTGTTGTGGCTGCTGGAGCCGATCTGCACCAGGTCTTTTTTTTTTTTTTGCCAGAGCAGGTCATGTCTCTGTAGTGTGAATTTAACTCGTCAATTTACATAAATGACTATATCTATTGTCAACTGACAATAATCTTTATGAGAGAGTTGTGCAGTCCTGCATTCCCGTCATTTCCGTGAGGTTGTCAAGCAACCACGAAATAGTCCAGCACATAACATGGTTTTTATATGGATTAAACAAACCTGAAGATTTATATTTAATGGTAAACAATGAGAATAGTATTGATTCTCTTATCTAACTCTTGGCAAGAAAGTGAGTGATTGTATTTCTCAAAATGTTGAACTATTGTTTTAACAAGTACAGAATACAGAAAACTGTTTTGTCTTGCTTGTAAGTGAGAGAGAGAGAGAGAAAGAGAGAAGAAAGAAAAGGAGAAAGAGAGTTTTTTTTTGTGCTGCTAATATACAGTTCTCAGGAAATACAGATATAGTACAGCACACTTAAACTGGGTAAAGCACATGCAACCACCAAGCATCTGTTACCATGACCAAATGAGCTGCAAACATGTATTCAACATGCTTGTAAACCATGAAAAATGTCTTAAAAACAACTTGCTAGCTTTACTAGTTATACTGGAAATCTAGTATAGCTACTATCCCATAATTAGTATCCCACTAAGTCATGGCACAATAGCAGGACCCTGAGACTGAAGCAGTTAAATGGAATTACGACTGATCTTTGCCTATTGTGTCAAAATGTGTTCTCTGAAAGAAGTCTTAATGGAAACACAATACAGATGTGGTGCCACCAGAAAGTGATCCAGTGGATGTCAGTGTTAACACGTCTTCTCTCTCCTACAGTAGTTTACTTTAACCTGACAGATTAACTCCTATCACCACTACATACATTTGTTCACTATGCCATCATGTTTTATTTTTAGTGTACTGGAGCCCAAAATCATGCACATCCTTCCATGTATTATTTAACAAATAGGGACCTCTGCTGGATAATATATCAAGCTACACTAACACTAGGAAGCATCTTTGCAGCATAAGGGATGACTCAGTAGGAATGACTCTTCTGTTTGATGTTTCAGGACGAAGGAACCGGAGAAAGGGAAAGAGAAAAAACAAGACATGGCCCTCAACTCGACCTCTGAAGCAGAAAAGAAAGAAGAACCGTCACTGTCTCCTCAAACTGAGCCCTAGCTGACAACACAGTCCACTTCAGGTCTTGTCCAGCAGCTCACAAACACTATCTTCTCCCCCCTTGTTAACAATGTTATCACTGATACGTGTCTCCTAATGGGACAGAAAGCAAACATGTTTTCTCTCATCAGTTACAAAAAGAAGCATGAAAATCCATTTTTATGAAACCGAGGGAGGGAAGTAACCTGGAGACAGGGAAAGTCATCTGCTGCTCTAACCACCTGTTTTCCATCCATATTCAGTGATGTTGGCAGTCTCGGTACCAGACATTTCTTCAGTTTGCACATAAAGCACTTGGTGTGAATATGTCAGTTTTCTGGCTCTGAGTTGAACGTTTGCTCTTGCAATGCCTGGAATGCATGAATCATTCATGTAAATACTTTGTACAATATATTTTATTGTTGTTTTTTTCACATCATTTCATCTCGTTCATCCTGCCTTGAAGCACAAGCCCACTGCACTGTTTGAAATGTAATAGACTTATGACATGTTTATTTGTGAATTCATATCCAATATATTATTATTTTCTTTTGCCCCAGGACCTGAGCATTGAAACAAAGTGGTCAATCTGACATGAAAACACAGAGGAGGTGCTATCAGATGAATTAAATTTCACTGGTCTAAAGGGATTTGAAGCACATGAGTATATAAGTGTTTGTATATACTGATACTGTCCAACCATAAAGGCTCTGTACAGAAATCAACACATTATGTTATAAACGGAGGAGATATATTTATCTACATGTGATCAATTCGTTGAGAAGAAGAAGACTCTTGGTGCCGAATGTTTCTGTGTCATCTTTGTTTGATTTTTGATGTACATTTCAATATGGGCACCACATTAAAACACTTGAATGGCAACTTCACCTGTTTTACATTTCTTCTTTATGTGACTTACAATATCTGTACCATCAGAGCTGTTTCGATGAGAGGATTGATCTTTTTTATTTGAATACTTTATGAATTACTGTAATCATTTTATATTGTTTTATTATTTTAAAGGTTGTGGATGGTAGTCCTGCAGAGAAAAGAGACTTAGTTCAGAATTAGCAGTTGTATAGCCAAAGTTTATCATTTTAATTAGAAGTTTCATTCCCTCTGGATTACCTGCGTGTGTGAATGAGTTAAATAAGCACATGTTTTACCTGCCTGCGTGTTTCATGCATAATTATATTGCCACGTGTTAGCTAATCATTCCATATAATTCCATATACAAAATATGCAATATATTTCAATGAATGAGGCATATGACTCTGAATGATGAAGTGTAGTTATTCAACTATGTTGTTAATATTGTTTACATCAGTCCTTGATGTTACAGAGCATATGTAGCTTACTATTATTTATTTCATGGCCACTTACAGTTAGTAGTGTGATTAATGGATATGATGTGTAACCTGAGTGTTCTCTGTGGATTTTGTATATGTTTGTTTCCTGTAGACCAAACACAACCTCATAACTGTCATTAACTTGGTAAAAGGAAGTTCTGCATCACATCACTGGCGACGGCTACTATACCTCAAGCATTTAATCTCAGTATTGTCACTAACAGCAACTTATTTTAACAGCAACTCTCAAGTAGTAGCTTTACATGCACACTACTGATGTGTCTTACCCTGTTTAATCATGTTGAGGATACAACATGGATCTGGTAATTAATATGTCTGTTTGATTTTCTATTATCCAGGTTACTGATGGTCTGTGTAGCAGTCTCCATCACTTCTATCCTGAGATGTATTATCAGTATCTTGTAGTATTTACGTTTTATGATCCAACATTTATTTTAATTCTTATTTTTTTAATATCTTTATATAACTTACAGCGCACACTTTGGTCATGCATTAAAATAAGTGAAGCAATTCAGATGTTTTACAGCTGAACAGTTCTGCATTAAGAGTATATAATGTTTTTGTTTCCTTTAATACTCTGTAGTTTCCTATAGTATTTTCTATAATATCCATAGAAAAAGGATGTCAGTGTGGCAGGAATGTCTGGACAGGATTTAAACAGATACTCATTAAAAAAAAAGGTATTAACTTAGTTTCAACCAGCAGCAGCTTGTAAGAGGCGTGATTCAACCACACTATACTTGAAGGATTACACATAAAAAACACACCTTCCCCTGGCAATAACACCATGTCACGCAATAAGCATTGTTTTATGTGAACACAAGTATTCAGGAGCACACCAACTGATAATATTGTACACATGATGCAGCCTCTGTTTCTCCACCCGAGTTGTACGGGCAGCAGTCTCACACATTATGACCAACATGAGTTTGAGAAATTTTATCCATGAAAAAAAGGAAAATGAAATGGAGACACACTGTTTTTTTGTCAAAGTACAAAACTTCAACAGCCTTTAATCTGGTGGCTACATGATGAAAAACAAGGCTAATGCGTATTGACCGCACACCGGTTTTCCTCAGACAAATGAATTAAGTACAAGCTTCAATCACACGCGTCAATATTTACACAACCACATCCGGCACTGAAATGCTGAATCATTTGTAAGGTCAAGATGACTTGCATGACCTTAACAGGCATGAAATGGGGCCAGACAGACCAGTCATAGATAACTTCGGTGGATGTTGTTGCATCAGTCAATGGACAATGTCAATCGACTGATGCAAAAACATCTCCCCAGCAGTTGATCTTTAAACTTAAAGCTTTTGTATATGCAGCAGTGTATGTTCTGCATCCTGTAACTGTATTCTCTCTCTCTCTCTCTCTCTCTCTCTCTCTCTCTCTCTCTGTCTGTGTGTGTGTGTCTGCTTCCTGGACCCAGAATTAAAATACTTTCATTAAGAAAACTGAGACTAACCTGAAAGTTTTGCAGGTGATAATGAAATTAAAAATCAAAAAAAGAAATCATGTTGAAGAAATTTGGCATTGCTTGTAATTTTTTTTTCTAAATATAGCCGCCAAATCACTTTTATTTAAACAAATCTTTATGTGAGATAGTCATATCCCAAGTAAATTTCCAAGCCGTAGTGATCAAAACAAGGTCAAATGTATATTTAAAGTTATATTAAACATACATTTTAAAAGACAAAATTTGAGACATATACACAACAGTGCTGAAGGCAACATACACATGGTGAGCATCCAAAAATAGCTGACTGGACCTTGAATAGGTATTTATAGCAGTAACTGGATCTCTTCTCACCATGAATGCTGCTCTATAGCACAGCCGTGTGGCCGTGCACGCATAGCTTAGGCCACTCCCTCTTACATTCACAGCAAGTGGGACTGAAACTGAGGAGCTAAGAAAAGATTTCACAGCTGGAGCTTTTAGTTCTTGTTGTGGTTCACAGAAAAATCCAGCGTTGCTAGAAAAAGGTAGGGAAGTAGCAAGAAGCTTTTTTCAACATCCTCTCTTGCGTTCAGGTTTGAAGAGCGACACAGACAGACAGCTGTGGCTTTGTGAGACTTTGCCCTTGCACACACTGTTTACTTAATTACGTCTTGTGGAACTCATTTAGGTAAAAGGGAGGGAACAGAAAAAGAAAAGATTTGAAGTGAAGGTAAAAAAGTAAAAGGCTGTAAAATGTAGTTTTTTGTTCATGCTGATGTGACTCTGTGGTGTTTGTTTCTCTCCAGGACTGCTAGGTAATGACTTGTCTCAGGGTTCTTCTCACTCTCATTGCCTTTCTCCTGCTGGGTCATCAGACAAATGCCAAGAACGATGCTCCCTGCCAGCTCTCAAAATGGAATAATGGCTTCAAAACCTTTGTCAGGCGCCACATCCGCTCTGGGACTCCTGACTCTCTCAATCAGAACGAATGGGAGAAGTACATCAGGAACAACGGGGGCTGTGACAGACCTACACAGTCCTTCCTCCATACAAATGAACTGGACAGGGTAAAGGCAGTCTGCACCAACAAAGGTGGGAAGGTGTACAAGGACAACCTGTGCATCAGCGATGAGCCCTTCACTTTCGTCACAGTAAGGAGTGAACCGGGGACCTGTGGGATCAGGAGTGTCCGCCAGGAAACTAAACATCTGATCCTGGCCTGTGAGGTGCTGGAAAACCAGTGTGTGCCCGTCCATTTTGAGGGAAACTCTGATAATTCAAAGCCAAATAACAACGCCAGAGGCTGCCAGGACCCACAGCCTCAAGGTCATGCTCCCAGCTTTAAAATGACATGGCTCTGGTTGTTGTCTGTTCTTCTTATTATTATTTATGGCTATTAACTTTTTTTTTAAATTTGAGGAACTAGATGAGACAGTTTTTATCCACGGACATTTTGCTCTTTGGAGTCTTCTCCTATACAAGTTTGAGAAAAGCCATTTAAAAAAAATGGCTTTGAAGTATTAAATGGTATTAAAAATTTTTTTTTTTTTAAATTTTGTATTACCTACTATAATATGCTTGTGCCTGTGTATTTGTGATTTTGCTTTTACTGGTTGTGAATGCATCTTTGAGCAACAGTGCAGGGCTTAGTGCATGGCATTTCATTTCATTTTAAGTTAGTTTGGACATTGATTGCACAGATATGGTTTTAAAATTGTTTACTTGCAAATATTTTACATTTGAAATAAAGGAATAAAAAGGTGTTTTAATTGCATTCATCGTTTATGAGTTACTGGACAGAATTCAGACATTTACACACAAGAGTTTGAATTCGTCTGCAGTTATTTCACATCACACGTGATACAGATTGCTGGGTAATTCTTAAGATTACAGCCCACAATGTACAGTGTAATTACTCCCAATTTACAGTATAATTTTTTGTAATAATGGTGTAACAGTACAGTACATACGTATATACGATACATACATGGGAACCAGGAAACAAGATGCGCCGTTATGGAATAAGCAATGAATGAAAATGAAAAAACTCTGAATTTAGCAAAGAATTACAAATAATTTATGCTTTTTGTATTTTTTAACTAATAGGTACATATTCTTATATTACGGGGTATGTGAGACCCACTGAGCAACAATCTGGAAGTTTGAGAACTTAGAGAGAATTTATACTCTAAGTATTTTAAACCAGGTTAGATACCTGGTTAAAAATACTTAAGAGTATAGCATAAACATTATTTAATAATATTAATCATTCACTTTAATTTTAATAATATAAATTGCAATGGAGCATCCTCTCTAAATTCCTCTTAAACTTCCAGATTGTTGCTCAGTGGGTCACACATACCCCATAGTATTAGTATAGGTACCCATCAGTTAACCGCTTAACATCCACTGAGTCACTGGCAACCCGCTGAAGCCAGTTGTAAGCAGCTTAGCCTAGAGTTAGAAGTAAAAGCAATTGGCACCATTTGGCCACTAGGAGACATTTTTGGAGAGGTTTGTGGTGACACCAGTGACACCACAAGCTAAAAATTCCCTAGCTCCCATAAAGTTAGGCCTAGAAGTCTTGAATTTTATACAGGTTTGACTTGACAAGACATAGAAGGTGTATGGTGATTTACATGGTTCTGGCATAAATCATGTTGTTGTTATTCAAATATGACTCATTATAAGCAAGGACCAATAACACATTCTTGAAGCACATTTGAACCGATGTAGCTCTGGTTGTGTTTTAGCCAAATGCTAAACATGCACATTTCCAACAACTAGAAAAACTAGAAGATGACCTTTCAAATGAAGCCTAATACATGCATTTTAGCCTCATAGTTCTTCTATTATAAGCTTTTCCATTGGGTATGCCAAATAGGCAAACATTCCAAAAATGGTGGATGTTGACAAGTTAAAAATACATTATAAATTCTTTGTAAGTTCCAAGATTGTTAGCCCCTTATTCCATAACACCACATCTTGTTGTCTTGTACTTACATGTAGCCTATGTACTCTACTATTACATTGTAAATTGGGAGTAATTGCTGTACGCTGCTGGCTATAATCAAAAGCTTTACTGATTACAGCAACAACAAGCTTTACTTAATTTTGTTTCTTTGTTACAGGTAAAGTCCATTCTTAGACAACCAAATTACTATTATGTTAAGTAATCAAGAGAAAACCCTCAGTCTGTGAACTGTAATGAACATAACACCAAATTTGTGGACTCATGCAAACACAATCATCCAATGATTTATGTTGTTGGCTCAATATCTGTATTATGAATGTTCTAAAGAATGGGATGCTCAAATACAAACTCAACTGAACCCTCCAAAACCACGTCTTTGTCAGTGCGTCCAAGTTTCCAGAGCATGAATAATGCTGGGAGGCAGTGATTCATGTTTGCAAATGGTGAGTTAGTCATCTAAACACTGCACAACGCGACGTCAGCAAACTTCAATAAAATGTACCATATGCACACTATCACTGCTACAGAAAGCATAAAAGAAAATACAACAGACGCAACAAGGATCTTCTGGTTTCAATCCAAAACCAAAATCATTTGGTTTTGTTTTTTGTAGAAATAGTTGGGGTCCAATTCCACAATGCAAGTGGGAAAAAGAAATGCATCTAGAATTAGGCTCTCAACATATAAGCAAGTTTTTTTCTTTTAAATAAAACTGTATTTAAATTAGCTGCAACCACCGATTATTTTCATTTGTTGATGAATCTGCCATTCTCTGAGTAATGCCTCCACTTAACCAAGTAATTGTTTGTCTACATAATGTCAGAATATTGTGAAAAATGTCCATAACAATTTCTTAGAACCCAAGAGGACATATTCAAATTACTCATTTAACATATTCAGTTTCTAATGAGTGTGTTTACATGCACATGAGTATCCTGCTTCTGATCATGTTCATATGATGTTTACATGGAACATGAGAAATCTGGTTATTCATATCTATGTTTACATGAGTCTAACAGCATCCAGGTTTCTGATCATTTGTGTCCACTTGCGTCTTGATTCCTCAACATTTAAGCCACTAATTACTCTACCGACAAATTCAGGTTTCTCAAAACTGGTATATGGTCTTATCCAGGTTTGTGAAAACAGGACATTGTGTTTACATGCAACTTGGATACTCCAAAAACCTGATCATGTGCATGTAAACACAATCGGTGATACAAAAAGCAGAAAATACTCACATTTAAGAAGCTGGTACCAGTAAATATTTTCTCTTGTTTGACTAATTGATGAATTGACTTGTCATTTAAGATCTAACTTTAAATTTGCAGAGAATGTATTCTGAATTGATTGGAGTAATGCAATTATCCTCTTCTGCTTTTCAGTGTGCTCTGGGGCATTTTCTCTCTGACTTGGAGCTTCCACCAAAGTAGAAATCCCTCATATTTGAGCACATGAATCGGTGAATCTAAACTTTCACTTTCCCTCTCTCCCTCTCCCTAGCCTACCATGATAGCCATAATGATAACCCTAACACTAGCATACACACTTTTCTGTCTTCAATAATTCCCTTACGCTTATCCCTGACCTTTACTTCTTTAACAATTAACCTTTTACAAGGCTGGATTTACCCACTGAGGGCCTCAGCACATAAACATGCTGTGGGCCCCTTTTGAACCTCCTGTTTCTCCCATTCTCCGTCCATTGTGTATGTATTAGTAATTGGTAATTAGTTAAAAGTAACTTGAACTTGAAACTCGGGCTCAGACACATTTCAGTTTATAGTGTGTATGCAGTATCCACAAACAATTATCAGATTACTACAAATTGAGCCACATAGAGAACTTGAAGCCTTTGTGCCCCCCAAATGGGTTTGAGGTCCCAGTGCAAACTTTGCCTGTTTGGTAATCCAGTTTGAACTCTTATCAAGTTCTTGAAACCTCACAGTAACCTTGCCCCAATCCCCTTGAACAACTAAGGGCCTGCATGGATTACATCACTCTGCAGGTCTCCCAGGGAAAATGAGTTCTCACGAAGTCAGAATCACACACAAAGTTTTGCAACAGTTTTCTGGACAAACCTGCATATCTTCTAACTGCACCTGTGCCGACAGGAATTATGAGTGGGTCTGTGTGTGCAGTCATGCAAAGTTGTGTGCCCCAAACAGAAACAAACACTAACTACAATAGTTTGATTGGTTACAGTAGGCCAGTGTCGCTACACATGCCCAGACATCTCCTAAATGTCAAGCCAAAAACTGCCAGGGTTGAGCCAGGTGACAAAAACACTGCCTACTTATCAGCACTAGATGGCAGGAGAGTCCCTTATTACTCAGCTCTAGAGTCCCAGTCAAAACTGAGTGCAGCATCTTTTTGTCCAAAGACTTCTGTGTGTTTTGTATTTGGTCCATAACAATTAAAAATACATTTTTATGATTACTTTTTAATACTCCTCCATAGACCATTAAGAAAGATGCTAAAACCTGATCAATCTTTTCTGAAAAAGCTTTTTCTGAGGTATTGAAGCTGCTTGACTTTGCTTCTAAAATGGTTGATATACCATTGAAATTATGTGATCATGCAAACACAACTTTTTTAAAAAGGTTACACTCAAGAAGGTGAAATATGAAACTTAAGTATCCAAAGCCACCAACAAGCTCTCAGTTTTGCTGCAGGATCGTGAATGCAGTTGCTGCTGGTATACTGTTTTTGTTGCACAGTGAAGCTCCAGGCACCACATACTGTAACTGCACATGTGTCTGAGCTGATGGTAGTGCTTACAGATGATCCTTTTGGAAAGAATTGCGGCCCTGATCTTGTAAAACTTCCACCACTTTCCATCCTGCCACAGTGCATAATTTTAACCTCTACTTTCTTTTACTTAGTAGTTAGCTTCTATCATCTTCTGCCTTGTGCTTCTGCTGCAAAGGCAGAGCAACACAAATGATTTTCATCTTATCATTCTGCCTTCCGATTAGCTTTATTATCCTCTCAAGTTCTCATGGTCCATCCTTCCCTCACAGGCCCGAGGCGATGTCATGAGATTGTGAAGAAATCACAGGATGCACTTGAACTTAATGCTATTTTTCTGTTTTCTGCCCAGAGGCACCATAGAATGACACCATGGAAAAAAGAAAAACAATAAAACACATAAATATGTTGCCATTTCGTCTGGTAATTCTGGAGACTTTAGGGACACACGCTGGTCACATGCAGTGCAGTAACAGTGACCTGAGGGTGACCTCCAGTGGAGTCTCCAAGCAAAGTTGAAGTTAACTATGGTCATACTTAATCCATGACATCATAGTGACACACACACATGCACATACAGTATACAAAGGGACATGTGCACACACACACACACACACATACTGTATGCAATAAGACACACATGCTGACTGCTGATACACATAACTGAGGAAAAAGCAAAAGTGAACAACAATCGTTGACTCGGGGCAAAGAGGAAAGGCAAATGGGAGAATAAAAGAATGAGTGCAGAGTGAGAGGCAGTGGAAGGGTGGAGGGGCAGAGCAGGAGGATGCAAGAAGAAGGAGGGGCTGATAAAAAACAGGGCTGCACTTTTATTGAACTTTTTTTCAGAAAAACAAAACACATGGACTTAAAATAAGGCGAAAAAGCCGTTAAAGTATGGGAACCGAGGCTTGTTTTTCTTCTCAGCTTTCTATCAATCTCCTCTTCTCTCCGTGCTTCACGCCACCTCCCAAAATCTTCACTTCACTCTCTTTACATATTTGACCTTCTTCCTGATCCTTCCCCCCTATCTGTTGTCCTCTGTCTTCCTGTCGAGTGTAAAGCAATTCAGCATCATTCAGCCATATACCATTACAGTGCTGTTGTGACGTAGTGCCTCAGAGGGGCCCGTTGGATCGTTAAACTGTGGGTGGCAGTGAGACGATAGACAAACTGCAAAAACAAGAAGGGACAATCGGAGGAGCTGGACACATGGACAAGACCAAAAAATAACTTTGACAAATGTTTTAGCACATCTTCAGCTCTTGTCCATCCTAATCTAACCTCTCTCAGCTCTCACTGGCCCTCCGTCCAGACCGACTCATAACAAATGAGTGCGATAATTAAAACCACAAAGACTTGAGGGGGAGGGAAGAAGGATTTTAGGAGAACAGGAGGAGGGTGGGGGGGGGGGAGGACAAAAGGAATAGAGTGTGAGTAATACAGGCGTCTGGGCGCAACTGCCCAGGCATCTGGAGGTTTAGTCTCATGTACACAAGGAGACTCAGCTTGAGTCATGTACACACAATCACACACACACACTGATATACTTTTCATCCAAATAACAAGAAATACTAGTTAATGCAACGTGATGTGTGCAGCCAGGAAATTCAGTCACTATTTGCCTCTGATGCTTTCTTTTTGATTCCTGTAAGATGTGATTTTACCAGAGATGCACGATAAATGAGGTAGAGGAAGATTTCAACACCCACATGCAAACGGGGGCTTGCATGAGCACGAACACACATTTATGTAGACAAAGCAGAGGCGTCCCATATTTACAGTATTCACAGTAGGCTGGCCTCATCTTGCCCTGAACTTCTGCCCACAGTTTTTTATTTACAAAAAGGAAAAAAAAAAGATATTGGCGAGGTTTGCTGACACACATCATACTCACAATCTCTCGAATTTCAGTCTCCCTTCTCTCTCTCTCTCTCTCTCTCTCTCTCTCTATTCTGCTTTTCTTATCTTTTCCTCACGCATGTGAAGTTAAACGCTGCCATCTCCTCTCCTCTAATCAAACCCACATGGTTTGGTGGGTCAGCGTGCCAGCAGCCCACAGTGTCGCGCGCACACGTTTAGCTGTGAGTGTGTGTCAGCCACTGTGGCTGTTTGTTGTGCAACTGTTGTGAACGTCACACACTTGTGAACCATTAAAATGAAACTTCCTCTTGCAACCATCTCATCACACATGGTATTATTCTTTAAAGCTGTGAGCAATTCAACAGTGAATTGATTTTTTCTTCTCTGACTGTAACTTTTAGTAACTTCTTTGTCCAGTCTACACATGAACAGTGCAAAGATTAGAGAAAAGTACACCACATTGTGTCACTGAAATGGTTTTTCTTCTTTCCTGTACAGTTAGTTATCTCGCAGCCCCCCAGAATCATCTTACAACCCCTTGAGGAGTTCCTGACCCCCTGCTGACACAGGGGTAAATCATAACAGAAAGATAAAGTAATTCCTGGTACTTTTGTCTGAATTAATCTTTGCCCAGTGGCTTCCTGTAAGGCTAAAGGCCAATGATAATGACTTCCAGGAGCTGGTGGCGTGGAAGGCCAGGGTCAAGTTCACATCTGGGATTACCGGGGTTACTGGGGTGAGCGGTTTTTACTGGAGGTCATCTGGATGATAAAGTGGAGAATGCCACTGAAGTGTGACTTTACTATGGACTGATTACACACATTAACATGAACCGGCTCCAACCTATGCAGACAAGATGCTTCTTTTGGAAAAATCCAATTGCAACATGAATGTGATAAATATCATATTTGTACTAGGGCACTAATATGCTTGACTTACACTGTAAATGCTGAATGAAGTGTACATGGGGCAAGTAGTTTCTCATTCCACACCCAGATAAGGAAGGGTTCTTTGGGATGGTAAACAGCCTGTGGATGTTCCACAGATATGGTTCAAATCTGTGTCATTTGAATGAGGAGAGGAAATAGGAAACAATAAGCAACACAAGAGGAAGTGAGAGTTGAGATAAGGTACAGTTCACCCCGGTGAGAGTGTTGATACACAACTCAGCCTGATTTCAATGGGCCCCACAAACCCAAAGAGCAACAGAGAGACAGAATTCACAGCATAGCTGATCATGGTCATTATCTTGCTACAGATTCACTCAACTGTATCGTAATAGTTGTAGTCATCTGTTTAAAGTGTGATAACAGAATGACATGAACAGGAATTACATTAAAAAGATGGATAGAAAAAAGGGCTGCAACTAATGATTATTTTTTGCCAATAAATCTGTTGATTTTAAAATTAAATATTTAGTCTATAAAATGTTCATCCTAATTTACCTGTCCAAGATGATATCTTAAAATATAAATAGGCTTTGTTCAACCAACAATTCAAAACCCAAAGATGTTTGGTGGACAAAAGATGTCTCCTACTTTACCATTCTCAGTGTTTGTGTGCTGGAGGCTTCAACTTTCCACATCACACCAGTTTTACCTTCCTCACTGGTTGTGACATCACAAATCCTGCTCATAGGCCCACTGCTTAAAATCAAATTTTCAATGAGCACAAAGAAACTTTCAGCAGATGAATGTGAAAACAGCCCTCTAGTGTCAAACTCTTCACATAAATCATTCTGCACAGTGAAGCTCAAACATCCAACTCTAGAAGCAAGAAGAAAAACATATTTTTGCATGGAGGGGTAATTTAATTTACGATTATATAAAACAGAGCAGCAACTCCCTAGTTGGAGAAGCTGGAAACTGCAAACTGCTGTTTGGCTTTTTTTCCCAATAAATGACTTTTATGACTGTTAGCGGATTATCTAAAGAGGTCAAAACTCCAGCAACACTTGTAGTACATAGAACGTTATTGTTAGACCAACACATTTCAGCTTGTGGCCTTCATCAGGGTAATTGATTATGAGCATTATGATTGAAATAGCTTCAGCACTATAAAATATAATTTAAAATATCAGAATTTCCAAAAGGGAAACAGATAATTGTCAGCGTCCTCCTCTTCTTCTCTATAATTATTGCTGTTTATTTCACTTGTATTTTTCACCGTGAACTGAACAGATAAAAGTTCAAATATAAGCATAAACAAGTAATAATGCACTTGTTTTTGCATCCACATGCTAAAGCCTGTGAATCTTGGGGTGGGCAGTTGGTGATATCAGTTACTGATAATGTTCCTTATGTGAGAGAGACAGAGAGAAAGCACAGAGAGATGAAGATGAGAGAACAAAAGGACCAAATAGTATACAGGTGAATAATAGTTGGAAGGGAAACATAAGGAAGCAAAGATGAGTGAAATAAAGTTGGCACTGGAGGAGCAAACTAATACTTCTTAGGTCTCCAAAGACAGAGGAGTCTCTCTTTACATATCTGTCGCCTTCTTTCTTTCCCTGTATCTCAACCTCTCCATCTCTGTCACTCTCTGTTTGCCTTTGATCTGCTGCTCTCTCTGTCTCTCTTTGCTGACTCACTCTCCCTATCCTTTTCTCCACAACAATGAGATAAAAAATGACCTGCACTCTAGTCCCAAATTTTCTCACTCTTTCCCTTCTTTTCTTTCTTCTCCTTTCGATCCTCTTCTCCCTCTCTTCAACGTGCTTGAGGAATGTGTCAGGGCAGCACAAAAGAACAAAAGCTTGACAGGAGGAGGAGGAGGAGGAAGAAAAGGAGAAGGGGGGGGGGGGGCAGAGGGAAAGTTTTGCATGAGGTAAAGGAGAGGCAGAGAGGAGAGGCGGAATGGAGGGAAGAGAGAAAGGTTGAGAGGAGCAGAGCACGGTTGAGTGCATTTGAATGCTGAGCGGTGCTTTGTCATTACGTGCTGACATGCAGCATCACACACATTTCAGAGCTCTTTATCAAGCCCCCGCTCAACAGCACGCACACAAGATGGGTGAGGCTGTCACCGCGCTGTACTGCACGGTTGCCTGTTTGATTCAGTGGCCTTTGATGCGTTTGTTGTTATGTCATGGTAATATGCTATTGGCCTGTGGAGAGGCCGAAGATGAATTTTCCAAACTCTAGACAGTTCTCTATTGTGACCTTTGTGTTTGCATCAGTCACTTTCAAAGAAGGGGACATGATCAATTCCCTCTTTCTGAACAGACCATGTTCAACAGACCACCACCATCGCAGCAGAAAGACAGAATAATGCTGCGCTTTAGTGTTTCAGTATATACGTGGATGTGAACCCATCTCACCCTGACAAGCTGTTTTTTTATTTCAACATTGGCAGAGAAAATCCTTAAAAAGTTAACAGCCGCAGAGTGAGTGGTGCAGGAAAGAGAGAAGAGGAAAGAGGATGGGAGTGGAAATCATAGCTCTGATATGGCTGCCTGATGGTTCACCTCTGTTTTTTGGACCAGTAGGGATTTGTGAGGACATGCTCTGATTGTGGCATGGTGTGTGGTCAACATGGTGGTGGTGCGTGTGTGTGTGCGTGTATGTGTATGTGTGTGTGCTGAAGAAGGAAACAATGTGAGCAAGCTTTGTTCACATCAAACAGCCGCAGGGCCTGGTGCAAGGCGCTGGATTTGGACACAGGTCTGTGCGTAAAAGCGCATATCGCGTTACCAAATATCAATCTGAGGCTGTTATTCACCTTTGTTTAGTCAGTGTGTCTTTGTTATAAGTCTGACACAGAGCCAGTGTATTAGAAGGGTGTGTATATGTAGCCCATGGTTTGCTAGAAGACCTTGATGCAACCCACCCGACCGCCCTCCCTTCCACCAAATCGCCCGGGTTACCTCGCGCTAATTCGCCATGCAGTGTAGCGGATGGGATCATCCATCAAGAGTCAATAGTTAACGTCGGCTTTGTCCCGTTGCCATCCATCATCAGCGCGTGCGTGCGTGGGCGCATACATACAGTGTGTGTGTGTGTGTGTGTGTGTGTGTGTGTGCGTTCTTCACAGGACTACCTCCGACCCCGGGGGCCCCTGACTCTGCCCCACTGGCCCGTCTGACGCGCTGTTCCAAATGCTTCCTCTCCTCCTCCTCTCTCGCCTTTCTTCCGTTCTAACAGCGGGGGGGGGGGGGTGAATGCCGACCTGCGCCAACCCCACCTCTTATTTTAATCTCTCTCTCTCTCCCTCTCTCCCTCACGGGTGCGGGGTGCTTTTTTCCTCTGACGCAGACCCCGTTAAATGGATAGCCCACCGGTCGAGGCCAGAAGCTGTATCCCATTACCACCGCTTTTATTTTTATGACACAGCGCCGCTGCGCACAGGAGGCTGGGGGTGAACTTGGCCTCTCTCTCTCTCCTCTCTCTTCTCACTAGCACACACACACACACACACACACACACCCGCACTGCCACCCATTCAGTCTGCCAGTCTGGCAGTCGACTGGTTCTTCCTTCACACTGCCCTGCCAAGACGACATATTCTGTCAACAGACTGGCCCGGCTAACATCCTCCCTGTTCTGCACTAATAATGTACCGCAAGAGTGTCATTCAATCAACCATGACATTACTGGTTGTATCAAATGTGGCTAAGCAAACCTAAATATTTTTTTATATAATATTATATATAGGACCATCAGGGCGCGGTCACTTTGGCTGAAGCAAGGTAGCGCGTCAGGGCAGCTCTGAAGTGCACGTTGCCTCCAGGGGCGTGGTTAGGTTGAGGCACTGTGAAACTTTGCATGTAATCTGGTGGCCTGTGGGGCGTGTCCGCATAGAAAGGGGCGTGTGCACCCCTAGACAAGTATCCTTTGCTTTCCGTGCCATTCATTTGAAGCGCAGCCGCTCATAACGTGCACCGACACATAGATGAGATAAGAGCTCTGACAGTCGGTCAGTCATCCCGGGAAGAGGGCAGAATTATCTGGGCGGTCACAATCAAACCATCCGGCAGACGCACACACCCAGACAAGAGCACGGCTCTTGGGACAATTGGAGCATTTTTGACGCACAGACGCGCACGGACAGCAGCACCCGGTCCAATCTTGGACCTGACAGTTCACCTGCATTAACATTCAAACTACCTGCAGCCTAACATGGAGCGCAAAATCCCTGACTTCGCCGGCGTCTGGGAGATGAAGAGTTCTGAAAACTTCGAGGAGCTCTTGAAGGCGTTGGGTAAGTGATGGAAAAGATTTAAAAAAAAACAAAAAAAAAAACCTCACTGTGACCTAATGTTGCAGCTTGACTAATTCTTTGCGCAAGAGTGGTTTCTTATGAACCCTTTATTTCTCTGGGTGATGACACAGATCAGACGTGTCAGCTCTAACTGTAGCTTTCTCAGCACATTATAGGTCAAATCTTCCTCTGTGTCCGTGCACCAGCGAGGATCACCCTCTCTGCACAGCATGGGTGGGGGGTCTTTGTCATTCTGCAAAACCCAAAACTCAGTGCTTGGCCCCCAGCCAGCCTCACCCCTCTTTCTCCCCCCCCCCCCCTTTGGCCTGCCCTGCAAAACACAATAGAGACAAACGGCGGCACATCTGTCTGTGTCACAGCCTCAGATTGTGTGTGTGTGTGTGTGTGTGTGTGTGTGTGCGCGGAAGAGGACCGTTATGACACGATACAGTGCAGGACACTCGCATCATTATCTGAAGTGACAGTCAGACAAACACCTGCTGCTGAGATTCACACAGTTTTGTCTGCGTCTGCGTAATGGCACTGGTGCAGACCGGACAGGCGTCGGGGGTGGGTATGTGGGTGCGCGTGCATGTGCGCGCGCGTATTCAGAGCCGTCTGTCATTAGGAGCCAATTCCCACTAGATGCCCCGCCAGTGCACACCTGGAATTCATGTCATCAAGTAAGCGCATATGGAGAGATATGACTGTACCAAACAACGCCCGCCGCCTTTTATCTCTTCTCTCTCTCTCTCTCTCACACACACACACACACGCACACACACCCTTACTGTCAAGTGTAAAGTCACCACGGGGCAGGAGCTGGAATTAATATTACCCTGACTGACTGACGCACCAATTAGTGTTTAATGTCTCACTAAACCTGTCTATTTATTCCCATCTATTTTCTGTTACTTACTGTATGTGTAATGTCTGGATATCTCAAGCAAACAAGTATGTATGAGAGAGTGTGTGTGTGTGTGTGTGTGTGTGCGTGTGTGCGCGCGTAGCTATGTAAGGCAGGGGTGGGGGACTTTAACAAAAGAAAACAATAATGAGATAGCAGGGCGGGCCATAATGTGAGGATAGGATTGTTTTTGTGCATATTTTTACATGCATATGCACCTGTAAATTCTTGTGGGCGTTTTCATGATGTGTTTGTGAAATGTGTGCACGAGTGCCAAAAAGAGATGTGCATGACAAGTATTCATGGAGGACAAACTGCTAGAAGAATGCAGGTTAAACTCCACTAAGTTAAACTGCTGTACCTGAGCCAACTCTTTGTCTCTACGTCGCACACACAAACACACACACACACACTAACAAAGGGACAGATGCAGACATGTATCACCGCATGTGTTCCTATAATGTCCCTCAGTATTGGCATGACAGACAGAGAGGAATGACCCCTGATCCCTGGTTTCATTAGGGGCAAAGCGCAGCTGGATGCAGCCTGTCAGCACCCACCACCTCCATCCTCTCTTCCTTTCCTCACTCCTGCTCTCTTCTCTCGTCTCCCCTTCGTCCCAAATGCTTCCTCTGCCCTCTGCTCCTTGACCTCTGACCGTCTGTCTATCTGTGTGTGTGTGAATGTGTGTGTGTGTTTGTCTCTTCATTTGGCCAGATCCGTGTGAATTTAAGCATTTTGGTTGCAGGTTCGTAAAAGTCTGCTGAGGTAATTTCTAACCTCTAACAACTGGCAGTTACTTGAGAAGCTTCAGCCCCCTCTGTGGTTCACAAATGGCCCAGAGGCCAGCACTTGACTCCTGAGTCTGAGCCAATGCTGAACAGAGGTCAGTTAGTGTCTGCAGGTCAGATTGTTGCCTTTTAGGAAGGAGAGGACATTTTTTCTCAGCAGAGTTATATTTGTATCTATGTACAGTCTAAAACGTATACCATCAGTTCCTTTATGATCTATAGTCATTACCTACATATATAATGGTAAGTGGTACCAAAATTATTTAAATGATATGAAATTAGGTATTTTTAGGCTGAATTCGTCCATTAATTGATTGATTTTTTTTTGTTTTCAATTATCAAGAGTTGCAGCAACCAATAATTTCCATTATTGACTAATCTGTTGATTGTTTTTTTTCCAAAAAAGTCTAAAAATTTCACAAAATGGTGGAAAATGGCCATTGGAATTTCCCAAAACCCAAAGTGATGTCTTCAAATTGTCTGACAAACAATTTTATGTAATTTATAATGACATAATGATGAAATAAAACAGAAAAAAAAAACAAATCACCACATTTTTAGAAACTAGAACCAGCAAATGTTTGCCTATTAAATGACTCAAATGATCAATCGATTATCAAAATTTGGTGGAAAATAATTTTGTCCAGTCAGGCACTACCCATTTTTGCCACCACATTACTGCATGTATGTGTATATATATATATATTAATTCACAGGAACATCTTAGGTGAAGATCAAAATTAACCACCGCACATGACTTCACTGTGACTTTATTTGGAGCAAACACAAGCTTAAACCTGTAGCTTCTTCAGGTTCGCTCAGCCTATATATATAAACACACACACACACACACACACACACACATCTACACACACACACACACACACACACACACACACCATTATAAGTAAAGGTCTAATATTATGATGTATTATATGAAAGAAGTATTTTAATGCTGTAAATGGTCGCCATGGGGACAATTTTAACTCTTCTACTGTGACTAGTAACAATAACTGTCACATAAATGTAGTGCATTAAAAAATACAACATTTCCATCTGAGATGTAGTGGACTGGAAGTATAAAGTAGCATAAGATAGTGTCTCAAAATTGCACTTACGTGCTGTACTTGAGTAAATGTGCTTAGTTACTTTCCACCACTATCATCATTTCTGTGAATTTATGATTTAAGCTCCTTGTAAAATTCATTACAAGGATTGTCAAATTAAAAGATAGGAAAGAAAGCACTCAAAGCACCTCAAATGGATAAAGATGTTTCCTGCACAGTGATGTTCTCACATGCATGAAATTCGCCGACTCACAATGAGACTCTGACAATGCACATACATACATAATGTGTTTGTGTGTGTGGTACATACAGTGGGCATCCTGGTGCATGCTGAATGACTGTGCATTTCGGAGTGTGTATATATTTACCCTTGGTGACAGGTGGGAATGTGTGAGAGGTGAGAAGTGTGAAACCCAACTCGGCGGCAGATACACACACATGCACACACGACGACATACACACACTTCCCCTCACACTTGGACAGAGATCTTCACACACCACACACAGACCACTGCACCTCATCTGTCTGACTCCCCCCTCCTCCCTCCTTCCACACCAGTCTGCCCCTTGCTTCCTCTTTTCCCACGCTGTATCATCATTTTCCCTCATTCCCTTTTTTTTACAATCCTTTTTCATTTCCTATTTTTCTATCATATCCCATTCTTATCCTTCATGTTTTTCTTTTAAATAGAGGCCGATTGAATTTATGATGAAATTAATATTGAAAAAAAGGATAAGTTACCATTTAAACAAAAATTAAATTTGCATTTTCCTATAAAGAAAAAACCCTATAAACTATATCACATTACTCCGGTTATACTACTGCAATATTTGAATTGCAATCAAATCAAATTAGTTTATAAACAATTAGTTTATTTACAGGTAAATTTAGCAGTGGAGGTGGCTTAACATCCTCTAAATCCCTGTTCTCTCACTTCACATCCATTCATAACTCCAACAGCTTCCCTCTTTTCACTCTGCTGCTTGTGCGGCCCCCTTTTTCCCTCCTTGACACACATAAACACACACGTGATCATTATGAAGTGCACTTCATCTTGAAGATGTCTGCCAACTATAATACGTCTTAACTAGATCGTGCTTGTGGAAGATGATGAGGAGAATAATGCAGATTGCATGGCAGAAACGACAAACCATATAAGTCTGTGCGTTTGAGTCTGTGAGTGTGTGTGGGCGCATGCAAATAAGATTAAGGGGGAATGCAGATGTGCTGGGCATGCTTTGTCATATGACCTCATTGTTTCCTCTGTCATCATTATTGGACAGAGTAGTGTAATACTAGGCTGCTCCTTTTACCCTGAGTGTGCACAAGAACACAGTGTACAAGCAGCAACACCACACAACTCAAACTCACACACACACTCACACCGAACAGGGCCTAAGGCGAGTGGTTTGCATAATTTGGTCAAAACGAGTTTAGTTTGCCTTGCTCCTTAGGGCTGTATCCAATAAACCTACACTGTTTGACACAAAAATGAGTTTACCCCTTGTAGGTATGTGCTGATCGCATGAGAGTATTCATTCAAAGTAGTCACAAGTGTTTGTGCAACATTGAGCAACATTGTGTGAATTGTCCTGGATATGAACTCCCAGATCTCTCAATACACACACTCTTTCTAGTGTTATCTTTACCATTGTTTTATATGTGTTTTTCAGGTGTAAACGTGATGCTGCGTAAGATCGCGGTGAAGGCGGCCTCCAAGCCGTTGGTGGAGATCACACAGGATGGAGAGACGCTGTCCATTAAAACCTCAACAACAGTCCGGACCACCCACATCACCTTTACTGTGGGGCAGGAGTTCAATGAGACCACAGTGGACGGACGTCCCTGCACGGTAAACCACACATGGACATGAACTTGAACATATCTCTAAATACTCTCTTAGTTCTACTTTCTCTGCATACATACACACTCAGCAGTAATGGCTGTATGGTGCGGGGGCTGTCCAGATTACATCAATCTGTTTGATTTGGCTTTTTATCATATTTGGACTGGTAGTATATCTTCACCCCTCCCTTGGTCTCTGAAGGCCTATCATGCTTCACACTCTTTATGACCCCTTTCAACTTCCCGTCTTCCAACAGTTCCCCCTCTTGCCCTTTCTTGCCCTGCGTCCCTCCCTAATTCTCTCCATTGCTCTCCCCGTTTTCCCATAGATGGCCTCTGTTTGGCCGTCTCCAAAGCAAACACATGCAACCAGCCAGCGCTTCGCTCTCCTAACGATGAGCGCATCACAAGTTATCACCTCTCAGCGATCACCCTGCTCCACCATTCTTGTTGCTGCTTTGTTTCTCCATCAGCCACTCCCTCATTATCTCTCCTTCCTTTTGGATGACATTGATTCATCCATACATCAATCTATCTATCTATCCACTATGCCATTAACATGTTTCTAAGGGTTTTTCTCTCTCTGTCCTTCTCTCTGTTCAGAGTTTCCCACGTTGGGAGACAGACAGCAAGATCAGCTGTGAGCAGACCCTGCAGAAAGGAGAGGGGCCTAAAACCTCCTGGACTCGTGAAATAACCAATGATGGCAAGCTGATCCTGGTAAAGGGCACAAACCATGAGTGAACCAATAAGATTACACAACTCAAAATACATTGTGTTGTTTGATGTACATATGGGGTACAGATAAAACACTTAAACCATATCCACTGGTAGTTGTGGATTCAAGTCACATGACTTGAACTTGATGTTGACTTTAACACCAAGAAATTTTAAAAAGGGCGCCCAAGAGTTGCCTAAGAGCTACGTAATTTCAAAAACATGAAATTACCAATTTTATTTCCAACAGCACACTTGTGAAATTACAGATCCTCAACACAAATACTGTAAAGATCCAAAAAGCCAGATGAAATTTAGTTTAGTTTTACAAGTTAGCACATTACTATTAGAAAATGTTAGAAACCTCACATTTGACTTTTCGTGACATAATTTCTGCAGTAAAGTAGTTGAGAGACATTTATTTCCTATATGCATTAAAGAGGAACTCTTCAGATAAAGTCTATTTACACAATGGTCTTGGGTATTATTACTGCTTATGTGAAAAAAGCTGTATAAAGCCTCATGTGGTTTCAGTGGGAGCAGCATGAAATTTGATGTGATTCAAGTGATGTCAGTTGAGACGTCAGTTGGGGCTGAAAACTACAAGTTTGAAAATGAAACAAATCTGGGCGTGTGGAGTTTTGACGTTACCAGGCCTCTGCAGCCCGCTTTTCATCTCTGCTTGAGGCTATGAGTTGAGGATACATTGGCCGCTACTAGTATAACACACCTGAATCTATGAGTGAACTGATGCTAAATTGGTGGAGTACACTTTTAGATGTGAAACCATTTTTCTGGAAAAACTGGAAAGTCAAGAAGGTAGCAGCCTGTATATCTTATTGGTACTCCATATGCACAACAAAATTACAATGTAATTTGCTGACTATAGTGTCGACTAAGTGTCGCCTTTAGATTATATAATCATATAATTGTGCTCAGAGTACCATAAGGCCAATCCAATTATTCCCCTGGCAGAAGATGAAAGAGCTTCTGTCTAGATAACAAATGCAAGTACATGCATCAGCTTGAAGTCATGAAAGCAAGTGTGCGAGTAGCATCTGATCAAAAGTCACAACACAACAGGGGATAACAAATAATCATGATGTGACTGACATGTGCAGTGAATGCTAATAAAGGTTTGATCAGATTCTCAGTGAGTAATAACATGTCTGTCCACAAACTGAACTGTATTAAATGGGAAACCCCACCCAACCTGCACTTCGGGTTGACTAAATATAACTTTGAGAAGTATTTCAAATAATTATTTGTCTAAGGTCTACCAGTAAACCAGTCCAACCAGAGATGACACACATCCTCCACAGTTCTCTCTAGATTGAATAGTTTTTGAATTTTTGAACAAATTATAAATAGAAAAAGTATTTGTGAAGCGATAGATGTTCGAGGGTTGGCATTAAATTCAGATCTAAGACTCCTGATGTGCTCTTAAGCACCAAACCCACAGCTACTTTTTAGAAGCCAGCAGGAGTTGAACTGTACAAGTTTTATGCAAGTAATTGCTGTGTTTGCCTCAACAACTTTCCGTAAATAAAGTTTGTTCAAAACAGTTTCACTGTGTGTTGACAGATTAACTGCTGGAGACTTAAAAAACACAGCTCAATTTGGAGGTTTAGAGAGAATCCACATACAATGGCTTCTTCTACAAAATGCTTAACTTTTAATATGAATAGACATTACGTTGTGGATTACTGTGTCAGCCAGTATATTTTTTTCGATTGTCCACATTAAACCTCCAGATTTTCCTTTCCTTTCAGACCATGGGAGCAGATGACGTGATATGCACCAGAGTGTACGAACGACAATGAACAAGAGCACTTCTTACTTTTCGTCCTTCCAGCCCCCTTCTCCTGCATCACCACTAGTGTCACTTCTCCCGTTGTCAAGACAGCGGCTGGGGGAGATAGCAGCCTATAGTTTTATTCCAATATCTCTGTTAGCATCACTATGTAATAATTGTGGTAACTGTATCTACTTTACACATATGTACACCTTGGTCTTATAGCTCCTGAGTTATATGT
The DNA here is from genome assembly GCA_029490765.1 of Euthynnus affinis. NCBI lineage: Eukaryota > Metazoa > Chordata > Actinopteri > Scombriformes > Scombridae > Euthynnus > Euthynnus affinis. Next base: position 14,991,382 of record CM055847.1, read on the forward strand.
CTATCTTTCCAACTCTATCAAACTTGACCAGCTGGGGTTTTAAACATAAAAATCTTTATTGTTTTGTATGTTTGATTTGCAGCTCATTTATTTGGCAGTGTGTGCATTTGTGTATGTGTATGTGTGTGTGTGTGTGTGTGTGTGTGTGTGTGTGTGTGTGTGTGTGTGTGTGTGTGTGTATGTGTGTGTGTGTGTGTGTGAGAGAGTGAGTGAGACTATATTTGTAGATGTGTAAACCAATCTATATGAGCTCTTCCGGTTTCAGGTCAGTTTTGATGTGTCCTTCCTTTCTGTTTCTTTAGCCCTGCCCCACAACTTAACCCTTTTCTATTTCATGACATTTTATATTTATTACTACACTAGAGTCCGATACAGTACTGCTAAGGTTTTTACTTTGTGTCTCTTTTATATGAAATGTGATCATAGGAAACAACAACTTTCTATGGGAAAACAATAAAGCATGATCTTAACTCAGCTTGATGTCGACCCTTGGCTGTCCTGTACTCGAAACCATTAGGAACATAAAAGCAGTTAACAGCGCATATGTTTTATGGTTTGTGAGTGTAGCTGCACAATATGTGCACATTAGATGGCTCCATCTTATTTTAGGCTTTCTGTCAGCTGTCTGCAACTAGAATAACTTGTCTGTCCCCTCCCTTAAAGTCTCTCTCTCTCTTCCCTCTTGGTTTTTCTGTCTTCCCATCCCTCCCTTCCTTCTCTGTCAATCATCTCACTGTACCACATGCTCTCGTTTTTCCTTGCTCGCCATGTTTCAAGGCTGCAAATATTTTCACTTGACTTTTTTTTTCTGTCGACACACTATTATCATTTCACATGGATCTGCTCATCCTGCAATTTTCCCAAGCATGGGAAGGGACAGAGAGAGAGCCATTTGTGGGAAACACATCATGAAATTCTGCTGGAAAGGTTTTATTTCCATCTCATTTACCAACTGGCTAATTTGGTTCCTATTTTTCTGGAAAGTCTTAAAAAGGCTGCTTGACTTAAAGGGATAATTCAACATTTTGGGAAATGTGCTTACTCACTTTCTTGCCAAGAGTTAAATGAGAAGATTGATGTCTGTATGGTAAATATGAATCTACAGCCAGGAGACAATTAGCTTAGTTTAGCATTTTTCCCTGTCTATCAGCATCCTCATTTATGAGCATCTGTTGTTATGGTAACCAAGGAAGGAGATGAGAAGAGGTCAACTCGGGACCTTTTTTACTTGCACAGACACTGACTTACTTGACCAGTCATCACATGGTTTGGGAGTCAGGGTCAGTGGGTGTGTCTCTGACAGCAGGAAATGCCAATTGGATTACAGGGTACAGCTGATTGACAGCAGATGTGCTTAACAAGGAGAGGGCTGTTAAGAGACGTGGAAATGGAAAAGGGGCTGGGGATAAAGATGGATGACCTGGGGTTCTCACACACACATGCATGCACGCACGCATGCACACACACACACACACACACACACACATGTACATACTGTTATACAAGTAAAAACTAGATAGGTAGGGATTCTTGAGAGAGGAATTTAGTGATGCTAATACTGCTTTTTTTTTTTACAGACTATCTCTTTGTCATTTCTCTTCTTGCCCTGCAGCTGTGTGTAGTTACAGTGTGACCCCAATAAAGTCCCCTCCTCTGCCTCCTGCCCTAATAAAAGGGGTAAATAACTACCCCTCCCTCTCTGTTTATTACCCCCTGGGGCAGTAAAAGGCAGCTGTCTGGCCCCCCTTCAAAACGCCCGACCTGCACCGGACCCCCGTAAAAACACACATCTACACACACACACACACACACACACATTCACATACCAAACTAAAAACACACATTCTGGGAACTCTTCACACATACCATCAAACACTCACACTGTACACGCAGCTCATAAAACACTGTTGTGGCTCACCCAAAAGGTGAACAGACAAACGTGGCTCTCAAAAAAAAAAAAACTTCTCAAAGACGCACCACCACAAGAAGGACTGAAAAAACAACTGAGCACACCATCTCCACTGCTCACATCCTGACTGCATCATTATTCCTGCAGGTTGCTCTTTCCAGAAAACGTAACAAGGAACAGAAGGCATCTGAATGGTTTGGCAGCATCGGGACTAACATTCCTCACTCATACAATCCCAGAAAGTCAAGAAATAAAGGGACATGATGTAGAAAACCTACAAAATAACACCTGAATGATGAATGAATACGCCTACACATAACTAATGCACTTCATGCATCAGAAGCAAGCGGAAATCTGATATCCTTTCCACGCCTGACAAGGCAACAATAGGCAATCAGTGGATATCTGAATAAAAACACAACATTGGTGCTATTGACTTTTGTGTGAGAGCAGGTTAATTTAGGTTCCCCGAGGCCATGGCTAAGACAGGGTGCAGTGTGATAGATGACTTATGTGCAGAGAAGAGTGGAGTGTGTGGACTGAGTGTACTTGTCTGCATACTTGAGCATATGTCACAAACGGCAAGATGGGTGATTTGTGATCTGGTTCAGGCAATTATCGTCCTACAGGTCAAGTGTATTCTGAGTTAGATAGTAAAGAAGTGGGAGGGCTGGTGGGAAAAAATGCCCTGCAGGCGGCAAAGTAGAAGAGCATGATGGGTAAAAAAGAGGCCCATTCCCTCACAATGCAACATTTACGTGAAAGTCTGTCACGCACATATTTTGGAGAAAGAGCGTGCATGTGACAGTGTGATGACAGGTGAGTGTCATTAACCATCTTTGCATACTGTACAGTCTCTGTCCAAGATATTGATTTACACTCACACACACCTGCAAGCCTGCACAAACTGATACGCATATCTAACATTCACATACACCACACCAATCTCCTCTGGTGGGTGCAATTAGACCACCCAGGAACCTCTGAGGCTTCTTGTAAAACACTGGTCAAGAATAGTACACATAAGGGCAAACCACACACCCACACACATACACACACACGTTGCTACTATTACACTGTTAGTTTGCATGTTTGTGGCATAAAGTAGAACAAAGGAGTCGCCAAAACCACACTGACACATGCATAGTCCCACAAATCATGCATATGCACATTTTTACATACAGAGATTAAATTTTATATATGATCTCAAATCGTCTTAAAAAGCAGCCTGTCTTTCTCTGTTGAGATGCAAAGTTAAAAAGCCACAGAAAAGACATGAGAGAGTGAGGAAAGGTGAAGAAATCTGGAAAGCACAGGGTACATAATCTGTACCTTGGCCCACTGAGCCACACAGGACGCTCAAAGCACAAAACTCAAAACACACTTCAAAAACAATTCACTTCCAATGTCTGGGCAGAGAATCCTTCCATTAGGGGAAAGAAAACCAGAGGAGCAGAGAGATGTGGAGAGTTTGAGTCACAGACTGAAGGAGCGGTGAGGTTAGGACTAATTAAGATGATTCATATACTTAGACACAAACTGGTCAAAATTTTATACATGTGCTTATCGCAGACATCTACAGATGTACTGTCAGGTCAGTAGAGAGAATCTCCAAACTGATATCACTGCCCTAGCATTAGCAGTATCATCCTCCCCCTCCTCCTCCTCCTCTGTGTGGGACAATGGTCTTACAGTATACCAGAGGTGAGTTGAATGAAGTCTTTGTAGAGATGAAGAATGTAATTATAAATCTGATTACAGATTCTAACATTGACCTCTGGATGGACAGAGGGAGGCAGGAAAGATTGAAGATAATGTTTGAAGACAGAAAGGCAGTGTGCAGGTCAAATTAAAAAGAGGCGTGCCCAGTAGTCTAGTGATTAAGACACATGCCACATAACCCTAAATCCACGGTTTTACTCCAGTACTGGACCTTTGTTGCATGTCACACCCCCACCTCTCTTTTCTATATATACATATATACATACATACACACACACACACACACACACACACATATATATATATATATATATCAAGTGTATGGGGGGGGGGGCATTTTATGTCCTAATTAGATAGGGACAGTAGGAAGAGAAGAAAGGAAAGAGAGGTGGGGGTGTGACATGCAACAAAGGTCCAGTGCTGGAGTAAAACCGTGGATTTAAACAGAAACAGTTTCAATGATCATGTCAGATATACAGTACATACATAGTACATGGTCAAAAGTATGTGGTCATCTATGAAAAGTGTCAGAAGTTGCAACTTTTATTTAAATAAATTTGTGCATTAATGGAAATGAGCAGGTGTTTTATTGATGCTGTTTTCCAATGGCCTGGCACCTACATGTGATCCTCCTATGAGTATGATAATGTGGTAGGACACCTTATTTCAATTAAAATCTTTATTGTCATATGCAGGGTTAGTATGTATGAATGTTAGGCACAATATACACACACTTCACAAGATACAATATAAAACTATGGAAATATAAATTATAAGCACAATACCAAATTTACGAGATGAACTGAATATGACAAACAAAACATCTAAGGAACACGTAAACATAATTATAGTGATATGATATGATCTATTAAAGGTATACAGGGAGGTAGAGAAAACATCATTCAAGCCAAGAGCAATAAAAGTATGTGGATGCCTAAATGTTATGCTCATACAGTATGTGATCACTGAATATCTGATTTCAAACCCATGGGCATTAATATACTGCTATAAAAAGTTTGCCTCTTCTAGGAAGGCTTTCTGAGAGAGTTTAGAAGCCGGCTGTTGGGTATTAAGGTCTGGATCACAATTAGCTTCCAGTTCTTCCCAAAACTGTTGGATCAGGTCGAGGTCAAGGCTCCGGGAAGGCCAATTAAATTCTCCCACACCAAAACTATGAAAAACCACGTCTTTATGGACCCTGTTTTGTACAACCAATTTTTGCTGAGAAGTTCTAAGCACACAAGCAAATAAAACTGTATGCTGTACAAATCTAGGTGAACAAGTGTGTCCGCATACTTTGATCATATAGTTCAGCATGTACACATGTAGGCAGAAACGTAAGAATTATTATCTGTAGAGAAGGAGAAAGTGAGATAGAGGGGGTGTGAAGGGAGGAGCATTAAGCATTACAGGGTGATCAACTGTCAGAACACCATGACTCATTCCTTTTTTATAGATCAACTCACTGTACACTCACTCACGCACAAAGGCACACACTCACAGGCATATGTCTATTTCACCCATGATTTGTTTTGTTAAGATAACTGTATCATCTATTGTTATTGTGTACTTTTGTAATGGATCGACATGTTCATCACACAGAAAAAACAAAAGAAGAATGTATTCAGTCCATTAAGCTTCAACTGATCCTTGAGAGCCTTGAGGGAATCAAAAAGGTCGAAGATTATTAATGTCTAAGGGAAAAATAATAGGTGGAGTTAGACCAATGGTACTTTGAAAGAGTCTGCGTTTGATTACTGCATGCATGAGGTTCAGCTTATCACCCACTCTCTCTTTTCCTCCTTTCTCCTCTCGTCTCCCTCCTTCCTCCTCCTCCTCCTCCTCTTTCCTCTTTTGACCAGCTCCAGACGGTAGCCAAGCCAAAGCATACCAGAGACCAGCATGTCATAGCTGGACACATAGTGGAGGTGCGCTGTGGTGTTGTTTGATTGGTTGCAGAGGACTGTGATTTGGGAAACAGGGTTGGAGGAAGCACACCTTGTTAAAAAAAAAAAAAAAAAACAACCTAGTGGCTCGCACTGGCCCTACAGGCTGGCACACACGTTCAAACAAACACACACACACACTGCAACATGTGTGTGCATGAAAGGAAATCCAAATCTTCTACCCACAAGTTTGCGTAAGAGAATGTTTTCTCTGGAAATAACAATGTGGAGCAGCTCCTGCCAAATCCATAAGGAGTGACGTCTCAGAAGCACCTGGTGACAGACAGAAAACAGGCTCGTCTACTAACACTTCACTGTCACTACCCTCTAACTTATGCACAAATCATAGTTACTGTACTACCCTGATAATATGTAACACTATGCCGCTATGGTTTCTTACTGCTTTCCGTCCATCCATCTACACTGCCAAGCTCCATGTCTGACGTTGATTTACTGATCGTCCAACAGGCAAAATATCCCACGGACATGCCAGCTAATGTTGTACGCCCAGCGGACATTCCATTGGCTCCTCATCCCAAAATGTGCATTTGCCTTGAAAGGAAAAAAGGTGGGCACATGGAGAAAGAGACGTCAATTTGAAATCCAATCTTCTGCCACTGACCTCGCTCACATGCAGTTTAGAACATTTTCTGGTGGTGTATTTCTCAGTTTTATAGTCTGTGTATCTTATTTTTACCAAGAAAATCTAGTAAGTATTACAGCAGCTCTTAAATGACTTGTCAATGTCAAATTCCTCAGTGGGAACATAGAGCATGAAGTATGCTGTCCACCTGTATTCAATATTCACTTTACTGTGTAGCAGTGGTTTGAAAGAGCTGTAAGGTATCTACTCTGCATTGATTTAAGTTGTGCTGTTACGACAGCTTTACTCTGCAAAGTTCGATTTTATGTCTGCTGTTAATGGGCTCCTGCATAACTCCCACTGGTGTGAAACAGACTTTGTGTGTGTGTGTGTGTGTGTGTGTGTTTTGGCTCTCACACTGGTTCCACCTCTGTGCAGGAATCTGTGGTTGTGTACAATGAGGTTTGGTTGCGTGTGAGCTAGCTCATCTGACTTTACATATGGCTGCCAGTCAGCACAGCTATGCTGCCAGTCGAGTTGCAGTCAACAGCCACCTGCCAAAAACAATGCTAATGTGGGTCACTGCAAACATAAAAAGTGTACCTGTCTCTGGGTGTACATTGTTTTTATGGGGTTATACCAACATGTTTCTAATGCTTCTAACTAGACTCTCTGTGGTTGCATGAGAACTGGAATAACTACGATCCAAGAGGAGCACGGCAGAGACGGTGCAGAAGAGGAGGGAGGCAATAACGGCAAGGGCACTGATGGAGACCAATGTCAATTAAGCAGTAACAGTGAGTGAGCCTGGGGTCAATTATCCAATAATCATCATTTTTTCCCCCCCACTGGATTCATAAATCAAAACTAATGAAGTTCTTCTCATTTCAAGATGTGTTGGCCACTTACGAGTTTACTCTCGAGCCTTACTGCACTCTCTGTCCCAGTCCTGGCAGACATCCATCACCCCATGATGAGTCTGGACTGGGAAAGCTGATTTGCTAGAGACAGAAAAAGACATTCAGCAACATTACTCCTAATGTTGAAGGTGGAATTCAGCATAATGAATCTGACGTCAGCTGACTATCATGAGTCACAGCCCTCACAAGTAGAAGATAAATTGGTCTTGGATGATCTTTCCAATCAGCTAAAAAGGGGAAACCCACCAACTCTGACCAGCTGTTACAGTATTCAAGCTCACCAAGAGTCTGTTTAGTCAGGCTTGGAAAATATATTAGCTGAAACATGGCGACATCAAGTGGTGACAATGGAAAATAGTTTTAACAGCAGTCAGCTGTAACATGATTTACCACATAGTTGCTTTCCTAAAATTTTACTATATTTTCTCAGATTTTAACCTCTTTACTTTTAGCCTCTCATAAACTACAACACTAAATATTTAGTGTGTTTTTCTACCTACGATAAAAGCAGCTTTAATATTGAGTTTTCTCACAAGAACAGCAATATCTTTTTATTTCTGCCTTTTACTATAAATACTATTTTTATTAAAGTAATAGTAAATAATAAAGCAATTAGGTAGTAGGTAATTTATTAGTTAACAGCAACTTAATTTTCTGATTTTTGTGTCAATTTAGAGCAAATATTTTGCTGACACAGTGTATTATCCACCACTGGCAGCACTCTGCTTTGCCCTTTCAGTTTTAAAGTGGATCACTATGGAATAGTTCATGTCCAATAACAAAGGGGTGTTATGCACCATATTTTTGCTATTAATATTTTATTCTGTATTGAGTGAGTTGTTTCACCAGTCAACAAACATCACAACCACAGTTGGAGCAAGATTTAGGACCATAACCTTCAAAGTAATACAATTCTTGACTTGAACAAATGATGACAAATTTATGAAATCTCACTATAGCAGATATGAACCTGTGCAATTTAAGACACTGTGTCCAGTCAAATTAAGCTAACAAGCATGTATCCAAATCTGGACTAAAATATCTTGTGAAGGAATGTGTGGATCAATTCAGAGGAATCACTCAGCAGGTACTGTAGTCTATGTCTCACAGGCCCCAAAATTACAGTAAATGTTTGTATGTGGATCTACCCTGAAACGTAGATTGTGGAGTAGGCCTACTTGTGTAATGTTAGTGACCCAGAAGAGCTCAGAGGAAGAGTCTGTGAGCTGAAAGTAAATGAGCAGAAGTATCTAACTCATTTCTATCTGTATTAGATTATGGTGATGTGATTTACATGCATACAACATCCCATGAAAACTGGATTCTGCATATCACTGCATTATATTTTGAAGTGTAGGTTCAGGCATTCACCATTGCATTTTATATGAATCTTTAGGATACCCCTCTCTATACCAAATGAGAACATACACGTTGTTATTTATTGTCAAGACATTGTTAAGTAAACTACCTACTTATATCTCCAGCCTTTTATCCTATCATACCAGCAACTGTAGCGCTATATCTACGAATTCTACGGATTCTTTTAAAAGTCCCCAGGGTGCATTCAGAGCTTGATAAAACTGCTGTCTCCTTTTTTGCACCTTGGGCATGGAATGAGCTGCAAAATACCATTACCTTAGAAGCTCTCCCTTCTTTGAATACCTTTAAAGGTATTTTACAAAGTGCCCTGAAGGAAACATGCTGCTTTACATAATCTTTGACTTGAGGTGGACTGTGTTATGGATACTGATAGCATGGCCCATATGCCTCTCTTCTTTTACTCTTTTCCTTGTGTAGCTTTGTATGTGTTCTATTATGTCATATTGTTTTTTATGTGAAACTGCTTATGTTGCCATCTTGACCAGGACTCTCTGAAAAAAGAGATCTTGTATATCAATGGGGTCTTCTTGCCTTAATAAAGGATACATAAATAAACATCTATTCCATGTTTTTAATAATGTAGGTGAGCGTTAAATGTCAGGGTGAATTCCAAAACTGACAACTCTCCGTGCTGTCGTCTCATTTTCTATGTCATACATGCTCTACCCTCGAACGCACTTCGCTACTGGTAAATCAGGGTGGACACCCTGAGAAAAAATTGGTCACACTCACCACCCAGGTGGGGTAGCATGCACACTGCACCCTCCTGCTATAAAGGCCCATAGCACCTATTGCTCGTTTCCCACTTTTCCACTAAGCTACCGTGAGATGTAAACTATGAATTCTTGATTCATCATATTGGATACAAAATCATGTTTCACCTGTGCTGTGGCTATGCCATAGACAGCCATGAGACCTGTTTCTTCTCCCTGGGCATGCGGCATCAGGAGTTTGACTCCTGCTCCCTCTGTTTCATGCTCTTCTGGGAGGAAAGTGGCAGCGTTTCAGCAAGTCGGCTTGCTCCCTCCATGCTAGCCCTGGTACTGGCAGTGGAGGGAGTGGTGGCTCTGCCCAGGCCAGGGGAGGATGACGCCCACTGGACAACCTGCCTGGCCTGTTTGAGTCAGCTGCCCAGATGATGGAGACCCCGCTACCTGTTAAAGTCAAGAACTTCACCATGGGCCTCCTCAACCATCTACATGGGAGGGGACAGGGACCTCAATCTGAGTTCATGCCCTTTACAGGGTATCCTAGATTTCTGGCAGAGCTTATTCGATAGTGGTCAGGCTGCATCCACTTTGGGGGTATTTGCAGCAGTGATCATGGCGGGCCACAATGGTCCCGATCATTTCACAGCTTGGTTAGTTTGGGCCCAGCTGAGGTTACATCTCATGTCTAAAGGCCTTCGTCTAAGTTTTTAACCAATAGCAAAGGCAATTAGAGGGCGGAGCACGTACAACATAGAAATAATGGTTACCTGGATGAAACTCCAGTTGTATGAGTTATGTGTGTAGCTCTCTAATCACAAGCCCAGCGGACCCCAGTGGTCGCTGCTGAGTTTGAAAGGGAGACGAGCAATGGGCTTTTACAGGTGGAAGGTGCGGTGCGCATGCTACACAGGTCACCACTGTTTTCCCTGGTTTACAGATGTATGACCACTAAATAAGAGAACTTCAAGACAAAATCACAACATTTAGCTTTAGAGTGCTAGCCAAAAACTGCCCTCTTACCACACGACAAGAGGGTCAACACCTTGAAGTCTTCTTGTTGGCTAACGTTACCTGATGAATGTAAGTCCAATATTTCCTGATGTGTTAACACTCGTTTGGTGAGCCAAATCACTGGCAAAATATCAGAAATGTTCCTCTTCGTTCACCTGTCACTCGGTGCTGGGAAAACGGTCAGGTAGCCAACGGTCCTTGATTGCTATCATATGGCAGCAAACATCATTTAGGCGTTTATTTAATTTGTTAGGGGAATAATGTAGCAATTACGAGCTCATTGAAAGCAAGTCAGTTTTCGTAAGGAATTATCAGGTGTGGAGAAAACGACGCCAGGTGAGTGTAACAACAAAATATAACTTTAGTCCGACTTTAGACACAGTGGGTCCGCTCCGATACCCATACTACCATATTATTTACTACTACCAAAAGTACCAGGATGTCCTACTACATCTGGTCGCATTTTGCACAAGAGACAATCGCCGCTAGATGGCGTTGCCGCCATGTTGAACTGAAACTTCATCATATTCATTCAAATTCATCACATCCAATCATGCAACCAAAATCTGCGAATCTAACAGCCTAATCAGAAGAGCACTTTATATATAAGTGATGACGTTCCACTACTCTTAATACCTGATTGATAACATGGCAAAACCAGAAATCCAATTCAGCACACACTGTGTATAAAAACCTTTTTTTGAAAAAACATTAACAATTGAACAAAAGCTCTGTGTGTTTCATTATTTAAGCACACAGGTTGCATCAGAATAAGGATTACACATAAAGTTTTGGCCTGTAACCTTAAAGTAGGGAGCAGAGCAGCCCCAAAAATAGTCATTTCAAAGTAGATGAATGTGAGATGACATGCTGTAACAAGAAATACAACTGTCTGTCTATGTGCTCTCATTTTGGTTTGCAATCTTGTAAATATGACTGAAACTTTAAATGTTTCACCATTTAAACAAACACACTCTAGTGAGGTGCTGATACTGATAAATAAAAACGTACGTGGCTTTAAATATACCTGACCTTTAATTGTATTTATACAATATAGAAATACAGAAAAAACCATGTATGAAGATTATATAATCTATTAAACATACTCCAAAATTGATATCACTTATACTTCTCATTCATAAATAGAGTGAAGAACAAATACAAAAAGTTATTTTCCTGATTTTATTGTGTCCTGTGTGCCTGCATATCTGTTGAGGAGTAACTGTAGAGGCCTGAGAGTGGCGCCCAAGAGCTTTACAAGAATATGCAGGACAGAAAGTAAGGAGATTTTTTTTTAAATTCTTGCAGCTCCTTAAGCGACCTTCCTTGTTCACCTTATAAGGCAAATCTGAAATCCAGAAAATAACCCTAACTTTCATCTTTTATTTTTGATCGGTTAATTACATGATGATGTCTACACAGCAAAATATGATAACCAAGGATATAATTTGCATGTACTGCTCTACTGCACTGCTTTTTATGCCCTTTAATACTAGTCTGGCATTTGCTTGCATGGGTGGGATGGGTGACAAATTAAGAAAAAACATCGTAAAGTTGGCTCCCTCCTGAACAGCTTCAAGGCTTTTTGTTATAGACTCCTTTTTATACAGTATATTTTCCAAATCTTTGAACTCAACTGGAGGGATAAACATTATTCTTCCAAAAGTTATTCCCTCATTTGAAGTTTTGATGGTGGTGGTAAGTGCTATATAACACGTCAGTCCAAAATCTCCCCATAAGTTTTCGATTTGAGTTGAGATCTGGTGACTCAGATGGCCATAACATACAGTATGATTCACAACATTTTCATACTCATCAAACCATACAGTGACGCCTATGGATGGGGGCCTTCTCATCCTGGAAGAGACCCCTCCCATCAGGATAAAAATGATTAGTTTTTGTTCAAGAGTTTTTTACACATACGACACAAGATTATCCTGATATATTAACATCAAACTCCAGAGCAAGGTGTTTGTGTTCTCCCTATGAGTATCACCAGTTTTTTGTTTTTCTCTCTGTTCATTTTGTCCATTGAAACTAATTTTGCTGACCTTAATCCTTACAGTCTTACTGGTATCAGGGTGCCAGTTTTCTTTATCATTCCCTCATGAGAATCAGATTCATTGGCCCGTTTTACAGGAGACATTTTAACTTGTCATTTCAGAAACAGCACAGGTGGAACAAATAAGATTAACAATTGCAGACATGCAGGGAAATGCCCAGCACAACAGAGACCATGTTTCCTTTATGTGAATCTGAGTTTGAATAATTTAAATAAAAAGCTGGCACTGTTTTCCAGGGACACACCCTTTTATAAAGGGTTTATACTGACTAATTTTTGCTCAAATGAAATACATGAACACTTTTTATTAAGCTAAAAGCTTTTCTTTTTAAAGGTTTATAAATGTAGCCAATCTAAACAGTCAATTAAACATTAATAAAACATTTAATTGCAACCAACTTATAAACAGTTTCTAAAGGGTTTCAAGGGTTTATTATATATTCCACAATGTTGTGGATCTTAAAGTCAAGTCAGAAGTGAAGTGAGCAAACGAAAAGTTTTTCAGACAGAGAGAAAACCTTCACACTGTGTGTGTGTGTGTGTGTGTGTGTGTGTGTGTGTGTGTGTGTGTGTGTGTGTGTGTGTGTGTGTGTGTGTGTGTGTGTGAATGTGAGGGAGAGATGTGGGTTTTGAGGTTTGTCAATATGAACCAGGCGCTCAGAGAGGAGTCTGGTGGATGGAGGAGGACGGATGGAGGGAGGGAGGGAGGTAGGGGAGGTCTGAGGATAAATGCGCTCTTTCATTTCTAAGTTAGACATACCCGCTACTAAGGGCACATATTTACATCGACAGAAACTCAAGGGAAACTATCTTCTTGTTATTATTCTTATTTTAAAAGGCAGTGGGGGATCATGGACATCAAATTGTCCGAGGGACAGCGCACAACAGCGCACCTCAGACTTTTGGCTTGATGAGCGGAGTTTCTGTGCGCATGAGAGCTTGATCTTCAGAGACGCGCTCCGGAGGCAGGAACGGTGCCGATGGACTGTTTTACACATTAGTAATGGTTTAATGACTCTGAACTGCGGCCCCCTTGTTGGATGGGACAGGTGCAGGATATTCGTGGACAAAACATGGGTCACTGAGGAGTCAATTAAGTTTTTTTCCCCCTTTATTCTTACGCAACAATATAACTTAATCTACTGTGCAGTCACTCAAATATTCCTACTGGCACTTCGAGAAAAAAAACCCAAAACTACGGAAAATAATGCTCATTTCGAATAGTTTCTTTTAATTTTCATCTCTATTTAATAACCCAAGACTGCTTTTGTGTCTTGAAGTGAGCCAACCCCTCCACACACAAGCACAGTAGACATGCAACTTCAGCGCAGTTTGACCGGAATTTACGCATCTCTGGGGGAAAGCTGAAAAGGTGTGTTTGTGTGTGTGGTGGACGCCAATGCACTGCATTTCCACGAGCTCAGGGGAGACCATTTCGTAACAGAAAAAAAAATTAGAGGAGAGACTCTCCTTTCATTCGTTTTCATAAATGGAGCTGCGTAAATACCTGTTGTGCCTGAAGTTCATCCTCCTTATGAAAGGTAAGAACTTACAGTCAGTTTTCAGTTGTATTCAGGATTTTATTTTACTCATTTTTTTTTACATTTCCAAAGTCCATGTTTTGTTAAACCTGTTTAATATAAGATGTAACTGCTAAATCGTTATTGGGAAATGATTAGTCACTGATCATAAAGCTTAAATTGTGAACTGTGTAAAGTCAACCTCTTATCTGTGATTGATGCATCTTCACCGCCCAGTTGCTCTCCTCCTGCACTGTCTCACTGGGTGATATGGTCATTAACCCCTCACAACTTTTGAACTTTGACAGACGGCATTTGTTAATAATGGCGTCACACGTGCCTCCCTGATTCCCAGAGAACTTTGTTCTGTGTGACAGTAAACGACTGACCATGAAGACATTCCTGACATGATTCTGTGTTGGAGAGCAGCCGAGAAGCTATATTATAACATATGGCCAAACTCCATTTGCCAAATAGATCAAAGGTGTAGGAAGTTGTGCATGAGTCCAACAAAAGTGAAGGTTCCTGATACAAAGTCTGGTTCTTAGTAAATCTATCAATGATGTCAGTACTGAGGAAATATTTCATTCTTACTGGAGGCCTTCAGCCACTAGAAGATGTTTACTGTTGGGATCCATTAGAGATACTTGCATATATCCTCTGCCAAAAGGTTACTGGTTCATCTCCTCTTACAGCTGACATGTTCTGACCCTGGCAGCTGTGTAACTCGACCTCAGAGGCCCTATCAGCCATTTCCATCTCTTAGACTTGATGTCTAAAGTTCCCCCTAATAAGGTTCTCCACCCCACCATGTGTATGTTTCTTCATGGAGCATGAACATTAGATCCCCTCCTGTACTCATGTTCGCTGTGGCCTCACACACCTCATTGAGTCAGCCCGCTCACCGGCAAGAAGCCGAAGAAAAAGACCATTGTTGTCTCCCAAAACTAAGTGTTTATGCAGCTGATAAGCAGTGATTTAACTGCACGCAGCAATGAAATAAAATGAGATCAATAGGCTGAGAAATTATGTTGTGCAAGGCATGATACCTGCCCAGAATCACACAGACTCTAAAGCTAATCTATAGATTGAGATGTTGGCATTTGTGCCACAATTTAGATTGTGAGCTGGAGAGCGATTATACTGTTCCGCCAGTTTTTATGTGATGCAAAGTGCTTCTGGCCCAGAAGCTAAGGAAGCGTTGAGTTCACTGACACCACACATATAAACACATGCACAGCAACCTATTTACACACGCCAGTGGCCAAATGTTGCTTGCGGTCAGGCGCTACACATTACCCTCCATTATATGTTTAAATCAAGCGTGTATGGGGTAACTTTTTTACTGTGTTTAACTTGTATTGTAGCTTATGTGTGTGTCTGTGTGTAAGTGTTCTTGCATGTGTGGGTGAGATTTCTGGCTTGAGCCTGTGTCATACAGGAGCATGTAGGTGAGCGAGTATGTGTGTAATGTTAATGGTTTCAGCAGAGATCCCCTGATGCAGTCAGCAGGCATCCCATGTCTGTTACACTCTTTTATGCTTTACTGAGATGTTGAACACAGGTGTGTGTGTTTTCATGTGTGGCCATTCATAAATTCTTGCTATTATTCTCCCAGCTATTTTCCTTCTTCTGTTTCTTTTTTTTTTTTACTCTCCTATCATTTGCCGTTTCATTCCCGCTCCCCCCTCTTCCTCTTCATCCACCCCCATTCCCCACGAGAGGGTGACAGAGATGAGAACAGAACACAATCGAGATAATGGAGAGAAAATCTGTGAAAGAGGGTGAGAAGAGGTGAAGGAGAGGAATACATGGGAAACATTATGAGTCCATTTAATAAAGATGATAGAAACAGACAGTCCGGCAGTTATCTCTACTGCAGGACATTTCACAGAGGTGCTGTAAGTCAAGGGATGTAACTAAAAAAAACAGAAAACCAGACTTGTTTATGCTTGTCCAGTCAAAACAACATACATCAATGTTTTAGCATATTGCTATATGTTCTGGCATTTTTCTATAGTATCCAAAACACTGTAGTGTCAAGTTAATGCACATACAGACATAGAAACTCACTCACAGCAATACACATCCAGCAGTGGTAGCGCCCAGAGCCGAACATGTGGTTGAGAGAATCTGGACCCAGTTTGGCTTGATAAATGTTTGCATCCAGTTGCCATAGCAATGGGTGGTCAGACAGGCTGTGGTACAGTGTCATATATAAACCCAAATGAAAATGGAAGCAGAATAGAGAGGATAGGACAGGGGAAACAGGGAATGATGGCACAGTTTGTGGGAGTCAGACAGGCTGAGGAGAATGACGGGGGGGGGGGGGGGGGGCTTGTGGTGGTAGAGTTACAGTGTGTATCTGTATGTGTTTATGTGTGTTATAAGAGAAGGGTTAAAAAAAGAAAGAAAGGCAATTTATGGTTTGTGAGGGAATGAATGAAATAGGAGGATGGAGGAGAAAATCAGTAGCAGGGGTTGTTATCAGAGGCCTGGTTTGTTGTGGAAAGAAATTTGGAATTGGAGAGGGTGGGCAACGTCGCCACAAGAAAAGACAGAAGCATTTTACTGCACCAAGTGTGATTGAGCGGTGGTTGGAATTAATAGGAGAGAATAACTTGTTTAAACAAGACCCGATAGATGGATTTTTATTCATTCTGGCCATAAAATTTGAAGATTTAGTGTTAAGGAACTACTCCTATACTTGCCTACGCACAGTTCCCATCGGTGAAGAGTATTAAACATCTGCGTAGAATCACATAAATGGCTCAAACTCATCAAAGTCACTTGAGGTTTGGATGTAGAAGTAATGGAAGCTCACACAGATCTGCAAGTTGTGCAGAAAGTAGTTGGAAGCCACAATTTGTCTCTATAGTTGGCCAATAAATGATGTAGATGCTCCCACTTTGACTAGTAAATCTGGGTGCAAGAAACAGAAGAAACATGACTAACAAAAACAGCTGCAAGGAAGAGAAAAGTGAAAGAGCAGGTAAAAGTAACTACAGTACGTGAGAAAGTTGGGAGTAGAGATGGAACAAAACAGCGAACATATCTAGTTTCCCTCTCAAAGCCAAGTGGAAGCCCCCTCTGATTGGCCCGGCTGAGGTAACTGTCTGTGTGTGTCGGTGTGTATTTGTGAGAAAATATCTGTATGAGTAGCTGGTGTACAATCACCACAGCAGTATTCTGGTCTTGTTTCTGGTCCTGGACTAGTTTTCTCTGATGAAGTCACTGTGTTATGTACAGTAGGAGAGTTACTGTAGATTGCCCCCGGATGCTGCTAAATTACAAGTCAAAATTATTTAGAAACCCCCCTTTAACCAAACACATTCAACACACCCTACTTTTCATGGCAACAAATAACATACAGTAGATGCACAAATGGGACAAGTTAAATACCAACTGTCAAGAGTGGCGTAGTGTTTCTGAGACTGAAATTAAAATACTACACGATAATGCTCTTTAATTTAAGTGAAATTCTGTAGCTGGGATAGTCTACTCCTTGTCAGCTACTGATATCAGCAAATACTTCTGCTGAAAAAGGAAATAATGTGGTTTGAAAATTTCAAGCGCACGCCTCTAGTTCATTCATTGGAATTGTTATCATTTCCTACTTTTGAGAAGTCACAGTGAAGTGCAGACGAGTGTGAGTTTCAATACAAATCAATCAACGCTAAACATCTCACACAACTCTTGGAGCTAACATCAAGGTTAGATTTGACAAAATGGGGTTCTGCTCTTTGAGGGTGATATCAAAGAATCAGCAATGAGGATTCTTCTGGAAGAACAAATCCACCCACAGTAAACATACATAAACATTGAATCTTAGTCAAATCAACAGCACAAAGGCACATAAGGAAGAGGTCAGGATCGTGGAGGGGGCCTTGGCAGCAAACAGCTCTGACGCACTGTACACCTCCATGAATATGATTTGGCATTACTAGACAAACAGCTGATGAATGAGTCTGGAAATCATGAAGCATGAATAAACTGCAAATTAGCAGATGCAAACAAGTCTGAGCACCATGCTCTATTAAAGTTGTATATCACATTTATGGTCATTGCCTTTTTTGTACACTACAGGGAATATATCTGCTCTATTTCCACTCTATTATATCTATTTCTTTGATTTCATGATGTTGCCCCCTGTATTATATTGATGAAATACCACTCCATCATGTGCTTACGTAGCTGCAGCCCTTATTTCAATACAGCAAATCAAATCTTGTATAAATCAATAATGTGGCGTTTGACTATAGCCAGAGCAGGTGATCACACTAAGGCTGATAGTGTCCTACTACACAACACAAAGGCCACAAACTCTGAACAACAACCCACAACTTACAAACATGAACACAAGTCTTGTCCTGCACCTCAGTTTGCTGAACAAGCCACCAAACAAACATTCAGCAGGGAAATATGCACTGACGTCAGTTAGCTGGCTAGATAGCTAATTAACTGTCCAGCTGCAGCATTTCAAACAGCATGTAAACACACCTGCAAATGTCACTTTGGCCTGGTTAGATACTGGTTTCTTCAAAATCCCTGTTAGTGACCCACTGTATGTCTATGACTTGTAGCTACAGCAGTTTGAGTACTTTGACTGTTCAGTATAGCACCACTTATGTGCCAGCTAATGTCAATCAAACAAACCTCCAACATGCCCCCCAGCTGGCTGAGATAAAAAGGATCATTTGTGGTATTTCCTCAAGGACCTTTTTTCTTCATTCTAATAATACAAAATTATTAACAATACATGTGAAATAAATGATGTTGACATTATTTTCAACTGCAAAGAAGGATTAAATGTGATTAGTGTCAGTTGGACGGAAGTAAATATTTGATTTGGGAAAAAAAAACTGACATGAAAGGATGATTATAAGGTTGTATTTATGATGATTTATTGATTGTTACATTAACGTCTTCAGTTTCACTTATAGCCTGACTGGAAACACTTATGTACTTGTACCTTTATATAATTTATCTGGTGTTCAAAAACAGAATTTAGACTTTCCCTGCAGATTGTGAAAAAATAACCTTGGTTTCATGCGTCTTGCCAGCTGTAATGTGTTTTCATGCCCTAGTTTTACACGTAAATGTTAACAACTCTGTAAACTGTCTGACTAGCATGTTGCTGCTCTCTGTCCTCTGTGCACCTCCCTAACTTCTCTCTCTCTCTGTATGAAGGGCAGACTTGTGTGTCATAACAGGGGGCTCACTATACTTCAGTTTTTCTAACCCACACCCTTTGCTGCCTTGCTTCTTCTCTTCCCTCTCTCTCTTTCCCCTCAGACTGAACTCCCTTTTTTCCTTACAGGTTGCCTTTGGTCACTCTGTTTATCCGTCTTTTTGACCCCCCTCCCCCCTCTTCTGCCAACTCAACCTCTCCCAAAGCCGAAAGGGAAAATAATAATCTTACTGCACAGTAGATGTAATTACAGTTGTTTATTCACAGTCTCCAGCTCCATGTTTTGGATGTTTTTTCACAGATTTTAACGGCTGGTGAATATTTTTGCCAAGTAATTTGAATTTTGAGTAGATTCTTAACCCCTTAATGTCCAATTCTCCCCTCCCCCTTAAGTAGCATTAGGGTTAAAGTGTCATGTACTGTATATAGTCTGTGTTATCTTGTTTTAACTTTTCACTGAAGATATATGTTTTATTAAGTAAGTGAAATATTTAAACCCCAAGACTCCACATTTGTTATGGCTTCTGCACACCATCAGTTGGAAATATTCTGAGTGTAAATCTCTTATAAATCATTTCATACACATTTCCTCAAAATTTAGTCTGACTTATTTGGTATCTTTGGGAACTTTAGGATTTTCACTATAATTTGAAATAAGGTTATGTGGGATTGAACAAAGTTTGGCTGCAGTGCATGAGTTTGTAATGACTGATCCACTGGTCAGTGGGCTTTAAAGGGAATGCCAATCATATATGCTAATTGTTGATATAAAATTCTTGTCTTTTTCTTACTTTGTCATCTGTGTAATAATCTTTTTATTATTTCTTCCAGAGTTATGTCAGTGTTTCAACATAGATGTAAAGCATCCACGCATCTTCACTGGTCCAGAGGATGCTCTATTTGGCTTCTCTGTTTTACAGCATGAATCGGACGGAGAGAAATCGTAAGTTTGTGTGTGAGGATATGAGTTTGAAAGAGAGATAGAGACACAAATAATTCTACGTGGATGTGTGATGATATTTTGATAATAATTGACTTGCAAAATGTCACTCTGCTGAAGAATGCTGGTTGGTGCTCCCTGGGACGGACCCCCCAATAACAGGAAAGGAGATGTGTACAAATGTGTCGTGGGAGAGGAGAAGAACTCAAACTGCAGCAAAGTGAATCTAGGTGAGAGACACAAATTATCCTGAAAATGTATATATCAAGTTTATTTATGTTACCTGACGCTAAACTGGTCTAACTATCTGTCTATGTCAGGTGAAACTGCTCTCCAGAATGTATCTAAAAACCTGAGGAATTCTCACCTGGGAATGACTCTCACTCCAGATTCACCTGATGGCTTCCTGGTATGTGGCCTCATCTCTAGGAAACAAGGCTTTTTATTTTTTGCTATGTGGGCATTGGGGTTGTGTGTGGGAGCTGGAAGGGATGTGGTGAGACCAGGTTGTGTTTGTTTGCCAGATTTTGAATGAATCAGCTCCGTTGGTGTGTTTTTATTTGACTCAAGATGTAACCATGTATGGTTCACTGATTCCTCACTTCCTGGACACCTTGTTATAATTCATACACACATTTACAAAGAATTCAGAGACTAATTATATACATGCATGCACACCAGAGATTTTTTTAATTATTTGAAACTAGGTTAAATCAAGTCTCAAGTGCTTGAGGACAATTTCTAGTCAAGTCACAAGTCATCAGAATCAAATTACAAGTGAAGATATAAGTATTGAATGTCCACAATCAAAATGGCACGGCTCTTGGGCATTTAACTTTCGAAAATGTGGTAAATAGTATTTTTTACATAAATAAAGCAAAGTCTGCATTCAATCTAGTTAAGAAAGTCAACCCGAGTTCACTGCTACACTCACGTCATACTTCTTCCACTGCAACACATATCCATAGCAATCATGATTGCAATGATTGCAATTATGATTATTGCGGTGTACTTAAGTTTCAGTCAGTGCTCTTCTCATTCTTTTGCTCCCATGCCTGTTGCCACACAGCTCACCTGAAAGCAATGTTGACACTGCTGTTGCTGTTGTTCATATATAAACTGTTCTCAAACTAATGGTAATTTTAACCATCAAGTAATCTCCTGTTTATTTTATTGATTCATGGATTAATCTAATTAGTTTATAGAAGGTCCAGAAAATAGTTAGAAACATCCAGTGCAAGTTTCCAGGTCCTGAGGTGATTTGAAATAGCTCATTTTATCAAACAAATAGCCAAAAACCCAAAAATATATATTTAATTTACAGTGATATAAAACAGAGAAAAGCAGCCAATACTCACTTTTGAGAAGCTAGAACCACAAAATGTTTGGCATTTATGTTTAATTGATGATGAAATGATAAATCAATTATGAAAACTGTTGCCAATTATTTTTTGTGGATCAGCTAATTGATTAATCGTTACATGTAGCATATCTGAAGCCACTTCCCACTCAGCTTCCACCTGGAGGCTCTGAGGTTACATTCCCCTTGGGGGGGGGGGGGTTATTATCATCATGCCATACCCCCCACTATGCTGATGTTTCTTTGAGGAAAGGGAAGAGAACAGAGCCTAGATGCCAAATATCAACTCTGTACATATTATGCATTCACAAAATAATCTATCCCATGTCAGCTGACCAAACTGTGGTTGTGCTTTCATTTCATAGGCTGAGTAATTAACAATGCAAAATGTGTGTCCATGCAGTGCCTGCCTGTCTTATTTATGTTCCATTTTTTAAAGATGTACCAGATACAAATTTGAGACTTGAATGTTTTGGTTCTCAAGCCAAAGTAAAAATCTTTAGTGAATCAAGTCTCAAGTAAGTCAGATATCAGAACAGTAAAGTCCAAGTCTTAACTCTACTCTGCTCTGATTGACACACACACTTACGCTTGTATTGCTGCTGCTTTCCCATCCTGATTTCTCCAGTTCTGAGGCCTCTGGCTTACAGAAAAAATACAGTGTGTTCGTGAGTGCGTGTAAGTCCGTGTGTCCAGGATTCTGTGTGCGTTTGTGTCTATGCGTATGTGCGTGTGTGTGTTGAGCAAGTGTGCTTGCGTGTTCTGGTGTCTGCCAGGCTTTTACTGCTGTTTCGGGTGTGGAGTCGTGTACAGTTCACGAAACACCATCCAACATAGCCAACTTAAATGTGTGTGTGTGTGTGCGCGCATGTGCACATGTGTTTATCTTAACCCCAGTGGTCAGGTCTATAACAGGATCGGAATGCGTCTCCGGCCCTTTGTTAATGACAGACCTACCAAAAGCCATAGCACCTCTTTCACTTTTCTCCGTTTTCTCACTCCTTCCTTTCTCTCATCCCTCTCTCCATCCCTTCTTCTCTGCCTGTCTGTGTGCCTGTGGAGAGACCCATCTATAATGACAGGGCGAGCAAAACCAGGATGTCTCTCTTTCTCTCATTCTACCCCCATTTCACCCCACTTTCAGTCTCCCTCTTTTGTCTCTCGGCTTTGTGCGCAAGTTTCTCTTTTATCTTGCGGCAGCTCTCCTTTCTCCGCACTCTCCCCCTTATTCCTTCCTCTTGGTATGAAACCCAAATAAACGGCATGCTTTGAAGACAGAAGTATTTTTATATGATACCCCCACCACTACCACTACCACCACCACCACCACCACCACCACCACCCCACCCGGCCCCACACCCCACCCTCCTTCATTTAGCACAATCAGATTTAAATTGCTTTACTGGTCTGGTGTTCCAGCTCTGTTAAACCACTCATGACAACAGTGATTGCCAACATGTCAACAATAGTCTCTCTCTCTCCCCCTCTTTTTTCTGTCCCCCAAACCACACTATTGTAGTTTTTCCATGACTTATTCCCTCTCATGACTTGTTCTCTTTTTGTTCCTTTTTTTCTATGTTTATGGGTCACCCAGCCAGTCTACGTGTTTAAAGCCTTTGATAATAACCAAACAACCACCTACACAGTTTGTGAGCGGAACCCAAATACTTAAAAATATAAACTGTACAAATTGACTGTAGACGCTCCTGAAATTGCTGTAAAACAGATGCTGATTTTTGTGTGTGTGTGTGTGTGTGTGTGTGTGTGTGTGTGTGTGTGTGTGTGTGTGTGTATTTTGGCAGGCATGTGCCCCTCTGTGGTCCCAGGAGTGTGGTACTTCTATGTTCAGCACCGGCATCTGTGCCTCCGTCAGTGATGACCTAGAACCAAGAGAAACCATCGCTCCAACAGCGCAAAGTAATAACACATTTGCACACAAACACAGACACACACACCAAGGCAAAGAAATATGCTGCACAGACCTGTTTTAGCCAACCAGATATTTTTAAACTCCCACATGTGACAGGGTGCTCCACATACATGGACATCGTTATCGTGCTCGATGGCTCCAACAGTATCTACCCCTGGTACGAGGTCCAGAACTTCCTCAGCAACATCCTCAGCAAGTTCCACATCAGCTCAGACCAGATGCAGGTAAAACTGCAAGTCGATGTGTATTTTTGCTGCCTTTAAATATTATTTACATTAGTAATGGAAACTTGTGGGTTTGAATTGAGTTTCATCTCCCACTTAAATCTCTGGAACCCTCTTTGCTTTGCCCAAAGCAGTTCTGAGGGTTTGAATGCACAGTGTGAGCAGTAAGACAAGCTTTGAGTGAAAACATGCACAGAGTGACACATATAAAGAACCAGTTTGGCAAATATGAACAGAATGAATTGCTGTAGTAATGTAAAGGGATCCAGGCTCGCTTGAGGTTTGGGAGGAGGGGGTTGGGGGAGTGGATCAGGGGACATTATTCTGAGCTAAACAACAAGAGGAGCGAGAGGGGGTTTGGGTTTTTAAAAAGGGAGGGCGATGGGGGGTGAGGGGTAGCAGGCAATGTGAGGTGAAGAGGAAATACCTCTGGTTTTTGAATGAATTCAAAAATTCCCCAAGTGCACTGTTTGCTTTAAGAACAGGATTGGTACTTAAAGAGATAGCTCACCCCAGAAACACAAGTCTCAGATGTTGCTTTCCACAACTATGCGCCAGTACAACCATGAACATGTGGCATTGTTGCAATTCTTGTGTTTTAATGTGTGTGTTCATGTATATGTGTGTGTATTCAGGTTGGCATACTGCAGTATGGCGAGGTAGCAGTCCATGAGTGGTCCCTGAAAGACTACCAGACCACACAGGAGGTGGTCGAGGCTGCCAAGAACATCAGCCGTCAGGAGGGACGAGAGACGCGCACTGCATATGCCATCCAAATGGCGTGGTAGGCCTGTCAATCTCTGTTACTCCGCTCTTACTGGCTCATACTAAAATGTTGGCTGGCTTGCTGGAAACTGTCTGGCTATTTAGATTTTTGTGTAACATTCTTAGGGGTTTTGTCTAAATATAGCATTGTATAATTTATAGTTAAATTGACAATTTATTTTTTTGGTCAGTGCCTCTTTCTCATGATATACTCCAGTATTATCCTATCGGGATGCTTTTGATTTATAATTTAGTTTCAGACAATTTTTTAGATTTCACAGTGTAACATGGAGTACTTGAAGCTCCTATAATCAATATTTTATATTAACAATGGGTCAATTTGACTTAGTGATGAAATTACTTTTCTGATTTTGTCACCTGACTCTACAGGCCCACACAGCTCTACAGAGCCTTTTAATGTCTTTTATATTATTGTTTTGGTTTTACGGCTCGCAACTTTTCTGTTTTGGTTCACTGTCACCACTCTCATCAAACATGTTTCTAGCCGCTGTGTAACCAGACAGCAGTTTCAAGGGTCCTAAAAATGCATGGTACGCTACCAGCAAAGCACAAAACGGAGGCCAGCCAAAGTTAGCGACTAGCTGGTGAACACAGTCATGCGTTTAGCTGCCAGATATCACTCTTGGGAGTTACTGAAGACAAGAATAGAGCTTAAAGGGGAGTAAATATTGGAATTTAACGGGTAGACACAACAAACTGCAAATGACTGCTAATATTGCTTGTGTCTGCTAAATGTGTAAAAAGTTAAAGTGAATTAAATTATTATTATGTCCGTATAGTTTTTGGAAGTGCAAGCCATGTCTGCCCCAGTTACTAAGAACAATCCATCTTTAATGTGCTTCTTTAACTTACTCCTGACTGTATTGTTGCCCGGTCTGTCATCACCTTCATGGCTTTTCTTCATAGAAATATGTTGGGGGTGTCTGAGTTAGTAACCCAAGTCTAAAGAAACAACTCTATAGGTTGAGGGTCAGTGGCTAAGTGAAAAAACCTCTAAGTCCTAAAATATCTTTTTAGATAACAAAAATAAAATTCCTGCTTTAATAAAGTCATACCCATAGAGCACCACACCCAGACCTGCTGTGTGGCCATGACTTCCATTTTGGAATGTGTGTGTGTCTCTTGGAGAGGTGTTCAACTTCTACACACACACACACACACACACACACACACACACGCTCAGGTAATTAGTTCCTGTTTTCTGGTACATTTAAAGGTAAAAGTTGGAGAGGTTTAGAGGAACGCTTTAAAGGTAGTTGAAAAGCAGTGACTGGAAAATGGAGGCAGTAAAATAGTGTAACTGTGGTCTTAAAACATCAGTGACGGGAAATCCAGACAACCTTACTGCTCACTCTCTCCACTCTGTACCTTTTACTGTTGCTACCTTTCCCTGTCAGATGGTGAAAACACGATAAGTAGATTTGTCAGTGCTCATTACAGAAAAAAAGAAAAAGTCAACTTTAATTTGGTATCAAGAGGAGGTAACATCAATTTATTCAAACATAATATGCACTTCCACTCACACACACACACACACACACACACAGATGGAGAGATAGCAGGGTTGGCAAGGGGCAGGAAAGTGATGGGGTAGAAAAACAGCAAGATTAGCTGAGCTGGACTAGCTGGCTGCTGGCTCAGCACAGCTGCAGGTGTGGCACAGTCTGACCCAGCCTGGTCAGCCAAGTAGTGTTCCTACAGCTGTAAAAATACACACATCGATATGTACAGTAGACACAGGCAATGCTGAACACCTACACATACATCAGGGGCTTTACACTCAAATGCTTACACACATGGTCCTGTCTTTATGTCTATACTTACAAGGCCAACATTGACTGCATTCATTCCCTGACCCCCTAGCCTCAACTTTAACCCTTGTCACTGCATGTTTGACCTTTAACCTTTACCCTAACCTTGTCCTTATTATAAACTTACCCCTAAACCACAGCACTTAGCTAAAATAGGTCCCAAAAGAACAGGAGACATGCAAAACATCCTCTCTAGATCTCTAGAGACTTGGACTCAAGTCACACTTCGGTCACATAAATGAAACTTAAAACTTGACTTCATGACTGCCTTGAGTCCAGATTACTTGAGACTTGACATTCTGGGACTTCCAGGAAGTTGGTGAAATTATTGTTGTTATAGTGTTAACTCACCTAAGTCCCACCAAATCTTTATAACCCAATACACTAATGAAATATAAGTGTTGTGACGAGTAGATAAAACAAATTAAAACAGGAAATGCCCAAAAAAGAAAAAAAACTTTTTTGACACCACTCTCATGTTTGTACAGGAAATATAAGGCTACAGTTACCAGACGATTAGCTTAGGAGACTCCAGGAAGTTACTGCTCACGACCAAGAAAAACTGCAATGTGTCATTTCTACACTTTGATTTTTATGTATGGATTAAACAAATAAGATAAAACATGTTAATTAGTGAGCTTTGGAGCACATGGATCAACACTCAAGGAACACAGAGAGTCAATCCAAATTAGTTTGTAAAAGATAACACAATTATAAAGAAATTGCCAATGAATTTAATGATTATTTTGGACATTTTTATTTATTTTGGATACATTTTGGCAAATGAGATTGTGGGGCCAAGAAAAAATCCTTCTTCATCTTTATTGGGGTTGGAAAAGGAAATACTTGACATTATTAAGAAATAAAGAATAATGTACTAAAAATGATATGTCATTAGTAAAAAAAAAATATTACAGCATGTACAGTGAAACCATTGACTCATATCTGTAATCGATCCTTCCAAACAGGTTTATTTCTCAGCAAAATGAAAACAGCAAAAGTCATTCCTATTTGTAAAAGTGGAGACATCTGTTCTCCAATAATAGACCAATTTGTCTGCTTTCCCAGTTCTCAAAAAATTTAGAAATTTCTGCAAAAGCTTGATAATATCATAGAAAAACACAATTTATTGAGTGACCATCTGTATAGTTTTAGAGAAAATAGGTCCACTTAAATGACAGTGATGGAACTGGTAGAAGAGAGATCTACTGTGATGGACAACAAGGAAAACTGCTGGGGT
The DNA here is from genome assembly GCA_029490765.1 of Euthynnus affinis. Lineage (NCBI taxonomy): Eukaryota > Metazoa > Chordata > Actinopteri > Scombriformes > Scombridae > Euthynnus > Euthynnus affinis. The sequence goes on from CM055847.1 coordinate 15,018,627, forward strand.
GTAGACTAAAAGAAAAGCACTTGATACTATTGATCATCAAAATAAGGCGGTAAACAAATATAAAACTGAGGTTTGATCATTATTGTGTATGAAATCTTTGGAACTTTTGTTCTTGTTTTTTTTTGTTTTGCTTTGTTTTCGTACAGCCTAAATCTGGCAGTGAAAGGTTTGTCTATTAGAATATGGTAGGTGTAATAAGCTGAAGCTTCAGCCTACATCTTTTTGGTTAATATATTTTGTTTTCCTTTCAATTGAATGCCGTATTGTTATTTATTTCTATGAGCATTCATTTTGGAAAATGAAAATAAGGATGAAAAAAACTACTACTACTACCACTAGTTACTACTATTACGACTGCTTTAGAGGTGATGGTAGATGGGTTTTGTTGGATAGAGCCAGGGTAGCTGTTTCCTTCTGTTTCCAGTCAGTATGCTAAGCTAAGCTGACTGTCTACTGGAGGTAGCAACAAATTTACCTTACAGACATTAGACTGGTATATTCCCATCTAATTCTCCAAAATGGCAAACTATTCCTTTAATAATTAGGCCAATGCTTGGAAAGCAAAATAGTGTCAACAGTTTTCAAAGGAAAAACTTGAGAAAGATTCTGTCCCCCAAATTACTCCTAATAGGCATGTGTGTGTGTGTGTGTGTACGTCACTTTGGGCAAAAACATCCACGAAATGATGTAATGTAATGAAAATGTTGTGTTGTTTTGGTGGTCACCATTCAGACACATAAAAACTTTGTATTTTCTTATAAAGGGTTGACATAAGTTGACTTGGACTTGCACTCAAGAATTTAAGACTTGACCTGAACTTGCCCCAAAGCACTCAAAGCAGCTCTGTAGTCATACACTGAACACCACAAACATTGATGCATTTTCAGTGTACCATGCACACAGGTACCAAAAATAGTAGGTACATTTTAACACTTCCTGTGCAGAAGGGCACTGTGTGATGATGACAGTAATGAACTCCAGAATTTCAGTGCAGAGTAGATGGCAGACTGATGGCATCAACATCAAACACAACTATACAATTGGATCATCCACTTATTTTATATTGCTCCACCCGTCTGAGACGCTCTCACTGACCCACACACACATACACACACAGACCGCTGCGCTGTGTCATTACCACACTGCTGTGACTCCATAAAATGGGTTGTAAATACAAGCCGGCCTCCCAATTAGCTTCACTCACTTTCTCCCTTCTTTCATCTCCCCTTCCCTCTTTCCCATCTCCTTGTTTCTTTCATCTCGATAATTTTGTACCTTCTGCCTTTCATTTTTATTCTTCCTTCCCTTCTTTCCCATTTCTGTCTTTTCTCATCATTTCTTCTTCTGTTCCCTCCTCCTTCCTTCTTTTGTTTCTCCTTCTTTCAATTCAGTTTTACTGTTTAATTCGCACACTCTTAATACCACATCAGAGCAGGATTTGCGTGTCTCAGTTTTAATATTTGGCTTCAATTTAGTGTCTTTGATCATTCTTTTAGTGCTTTAACTTTGCATTCCTAACCTCTTTTTTTCTCCTTTTCAGTTGCTGCTGTTGTTATTTCTGTTTCTCTCTCTCTTCTGTCTATTTTTTCCATTCTTTTCAGGCTTCTTGGAGTTTACCTTTTTATCTTATTTAGTTTCTCATCTTTCCCAATCTTTTACTCATCACATTTGTTTGTCTCCTTTATTTTCCTTCTACTCCTCACTTCTGTTTTCCTCTCCTCTTCTCCTCTTCTCCTCTCTCTAGGTCTCCCTATGTAATTTGCAGACTGCATAGGGGAAACGGTTGTTTTTAACTCTGAGTTTCTAGCGGCTGACCACAATGTTATATTTAGGCAAGGACTGGAGTTAGGCCTGAAAATGACTGAGTTCACTTGCAGTGACTACTTTGTGTGTGTGTGAGTGTGTGTGTGTTGGTCTGAGGCTTACCAACCCTATTGAATGCTTAAAGCAGGTCTCACTGAGAACAGGTTTCCTGCAGACAAACAGGGTGCGGCTTTGGTCTGTTCGTGCGTGTTTGTCATTTAGGTTTCCTCTCTGTATCACGGCAGAAGCGGATGGGAATGTCACAGATGCGGTCGCTGTGTGCAATGACACATGCATGCTGCATGCGAGGGCCAATTTGAATCAACTGGCAGCTAATGTATGTGTGTCAAGTATGCCTAATAGACATAGTTGTGGAAAGGTCCAGCTGCGATGTGGACCATTTATATCGTACTTGATGGGATCTCAGATCCAATGTCTCAGTGCTTTACTAGCTATTCATTTTCTCAGAGAGGCACTTGAAATTGTATATTATTTTATAGGTGGTGTTTATTTGAGATTTTAGGAAACCAAATGACTGGAACTCCCTGGTATCCTCCCTCTCCCTCAGGCCCTTTCACTCCTTTCACTTTGTACTCTCCTTCTTTTTTCCTTTTCTCTTATTCTCTCCGTCTCGATTTAAGATTAACTCAGCTGGATGTAGTATGACAGTGTGACAATCTGTTCTTTCTTTTTTTGTAGCACGGAGGCGTTCAGTGCTGAACGTGGGGCGAGAGAGGGCGCCACCAAGGTGATGATCGTAGTGACAGACGGAGAGTCACATGACGGGGAAGAGCTGCCAGATGCTCTGGAGGAGTGCGTGAGCAGAAACATCACCAGATACGCAATCGCTGTGAGTATATCTCTATAAGTGACGCCCACTTGATACGATGGCAGATCATTCTGCTTTAAGGATAAATTTTAGGTTTAGTTTGAGCCTCATGATGCTCTAAATGTTGATTCAGTGTTGATTTTTCTACCATGACGAGTAAAACTATTGTGGGAAACACATAATCAGCAAACCTACATTATCAGTGGGGTGTGAAGAGCATCCCTGACATTCCTCACACATTGTGAAAAAGTGGTACAGTGACCATACACTCCCTCAAGGAACCACAAAATAGCACCGCCGCTCCCCCAGAAATAACATTACCAAATGAACCCCTTGGGTCTACTAAAATAGCCAAGCGGGAACAAAAAAATTCTTCCTTTCCAGCGCCACCCGCCCCCTTCAACAGACAGAAACACACTGAATGGTGCAATGGTTTTTGTGTCAGAGGGGCATACAAACTCTGGTGGCATGGCTGGTTGCAACCCCTCCCTTCTCCACAAGAGAAGCTGAGGAACCTTCAGACTCCACTGGAACCACAATGGAGGAGACCATTGGCACTCCATGACGATTGGATATGCAAGCAGGCTATGGAAGCTAAGTGTAGTTAGAAGTCGCACTCTGAATACTTAGAAGTCATTGCTGAGGTTTGAAATATTTAAACATTTTATTAGACAGGGATGAGTTCAAAAACTATCTAGAACATATTTTAATTACATGGTTTGCATGTACTTTGTTACTAACCATGTTGTCAAATTTTATTTATGGTAGCAATATTACTGTTCTGTTTGATCAGACACAAATCCCATCGAAATGTTTTTCTCCCATGTCTTTCCTTATTATGTCATTAACAATGTCTAAAGGAGGACATGTTGGGAAACGAAATACAGTCTGTTGATAAAGAGTCTTTTGCAAAAAACCTCTAATGGTTTTGAGCCATGTTGGTAAATTTAGTTTTTTTTTTTTTCGCCAACTTTGAGACCTTCTGATACATCATACAGTAGGTGAAGGAATTTTTGTTTGTGGTGCTCACAGCATTCAAAAATGACACCACATGACTGCAACGTTCATGGTTCAGTTTCAGCTGCAGACCTTTGTTATATGTCATACCTCTCTCTCTACCCCTGTTTCCTGCACTCTCCACTATGAAATAAAGGTAAAAATACTCACAAAAAACCTTTCTCCAACAGAAATAGTCCCTTTTAAACTGTCCAGTGTGAGGTTTGTGGAAAGATATGTTACTAATACTTAGAATTTTTTACATGCAATTTTTCAGTGCTTTGAGCACTAAAAATGAAATTACTTTCACCTCAATTACATTTGGATGGAAGAAGAAATCTTATACGGATATCTGAGAAAATAAAGCAGGAGCAGGGAGAGGCTAAAGGTTAGCAAACCATAAATTGTGTTAAAGTATGTTGTTATTGTCAAATTACAGTGGGCTGCTTATATATCCACTATAACTATTTGACTTTTGCACAACATAATGCCAGGTCAAAAGCAGTTTAATTTGAGAGAAGGTTACAGACAGCCAGAGAGAGAAAGGTGCAAGGTATGAGTAGAGCACAGATTGTATACGCAGCCCCGAATTCACAGAGAAACAAACAAAACTGGATGAAGAAAACAAGAGAGAACGAGGTGGGTTTTGTGGTTAAGTGTTTGCCCAAAAAGTCAAAGTGATTACAGGTAAGTACAACTTGTAATAGCAGCCATGTTTTGGGTTAGGTTGTGTGTGTGGGTGTGTGTGTGTCTGTGTATCTGTGTGTGTGTAGTGAAAATGGCTCACAAGGGAGGGCAGAATATTCAAAACAAGAGCATGGTCACTCCAGACTGTGTTTTATACATCAGTGCAAGTCAGCAGGTAGAAGTGTGTGTTTGTGGGGGAGCAGTTTATGCAGAGCCATGTATATAGTAGCTACACTTAGATTCATATATTCCAACATAATTGTGTTGCCATATCACTAAAATCTGGATATGTGCTTTAGATTTTAACAAGACGTATCCCCCTTTCTCTTTTCTGTCTTTTCTCTTTTTCTGTTCATGACTATATATAAAAGTCACTTGGCAGCCTGAGTGGAATTTCTCTCTAGTCTCTATGAGATCTTAATGTACATATTTATATGGAGGCTCTCTTCATGTTACACACTACACCATCCCTCTCCATGTCTCCCTCCCTCTATCCCCTACCCTTTGAAAACAGAGGATTTCCTTAGTTTGCTTGGCAGCCGGAGTCACAGGGGGAGATTCTTTGGGTTTGGTTTCTCTTATGGAATTTTTCTCATTTGTACTTCAGGTGTTAAGCCATAGGCCACTGCTGCCACAGTGTATCTTCTGCATCAGTCATCTCCTCACCTCTCAGCCAGGCCTGTGCTCCTCATTTACAAGTCTCTGGTGGCTCCTGTTTCCTCTGTTCTTACGCTTTCCACTCAATTTGTTGCCTTTAGGTATTGCTTAATTACTAGTAAATTACACAGGCGGTGACATAACTATAAAGTGGGTTTATTTTCATTTCAATCCTGCTGTACATAGGGGTGGTGCTGGCCTTCTCTTCCCTCAGTCTCTATCATATCTCTTCCTCTCTTCACTGTCTGAAACATGGAGAAGTAATTGCTCTGATAAATGCCAAATCTCTGTTTATGCTTTCTGTTTTTTTGCTTTCATTCCCTTCTTCTGCTTCCAGGTTAATTCCTTAATGTTTTATTTGTGTTGTCTTACCTGTTTATTCATTTATTCCTTTTTTTTTTAAATTTTTTTTTCTCTTTGTCCCATGCTGGGATTCAGGTTCTGGGTCATTACATCCGTCGACAGCAGGACCCTGAGACGTTCATTAAAGAGATCAAGTATATTGCCAGCGACCCTGACGACAAATACTTTTTCAATGTGACCGATGAAGCCGCGCTCAATGACATTGTGGATGCCCTGGGAGATCGCATCTTCACTCTCGAAGGTGTGTGGTACAAGGGTGGAGGCTGAGGATGAATTAAAGATACACTAGTATGAAAAAGAAGAAGAAAGAAAGCCAGTCTGATATTTATTTAGCTCAGCAATGATCTCAGCTGTTGTAAATCACATGATTTATATAAGTAGGGCTAAATTTAAAATAATGTACCATGTTTTATATATAGTCACATGATGACATATACAGCTGGTCACAGGCAAAAGCATAAAAAGTCAGAAATTTACTGTATACTGTATATATAGTTGGGTTTTTACAGTCCAACTCAAGTCATTGCAACCTTGTTTTGCTAGGAAATTCTATTTTAAGATGATCAACTTGAACCACAAATTCTTTGCATAGAGGACAGGTTTAAAATTTTCAGCAAGTCAGGTGCCCAGAAAATAGGTTGCTGTAATCATTCCTCCTGTTCATACTGACTATTAAAAGATCCCATCCTAATGCACTTGAAATATAAGTGATGAGGGACAAAATCCACAGTCCATGTTTCATGGAAAAATGTATTCAGTTTATCTGATGCTAATATGAGGCGTCAGACATCTGAGTTAGTCAGATCAAGTGATTGTCTTCCACATGTCTTTTTTAGCATAAAATTCCCCTTTTGTGTCTCGATGGACAATGTTTTCCTGTTCAGCTGCAGTGGAAGGATTGTAACAAAAACAGAATTTGGCATTAAAAATACAGTAACTTTGAATGATGTCTACTTGATTTGACTAATTTGGATGGATGAAGCCTCAAATTGGCTTCAGATAAACTTTTGCATGAAATGAGGGATTTTGATTTTGTCCCTCATCACTTACATGAAAAGTGCATTATGAAGGGATCTTTTAATGGTCAGAATAGGAGGAATGATTCCAAGAAAAGCCTGTTTCAATGTTCAAACGAGTATCTGACTATTGAAAAAATGTGAGCCTGTTCTTTAAAGCACAGATGTATTGATGTCAACCAGAAAAAGTTATGTGCAAAATTAATTAACTTTAGTTTGTTGTATTATATGGCTAATCTTCATGGAGCACTGTTATCAAGTCATCACTATATTGAATAAATTTAGTAGTAGGAGTTATTTTATCCTATGACAGCAAATATATGCGTTAATTCTAAAACTAAATTACTTACTTTAGTTCTTGTATATAAATACAGTGTTTTATAAGATTTTTTTGTTTTATTGGGTAATATGATGTTTGCTTTCATATTTGATATTTAATATCCATAATATGATTACATTTTCATTTGACTCCCTACTTACAAAGTGATTCACACTTTTCCAGTTACTCTTCTGGATTAACTGAGAATGTTTTGATTAGTCAATTAGATTGATTAATCGACCAATAATAAAAATAAGGAAACAAACATGATGATACCAAAACAGGAGGTAGAGTCTGTCTGAGAAAGAAGAAAATGAAATACAGGAATGTGAGTCAGAGGAGGTAGAAAAGAGTGAAGGATTGGTTTCATGGGAAAATATAAACATTAGTCCTACAAAGAAAGCAAGAGAAGAAAAAGAAAGTGGAGGGAGTGTACAGCTATCCCAATAGAACAAGAGAGAAAGGCTGATGAAAAATGATGCCACCTTTTAAATGTTTAGGGAACTCAGAGGAAGGGACATGGGCAAAGGAAGTGAAAAGGTTGACGCATTTCGGCGACCTGTGGTCTTCATAGGGAGCAAGGGTGCTCATGATGCCATCTAGATCAGGTCCAGGGAGGGAGAGGAAGGAAGGGAGGATATGTGCAAAGAAACGCGATGATTAAGAACACTGTCCTGTTTGTCTCTGTCCACCCATAGGCACACTTGGCTACAACGAGAGCTCTTTCCACATGGAGATGTCTCAGATAGGCTTCTCCACACACATGCTGGATGTAAGTCCAACTTGTAGTTGTTCATCTGTTTGTCGATTGAATGTGTTTGTCATTTGTGTGTCTCATCCTCGCCCTTCTCTGTCTCTCAGGACGGCATTCTGTTTGGGATGGTGGGCGCCTATGATTGGGATGGCGGAGTGCTGAAGGAGGGGACCAACGGACGCATCATGCCGCCCAGAGAGGCTTTCGAGAGCGAATTCCCACTGGAGCTCAAAAATCATGCTGCTTATCTCGGTACAAAGATATCACACCACTGAACATAGTGCTCAAAGCACAATACTATCACAGATTATTGTGTATTCAGAAACCAGAAGATCCACTGATATTCAACACATATTAAGTAAGATTACTCCAAATAAAGGACAGTTTTAAGTTGAAAGTTTGAGAGTGGAACAATGCCCCTGTCCTTTTTTAGGAGTAACCTCACTCTCATTACATGGTATAACATGTACTAATTTGAAAAGTCTGTCTTCCATGGTGGTACATTCATGTATTGGTGGAAAGCCCAGACATGAGAGCCTTACATTTGGCTGCAGGTCCAGATTCAGCTACTTTGCCGGAGCCCTCTGCACTAGCACCTAATTTAACTGAATGCTTTTCCACATGGGGATAAAATAGGTCTGAACACAACTTGCAAAGTTATTCGAGAATATGCATATAAGCATAATATCAGCTTAAATATTAAAGGGATTAAATCTAGATTTTAAATGGGGTGGCCTAGGTGGCTCCAGACAGGAGACTTTTGTTGCATTACATTCTACAACTCTTATCTCTCTCCTTTCATTTTCTGTGATCTCTTCATTGTCAGCTCTCCAGCGAAGGCATGAAAACCAGTGGTAATGTGCCCCAGTAGCCTACCGGTTAAGATGTATGCCACATAACAACATCTGTGGTTAGATTACAGTAGTGGACTTTTGTTCCATGTCATTCCCCACATCTCCTCCTCTTGTTACATGTCATTTCTCACTGTCACTGTATAATAAAGGCATAAAAATGCCTAAAAAACAGTGGCAAACTATAAGAAAAGAAGAAGAAAGAATGACAAGAAAAATGACAACATAAGTGGAAACTACACTTGATTTTTAGTAAATGGGTGAAAAAATACAAAAACACCAGTGTGAATCAGTGACTCTTCATTGAAGGATTGAGTTACATTGTTTGATGATGTGTGTGTGGGTGTGTGTTTGTGTGTGCAGGTTACACAGTGTCATCTGTAGTAGTTGGTGACTGGAAGAGGCTGTATGTAGCCGGGGCTCCGCGGTTCAAACACAAAGGCAAAGTCATCCTGTTTGAACTCAGTAATGACGGCGATGTCAACATTGTACAAGCCCTCAATGGAGAACAGGTAGAGCTCCCTGCCTTCTTTTATGCGTTCCATTATTTTAGCAGAAAACAGAGGGGATCCCATTTGTCTGAGATTAAAGCAATGACTCCCCCTACTGGTCGTAGCTGAAAGAACATGTTTCTCTTTTCTTTTTTTTAGATCGGATCTTATTATGGCAGTGAGGTGTGTGGGCTGGATATCGACCAGGATGGCATCACTGATGTCCTTCTGGTTGCTGCTCCAATGTACCTTGGCTCAGGAAACAAGGAGGCTGGTAGAGTCTACATCTACACCCTAAGTGGGGTAAGGAAGCAGTGGGATGGTCATTTTCCTTCTTATGGATTATTATCATTATGAGAACACACATTTATCAAATTCTTGGTAGGTTTCCATAACATTTTTCCTCTAAAGACTGACAATAATATCCCTTTTTAACTCTGCTAACTATGCAGTGCATCCTGTTACCTACAACTCTTCCATCCCCCTTCCCTCTGCTTTCTCTTTCTCCCAGGAGGAGGTGTTTATATCTAACGGCACTTTGAAGTCAGAGGAAAAGTCTCAGGATGCCAGATTTGGTTATGCACTGGCAGTTGCTCCAGACCTCAACCATGATGGCTTCACCGACCTGCTAGTCGGGGCCCCCTTGGAGGACGAACACAGGGGGGCCATCTATGTCTACCACGGTGACGGTATTTACATCAACCACAATTATAAACAGGTATTTGCCCTTTTTCTCTTACAACCACAAGCTCACTGATGCATTTCAGAATCCAATAAAACTTACTTCTGTTTTCTCTCTCAACCTTTCAGCGTATTCCAGGGTCATCGATTTCCCCCTCTCTGCAGTATTTTGGCCGCAGTCTGAGTGCTCGGTTGGACTTGGATGGAGATGAACTAATAGACTTGGCGGTGGGAGCACAGGGCAGCGCTGTACTGCTCAGGTGTGTAGAGAGGAAAGAAGGTCATTTTTACTACAGATTTTATTTGCAGTCACTGGGAAAATTTTGAAGGAAGCTGTAGCTGGATAACACATTAAATTCATCACTCAGCTAGTTTCCTTTATTTATTTGAGAAAATCTTAAATTTTCTTGTTAGATTAAAATCATCCACTGGCTACTATATTTACACAGAGTCACATGGCTAAAAATGTAATTCTACTTTATCCTTGACTGTCCTCAGCTCTCGCAGCATAGTCCAGATCAATGTGAGTCTATCCTTCCAGCCACACTCCATCAACGTCATTCAAAAGACCTGCCAGAGGGGAGGCAGAGATTCAGCGTGCCTCAATGCCACTGCCTGCTTCACAGCCGTCTCCCGCTCCCCTGGACCACACAGCAATAGCTTTGGTGCAACATTTCACTCATTTCGAAACTTCCAAATTCTCTACCCTGATAAAAAAAAACTGCAAGTGTTGGGAATAAGCCAGAATATGAATTTTCTAGCGCTCACCATCTGTCCCGACTACCTGCTTCCCTCCTCAGAACTGTGGGTGTCAGCCATGTTGGATGACAGGAAGTTGTCAGCACGGGCCCTGTTTGATGACAGCTCCCACCGACAGACCCAGCTGGCAGTGCGAGCTCACACAGGACAGACTCTCTGCTATAAACTGCCCTTCCACGTCTATGTGAGTGTCTCTAAGAACACTGTATTACAAACACGTGCATCAGGACTGATTGAGACTTGAATTCATCACTTACATTTGTTTATGTCTTTCACAGGATACAGCAGATTACATCCGTCCAATTAGCTTCTCACTGCGGTTTAAGATCAACGACACAGAGAGTGGTCCGGTGTTGGATGAGGGCTGGCCAACCACTGTCAAGAAATATGTGAGTGAGAGTGGATTACTAGCTTTCTTATTGAATCACATTCTCTGCTCTCCATGTAACATGCTGTCTTTTCCACATATGCCCCTTCCAGATCTCATTCTTTAAAGACTGTGGTGAGGATGATGTATGTACAACAGACCTGGTGCTGCAGGCTCATATGGACATCTCTGGGACAAGGTACAGATTTGAGATTTTCTACTACCCTCTTTTCTTTCCACACTACTTTAATAATATGAGTTGTTAAATATTCTGTGAGTTTTCACTGTGTTTTCTCCACAGACAGAAGCCTTATGTGATTCGCAGCCCTCGTAGGCGTCTGGCGGTGGAGGTGCAGCTTCAGAACAGACTGGAAAACGCCTACAACACCAGCCTGATGCTGCATTATTCACGCAACCTGCACTTCTCTAGCCTCAGCATTAGGGTAAACCACACGCACATACTGGTAACACATGCAGCGCCATGTGAAACAAACCCTACACATGTATCTACATGCACACTACCTTACATGACCTCTCTGTTCTTTTTTTATTGTAGGAGGATGCCCACTTTAAGATTGAGTGTACAGCACTTAGCGCCAACAGCCACTCATGTAATGTCAGCTATCCAGTGTTTCGCTCCCAGTCAAAGGTACACTTAATGTCGAGGAAATAGCTCCATTGCTCTCTCGACCGGGCCCACTCATACTTCACTTCCTTCAGGTGAAATGTGTCACTTCAGCAAGCCCCTCTGTTCTTTGTACGCAGGTGAATTTCATGTTGGAGTTTGAGTTCAGCTGCACATCTCTGCACAATCGAGTCCAGATGAAGCTCACTGCTGCCAGGTAAAGCAGCATGTCTTCATACACTGTGCACACAGTTTACAGATACTGAACTCTTTAACAATAACACAGATTTTTTTATTTTGGTGCCTCAAGACTCTATCAGGTCACCTTACTTTAAACATTTGATTCTCTTACAGTGACAGCGTGGAGAGAGAGGAAACTTTAGCGGACAACAGTGTTCAGCTGCAGAGTTTTGTTCAGTATGAGCCAGACTTGTTTGTTAGCAGGTATGTGTGTACAGCATAAAGACATTTTAGCTTCTCTTTTAAAGTTTTTCTGTCTTTTCTCGCATATTTACATGTTGTTTTTTTCCTGCAGTGAATCTAATTTGAACAGATATGAGGTTCATCCCACTCGGACAGTGTCAGAAGCAATAGGACCAGAGTTCTACACTCACCTCAAGGTAAAGATAAACGCTCATTGCATCAATTTTAGTGCAACCCATTGGCTTCAAGTTTTGCAAAGCTCTAAACTTGAAGCGTTCACTCCAATAACAAGACAAGGCAAAATTGGAATATTTGTTTGCGTTTGTAGCTGCAGAATCTCGGCTGTTACTCTGTGAGTAATCTGGAGCTGAGGCTGCATCTGCCCTCTGTGGCCGCAGGAGACCGAGTCTTCATGACTGTCACTGAAGTCTTTTCATACAACGTGAGTAGCTCTTCATTAATGTTTGTATCTTTCTTTTAAATTGTATCTGACATATCTGAATTATCCCGTAGGCTACAGGAGTGAACTGTAGCGTGCTTAGTGATCTGGCCCAGCTGAAGAGCAGACAGAGAGACGTGCGCCCCATCCACCCTGAAGACATGATGCCGAATGACATACTGGTGAGGCCTTGATAACATGGCAGCTACTGAACAGTATGCAGCATCAGCATATGTGTTAATGTGTGGTTTGCTTGTTTGTGTGTGTATCTACATGTCTAGAATTGTAGCAGGTCATGGTGTACAGAGGTTGTGTGTCAAGTCCAGGAACTTCTGAGAGGGCAGGCCGCAGTCATTCGTGTCAGCCGCAGAGTCCACGATGATTTTTTCAGAAAAGTGAGATACACAACAGCACATAGACAACTCATTAGAGCCAAATTCTTCTGCCCTATGAGACAAACATTGCTCATCACTTCTGTGTCTCTTTCTGTAGGCCAAATACAAGTCGGCGAAAATAATAGGTGTCCATCAACTTGCAGCTCGGGAGACTAACCTCATCACACTGGGCACAGGAACAGTCTGGAGAGAGGTAAGACTATAACAGGATATAGAACAGCAGACTGGGAATAACATCTATTTTCTGTAAACTCTGCTTGTGTCTCTCTTTTTATCTAGACTGTACTGGAGGTGTTGAAGGGCCGAGCAATTCCCATCTCGCTGTGGATTTTGATTGGTAGCATCATTGGAGGTTTGCTGCTACTGGCGCTTATCATTTTCATACTATGGAAGGTATTTTCACGTTACACTTAACTTCAGTCTCTTTAGGAAAATATCAGTGTTACAGATCGACTATAAATCTCAATCTCACTTTTCATCAGCTCGGATTCTTCACACGCAAACAAAGAGGAGAGGATGAGAACCATGAGGACTGAGCCCAGCTTTTGCTGCCATGACAACAGTCATTTCATGACGACTACCAGAGTCCGCTTCTTTCCAGGCACAGAGATAGTCGTGGGATGGGACTCGAGACATAGACACAACAGGAACCTCCAGGACCAAAGAGAGCATCATGAGGGTCCAACAGAAATGCACTACCCACTATTTCCAGGGTTGGGAGCACTTATGTAAATAATCTTTTTTTAATTTTAAGGAAAAAAACAAAGTGTATTAAACCACAATTCTTCTATTTAATATTACAGATGTTTTCATGGTTTCACATTTCAAACAATCACTTCGTCTTTATGTTTGTCCAACAATTTTGATTTTGTTCTAATAAAATTAAAACTTGAAACTTTAAATTAAATCTTGTACTCATTTTATTGTTGCATGCTCATGCGTGCAATAAAACAAGCAAAAACAATATATTCAGATTTTATTCTGCTTCAAAATTAAACAATCCAGTCATGTAAACTATAAAACATCCACACATGTAAGCATTCATACACAAAAAGTAAAGGCAAAATACTATGTTCTATGGGTGAGTTGTGATACTCATACATCTGACTCTCAGCTTGTGGATGTGGCAGTGGAGTTGACATAAGATTCTAGCAGAAAGATGGTTTCATCAACTTGGTTCTCTGCTGAATCTAACCTGGAGGGGAAAAAGGACAAAGGAACAGGAACAAAGGAACGCAGTCAGAATAGGAATGCCGCTAGATAAGGGATTTGACTCGTTTGCTGTAGAAAAGGGAACTGCAGTTTTATTTTGTCTTCTTACTTGTTGATGTGGAGCCGTAAGGACTCCAGCTGTTGCTTTTCAGGAGCAGTGATCATCTCCTCAACCTCTGTCAGCTGTTCTGGCTCTGCTCCACTGGCCTGCAGAGATGCGAGGATTGCCTCGATTCGCTGGGATTTCTCCAGCAGACGCCTGTCAATCAAATGCAAAACCATCAACCCTTCATCTGTGACGCAGTGAGAGTGTAGTCAGTCAGAGCTAAATTAGCCTGACGAAATTTACCCGTGTTGTGTGGCCAAAAGCAGGGAGACAGGAAATGACATGGGTGGAGTTGTAAATGTGTGACTAGCAGGCAAACAACTGCAATCAACAATGTTGTAAATTAAACTTGTTTGATCAAACAATTTGATACCATTAACCTCTGTCACATGCATCATCCATCCCTCTCTGCTACTTGCAGGATTATTTCAACAGTAAGCTATTAAAGAATATAAATAAGCAATATTTCTTTACTAAAAGCAATTGTGACACCCACATAGAAATCAATAGGATGCAAAATCCAGTCTGAGTGATTAATGTGCAAGTTGATCAATGATTTTGTGAAACTATCTGGCTTGCAGGCTCAGTGACACACAGGAAACACAGAATTACTAATGTTTGACTCACTTGCTGTTACTGGTTTCAAATAGGCGTCTCTCTATGAGGTTTGCCACTGTCTGCACAGAAAAACACAAACAAGACATCAGCGAAGGGACACAGAAACAAAGCAGAATTAAACCTCTTGCATTTTTCATACATACAGAGTTTAGGTTAATTGTTTCACCTTGTAGCAGTTCTGAAGTAGCATTCTTGCAGTAGGGAGTTGGTTGACGGTGTAAAGATAGAAGGTACGAGAGGGAGCGTAGTCTGGAGTCTTTGGGATTTCCTGAGGAGAAAATATGTAATGGCTGTTTAAGAAAATGAGTGGGTAGATTAAAGATTCAGAAGTAGGGCTGCTCCATTAAATTTGATGACTCAAGTAATTTTGGAGTCCCCAGTCAAACTGTCAAATTTAAATTTCTATCTGTCAGTGAAATTGCCAAATGGTCACTTTTATGAAATTCACACAGCACAGAGTAAAAGATTAGGCCTTAATGTTTCTCAGGTCTAGTTTTTAAAATGACTAATTCACTTAGTGCATCTTGAAGACGTGTGCCAAACAATTTCCCAAGTAGTTTTTTGGACCTGACTTTTCCTACTTTCCAAGCACTCATTCATGTTCATAGTTTAGGAAAACTGGCTTGGAGAGACTTGAAACTTGCTTTTTTTAATGTAATTATGTCACAGTGATTGATATATCCTCTTATTTTTTTGTCAAATTTGCATTGTTAACCTTGACCACATTTACATAGTCAATGGGTCCTATTGTTCATCCTTGCAATCCTACTGGCTGCTAAATGTGTTTATAAGTCCAGCCATCTGGTCATGAACTCACACAGCCTGCAAACTTTCCTTGAAGCACATCTCTTTGTTTTTCTCGACTGGATTTGTCAAGATTTAAGTAAGTAAAATACTATAAATATTTTTTGTGTGTTTATTACAATGTCTACAACATGTGGAAATTCAATCATCGTGGAATACATTAATCAAAATTGATTTTGAGCTTGTTATGTTTGTGTTGCAATTCTACATATCTGGGTGAGGTTGGTAGTCAAAATAGCATGTGCAGCGTAAACATTGCATGGGGGCACTGCACTTCTCACATGTTCACATATGGGAAAAAAATTCATAGAAATATGATATATTTGATGATTCACTACAACTAAGTTCTACATGTATTTTCTCTATTAAAAATTTGAGTGTATACCAGAATTTAATATATTACTGAATTATTTCTGGTTGCAGTATTTTAAACTATCTGTATCTTACCAGTTTATAAAAAGTTTTTTTTCTGGGCTTTTTGTTTGCCCAAACAGCTGCCTGTTGCATTACGCAGAAACCAGGTTCTGAACGTTTTGGGAATGACAACGGTCCTGAATGTGGGGATGTACTAAGTGTTCTGGGGGGATGCATGCATTTCTTTTAGCATGTTAAGTAGAGAGCATAATAAGCTAAACAAACAGGTTCTGAAAGTTTTGGGGGATGCTTGTTGTATTGTTTGTGGACAGGTGAGAACGGTCCTGAATGTGGGGATGTACTAAGTGTTCTGGGGGGATGCATGTATTTCTTTTAGTATGTTAAGTGGAGAGCATAATAAGCTAAACAAACAGGTTCTGAATGTTTTGGGGGATACTTGTTTTGGGGGCAGCTGTGGCTCAGGAGGCAGAGCGGGTCGTTTTCTAATCGGAAGATTGGCGGTTCGATTCCTGGCTCTTCCTGTCCACATGTCGATGTGTCCTTGGGCAAGACACTTAACCCCAAATTGCTCCTGATGGCTGTGCCATCAGAGTGTGAATGTGTATGAATGGTTAGTTTCCTCTGATGGGCAGGTTGGACCTTGTATGGTAGCCCCTGTACCCATTCAGCGTATGAATGTGTGTGAATGGGTGAATGTGATTTGTAATGTAAAAAGCGCTTTGAGTAGTCAGAAGACTAGAAAAGCGCTATACAAGTACAGTCCATTTACCATTTACCATTGTTGCATTGTTTGTGGACAGGTGAGAATGGTCCTAAATGTGGGGATGTAAGTGTTCTGGGGGGATGCATTTGTAACCCCCATAAATGTTACCCATTTAATGATATGGTTTAAAAATTCATTTGTTTATAATTTAACGTAAGATAATTTACAAGTATACAAATTTCAGTTCATTTTGTGTATTCATAAACGATTAATCTACTTTTATTTACAAAAGCATTATTTCATTTCATGGATTTTTCAGTTAAGTTAAAATACATTTGATGTTGTTACATTAAAACGCCAAAGGGTGGTCTTGAAAGGAGGCCTCTCAGAGTAGCTAAGGGGAAGACAGAGAGGATGATGGGAAATGCTAGGCTAGCATACGACTGAGAAAGAAAAACAGAGTCCGTGTCACGAGCCACGAGGAGAAAAGTTGAGAATTAAGAGTTATTGTTATAATTTTTGAGATACTGTGTTTTTATTGGAACGTTAGTTACAGAGTGATGCAAAGAGGATCAATATTTTTATTATTTAATCCTCCGGCTTTTTTGTCGATATCTGACGAAGAAGACGCTAACAGTCACAGTAATGAAACAGTTTACTACTGGATCTTCTGTCGAAAAGTCAGGATCAGTGACATTAATGCTGCATTGCTGTTAAATAAGGATCATCTGCATCCTGTGAAACGTTCAGTTAAAAGACTGGAAGTGTCGTCTGCGAGCGACTGAGGGTTTAAGAGGACGACGAGGATTTCCAGTGAGCGGAAGCCACTATCCCCGCTGTTGCTAAATAGAGAGAGAAAGTCAAGTGAATGTCTGGGATGCTGGATCGTCGCTTGAAAGATAAGAAATCAAACACCTAAAGAAAGAGCTCTTAACTATAACTAAACTGAACTACTGAAATTGGATCTGATTTAACTGGAAGAAAAGGAGGAATACTGACTTTAAAGGAACTGGATTTGAAAGGGAAAAAGAAACGTAGAAAAAAAAAGGAAATACTATTACTACCTAAGGAAAAAAACAACTGAAAAGGTGGAGACCTTTTTTGTCTTTTATTTTCTGTGGATTAAGAATAAGAAAGTGGTACAATTTATTTTTATATTTCATTCTTTAAATTAAGCTAAAGCAAAAGAGAGTAATCTTCAAATCTGAGAAAATCAGATTTTTTATTTGGGTATAATAAAATATTTCTTCTATTGCCACTACATTGTATTTGTGTTTTACTTACCATCCTTCTTATCGAACCTATGAGAGACAATTGTGTAACTATTTACCTAATTAATGACTAATCTCATCCAAAGTACTGGTTACACATTTCTTCCTTTTACTATGATAGAGAACATTATAAGCTAGTCAGACAGTATTGTGTGAATTTAGTGGAATGTGTAAATAGTATTAGGATTAATTTGCATTGAAGTTAATTAGTCTGGAAAATACTTAGCTCTCTATCCTGAACATTTGGTCCACCACCCTATCTATTCCTTCAGGTTACACTCTACACACACACTATATTTATTTATTTTCCACTTTTTCCATTTCAGAATGCAACCAGCAAAGAGAGGTCTGCAGGATGTGATTCTTGCCATTCAGAATGGAGAGAGTGATTTTGAGATGGATTCAGATGATACTGATGTGAGTGATGAAGAGGCAGATGAAGATGCTGGTGAAGTCAAAAAAGAGCCCACTGACTGCCCTGTTGGTGATTATGTGGATATCAAGCCTGAACCAAACAAAGAGACCATACCCTGTGACAGGTGTTGCTGGCTGAAAAAGGATTTTATCAGTCCCAATACTGATTTTTCTGGTGCAGCTACCACCGATGATGCTGTTTCACTCCATACACCATTGGAGTACTTCCAGAAGTTTGTATCAGAAGACATGATTCAGACTCTGGCGAAAAACACAAATATCTACAGCTTTCAAAAGAGTGGAACATCTATAAACACCAATACAAAGGAACTTGAGAAAGTGATTGGCATGTACCTAAAGATGGGCTTCATGCAAATGCCTGGAGTCCGTATGTATTGGGAGAGAGATACACGGTACCCCCCTGTTTCTGATGTGATGCCACGCAACAGATTCCAATCTCTGTTGACATCATTACATTTTGTAAACAACCTTACAGTGTCAGAGATGGAAAAGAAAGACAAACTCTGGAAACTCAGACCATGGCTTGATTCGTTCAGGGAGAATTGCCTGCAGGTGGTGCCAGAAGAGCACAACTCTGTGGATGAGATGATAATTCCTTTCAAGGGGAAATTCAGCAACATTAAGCAATATATGCAAGGCAAACCACACCCGTGGGGGTTCAAACTGTGGGTAAGAACAGGAAGCTCTGGCATGCTCTGTGACTTTGATGTGCAGCAAGGCAGTGTTGAGGGAATACAAACAAAGTCTGAACTTGGATTGCCGGGTGATGTTGTGATGAAGCTTGCCTCCACGCTTCCAGAAGGTCAAAACTACAAGATCTACGCAGACAACTACTTCACCTGCATCCCATTGATAGTTAAGCTCCTTGATCGTGGAATTCATTATGCGGGAACAGCCATGCAAGTACGCTTACCCAACTGTAATCTTGATGATGAGAACAGCTTGAGGAAAAAGGGGATAGGAAGTTTTGATGTCAGAGTGGAGGGGAACCACAACATCTGTGCTGTCAAATGGTATGACAATAGGGCGGTCACACTTGTGTCATCCTTTGCTGGACTGGAACCTGTGCAGAAGATTCGACGCTGGGACAATGCCGCCAAAACCTACATTAAAGTTGAAAGGCCATTCATTGTGGGTACCTACAACAAATACAAGGGAGGTGTGGATCTGTTGGACTCGTTTGCAGCCCAATACAAGTTCCCCATGAAATCCCATCGCTGGTATCTCTACATCTTCTGGCACACCATTATCCTCGCAGTGATCAACGCCTGGCTCCTTTACAAGCGAGACTGTAAAGCTCTCAAGATTTCTAAGAAAGAGATACTGAACAGGAGACAGTTCCAGGCACAACTAGCATCCTCTCTTATCCTGGTGAGAATGCATTTCTGTTATTTACTGTGATGTTTTTAATATATATTTTTAATAGTTTGTAATATTTTTGTCTTGCATCTTAATTCAGTTCTAAATCTAAATCTGTTCTAATCTGATTCAGGTGAACACAACTCTCAGTACACCATCTTCAGATAATGGGAATCCAGTAACACAGAAGAGACCATTGCCAGGTGATGGGAGTCCACTAAATGGAGTCCCAGCCAAGAGATCATCTGTACACCCCCCACTGGATGTACGCAAGGACCAAATCGCACATTTCCCAGTGAAGACGAAGAGAGGACGCTGCAGACACTGCAATAAAGGATACACTAACACGCTATGCAGCAAGTGTAATGTTCATCTTTGCTTTACAGAGGAAAAGAACTGTCTTTGGGATTATCACTGCAAATGAACATGGCTGAACACTGGGACTAAAATGAAATTTAGAGACCATCCTCAGGTGATGGGAGTCCATCAGACACGGTCCCAGCTAAGAGGTTATATGTACACTCCCCACTGGATGTATGCAAGGACCTAATCGTTTTCTGTTTTGTAAATACAATGTATTATCCTGTTTTTTTTTCATTAATAAATGACAATGCATACAAAATATTACTGTTGTGTGATTATTATAGTGTCATAGTGTTAAATAAGCAATCAACCCTACAAATGAACCATTAGTTCTGTATATTTGTTCAGACAATGTAAGTATAAATACAGAAATTCTGCTCCCCACTAGGGCCAATGTTGCAATATTACAACATTTCTCTCTCATTCTCATTTCTCAAGTTTGCTAAAAAAGTAAAAAACCCTTTAACTTCTGCATCATTTCTTGACAACATGGACTATTTTGGCAACTCTTCCATATTGTGTCCAAATTATTATGGTTTTTAAGTAAAAAAAAAAAAAAAACAATCTAAAGAGTTGTTTGTGAAATGATTAAAATATTCATTGCCTTTAATATTCAATGTGTTTTGTGGCTTTTATTGTTTTGTCTGATGGTTGTGTGGTGCTGGCTGTATAACAAATTGCTCCTTCGGGATAGTAAAGATATCCTTGACCTTGACTTTGAAAGAATGTCAAGATGTCAACCACTTACCTGCAGCTGGACCAGGTTCTGTGAAAGCAGTGTGTAGAGCATATCTTTGGCCTCCTTGGCTGGAATCATGGCAAAATCCTCAACCTGCTTCTGTTCCAGGTGACGTTTCCTTAGCAACAGACGGAAAATGCGCGCAGACCGGGATCCAAATCTGATGTCCATTTCAAAGCAAACAAATCAGTAATAAAATCAGTTTGATGATAAGGCGTTCACATGTTAACAGAATTAAAATACAAACTCACCTCTCCTGTACTACAGACTCAAGTGTGGCCCGTGCTAGATTGGCCAGCGCTCTGTGCAAATCTGAGACGTGAGTCAAGAAAAGCATCCATGCATTGTGTTTCATGAGATAAATGGTACAAACCAGTGAATTGGTTCTTAAAAAGATGTTCAGGACGTCTTATGTTTTTAAAAAAAGATACTGACAACGTACATCCCTCCTCCGCTTTCACCAGCCTTCCCTACAAACTCCATCTAAGAAATTAAATGGACAAGAAGAAGAACATATTAATGAGGATAAAAATTAAGAATGGAAAATGTGACATTAGCCTCACAGAGGTCATACCGGGTCATCCACCAGCAGAGTGAGGTACTGGTCTAAGATGGGTCTGGGGATGTTGTAGGTGGCTGGGAGGGACTTGAAGATCTCGTTGGCTGAGAGGGGCTTTGTGCAGGTGGCTGCAGGTGAAGTTGTCACCTCACTCATCCTCAGCATAGTCCTCACTATCTCACTGCTAGTCTACAGTTGTAAAGATGAAAGACATTGGAAAGATAATCGATCATTATAAATCACACAAAATCATAATATTAATTGCCCCCCTTATAGAAAAGAGGCAAAAAAGGTAAAAGTTAAGTATGCCTTCCTTAATTGTAATATTTTTCTGATATCCCCCATAAAGTGGACCTTTGAAATGGGGCTACAAATTGTGAATGTTTCTGGCTTTAATTAAAAAAAAAAAAAAAACTTACAACTGAGGTGCAACACAACATTAAGTTTTACTTGTTGGTGACATGCAAGTCAAGCTTTTAAAAAATATTCTTAATTATTCCTAAGACATTTGAAACTTCTATGTGTAAACCTGACCTGGTCCAGTTTGTTGGCTACAGCACCGATGATGGCCTGGTCTCTGAAGTGGAGATGGAACCTCTCAAAATTCACTTGCCAGTAAATCCCCTCATCACCATGTGTCTGGGCAAAAGAGAAACAGAGTGTACATAAGAGACAGTCAGCAGCAGAGACAAAAAGATGGCCAGTCACACAAAAGATGGAGCAGAAAAATAACGTGTAACTAAGTTGGTTGAAACACCCACCTCTGAATCTAACTTGGCCCTCTTTGCATTCCTTTGGTCCTCTCCATCCTCAGTGGAGAGCTGGCGTTTGCCTCGCCCTATGAGAGTCACATGAGGCACCTTGTAGCAGTCGGGGAAGCTCTCTGGTGTGGGCAAGGCGGTGCTAACAGGGGTAGCGGGAGTACCAGGGGTAGCAGAGGCAGCAGGAGTCTCTGGGGTAGCAGTGCCTGTTGTTGCTGCTGCCACCATTGGAGGGCAGCGCTGAAGAAAATGAGTTTCCACCAGTTTGGAGAAGGATGAGCTCACTTCATTGTAGTCCATACTGCGTCCCTCTGTAACAACAAGAGAAAAAGAGAAAGTTGCTGCTGCGAAAACAGCTCTTCAATAGTGACACCAATCTGTTACACTCCCCACCAAGTCATCATATGTATTTGAAAAACACCCTCCGCTACAGTTCATCTAATGGCCACTAGATGCTGGCTACAACGAAACTCATACTGTGATGAAATCAAAGGAAAAATACTACAATAATTCTACAACTCCAATTTGGAGGAGCATTTTTCCATTAACTATAAATATACAGAAAATATAACAACTGACAGTGACAGTTTTTCTACATTCTATGATTAATACAGACACTGACCCTCCATGTTCTGTGTGAGGCGGTCGGCGACGGTTTTAACAGTGCTGCTCATGGTCATGTGACCTCTCTGCAGTAACTCCTCTATGATTAGCTCTCCGGTGTCGCCGTAGAGGGTTTTGGCGGTGTAGATGTAACGTGGGTAACGCAGAATTCTTAGAATAAAATCACAGCGAGTTCGATACTCTGTGGGGCTTCCTGGTCCTTTGCGGCCTGCGCTGTACACACAGACCCCATGCTGCACAAGCACGCAAAGGGACTTTTTTACCTGGAGGAGGGAGCAAAAGAGATGTTTCACCATCATGACTTCTTACATGCACGAAAAAAATCCCACAAATCGGGTTAAGACAGAAAATCAGATAACACATTTGCACTAAATTCATGTTGTACTACTCTTCTCCTCAGTAATGACATTTTCCTGTTTCTCCTCCAAAAAGAGTCTTAATCTTTATCTTCTGTGCACCAGTGTAAACAAAAATCAACCACACAGAGCATATTGTTAGTTTTACCCTCTCTCACACTGTTTAATTCATTAATCACATTGTTATTAGTCTGTCCAGCAACATGACTTTTCAACATGGTGATCAAAAAAGCTTTCAAAATCATAAATAAGTGTAGCTGCAAGGGTATAATAATCAGATAACTATGGTGTATGTAAACACACTGCCCATTACACCAAGAATGGCTTGAACACCCACATAGCTGGACTGCTAAACTCTAGCTGACAATGTTGAGAAGCAAATAATGGGTGTGTGTGTATGTGTGTCTAAGAGACACTGTGTAGATAATATAATATACTGAATATAATATCTAATAGCAGTGTTTCTGTGGTGTGAGGTAGCTGCTATAGAGGCAGTAAGAAGCCTAGAAATTGTAAATGTAGGAATGGTACCAGGTCCAGTGAGATGCCGGTCTCATGAATGATGGCTCTTAAATTCTGAGCTCCATTTCTGAGCAGGTGTGTTCCTACTTTCTCCACCACCTCTCCAAAGTGTTCCCGCAGCAGAAGACCACACAGACGCACCTCCTGAGCAGTCATCTGCAGAAAAAAAAAGAGAGGAACACACAGGTAATTAAAGATCTCATATCTGTACTCATTACATTGGCTGTCAGAAAATTTCCAACACGCTAAATAAGGCCCCTGTATCAACAAAATAATCAATACAACACTGCTCTTTAATATACTGTATATGGGCTTAGCTTTCTAGAACACCTTAATTAATAAAGCACTAACTAAGAGCACCAGTAGGACCTGAGGGCTTAACAATTAATGGGTCACTGAATGCAAAAATTTACAAAGACACTCAGCATTCATCAGTGGAGATAAATGTCAGTTACTGTAGTGAATATGACTATGAGGAATTAGACCATTTTGCAGAAGCTTTTCCCACAATGTGTGAATTTATTTATTTTTATTATGTTGGAGGAGAACAACCGTTGCTATGTGAAAAATACTGGTTGCTATGTGTTCCTATAAGAAAAACATACATTCAAGGGTAAATGTGCATCTTATTACCAGATATTATAAACAACTAGCAAAACAATGGCCACATCATGTTTTCTTTATGTATTGTCATACTGTTGCATATAAAGTTTATCAGTTTATTACTCATTAATTAAATGATTCTGACATTAAGCCATTCTGTACTGTACCATTACTTTGCTTCTAAAATAGGCAGGTAAATGTATGTATGCATGCAATATAAATTAAAAAAAATATATAGCATATATAATCATGACCTATATAATCAAAACCTTTCATCTTAAAGAATTCACAAATCTGTATGTTGATTTAAAAAATGAAAGCTAAAGGCAGAAGAAGGTCTTGAAGACATACAGTGATAAGACAATGACTATGTCAGCTTTTCCAAATTGCATATACAATAATGTCTACTTTAGACATCCAGGCACAGCTAAATGAAAGTGAATATTAAAGTGTCCATTTTAAACAGCGTAGAGAAAACTTCTGTAAGCAGGGCTGATGGGTTGTGTAGCACCTCAAAAACCTTTCTGCTACAAAATGATGTGTTTAGATGACATGGCCAGATTAACCTACAATGGGGCCTTGGGGCCCAAAATAAACTACCTTGGCACAATTAATCCTCTGTTCCTCCCACGTACATCAAACTGTTTGCTGTGTGGTAAGGTGATTAAACAAAGACTGATTCTGTAATATGCATCATGTAAGCACAATATCCGCTGGCTAATAAAATTAAAAAAAAAAAAAAAAAAAAAAAAAAGATTATGGCAGTGTGATCCTCTTCAAGACAGGGCCACAAGATCAGGTACTATCCACTGTGACTCCTTATAACTCCGTATAGATATTGTTCTTCCACTTTAGTAGTGCATATTCCCAAACTAGCCACTATTAATCATGTTACCCAACCAATAACCACAAAGTGAGAGGCTTTTGAGGGCTCCTGGGGGTCTGGTGGCCTCAAGTAGTTGCCCAGTTGGTAATCAAGCCTTGTTTTAAAGTTGGAACTATTTAGATAAACAAGTCATATCAATATAGATCTTGATCATTTCCAACATAATAAAAATCTCCCACATACCTCCCTCCCTTTATAGCTACTCCTCACTTAGATTTTACAGTTCAGGGTATTTATGAACATATTGCTAAAGATCTACTGTTCAGCATCCTCTGCTTGGCAGTGTGTACAAGTATATTTACATTTGCCTGTAACTTTAAAGTACTGTCCATATATACTGTTAACATATGTATATTCATTGTTACATTATTCAAGTATCTATACTTAGTACACTCAGTTCTAACATCCATGGACAACCATGCACTTTACCACCTTACTACTATTAATTTACATTGTATAATAGCATATTAACATAGTTTAACGGTATATAATAGTTATGGTTTATAATTTAGCATTTAATTGCTATTGTAACACTAACTTAAAATAATAATAATAAGTTATCTACCTATCTATCTATCTATCTATCTATCTATCTATCTATCTATCTATCTATCATAATACAACATGAAGTGACCATCAGCAGGTTACGCAGAAATAAGGCTAGATATAAATCAGTTTTTGTATTCTGATTTGTGTCAAGTGGCTGTTGTAATCCTTTGGGATTAATTAAGTATCTATCTATCTATCTATCTATCTATCTATCTATCTATCTATCTATCTATCTATCTATCTATCTATCTATCTCTACAACATGAAGTGACAATCAGAAGGCTACACGAGATAAGGCTGCACACAAACAGTAAAAATGTCTTCATCAGCTCTTGTTTACAATATTATAACGCTAGGAAATTTCTTTTGACATAAGTATTAGTGAATACTGTACAGTCTAGACAGCTCTGACACTTTATACTCTCTAACTAAAAGCTCGCGTTTACAGCTCACTATTACATCACTCGAAAAGTTTGCTATGAAACTGCTTTAACAAACCTTTCAGAGAGACGAGCTCCTGGGTAAAGACAATCCTTGCACACTGAAGGCTAAACACATGCGGCTGCTCGTTGACAACACATGAGCATTTCCGGCTTTGCTCGCTGGGATTTGGCTCCGGCCGTGCCGCGGTGCATGTCGGGCTGGAGGCGGACAGCTGTCTTCGGTTTGTGGAGGACCGACGTCAGTGTTTGTGCTGGTCGGTCTGGGGAAGATGGCGGAGGCTGCGGCTGTTCCCCCGCATCGGTTTTTCTGTCACTGTTGTAAAGGAGAAGTAAACCCCAAACTCCCGGTAAGGCAGACGTGTTTTTCTTCCTGGATTTATCGCATTTTCTTGTATAATCTGCGCGATTGACAAGTCCATCTTTCTCCTTAAACACCGTGTGTTGCCACAGCTAAACCCGAGCTAGCCTGTTAGCAGTTAGCGGCGTTTGTTGTTGTTAACTCACTAAATAAACTCGTGATGTCTTTGTCAAATTTTAGACACCAAAAGCAAAAGTCAGCAGGGTTTGTTAGGCTTGCAGTGTTTAAGACAGTTCAGTCAAACTGCTGTGCTTTTAGCTCTGTTTTGACAGCTTGAGATTATTTTGGTTTTTTTGCACAAAACAACACAAACAGCTGAGAGGAAGAAGGTCTGTGCTTTTTGCCTTGACATTTAGTGATACAGACATTGTTCACATAAGTCGATTACTGCAGCGATAACTCTGTTTTCGTTTTCAGTTTTTGTTTCTGATAAAATACTCTTTACAAGACGAGTTGGGGATTTTCCTAATGGAACAAACATTTTGTTTTAGTTTCAATTTTGAAGTCAAAGGAGTGAAGAGAGCATGTGTTTGTGGCCAGACTTTTACCAACCCCAGAATCGATTCAAGATATATTTTGTATATCGAGAGTAGTTCAGGGAGCTTTTCCATTTACACGCACTTGCTAGTTTATTAGGAACACTTAAATATAGCTAATGCACTCATCACTACAACATACCTGCTATAAGTCCTATCATCATGAGGGCTGTAATGTTCACTTTAAACTGTCAAGAGGTGCTGATTCAACTTTATTGTCATTTGTATTATTGTGGATGATTTGTTTGTTGTAGTGCAGTTGACAAAAACTAAAGCATTTGTGGATTAATCGATAAGTCAATAGACAGAAAATTAATCAGTAGTATGTTGTTTTTTAATGCCAAAATGCTGCATGTTTTTGTAGTTCGGGATAGATACTGAATATCTTTGGGATTGAGTTTGCTGATTGGACAAAACGAGTGATTTGAAGAGGCCAGTTAGCATTTTAGGAAATTTTGTGGGCATTGTTTACTATTTTTTTTTGGCCTTATACAGACCAAATGATTAATCAACTTAACCAATAAGATTAATTAATATGAAAGTACTGTTAATTACTACCCTAATACTAAGAAATTGCTCCTAACATTTAGTTTACCCTAAATTATATAAATTGGGTTGTCAAAATATACTTAATAAACGGGCAAATGGGTTTATATTGTGCTATGCCTTCAGCAGTCATTGAGTCATTAAGACAGTCCGCAAGATTATCTTGTCGTTTGACTGAATCCTTATTTTTATGATATGGCAGAGGGTAATTCCAGCATGTCTAGTCACTGACTCTAAACTGGCTTGCTTGTCTCAGGCATACTCAATCCTGTGGCATGTCTTCACCGAGCCAGCTGACTGCAACACCCAAGTTTATTATCACCCCACACTTACTACAGCATATCCCAAGGACCATGTCTCAGTCATGTATCCATTTTTACAACAGATAACTTTCTACAAGTCAATGACACTTAACTTGCATGAGCTTGTGTAAGCAACCAATTCTGCTGATGACCCTGATTTCAGGCTAATAGAGCTTATAGAGAGCTGTTAAATTGGCATGTGAAATTATTTTGTGTTCTGTTTATAAAAGCATGGGATAAACTCAAAATAGGTTATTTAAAAAACAATTTTGTAACCTACTTTTTTCATGAACCTGTATGTGTAAATTATTATTAATTGCACCCTTGATTGACATGGGACAATTTATATTCCAGCTGAACTGGCAGCAGTGTTTTCCTCATTCTATTCAGTGCTTTCTTGACATGTTAGGTGTGGTCGACATAACAGCTCTACCTCCTGGGTTACATTCATAAAACACTAGCCGTCATTGGACTGATATTATCAGTTGCAACGACAAACTGACTGCATGCTCTCTTTTTGGCCAAGTCAGTCAGGTTAATGTCTGTACAGTGTTTTTATGATTCCATTCTAGGGCTGGGCAACATGACAGAAACCACAATATTAATAAGAATATTTTTCAGATATCTTTATATCACAATATGGCAAATGCAGTATATACAAAATTACCACATATCTGCAACATCCGTGGTTTGATTCCAGTTGGGGTCTCCCAGTGTTTCCTGTTTCTCTACACTGTCAGCTGTCGAAAACAGACAAAAAAAATAAAATAATAATAATCAGAATCAGAAACAGGTTTATTGCCAAGTAAGTTTTCACATACAAGGAATTTGCTTTGGTCTGATGATGCATAACAATAAACAGGACAAAAACAGGCAAGTACTGCAAAATACAGGAAACATAAGTGACAAATTAATAATAGCAGATATGAAAAAGTGTTATAAGTATGAATAAGTATGATATGTCTGTTTGCTAAAAACAAAAAAAAATAGAGTCGTGCAGAAGTTCAGAGTATGAAGTATAAGAATTTGTGCAATACAGAGTATGAGCAAAATGTGCGTTAATGTAGTGGATAAGTCAGATGTGGACACGTGCATTAATGAACGTGTGATGCCAGTGATGGTCAGGATAACAGTCATTGACCAGCTGCAATCGGGAAGTTCTTGTGCCTTGAGCTTTCGGTCCTGATGGACCGCAGCCTCCTGCCAGAGGGGAGTGGTTTGAAGAGTTTGTGTCCAGGGTGGGAGGGATTGGACACAATCTTTCCTGCCTGCATCAGGGCCCTGGACACATGCAGGTTGCAGCCAATCACCCTCTCAACAGAGCGAATGATGCACTCAGTCTGCCCTGGTCCTTGGCAGTGGCAGCAGCGTACCAGATGGTGATGGAGGAGGTGAGGATGAACTCAATGATGGAGGTGTAGAAGTTAACCGTCTTTGGCTTTGGCCGGTTAAACTTCTTCAGCTCCTGCATGAAGTACATCCTCTGCTGTGCTTTCTCTGTGCTGATGTTCATCTCCTCATTGAGGTCCTGGGTGATGATGGTTACCGGGAAGTGGAAGGACTCCACAGTGTTGACTGGGCAGTTACACGGGGTGATGTGGGTGGGTGGGTGAGGCTGGGTTCTTTCTGAAATCCACAACCGTCTCTACTGTCTTTAGTGCATTGACTTCCAAGTTGTTTTGGCCACACCGGGGCACCAGATGGTCAATCTCCCCCACAGGGAGAAGAGTAGAGGTGAATGGACACAGTCTTGAGGTGAACCAGTGCTGATGGTCTGGTAGTCAAACATGTGTTTCCCCAGCTTCACCTGCTGCTTCCAGGAAGTTGGTGACCCATCTGCAAGTGGAGTCAGGCACATGCATCTGGGAGAGCTTGTCCTGCAGCAGAGCCAGGACGATGGTGTTTGAAGTCTGAAATCCACAAACAGGATCCTGGCGTAGGTTCCTGTAGAGTTCAGGTGCTGGAGAATGAAGTGGAGGGCCAAGTTTACTGCATTGTCCACAGACCTGTTGGCTCTTTAGGCAAATTGCAAGGGGTCCAGGAGTGGGTCCATGATGGTTTTAAGGCGGGATAGTACAAAGGGCTCAAAGGACTAAATGACCACTGAAGTCAGGGCAACAGGTATGTAGTCATGGAGTCCTGTGGTCCTTAGTTTTTGGGGACAGGGATGATAGTGGAGGCCTTGAAGCAGGCTGGTAAATGGCATGTCTCCAGTGAGGTATTAAATGTCGGAACAAAACATCAAAGACAGATGATCGGCAAAGTGCTTCATGGTGAAGGGAAAGACAAAGTCTGGTCCAGATGCTTTATGATGGTTCTGTCTCTTGAACAGTCTGTTAACGTAGCTCTCCAGGACGGAGAGAGTTGTCATTATGGTAGGGGAAGAGGGGGCCCGGGCCCTTGCTGAGGTGTGGGAGGAGAAGCTGGTGGTCTGGAGCTCTTGGATGGAGTCACAGGGGATGGTGTCAAAACTGTCCCATTGTTTTTCAAATCAACAGTAGAACTCATTCAGGTTGTTGACCAGGTGTCATTAGTGGAGTGGGGATCTTTCGGTTTAGTTCGGTTAGTTGGTGATCTGTCTGATGCCCTTCCAGACAGAGGCTGAGTTGTTTTACAGAGTACAGTTGTTTTCTCACCGCCTTGCTAAACCTGTATTCAGACTCTTTAAACCGGTCTTTGTCCTCACTCCTAAATGCTTTGTCCTTTTCCAACCTTAGCTGTCTGACTTTAGCTGTTAACCAGGGTTTGTCATTGTTGTAACTAACCCTGGTGCGTGATGGTACACAGCTGTCCTCACAGAAGCTGACGTATGATGTCACGGCCTCTGTGTAATCAGCCAGACTGTTGGTATCAGTCCTGAAAATATCAGAGTCAGTACAGTCCAAGCATGCGCAAAATTCCTCCATAACTCATATTAAAAACCTTAATAATGCTTTTTGTTACTGTTAATTGCAACTGATAACACAATAAGATCACATCACCACAATATAATCCACTTATTCATGCGATATAGATTTAACTGCAACTAATTTGATCATCATTTTATCATCATATTCTGAGCAAAACTGCCAAATATTTTCAGTTCCAGCACCTCTCATGTGAGAAAGTGCTGCTTTTCTCTGCTTATTATCACTGGCAACTGAATATCTTTGAGTTTTGGACAGTTGGCCGGACAAAGTTTTCATAGGTCAGCTTGGGTTCAGGGAAATTATAATGAGCAGTTCCAACGTTTCAAGGTTTAATTCATTAACTCATAAAAACATGGACATTACAGTGCTCCCATCCTATTCAACCAAATTCTCTTTGTCCTTTCTCTTTCTAGGAGTACATCTGTCCAAGATGTGACTCAGGGTTTATAGAGGAAGTAACAGAAGACTCCAGGTAAGGGACATATGTCTTTCTCACATCTCCACACAACACAAGATGTTATGGCCTGTTAGTGTTAGTCTGGCACAGAAGTAGGCACATGGACTGTTAAAAAGTTTTCTTGTGCTTATTTACAGGAACCTACATGTTGCAACTTGTAGTCATACTGTGCAGCTGACACTAAACCTGTATATGTGCAGATGGTTCAATACACTTTGCTAATAATGTGTCTTTTGTCCCCTTGTGTGCTGTTTCCCTCAGTCTCCTAGAGAGTGGTGCTAACGGGATGGATGACACAGCCACACAGTTTGCAGAGGTACGATTTCATGTTAGGGGATTTTGGGAGTAGAGGGTTATGTAGGGGGTAAAAAGGTTTGATTGTGATCAGTCTGTGTTTTCATTAATTTTGTCTTTTCTTTCCTTTGTCACTACTCACCTTTCCTGTGGTCCCTGTCTTTCTTATTGCATGCTGGCTTCCTCTATTCTCCCATCTTCCCTCTTTCTATGTCTGAAACACCCACTCTCTTCAAACCCTTACCTGTCGTATCCAAACATCTCTGTAGTTATGGCACCTGTTGTTACTGGAGCGACCGTTTACAACAGACAGCGACAACCCTGACTCAGAACCCCGGCTCCCCGGAGGGCGCTTGGGAGGTCTCAGTGACCTGGGAGGGTTGGGAGGTGGACCAATCGGGGGGTCAGTCCCAGCAGGCCTAGGAGGACCCATGGGGGGTCTACTAGGAGCCGGGGAACACTGGGGACCAGGACGTCCCCCTCGCCTGCACAGCCAGAGGAGATACCGCTCCAGAGGCACCAGTAGGCCCGACCGCTCGCCTGCTGTAGAAGGGTAAGTAACTGACTGTTCAACCTCACCCACTCATCCATCCGTCTTCCTCTCTGGCCATTTGGCTCTCTTCTCCGCCTTGCATACTCCCACTCATAATAATGACAGTGCTATTTATGTCCTTGAATGTTTATGTCCTTGAAATAAACTATACCTAACTATTTCCTCTCTCTTTCTTCTGTGTCTCAGGATTGTACAACAGTTTCTTGCCGGTCTCTTCGCCAACTCTGGAGTCCCTGGCTCACCTCCCCTCTCATGGTAAGATGACACTAATTTAGTGTCACAGTGTTTGAATTAAAGCATCTATTTTAAACTTAGATTATTTTTTATCAACTTGTGTTGCGTACGTCTCTTTCAGGACGGGGATGCTGCACTCTAACCCAGGGGATTACGCTTGGGGGCAGGGAGGGTTAGATGCAGTGATAACACAGGTAAACCAAACTTAATGTAACTGCATATAAATTTTGTTTTCGTGTCACATTTTATTTTCTCTTCAGTTTACCTGTGTGTGTGTGTATGTGTGTGTGTATAGTTACTAGGTCAATTGGAGAACACAGGACCTCCACCAGCAGAGAAAGAGAAGATCTCTTCTCTCCCAACTGTTAATATCTCTCAGGAACAAGCAGGTGAAACATTTCTCATTTTTCTCACTCTGTCTCACCATGTTTCTCTTGTGCTTTAACCACAAATTGTAACATTTCTCATGGACACAGTTTGAGCTGTCAGTCTAATCCTCTGTGTGTAACACCTTTGGTTTGACCATCTGTTCGTAAATCTAAGTTTGTCAGTGAAGTCATAACGAAGGTCTTAGTAACTAGCAGCTAACTTGAAAGTTTTGATTAAAATAGAGTTGCATCATTACAACGTGTCGTATCTTGTAAAGCCATTACCACTGTGTCAGTCTGTATACTGTCCTGTCATAAAGCGATCAGTAATGTCATGACAGAAATCAACTGCATCATAACAAGCTGTAATATAACTTCCCTAAAGAACACTTTCAGGGACCCAAGCAATACATTAAAGTTACTTGTCAATCTTCTGTAAAGTTAGGTATGGCATTGTTTTATTTAAATGCTTAAATGAAGACTCGTGTTTCATAGTAAGTATTTATGTCGTTTAATGTGACAAAGAAAATAACCAATTTATGTTACCTAATAGTAGATGTAGATATTTACAACTATAACAACTAATCACTGTATATGAATTACTTTGTGCAGTGCATCCTGCTTTAATTTGTGATGTAAAAATCCCACTTGAACCAAGATTGAACTTATGATGAGCTGGAACAACTGGGTGCTGTTTCTCATGTGTTGGTAATTTAGCTGAATCCACCCTTTTATGCATCACAGAAATCTAATTATATCTCTTTTCTTTAAAAACTGGGTAATAATACGTTTGTCATTATGTAAAGACATGCTTATTTCTTTAGTTTGTGCAGCACTTGCATAGAGCATGAAAAGTCACTCATGTTTATATGCTGTTGCTGCTTGCCAAGAGAAAACTCTGAAACTTTGTCTATTTTGGATGAAATGTCCATTAACCTTGAGATCAGTTTGGGCCATAAATTACTTTTAAGATAACTTTTTGCATGCAACATGTCTTTCACCTCCCCCATTTTCTTCCAAGCCTTCTTCGAATCTGTTTTCGACTTCCTCTTCTGTGTATGTTGTCCTGTCTACCACAGATCTGTAGCTGTGTGGTTGCGGTTTTGCAGCCCAGCTTTTGCAGGGCTGTTGATTGCTGACTTACCTAAATAACTGGCGATCTGTGTGCTTTTTATCAGGCCTTTAGGCATTAAAAAAAGCATCTTTTCCTCCTGTGTTTTCAGTTATTACGAAACCATGCTCAGTACCCTTAATATTGTTTTAATCTGCTAAGAAATTTTACCAACTGTAACTTTTAGTACAAGGCATTCTCAAGTTTATTAAAGTGACCAATGATTAATACTGAAAAAATGGAGTATTGATATCAGGTAAGTTATGAAATCACATTTCTATTGTGTCTCCTGCAGACTGCTGTATGGAATGTCCGGTGTGCAAAGAGGACTTTGGGGTGGGAGAGCCTGTCAGACAGCTACCCTGCAATCACTTCTTTCATTCAGACTGTATAGTACCATGGCTGGAAATGGTGAGTCACAACAAAGGAGGCAGAACTTTTTAGACTAGAATCAAGACATGGATCCTTAATGACATGTAGTGGTGTATATGCGATATGCACCATACTCTCGAGGGTATTACAGGAGACATACTTTATAGACTGTTATAATGTTGGATGCCTGTGTTAAACAAGGTCAAAGGTCCAAAACGCTGTAAAATGCTGCCTGAAAGTCAAAAACCCGGGCTTCAGCCTGCTCTGAATGCTTCATTTGTAAAGGTACCTCTTCCTCCTTGTGATGACATCAGATTGTTAGTGCATGCCCACAAACAGCTGTATGGTCCGTAGCCTTTGTTGTGGAGGTTGTACCATTGCTTGTTTTTGGTGCATATTTGGATAGGTTTTGGACTCAAACATGTTTGGATGTATTTGAGAAGTTTCCATGTCGAGAAAAGAATGAGGAAAAATTAGTGAAATCCTACTGCTGCTGTTTTGTTAACGTAGCCTCCAGTGCCTGCTAAAGGACAGCTTCCATAGTGGGCTCATTGGGAGGAAGGCCTTAGAGAGACAGGAACTAGAACAGCCTGTTTCAGACAGAGGCTGAACTGAGGGTCTGCACGAAGAGCCAGTATAAGATAAATAAGGATTTTTTAAAACTGTAACTCGTACAAAGTTATTCCAGTAGAGCCTCAGAATATAAATATAGACCTGGAAATGTGGATGACGCATTCTCTTTAGGAACTTACAGAAACTTACAGAAACATATGCTTTGGTTCTGTAGTAATCACCACTGAAACGTCATATTCACTTAAATCAACATATTGTTTAATGCTGAATGAGGATTAATGTAGCCATGCTGCAGCAGCCCTACTCTTCCAGTCTTTAAACATTAGCAGTAGGGAAACTTTGCTGAGATATATTTGACTGACCAGATAGAAAAATCATTGCATCACTGCATTTTTTTTTTTTTTGCAATGATCCCTCAAATGTGGTTATCAAACACCTGTGACAAAGGTATGTAATGGAGGCTTGATATTTTACAGTTTAACAATAAAGTATAAAAGTACATCAGTTCCCTGAAACAGTTAACCTCATTGGGAATTTTATCATTATAAATTGCTATAAATAAAAAACACAAAAAATATGTATATATTAAACTTGAATCAAAAAAAGGATTAAATATACATAAAATGCAGTCTATATAACTTAAAAAAAAAATTAAAATATTGGTGCATTGGACAACATACACGCCTATACCGTTATATCTGTGAATATAGGCCAATATCGACTGACTGATATATAGGTCAGGCTCTAATTCAAAGTCAAAGAACAGCATCATGAAAAATGGGACTAGAATAAGAATTAATTTGTTAAAACTCGAATCACACACTTGTGAGAAAACTGCCCAGAGCTAATGTTGTCTACATGTTCTTCACAGCATGACACGTGTCCAGTGTGTAGGAAGAGTTTGAATGGAGAAGACAGCAGCAGCCAGTCCTCGTCAGAGTCCCCCTCCCTCTCCATGGACCCTCGCACACAGGAGAGATGGTCCTTTTGAGACACCCACCTGTCTCATCCCTCGGTTCCCCTCGCCCACATCCAGTGACACACAGAGAAGCCAAAATACTTCTCACTTTCCTCTGTTCACCTCTGTTGCAGTCATAATCATCTCAGTTTATTTTTTTTTGTATTTTTATTCTCTGTTTAATGCCTCCCTCCTGATCCATGTACACAAACACCCATACAGACATTTCTCTTTTTTTTTTTTTTTTGCCTAATAACAAACCAGCCTTGATTGATGATCAAGCCCATGTCCTCTCTACTTCCACCTCTTGAGCCAACTCCTTTTCCATCTTTTCTGGAAATGCACTGCTGCAATACACTATTGTGGAGAAATGCCAGACTTTATATCATATACTGTTCCCTCTTTACTTGCCCGATGATTCGCTGAAACCTGCAACTGAGCCCTGTAGGGGTTAATTTCACGCTCGGCATTTACAGGAGCTGAATGTAAAAACATGAACACCTGAACAATATAAGAGCCCTGCAGTAAATATTATATTTATGAAGGGTGTAACAGCTATTTTTTTGTTGAAATTGAGTCAGATTTTGATTGATCTCTAAAGTTATTTATTATGGTGGCATTTATATTGGATTACATTGTAAAGGTGTTCATGGTATTACATCCACCCTCTGTAGTGTACTTCAGTTAAAGATGCAACCAAGTATTTTATAGGAATAATGTTGAGTTGTTGCTGTTTAATGCTCAGTTATGGGAGCTGTGACATCACATGAAATCAAGGGATTCCTCACACCTTTCGGGCCTCATCTACATCTAAAAAAAAATATTAAATGTTGTACCAGTAAGGGAATAAAATTCAAATCTTTGGAGCTCGGCCCATCATCTAACGCTTTAGATTTCCTCCTCTTGGTGTATATATTATAGACAGATGGCATCCCTGTGTCATTTTATTCCTCTGTTGATGACTGTCTTTTGTTTCGCATTTTTATCACTTTTTTTAATGTAAATAATTTTAGTCCAACAACTTATGGTTTGCAAAGGAAAAAAAACATTGAGAATGGAGACACAAATGTGAAATATCTGGTTATCAAACTGTATATTATATATATGAGAAAAAAATGTCTATGATGTATTAATAAATTGACAAAAAAACTTATCGGTTTAATTTTCATTGTGTCAGTTTATGATCTGTTCACCCACAAAACATCCACTTGACTTTAAATAGACTTGATTTAAACATGCACTGAAACAACATATTAAGGCTGAACAGTATTTGGTTTATTTAAGATGAACAAATTAAATAGCAACAGTGAAAGGCATTTAAAAACTTTGTACATTATTTATATTCTTTAGAGATGTGAAAGAGGTCACTTCAAGTTGAAAATCAAAAAGGCACCAGTTGCACTTCAGCAGGTCACTCTGGTGTTGATACATTCATTACTTTTCCTGATCACAAATCAGTGCATTAAAAAAAGCATTTTAAGATAAATTATAACTATTTTTATAAATAAAAACCAAATGAGGTGAGGTTGCTCTCGTTTGCAAAAGGTTAATTTAAGTGACTGCTGAAATCACTAAAGCTGTGTCAAAAAGCAAAGCAAATAAGAAAATCATTCAGAATCTGTTAATTCAAAGAAGAAAATGTGCATGAATGGCTTGATACTGAAAATGTATTCGATGTATTAACTGTTTTGTTAATGCTGATGTTCCACATGTAAAAGCTTACATTCAGGTGAAACGTGTAAACTTGTATTAATGATCAGTGTGTGTTCCAGGCAAGTGTGAGTAAGGAATGAGCCGGAGCTGTGCAGGGGATGTAGCCCACAACGGGGTCCCAGACTTCAAACTGGATCTCTGATGATGACCTACAAAACACAAACACAGTTTAGTGGAATGAGTAAAAAGTCATCCATGCACATTTATTAAAAATCTCCTCCAGAAATGTTTAAGATGTATATAAAATACCCTTCTTTGAATAATAATTTCTCCCTGATATGGTTTGTCCACAAAACAGGTTATTTATCTCACTATAATGACATCTCATCCATTTCCCTAAAATCAAGTCTAATTTATAGTTTGATAGAATACATTTAAAAATAACAGTTGACAAAAATGCTTTACAGAAAAAATGTTAAAACAGAGTTAAATAATTTAAACAAAACAAAATGAACAGATAAGTAAATGTAATAATTTCATCTTGCTATGAGAAATCAAAAGTGATTCTATAAAGGTTTAGCTAAGGTCATTAGCTGGGATTTAACGGTAGTGATAGATGGGGAGGATCTGACAGTGAGGGGCAAACTGTTCCACAGTCTGGCAGCAGCGATGGAAAAAGCTCGGTCACCTTTTAGTTTTGACTGGGAACATGGAGCAGAGAGAAGTAACTGATCACAGGATCTGAGGGGTGCCAAAACATTCAGAGCTTTAAAAATAAATAAAAGTCTTAAAATCAATTCTGTATTTCACTGGTAACCAGTGGATGGAGGCCAGTATGGGGTGATGTAGTCTCTTTTTTTGGTGCCAATTTGGAGTGTTGCTGCTATATTTTGAACCACTTGCAGACAAGAACGAGGACTGACTGACTCCCACATGAAGGGAGTTGCAGTAGTCGAGACGTGAGGTGATGAAAGCGTGTAAAATGTCTCCAGATGAAGAATCTAACTAGAATCTATGAATACCAGGACTGGACACAAGATGTCTCCTACTTCACTGAAAAGTCAATTCCCAGTGTTTGTGCACTGGAGGCTTCAAGTTTCCACATCACACGTGTAAGTTGCATACTTGCCCATGATTGGCTCCAAACTAGTTGTGATGTCACAAATCATACTCGCAAGTATGCAACCTTAAACTCAGAGAAATTTTCCGTCTTCAGCAGATGAAAGTGAAAACAGATTTCCAGTGTCAAATTCTGCACATACATCACTCTGCACAGTGAAGCTCAAACATCCAACTGAGGAAACAAGAAGAAAAACACATTTTTGGGGAGGAGGGGGACTTTAAACACTTTCCACATACACTACCTGTTGAGTATGATGAGCACCACTGAGCCGTCAGGTCTGATGAAAGCAGATGATTCCAGGTCTGTTGCTACACTGGCAGATACACCCACTCTCTGAGACCCCTCCCACAGGAACTTACTATGTAAAAACAAACAAAAAAAAAAAGGTAATTTGTGTGGATCTCATTTGACTGCCTGTGAAATATGCCATTTAGCGTGAACAGTGAGAATGTAAGACTAAATCCTAGTCTGCTACCTGAAGTGGGCCATGCTGTAGAAGGATGGCTGCTTGTAGAAGACGTCTCGCTGTGCATCCACTATCACAGGACTGTCCACAAAGTTTTTAACCCAGTTTGGCCCACCGGTCTGGTCCAATGCAAGGTTCCAGTCAGTCCAGCCCACTACATAATGATTTAAGTCCTGCCATGGAAAAAAAACAAGTATGAGTATCTGGCACCTCATCTGTGTTTTGTAACTTTGTAGTAACATCTGTAAGTCGGTCTAATGGACTGGTGCCAAGGGTTTTGTTTAAATTTCACAAGGACAGCACATCTACATAAACACATCCCTCCTGATTCTCAAGAAGTCCAAGGAATGAATGCAACCATGCAAAACGGATAAAAAAAGGGGAGTCCAATTTCCTTTGAGAGAGAGGGAGAGGAGAGAGAGAAAGAGGGAGAGAGAGAGGAGAAAGGAGAAACAAAACACCAGTTCCAGCTTGCTTTGATGGCCTGCAGGCAGTATCTGGAGAGTGTGCAGCAGAGTGCAACTTCTAAACCTGCGCTGCAGCGTTGAGGGAGGTGACTCACCTTCCTGGAACAACTCATGGCTTGTCAAGTCTCACATCTGTTACCGTGGATCTGACTGAACAAGCATAACCCTCATGCAAAAGATAAAAAAAAACAAAAACGATCTTACCTGTAGAATGTCATGTGCGTAGTGTTCAGCCCTGTCCCAGCTCCCCAGCTTCACCCCTCTGTCCAGCGGGTTCCAGCCAGCACAGGCCTCAGTGCCAAACAGGTAATACTCTGGGTAGAGGTGATGGGTGACTCCCAGGCTTATCTCAGCTGGGACAAAGCAATCCATGTACCAGTGGACTGCTACACCATGAATGTACCTTCCTGCATGAACATCATTTAAGACCTGGAGGGACAAGAGGAGACAAGACTTGATTTAAACTAAGCTTTCGTGTAAATGCGTGCAAGTACGGCACGCATCTATCTCCTCTTTGGAAAGCCCGTTTATAGAAAGAGCTTTGTTGAATTTTTTTTTCCTTCTTGTTTTTTGTTTTTCCTCCTTTTCCCTAAAGACATGGTTTAGATTCTCTATGAAAAACAAACTTATCTCAGCTACAACACAAGACAAAGGCCTTTCTTCTGTTTGATTCCTATCAGCCACATTATCCCTTTTAGCATCTTCCCTCTATGTTAACCATTTGGAGCTCAAAGCTGTGAAAAGTACTTTATTCCTGCAGTTGCTTCACTACTGACTGAATGGTAGCTGACTACATTTGTTTTCCCTACACATCTAAACTATTTATTTCTATTTTAGAGACTAATTTCAGCTCAAGGACAGATGTGACTTAGTGGACCTTGAGCCAAGATTGTAAACTGTTATTTCCAAGGTCAAGAATGAACTATCAAGCTCAACTTTTTTTGTTTTGTTTGTTTATCTCAAGTCTCTAATTTTGTCGATTCCAGTTATTGTGAGCTGTATTCTGCACTTACTGTTATTAATTTTTTTTTTACATATTCTCTCTTTTTGTTGTATTGATTTTTGTTGATTTCTTTTCTGCAACACCAGTGTAGCCTCAGGTAAAATAAAGTTTACCGTGACCTCTCCCACTATCTCTCTGTCCTTGGACTCACCACTTTAGCCCAGTAGGGCAGCAGCAGGCGGTTGTCATCCAGTATGAGGATGTGCGTGTGTGGGTATGACGAAGCTTGTAGCGCAGGGCCCAAATCCAAGGCCACCCAGTCCCTTTGCTCCTCAGGAGTGAAGCCCAGGGCCTGGAAACTGCAGACAGACAAAAATACTTCTCACTCTGTTGTCAAATTTAGGAGCCATGATGCTTAATGTTGTTTCACATCTTTTGTTTGTATGTAAAATCCTGTGAGGAGAGACCTGTAATTTGTCATCCGCCCTGCAGAGGGCTCATTGCCTGTGGTCAGTGCCCAGAAGGTCAAGTTATATTTAGCATATTCCTCAAGGAACCTGACAGGAAAGAGAAAAAACAACCATCAGAATAAATTTTCCCTTATATCAAGAATGATCAAAACGTTGAGATAAAGCAACATGTCACCTGATGTAGTAGTGAGCCCAGGTTTTATGCTCTTTGCCCCCTGGCTGGCCCTTTAGAGAGCCCTTTCCTATAAGTGCACCGTTAGTTTTCATCCAGGCGGGGGCACTCCAGGCGCTTGCCAGCAAAGACAGGGGGCGAGGAGACAAGGCCTGGGCACGCTGCAGGAGCGGGATCTGAGAGGAAGAGGAGGAGGAGAAATGAGAGGGATGAACTGAATGACGTTTGTGTGTGTGTGTGTGTGTGAGTGAGTGAGAGAGAGAGACCTTCATGTTGATGTCCTCAGGAGCCAGTGTGAAATTGTCCAGGCCGTAGTCTCCATGTGTGTCAGCGTAGGTGTACAGACGAGTGGAGAAGTCACAGCTGGCCATAGGCACACGCACCACGCTGTAGCCAATACCTGCCAGACACACAGCATCAGCTCCAAGTCGATAATAATTCAATGCTACCATTTATTTTCTATTAGCTAAATCGTATTGTGATGACATCTTTAGAAATGTATGTCATTCAAATTAGTGATTCCAAGCAAATTATTCAAGTTATTGAAGCTTTTCTTTTACACATATGAAGAGTTTAGTCTCAGGTAAATTATTCTGCATATATTTACCATATCATGACACGTACTTTAGATTAAAACATATCCTTATTAATACACTAACTCAAACCCTCTTACAACAACTGCTATCAATGATGCTGCACAATTTGATGATATTCTGACAATGTGGGGGCCCTGAATAGCCTGCACATATAGACGCCTTTCACAATATGTGTTAAATGCATTTTCTGTTGGAGCAGGATGATCATTGCTATGTGAAAAACACAGGTTGCTATGTGTCCATATATGAAAAACATACAAAATAATTGAATTTGCATCATATTATTGGATATTGTAGATTATGGAGGGACAGAAGTGACAGAAAATAAATACATGTGGAAATTCATAAATTAATTCTTGAATAAATGTGGAAATAAAAAATGTGGATAAGAAACAAATGTATTAATGAATGAAAAAATAAATTATATACATAAATATATACATATCATAACTGGCAAAAGAACAGTCAAGGTGGGGTTTTTTATGTGTTCTTACTCTGCAGTTGAATAGAAAGTGTGTTCAGTGGTTATAGGTGTCCACACACTTTTGGACATATAGCATACCTTCAGTGGAGAAGTACTGTCGTAGCAGCTGGTCCTGTGCTCCAGCAGAGAGGGACAGGATGTTGATGGCTGCTGCATCTGTCATAGCTCCACCAAACCCCCTGATCTTCTGATACTTCTGGTAGGGAACGATGGTCAACCTGAGGCCTGAAAAAGAGATACATGAACAAAAAAGGACCTTCTCAAACACCTCTGACATCGCAATAAAAGCTCACAATCTGCTCACTCACCTGCTCCGGTGCTGTTCACCTGGACCTGACCCTGGCCTGCCTCTAGTCTGCTGCCTGCCCTGCTGCTCAGGTAGGAGAGGTACTGTCCCCGAGAAGGGAGGGTGACTGACCCCATACTGTCACAGTAGGTTGAATTACACTCGCAGACCACAGAGTCATAGCCAAAGTTCCTTGCAACACATTTATTGCTTCCTGGAAGAAGAGAAGTAAGTTAGAGAAAGATTTTTTTTTCAATGTGGCAGTAAAGAATGATTTATTTAACATGCAAGCAAGAAAAAAGAAACAACTGGGAAATTTGCAACAGAAAACAGCTGTTTTCTTTGGTATTGTATTACCTGTACAGAGGGTCACTTGTACTGTGAGGAAAATAAGGACTAATAGGACAACTGATGATAGCAATGACAACGCCATTTTATCTGGAAACAAAGTAGATCCAAATTAGGCTCCAGAAGTATGAAATCGGACTCAACCTAGACTAAATCAGGCTGCACTTCCGACTAAAAATGGCAAATGAATGACAACTGCCCTTTCCATTTAGCTTACACACACACACATTCATTGTTTCGTCATTCAGAGCACTTTAAAGGAGATCGTCTCACTTTAGAGGATGCGGACAGAGACTCTTGCATGTCCTGCGGGTTAACTCAAGTATTTACTGACTGAGAAGTCACCTCAACTTTGTCCAACCTGCCATACTAACGTCTCCCAGGGTTGTTGGCAGCTTGTTTGGACGATCCGGTCATGTGATCTTGTCTACGATCACGTGAACAGCCCTGTAATGATCCATAACTGCCGCCAGGTGGTGCTGTTTCACAAAACGAGTTAGAATAAAAGATTGGACTTGTTTGACCTTTTGTGCTGTTTTGACACGGTTGTATAATACCTTCTCATAATAGATAATATCTGTCTTATATCAATGTATTTTGATCTCATTCAGGATAGGTGTCTATGTTTATAATGACACAGGGTTTTGTGCTGTTGTCAAAAGTAACTAACAGATTTGTCAAACTAAAACATTCATTGGTTGAATTCATTTAAATTGACATATGACAACCTATTAGTTTCCCAGGTTTTCTGAACATATTAAGAAAAGACTCATTAAAGACACCTTAACTGCAAGTTGTTGTTTTTTTAAAGTTGTCATCAAATCCCTGTTCTCAATTTGGGAAAACTGCATTTTCCCATTACTCATCATGGCCTTGGAATCATTTACCAGACAAAACTTCATAACAATTCATAACCTTGTCCTATTGTGCAATAAGTAATTGTTGTTAATTAATTTTTCATGTGACTGTTAGATATTCTGCACTGCCTTCTGGTCAGATCTCTCTTGTACAAAAGAAAATGTCTCAAGAGTCTTTGGTTAAATTAAGGTTCAATAGAAAATAAATTGATAACAGAAAGTGATGTAATTGAATCTTTCTCCATGGTGTCTGGCTTATGTCTAAATACCAGTAAGCATGAACTTTTAGTGATTGAAAAATTGCACGTTGACTTTGGTATGGCTCTGAAAAAAAGTGCTACTATAGATTTAATCATTCATTCTTGATCTGCAATGATTAGTCGATCAACAGATAATTAACCCCCAACCATTTTGGTAATCAATTAATTGTCATTTTTGAAAGAAAAATGCCAAATTTATTTGGTTTCAGCTTCTTAAATGGGAATATTTTCTGGTTTCTTTAGTCCTCTATGACAGTAAACTGAATCTCTTTAGGTTGTGGACTGTCGGTTGGGACAAAAGAGACATTTTAAGTTGCATCTTCGGCTTTGGGAAACAGTCGTTGACATGATTTTTCAACATTTTCTGACATTTTATAGACCAGACAACTTATCAATTAATTGAGAAAATAATTGACAGATTAATTGATAATAAAAATAATCATTAGTTACAGCCCTAAATGACAAAGACAATAATCTTTTTTTTTTTTTTTTTTTACCTTGGTCACCATTTTATTATCAAAGTAACACACATGCATCATAATTTATACACATTATAGACATTTGTATGTTTATGTATTTCTAGGACACTGATATGTGTGTGTATGTGAGTGTATGTGTAGGATTTAAGTCTCTGTGACTTCATAAGGCGGCACAGATTTTTTCAAACATCCATGGATTTCTGTTGCTCAAAAAGATGAGTTCTTTCTTCCCTTCTTCTGCTCGGCCTGATGAGGAAAGAAAAAGAATCCAAAGTGACTAAAACAGAATCACATGAATCTTTTTTTTTGTTTGTTTGTTTATTTTACAAAAAAGCAACCACAGTATTAACACTTACTCTGTGGATGCTGTAGCCATTGGCGGTCCATGTAGTAGAGGTAACAACTCTCAAACTCCTTCTCGCTGTAGTTGGGCACTGACACCGGAATGAACGGGTCCATGCTGTCAAACCCTCTCTGATGAGCAAACACACAGATAGGAAGTCAACATACTGGACAAATCTGTCTTTCTCTGATGAGTTTAACACAGAGCCCATCATCCTAATAAATGGTATGTTTGAACATGAAATGATCACACATAAGATCAAGATCTTTTAACTTCAGAATAGGTTGAATACATCTGTCAGCAGCATAAAGACAAACTTGTAAGAAAAAACATTACTGAAAAATGATATGAAATGCATCACAGG
This sequence comes from Euthynnus affinis, assembly GCA_029490765.1. Lineage (NCBI taxonomy): Eukaryota > Metazoa > Chordata > Actinopteri > Scombriformes > Scombridae > Euthynnus > Euthynnus affinis. The sequence goes on from CM055847.1 coordinate 15,063,252, forward strand.
TCAGGTCAATATTTATATAATTCTGGTGAACAGAGAGGGCGAAATCAATAACGCATATTTTAAAATATTAATTAACCCATTATATAATACGAGTTGAAGTCAAGCCCACATAGTCAGCGTTCAAGAGCTGAATATTATGCAATAACATTAACATCCTGTGTTTTATTTGGTCAGACAAGAATGTTATTTAACACTACTTTAATATTCCAGCATAAGTGGAAGTGGGAAATTGAGACATGCAGATATCAAAATGACCAAATACCACTGCAACAAAACCACCACATGGTGCAGCAGTGTCTTGGACACAAATAGTGAGTAGTAGACAAGATGGAGACAGGACAGACGCATTTGAGAATTCAACTTCAAGTTTCTGTTCAGCAAAGCTTTGCTTACGTACTTCTCAGCTGTTCCAAATAACCCAGTTGGTACAGAGAAAAGGCCTCTATGTGCTAAAAAAAAAGGATGAGACTCATCCTTTGTTGACAAATGTCACATGCGATCTGTTTCCTAGCAATATTACTAGATACACTGGCTGTTTTGTTGCTCAGACAACAAAAACGTTGAGATATTGTCCACAAAGCAACACAGATGAATAGTGCAGTCTGGAGGTCAGCTTTGTAATTTCCTGACTAACGGACAAAGTTAGAAAAGAGAGGACAAGACTGATCTGGTGTGGGAGCTCGAGGGCAAGTGTTATAGATAATACAGTACAGTAAAATGACCTCTGACCTCTCCCAGCAGCTCTTGAGGCAAGTAGTCAGATTTTGAAGTGTAGAGAGACCCGGTCTGAGACAGAGATGTGATGATGGCTCCTCCAATCTGAAACAAAAAGGTGAACGTTAAAGCAATAACCAGAACAAAAAAAAAAAAAAAAACCCTAACATACAGTATTCTCATGCAACTGTGGTAAGTGCCTTTAGGGTGTTGTTCTCACCAAGTCATTCCTTATCAGCTTCCTCAGGTTATAAACTAAAGTGAGCTCCTCCGGATCCACCTGATGGCAGTGAAAAGGAGACACACATGAGATCTGTGGGAACTGAAGTGGAGGCATGAATACAACTATAAGGAATGACAGGATTGTGAATGTGTTTTCTCACAGCGCTCTTATCCTCCTTCTTGATGGTGGATCTTCCCCACAGGGCGTTGACACCATCCACAGCCACGGCCAGGCGAAAGTCTGACCCTGGCTGCCCACTTTGCTGCCTCAGCTCCTTCATCACCGCCCCCACCACATCACTGCTGCTCTTTGCGCGAGATATACCCTACAGCAAAGGAAACAATGTAATATGTAGGGAAATCCTTCAATATGAGATCTAATCACATTAAGACCGTAGCAACAGCAACCAAATATTAGTTTCTATGACAAGTCAGGTGCAATATGGCAGCACTGATGTCTGAAAATTTTCCTTATTTTAGAGTTAATGGTAGCAGAGCAAGATGACTGATTGGACAAAGTGAGAAATTCACATCGCTCTTTTCTGCCTTTGTCTGTGTGTGGTACAAAAATATTGCATTGATCCATCACTGTGCCCAGTTCATTGACCATTGATCACCACAAAGCACAGGCAATGTGAAAGATGTAACATTAATGATCTCCGTAGAGGAATCGGTAGGGCAGAGGGAAAGAAAAGGTGGAACTACAACAAACTGATGAAAATGTCTAAGAGGGGGAGATAAACCATCCGCATTTCTGATGAACACAAAAAAATACTCAGAACTCACAGAAAAAAAACAATCAATAAGCCAAGGCGGCATATCTAAACTCCCACTCGTTTGCATTTGTATTTTTTCAGAGACAGCGGAGGACTCACCTGATCCACCAGCTCTCCTAGTAGACTTCCTTCCTCTGTGAACTCTCTCTTTGTCCACACATAGCGCTGCTTTGTCTTTATCTGGGAAGGAAACAGTGCTGTTTCATTGATGAGGTTTTCATTTGAGTTCCTGCACAACGTTTCCAATGTTTTTCCCCCTCCCGCATAGGTGTTGCGGAAAATAAGATCTTAGGTTCACATGAAGCTATGTTTTAATTTGTTGCGTCACACAAATGATTACCATTAATATCTCAACCTTAAATTTTTAAGTTGAACAACGTAGCTTTCTTTTTACATGGATTACATGTGTGAATATGTGTGTTCCTTTGTGTGATTATCTTGTTTAACATGTGTGTATAGCACAAGTTCTTCAATTTTATTTGTTTTATGTCTCAAAACCCCAATGCAAACACTCAAGTGTAAATTTGACATGGGAGATTACAGACAGTATACAGACTATAGGCATAGATTTAATATGAAACTATTCCATTCAAATTTGTAATTATACTTAAGAGAGCAGAACCTCGACTGAGTACTTACTCATTTTATTAAAATATCCTGTTGAAAAATAAATGTTCCTCTCATATAATAAATCCCAAACACTATTTGCTAGTTGCTGCTGTGATGAGCAGAGACTCTGTAATTCAACCTCTTCCTTTTACAGCGCTACATGTGGGTAAATAAATTCAGGTGGTGTCATTACGCAGTTCAGTTACTTTATGTGTATCAGCATGTGACATAAACTGCTGGGACAACACAGTGAAGGCACATTTATGGTTTATAAATACCTTCATGCTTGTTAACAATGTGACACATTTTGCACTTCATAAGTCTTGATTTGAATGTCATCTAACCAGATTCAAATCAGAAAAGCGTAGTCCATGTAAATTAAGTTTGATTTTCACAAAAAGGTACCTGCATAAAAATCATTACCTTTGAAAGGAATTGCTCGTTGGTGGTTCTGAAGTTGCGCAACCATTCTATGGCTTGTAATGGCTGGTCAAAACGAGACGCGTTATAGGCTGAGGGCAGCAGCTCCTTACAGTTCTTCACCCAAAGGTGGGCTGTTTGAGCCAACACAGAGAAAATGTAGGATGGTGACTGTTGACACATTCTGTATTTCTGCAATGCTTAAAATGTATGTGTGATGGTGTGTGTGCTTGTCTCACCATCGGGTATGTGCAGCACCAGCCATCCTTGTGTATAGCAGAAGTGGACTGTGTGACAGAGAGACATCGTCTTTCCGCTGCCCTTTAATCCATCTGAACAACTTGATAAGGTTAATAAACGTTTATTCAGGAGCATCAAGAGAAAAACAGAGTTTCTGCAGTGTTCACCAAATTACATTTAAGACTTTTTAAAACATTTTAATACCACTTTTCAATAACATATTTTCAGTCAGTGCTTGCCAGCTATCTAGTACTCCAGCTATTCTAGTACTGTAATTTATCAATCAATGTAGCCTGGAGCCAGTAAAGTAGTAGATTGAGATTTGAGATTACAAAATTATGCAAGTTTTTGCTAAAATTTTCACTTTCCCATTATGAGTTGATGAACTTCCTGGCTACGGTAGCAAGCAGCAGCAACAGTGTTTGCTACAACTCTGATGGTGCTGACTGCAACACAGAAAAAAGGATGCTACAGCTTCCTGCAGCACAATTCACTGTTGCACCAGTTTCACATGTAGTTTATAGATGTAGATTTTTTTGTCCTGACTGACAAAAAAAAAGCATGACTGATGCTACTGTCTATAGCAAGCAAGAAAAATATATCAAGACCTTTGTAAACAAAATGTAATACTTTTTAATACCTTCTAAAGGCCTTTTTAAATAGAACTTAAGACTTTTAAAGACTTTTCAAGGCCTGCAGAAGCCCTAGAAGAAGAGTACATTCATCTGTGTGTTTGTGTGTGTATAAATGTTTGAAAGGATACAGAATAGATATCGAAGAGCAGGTTTGCTGTCGTCAGTTTTCTTCAGATAAGAGATGACCTCCAGCGCTGGCTGCCTTACCATTACGCAGGCTTCATTAAACGTCTTCACCTGAAAGCATTCAGAAAAATCACTACACATGCTCTTCTATTTAGGGCATTCCTAAAAGTGATACTTCTCTGGTTAAATAAAAGCCAAATTCTACTGTTTTAAATTTGTTACTCAGACCACAAGATATATTATGAGCCAGTAAGTCTAAAATAAAATGAAATGTTTTTGTGAACATAAAAAAAGGAATCAACCTGCTGTCGATAGCGCCAGGGGAGGCCATGAGGGAACAGAGTACGGATGTGTGCAGAGGGTAGAGTGTAATATTGTCCAATATGTTTCTCTGACTGACATGCCTAGGAGGAAACAAAGATTAGACAAAGACACCGTAATGTGTGTTCATTCAGTCTGTTGCTAATCAGCACAAAAGTGTCTGGACACTGTTGAAGCCAGATTCACTTACTGGATCATTCTCATGTGTTCTGAAGACTGAGAAGGGCTCAGGTTCTGACTCTACAGCCATAGCCTCCTGCTGCTGGCCACATCCACTGGTATGAAGGGATCGTACATGTGTTACCTGCAAAGGTTCAGAGTGAATGAATGAATACTTTAATTTAAGTGTCAAACACTCAATGGTGTACAGCTAACATGGGCTTACAAGACATAGCAGGTAACACACATAATACTGTAACCCTATGTGTCAACACATAATATATCAGATATAAACATAACAAAGTGGTGGTAAGCTATTAACAAAAACTAAGACACATAGAGGTGCAATGATTAGTTCATTAATCGATTGGTTTTTCGAAAAAAGTCCCAATATTCCGAGTCCAGTTTCTCAAATGTGAATATTGTCTAGTTTCTTTATTCTTCTCTGATAATGAACTGAATATATTTGGGTTAACTTAACTCTAGGTTGGACAAAACAAGAGATATTCTGACATTTTATAGACCAAACAACCAATCTTTCATTCAAGAAAATAATCATTGGTTGCAGCCCTAAAGCCAAGTAAAACTCCTTGTATGTAATTATGCACCTTAGTCTGCATTCATCTGTCATATTGAGCAGACTGGGATGTCTAGCAGGTTGACGGTGACATGTTGCTCTGGATGGCAAATGTCACTGTAATCATTCCTGCGATTTATACTGACAATTAAAAGATCCATTCCTAATGCACTTTCAATGTAACGTGTAAGTGATGGGGGCTTAAATCTCTGTGCACAAAATGCAATTTGATCTGAAACTAATATGAGGTTTCAGCATTTTGAATTAGTCAAATCAAATGGATATCTTTCACAGTTAACGTCTTTTAAGTACAAATTCCCTTGTTGTGTTTTCCCATTGACAGGCAATGGGAAGACAGTTTGTAGTAAAAAGGCTGAAAGTTTGGAAGATATCCACTTGATTTGATTGATATGAATGACTGTGGCTTCAAATTTGATTGTGGATTTTGTCTCCCATCATTTACATTTAAAGTACACTAAGAATGGATCTTTGAATGGAGGAGTGAAGGCAATAAGAAAAACAATTTCAGTGTTCATATGGGCACCTGACTGTGGGAAAATTGTGAAACAGTGAAACTATTTCTTGCCTCCTCGCCTTGTAAACGGGGCAGCTTGTCCTGTGTAGCACTGTCAGGGTTATGTATGTGCAGCTTTCCAAATAATGCATTAACACCAGAAAACACACTGTTAATTATCTTACCGTTTGCCGTAATCTGAAGGACAGTCTTTGAAGGGCCATGATCTAAAATGAGGAGTACATCGTGAAATAAGGTTACATTTCACGCAAATAATGCACAAATACACACACCGGTGTCCTGTAACCTTGCGTAAACACTAAAGTTAGCAGCTAGCTGCTGGAGGCATGTACTCTACGGGCAATGTTAGCTGTTTGCTAAGCTATTAGAGCACAAATAACCGTTTACCTGAGGGTCAGTTCATTAAAGATTTAATGACGACGATTTCTTTGTATATCTCCTACTGACATACGTCCCAGGAGTCACTTAAGGAAAGCGTGAAGTGCACACTTCCAGTCGAAGTCAATGTGCCAGATCTGTCACGGACACCGCCATCATGCAGCACTGAGCAGGAAGTGACGTAACGCCATCCCAATTCTTTGGAACCAATGACGTCGCACGAGTCAGGCGACAACAACTGGGGAGAAAATGGAGTTTTATCAGACTTTGACACATTTCACCTGTAATCATTCATGCGTTTGAACAATGACAGCTCCAAACACACTTGGGAGGACTTCAATACTGATTAAACTATTTGGAGAAGGAAAGTTGTGTTTGAAAGCATCAAATATGGATCTTTTTGACAGGAGATCCTGCGAGATTTTGCCTAAAGACACAAAGGGCCAATTAAAGTACTTTAAATCCTATAATCTCAGTTGACAAATTGAGATTTATTGTGGCCCTAGAGGGATTATATAAAAAGTAGGTGTTCATATGGGACGAACAAAACTGCATAATTTCATTTTTAACTTGTTCACTTACTTAATCATCAGATTTCCACACATGTATGTAGAAATAGGCATAGCCTAAAGTAAATAACATGTATATAAAATGTATAGACATGGCTGTTTTACCAATGAGGCAGAGGGCAACTGCCTAAAGCCCCCTAAAAGACAGCCCCAGTTCAGTGTGTGTCAGTTAGTTGTATGTAATTTGACAAATTTGCAATGACTATGCATCATTAAAGTACAATATCAACTAAGATGACCCCTGCATTATTAGGCTACTTAGTCTCTGTCTCTAAATTTATTTCAAAGCCTGTCCTCTCAAAAGTTTATATTGTGTTTCTATGATACATATTGCTAAAAGTTGTGTTTAATAAAATATGTCAAAACAATTTACATACATTAAAGTCTGGGTCCAGGTAGTGCCACTACTAAATAGGAGTATTGGTTATTTTCTGGGTCTTGATGGGAACTTGATAGGGCACATACATGAAGCATAAAATGTGGGAGATGAGGGGTAGTGAGGGATTCATATGGGCTCAGCAAAACCTTTTGCCCATGGGTCTCCTCTGGTGATATGTATACAAGGCTTGATTACTGCCCCAGGACCCAGACCCCCCAGACAGTCAGGTTCACTGTATGCAATTTGCTTTGTAATAATTTCATTAACTGCAAATTTTTTGAATATGCCCCACTACAGCACAATATCAATACTAATAACATCATGAGAAGTCTTGCATCATTACCTCATCTTCAAGCTCTGTCTTGTAGACAGGCCCTAAATCAAAATCTATTTAAAGGAACATTTAGATGATATCTTCACATGGTGCATATTCATAAATACAATTGTGTATTATTATATTAATGACCCAAAACAAATGGATACACAGCAAATGCTTGGCATATAGTACTGGCTGTTGAGTTTCTAGGTAAAATAATGTGGTCATATACACAGTACTTGTGGGGACCCTACAGTTTCCTTTCCTAAGACCCCATTATGGGTTAATTCAGCCATGTATAAAGACCTATCAACAAAAACTACTTGCAGTAGTAGTTAGTAGGCTATTACTACTTTAACTACTGCTGTTAGGACCAAACAACACAGTACCACTAATAATGATTATAATGTTATCACTGTATTTATCTTCATACTAATTAAATATATTTAAAATATGCATATAAAAATATAAGTTTCAGTGTATGTAATATAAGATGTAGCCGTGTTATATCTGCTTATACACTATTGGGGGAAACATCGCTTAGTTTCAAGTCAGTATTTTCTGTTGAACTAATACATAAACAGCTCTATGTTAAGTTTTTCGTACGCGCTTACAGACCAACCTCCTTTTCACTTGAAAGCTACATGACTTTCAGAGACGCAACTTTTGAGCTGATCCCTAAAAATCCTACCAGCAGTCTACTTTAGCCAAGTCGTCGCCATTTTATTAAGCGTCTAAATAGCCCTCCCCAGTCGCCTATTATGAACCGCAATGAGATCCTGTGCTGTTTTACCTCCTCCTCTGGCCACATGAAAATGGCCACGCAATTGCATTCCCGCACACCCACCAACCACTCTGCACTGTCAGCCTGTAACCCAGCTCACACACACACACACACACACACACACACACAATACACACAAACACACGCGCAGAAATACGCACACACTGCTGCAGCCTTCAGCCCGTCGTCATGACACGTTAACAGCTTGTATGCATACGAGAGCAGCACAATCTCAGCCATTATTACTGGCGGGAGCGATGTAACTTTCCCCGAGAGAAGTGGGTAAAAAAAAAAAAAAAAAAAAAAATAAGATCCAGTGTAACCAGTCCGCCACCTAGCTGCGGAGACGCGCCTACGGAGATCTGTCGACTGTATGATTATGAAAACACCCGCGCCAATGTTGTTGCACAGTAGGCTCTGCGCTCCGATGAGACCGAAACTCGGTTTTAGGGGGTGTTTTAACCTCCGCCGGCCGTAGTTATGTAATCAAAGCAACATCTAATGCACCAAAAGCTCCTGATTGCTGCTGGTGCGAAGGAGAGAGCAGGACAGCAACACCTTAACCTCCTGCCTAAACGCAGTTGGCTCCGGGACGCGCTCTCGGGTAAGTAGCCTACGTAGCCTTATTACAGCTTGTCATGGCAGTCTATATTAATGTGTGCAGGCCTGTCATCATCAGCGAGCCCAGAGCACTGTAGGGTAGTGAGAATTTTGTGCATCCGCTTTGCGCTAATTTTATCCCTTGTTGCTGAGTGTGTTTCCCCCCTCTGTTCTCCGTGCATGGTGATATTTCTTATTTCAATGTTGCTGACACCAGCAGAAGGGCTGGCAGAGGACAGATAGAAGAGAGGAGGAAAAAAAGGTGGCACGGCACTAATCCACATCACAAACACTACCCAGCGAGCACATTTTTTGATGCTGCGTAGCCCCCACTTCCATATTGAGTTTTAATTTGCAGCTGGGTGTGTTTTAGGAGGCGTAAATGTAGGATATATTTCGTTATGGAGATAGGAGTGACGACAACAACAACACGTGCATGTGTGTATCATTTGTAAGTGCGACAGCATCAGGCGGATAGTGATTTTCCGAGGTGCGCAAAGTCATTATGGAGAAGGAAGCTCCTGTTGACGTCCCAGTAAACCAGTGATAGGTTGCTCCAGTGCGGTAACACCCCCAATGCCCATACTGTATCTACAGTAGCAACATCAGTCAGCCTACGCAGCTGCGACCTGGGTACACAATGTACGACCAACACACTTCTGATTCACTAACTAGGGGAAAGTGTGTGTGTTTGTGTGTATATGTATGTGTGTGCGTGTGTGTGTGAGAGAGAGAGAGCGAGAGGGAGAGAGAGGAGGAGGAGGAGAAGGAGGAGGAGGGAGACTCACGTGAGAAACTTCCCTGTATATGTGGAGTGAGGCTGCTGCACTGACTGTGAGGCTTTCATGGTTCAATATTTTGTGATGCCATCACAGCAGCCTAATTTCCAGCTGGGTTTGCTCGGCTCATGCTGTTGTCAGGCAGATGATAATGGTGTTGTAGTTATTGATGATAACACCGTCATGGGATGGTGATGATGGTGATGATGGCTGGAAATATGGTGGGCCATTATCATGATTTAATCGTCGCCTCAGCGCTGCCGAGGAACCACACTGACTACAGTGTCAGGTCCACCCATCATCCTGTCACTGGAAATAGCTTCTGGTCTAATGTTAGAATAATTTTGAGTTATGTTTGAGAGGTATAGCTATGGAGAGTATAAAAGGCGATTAGTATGCACTTTGACTGATGTTGAATGGGTTTGCCCTTTTAAGTTTGAAATCCTGCCACTCTTAGTCTCTTCTTATAGTCTTTTTGCACAACAGGAGTGTAACCCACATGGCTCGAGTTTCTCCTCGGGCCTGTATCCTCTTCAGTTTGCTCTACTTCGTACGGGTCAGGCTTGTAGTAATGGTGATGATAGAGGTGGCTGCAGTTATCCAAGAGGACCACTGTCCATTTCTACGCTCATTTTATTTTATTGTGAGGAGGTTTGGCCTTGGAAATGCTTTCCAAAACTGTTACATAACAGCAGTTACTGGAACAGATGTTGATTTGAGCTCAGTATGATTCAAGGAAAAGGGTTTGGGTGTGGAGGGACCAAGAGGCAGGAGAGATAGCCCACTGAGCTCTTAAATGAAAACATTATCTGAGATGCTCTTGTAAGTTTAAGGGGGCAGTTCAGTGTGTTGAGAGACAGTTAAGCTATTTCATAAGAGGCTCTTGGGAGAGAGCTGAAAAAGAATGCTTGGCAGGGTGTGTTTTATTAGAAAATGGATGAGTGTCTGTCTCCCTTAATGAGAGAGAGAGTATAATGAAGGAAGCATGACAGAAGATGCTGCTTCCCTTTGCCGTGGTGGGTTGAAAATTGGGCTGAACGCAGTACGAGTAAGAGTGAAAGTTTTTCTGGTGAGGAGAATGTTATTTTAGGGTGTGTTACTTGCTGTAATGTCACATTAAAAGTCCATTTACAATGGGGTCAATGAAAAGCTTACTTGACTTAGAGGAAGCAATGGGAGGAGGAGGAATTTGCACTCCTTTCCAAAAATAAGTTTTACCCTTTCCTACGGATTTGTGTTACCACTACTGAAAGGGGAGGAGGGGAACGGTCGGATCGTGAATGGAGGGATTTAGGTTGGAGAGGAGGAAAAGAACGAAGTGGAGGAGGAAATATGGTTCTGATTAACATGGATACAGTGCATGAGTTGACCATTTTACTGTGTGGTCTACACAGAGAGAGAGAAAGAGAGAGAAAGAGAGAGAGAGAGAGAGAGAGAGAGAGACAGGATGGGACCAATAGAGAATGCATGCAAAAGCTTACAGCCAAACATGAAAAGGGGAGTTTCGGAGAGAAAAGAAAGTACAGCAGAGCAGAGGGAAGGGGTGGGAGGAGAAGTGCTTGTGGGAGTAGCTGAGAACAGAAGGAGCAAAGACGGTGGGGAGAGGAGGGGAGGAGACTGGATCAAGTGTTTGAATAAGTGAGGAGCTGATTGATTGATATATTGATTTGAAGAGAGGGGGGCACAGTCAGGATTAGAACATAAGTAAAAGTGTGGAGGTTTAAGTGAGTGTGTGCTGTCTTTCAGAGGTGCTGTTATTTACCGACTGTCAGAGAGAACTAGCTGAGGCTGTTTTTTAAGAATGTGAGTAGGTCTTTCTTCCAGTTAATGCAGAAATTCTGGGAATTGGCAGCCTTGATTGGTCTCCTGGGTTTTCTGTATGATGAGATCATCTCTGTGGACACAGACTTTAGCACCTCTCTACAGCTGCCTGCGGGAAGGGGACTTTCCCCTCAATTCCTGTGCTGCTGCTACTCAGCATCTGAGCTCACTGAAATGACTAATCACTGGCCTCTCTATCTTTCTGTCTTTGTCTGTCTGTCTTTTCCTTTCCCTCTCTCTCTCTGTCTCAAACCTACTCCTTCTCAGCTCAAGCCTAAAAGTACAAGAGAGACCTTCCTACGCTGGATGAAGGAGCCTAACTATACTGTTACAGACTGTTAAAGGATCTTTTTTCAAATCTCCTGACCCTCACCTTCAGGCAGCTCTCAGCACTTGACCTCACCAGCCCCACCGGAGCCATTTAAACGTGTTATACTGGGAACCCCACAGCACCCTGCTTCTCCCCCCTGACTTCTCTGATGGACCAGAGAGTGAAGGGGGGTACCCCTCCAACTACAAACTCCACTCTGGACCCCTCCCCTGTACCTGAAGATGCTGACCAGGACCAAGTGGCGGAGAAAAGGAGGCGAGGTGAGGGGGAGAATGGAGATGTAGGGAAGAAAGAGGAGGAGAGAAGAGGAGCAGGGAAAAAGAGAGAAGGAGACAAGGGGGCAGTACTGGAGTTGCTCATCGAGGGGCGCTGTGGAAGCGCAGGGCAGCAACAGCTTCAGATATCTGGCAGAGAGACTAGCTGCCCTGAGGGGAATGTACGAGTCCGGATTGGACTCCAGGCCAAACGCACCAAGAAGCCGCCCAAGATTTTGGAGAGTTATGTCTGCAAGCCCACCATCAGGACCTATCAGAGACAGGCCAGGGGGGGACTGCTGAAGGGGGATGGAGAGGGAGGAGCGGGCCAGCAGAGTAAAACCAGTTCTACTCCAGACGAGGCAACCAGGGAGAATCGCTCAGGCTTGGATGCTGTCCAGACCACATCCAAACAAACTGCATCTGCTGCTTCACCACCAGTTGCATCATCATCATTATCATCGTCATCATCATCTTCGTCATTGCAGCCACTGTCTTTATCATCGACATATACTACAGCTCCCACTCCAGCCTCAGTCCCTGCCATAGCCAGCCAAGGGACCAAGTCTGCCAAACAGGTAAGTTAAGGAGAAGGGCAATTTATCTCACACACATACAGTCTTGTCATCTGTCAATGTTAAACCTGTTCTTAGTTGAAGTTAGCTTAAAGTGGGAAAAAACCCAGAGGGATACAGTGACTGAAGGTATTAAAGGCACAAATGTTCTGTAGCTCTGTTTCGCTTTTTGTAGTTAACCACCAGACATGTTTATATGGTGCAGAATTGCCCCTCTTTGTGCTCAGTCGTAATAAGGTCAAATGAACAATTGTCTCAATACTGAAACCTAAGCAGCGCATTTGAATAAACAGACCTATAAATAGGATAACAGCACAGCAACCACTTGGAGCTATTACAGACATTGGTCCATCAGTCCTTATGACAATCACCCAAAGGGAAGCTTATTGCTTTAGCTACACAAACGCCACTCAAGCTGCAGCATACCAAAATTACAGGACAAGTACGAAATGTCAAGCCTTCTCATCTGTATTAGTGGCAATTTATAGCTACCAATAGCACAGCTTTCTCTCTCTCTCTTTCTGTCTCTGCCTGGCTCTCTATATCTGTCCCTCTCTTCTATTTTTACATCCCCTCTTTTCTCTACCTGCTCTCATTTATCTTTCACTCCCCCTCTGTCCCTGTCCCACTCCCTTCCTCTCTGCTTCTCTGCCTTTGTATTTCTCTTTTCTGTGTCAACCCCATTCCTGTTTCCATCACCTCACTATCTCCTTCTACTCAGTGTGCCCTCCTTTCTCTGCCTGATTGAGTCATTTTGTCTCTCTTTTAATGGGCAGACAAAAACAAAAAACATTTTGGTTATTGTGTCTTCCCCATTGTCCTTCACTGTTGTCATCAGCAAACTAATGGATGTCACAGCCATTGCTGTCGTTGACTGAGATTGCGTGTTTGCATTCCCCAGGTTCCTATCAAACTGGCAGAAAAGACAGAGGCGAATTCAAATGGCTCATCTGAGAGAGTGAAGAAAGAGAAGCTTCCTAGCGTCAATGGCCAGCCAGTACCTGCTGGACTCAAACCCTGCTCGCCCACAACAGACCAGACAGCTTCAACAACCCCTTCTGCCCCATCCATCCAAACGCTCTCTGTGACGGAAACCAGGAATGAAGGAAAAACCTCCAAGAAACATAATGGTTTGGTGCAGACAAAGAAACAGAAGGGGCTATCGAATGGAAAAGGCTCTGCTGACAGCCTTGGCAATATCCCTTCTTCGAAAATCAAAGTTGGAAAACACAGCAGTTCCTCCTCTGTTTCTTCCATGGACTCGTCTACAAGACCTCCAGTCTCCACCAGCTCCTATAAAGAACTGTCCCATAAGAGTAGACCAGAATCTCCTTGCTCTCCCTCGGTCACCACTAAACCACAATCCTCCCCCGCTGTGGATCCCTCTTCTGCCCAATCCCAAGATCAGGATCCTTCCCTACAGCCCTCACAAGAGAAAAAGAGAGAGAAAGAGAGGAAAGTGAAGAAAGAGAAAAGGAAAGAGAAAAAATCAAAGCGAGATCGGTTGGAGGCTGAAAGAGCAAAGAGTGAAATCAGAAAGGGAGAAGGCAAAAAGAAGAAAAAAGAGAAAGGGAAAGATGGTAAATCGAGGCATGGTAAGGAAAAGGATGAACGGCATCGGACCGATGAGACATGGAGGGATGAGCTAAAGACTGAAAGAGGAAAAGCTGAGAAAAAGAGTGACAAGCTTACCCCAGACGGACAAAGAACAGAAGATAATAATGCAAAATGTGGTGAAACAGTTGACTGTGGTAAATTGGATAAAACCTCTAAAGTAGTGAACCCAGGAAGACCAGATGAGAAGGACAGGGCGGACGACAGTTGCAAACCAGTTAAACAAGCTGAGCCAGCAACAACAACAGGTGACACCAGTAAATCAAAAGAACAAGATGTCTCAAGACATTCAACTGTGCCTCCAAACCACCCCTCTTCCTCTGCTCCTCCCTCTCTGCCCACTCCTCTTGCCCGTGCCCCTGTTTCTCCCCCTTCCTCCCCCCAAGAGCAGGACAGCAGACCGCTCAAGAAACGTAAAGCCAGACGGCCCAGCTGGACCAAGCTGGTGCACCGAGCTCAGAGGGCGGAGAATCAGGAAGCCCCTTCAGATTCCCAGCATAATCCTTTACTAAGTTTTCCCCAGAACCCCAAGACATCCCTTCCTGCCAAGACTGCTGTTCAGCAGACTGATGAGTCACACCCAGCTCCCTCTAGCTCCTTAACCAGCAGCTCCTCCCCTCTCTCTTCTGCAACCAAACCTTCATCCCCAAAGCAGAGTCACCCCACATCAGATCCTAGCCCCCCTACTTCCAGATGCCCTGTAACCCCTTCCCGAAAAAGGGGCCGCCCTAAATCCCACACCTCTATCTTAGACGAACCTCCCCCTAGACTGTCACCAAACGCCATCCCAACCGAGGTGCCGCCTTTGGGGTGTGACGGAGTTCAGAAAGCCCCTGTGCTGGAGCCAAGTCCAATACTGCAGAGTGCTGCACAGTCTAAATCCAGCCCGAAGAAGCGTGGCCGTCCTCCCAAACGTCCCCTCCCTGAGGACCAGAGTGGAGATGCACTGAATCAAACTGATGATACCCTCAGGAGTACAGATTTTCATCCTCCTGAAAAGGGAAACAGGCAGCTAAAGATCAGGAGGCTGATAAATGAGATGAAGAAAAGAAAGAAGAGGAGACTTCACAAAGTAATGCTGTCTGGCTATGGAGGAAAGGAGGGAAGGAGAAGCGAGGCAGCAGATGGCGAGACCTCTTTAAGAATGTGTAAATCGATAGAGACTACAACAGTACACACGCTCTCAGCCCTGTCCTCCTTTGGGGGTAAGCTGGGCCCTCAGATCAATGTGAGCAAGAGAGGGACCATCTACATGGGCAAGAGGCGAGGACGCAAGCCTAAAGCTCAAACGGCTAACCTAAATTCCAACTCCCAGAACTACCCTCAGTCGTCTCTGTTTACCAATCCCTCTGAAACATCTCTCTTTTCATCTAATCAATCCCAGCCTCCCCCCTCTCATCCCTTTCCCTCCCCATCTCTCACCCACTCCAGTGGAGCCCAGAGCCCTTACAGTGAGGGAAGCGTCACAGAACCAACATCATCCCTACTTTTTCCTCACCCCTTCTCCCTCCCTTCCCCATCATCCTCTTGTACCTCCCCCCGTCCTCCCTCCTCCTCATCCCTATCTCCCTTTGTGAAGAAGAGTTGTCCATGCCAGGGAAGGCATCACTTCCCCTTTCACCAGTCTTCATGTAAGCTGTCCTGTCCCACCCCTCCACTGCATCACACACCTGGCTCTCCTGGTCACCTAAAAGAGGCCACCCCCTCCCCAAGGAGCGAATCACACAGTGAAGAGACGTTGCCTAGTGATAGCGGCATTGGAACGGATAACAACAGTGTCTCTGAGCGAGGGGAGATGAGGGGAGCTCGAGGCATGCTCAGGTTGGGTCAAGGGTCAGGAGTGATTTTAGGGGGTCAGAAACACTCCTCTTTTGTGGACCGTTCCTCCTCTGTCTCCTCACCACTCTCTCACATCCCCAGACACACAAACCCCATCACCAACTCAACTACTCTGGAGCAGCACAGAGATAGACACAGGCACAGGCGGAGGGATTACGACTGCTCCTCTTCCTGTACTTGCTTGTGCCCGTGCCCCTGCCCAGGACACAACAAGTGCACTCATTCGGACTATTATCCTTGTCTTGGGCACAGTGCACTGAAGAGACAGAAAAATAAACACAAGAAGAAACACCAGCAGCTGCACATGCAGGATCCAGAGTTTCTGTCTGAGCTGGAAGATCTGATCGGTCAATTCAGCGAGGTTCATATCGGACGGCGAAGTTGGGCAAGGACAGGACTGGGGCAGGGATTTGATGGGAGCGGAAATGCTGCTGGGGGAAGGCGCCATCACTCTTCCTCTCATTCTCTCCGCTCCAACATCTTCAGGATCAATCTGAATGGCTTTTACTCGCCTCACCCTTCATCTTACTCTGCTAATCCCTCCTTCTCCCCCCAGCCTTTCTACCCCTGCCAGCCAGTGCATTGTAACAGAAAGCCGGACCGTAGGCAGTGCGGTTGCCCTTCAAAGTTCCAGGAGACCATTGAAAATATGGGCTTTTACAGCAGCTATCCCCCTGCCACAACACTTTACCATCACCTACCCAGCTCCTACCCGCTTCCATCTCCTCACCAGTACACCACACATCAGCCTCACCATGCCCACTTCCTCCTCAACCCTGCCAGATTCCACAGACGCAGGAGCAGGTTGCTGAGGGAGGGAGCGTTAGGAGGAGAGGTCGAAGGAGATATGGGAGGAGGCGGTGGAGGAGGCCCACACCTCAGCTCAGGGTTCACATCCAGCCTCTCCTGTGGCTGTGGCAGGAGCGAACACAAACACAAACACAAACATCGTCACAGGCAATGTGAGCGAGACATGGATGACGAGGAGGAGTTGCATGAGGATGAGGAAGAAGACAGTATGGAGAGAGAAGGGCTGTCCAGTTCAAAGCCAAGGTCAAGATTCATTTTGGGGCAAGGAGAAGGAGTAAGGAAAGGGACAAGAGGAATGGGGAGTATGCTGTCGCCTTGGTTATGTGAGAACGGAAATGATTCCTTCTCCTCTGCTGCTGCCTCATCATCTTCATCTTCAACCGAGAGGTTCAAACATACATCTCTCACCTCACTGGGCCTGGGTTCCTCTCACCTGTCTTCATTTGGAGGAGGCTGGGGCGGCCTGGGCCAGAGTTGGACTAAACTCGGGGGCCTTGGAGGTACAGGATTCGGAAACTCCAGCTGGAGATCCTTCAACGGGGAGCGACACACAGGCCGAATGATTGAATCAGATGGAGAGGACGATGACGGGGAGGACGTTCAACAGTCACATCTGTACAGGACGTCCCCATCCCCGACACATACCAACCTGTTCACATCAGCTGCCATGGCAACAGGGGGGCGCGGTCTGAGGAGTGGATTGGCCAGTAGAAATCAAGGAAGTGGAGACCGGTCATGGAGGAGAGACGAGCCAGCTTGGACAGAGAGGAGAGAAGCAGGTGAGT
This sequence comes from Euthynnus affinis, assembly GCA_029490765.1. Taxonomy (NCBI): domain Eukaryota; kingdom Metazoa; phylum Chordata; class Actinopteri; order Scombriformes; family Scombridae; genus Euthynnus; species Euthynnus affinis. Next base: position 15,080,420 of record CM055847.1, read on the forward strand.
ATGTGTAAATGATTTAATCAATAGATGCATGAATGAACAGATCACAGACATGTCTGTGCTTTGTTTGATGGTTCAGTATGAGGTTTAAAGCTGCAACTAACATGTAACTATTGATTAATCCGTTGATTATTCATTGATTAATCATTATGACTGTAAAATGTCAGAAAATTGTAAAAAAAAAAAAAAAAAAAAGCCAATTATAATCTCTTTGCGCTCACAATGACAAATTGTCTGATCAACAGTTCAGAATCCAAAGATATTCAGTTTACTATTGTGTAAGAGAAAAGCCTCAAATCAGAAGACATTTTTTTTTAGCATTTTTTGCTTCAAAAATAACAATTATTTGATTATTAACATAGAGGCTGATTCATTTTCCGTTTTGTCTTGTTTAATCGAGTAATTGTTGCAGCTCTAATGAGGTTATGTCAGCTGTAGATGCAGCGGACGCACTGCAATGTTAGTATTTCTCTGGCAGGAAACTGTCTGTGCTGATAAATGCAACAAAAGCTCCATTGTTAACATAGTTTCTTGACTTGTGTGAATGCATAATTGTATTCTGTCATATTGTTTCACTGACAGAAAATATGAATATATTAAAATATTGACAGTAATCTAGATAATATGTGAAATTCACCATCAACTATGCTTATCATTGAATACAACAAGAGCAACCAAATCATAACAGCTAGCTGACTGAAAAGCTTTCATACCAAGAGCCTCTTTTCACTTGCACAATATGACAGATTTTTCATATTTGCACAATGTGGAGATGAGATTGTTGCAGCAATAGTTTGCCCAATATAGTGACAGCATTGCTTTTTCTCAGGTGTTGTTGAGCCACACATCAAAGCCAGGAGAGTGTTTGAGAGGAAATCAGACTCCGTTCTTTTTATAGCCAATTTCTGACTCCTTCTGCTGAGCAGGGGACGTGCTTTACACGCAGCCACTCAGCAACCACTCTGTTGGAATTTTTAAAAAGTGTTATAGCAGGAGAGCAGCATCTTGATGGGAATCTGCCAGAAAATCTTTGAAATCTTCCCGGTCTGTAGCGAACCGCACACAGTTGCAGCCCAGGGCTACCCAGTGAACACAGTCATTAGTTAACCGCCACATTGGCTATTTAAAGCCTGGCCTATCCCTCACTGCTGGCCAACAGGGCCTATTTGACTTGGAAAAATCCAATAAGGAAAGAGTGGTCAGTCTTGTTAGGGACTGTGGAAAATGGAACAAAAAGATAGATGACCTCAGAAGTGATTGATGAAGGAATAGCATAGAGGTCAGAATGGGGGCAAATAAAGCTTGTGAGGGGAAAATGTTGTTTTTGAAAGAGATGGAATACATTTGACATCAATTCATCATCTAATTAAACACATGTGTTTTGAAGTACAGCACACTAGAATGGGCACACTCTCTCTCTCTCTCACACACACACACACACACACACACACACACACTTTTCTCTCCCTCCCTCTCTCCCTGTCTGTTCACCTTTTTGAGATTATGTTCCACATTAAAGGAATGTGCAAAAACAATTTGTGTACAAGAGTGTGCACATTATGCACTATAAAAAGTATGCATGCAGCCCTGGGTTTGTGACCATTCTTGTGGTTTTTTGCTGTGTATGTGTACATAAATCACTTCTTAATGCATTTCCCAGAAGTGATCTGGTCAGAGGAAATGTTGTGACTCACCTAATCTGTGGTCCATCCGCATGACTCAGCCTAGAGTGGCCTCACCTCACACCTCCTGCTGGCTCAATCACTGATGCACATCTGTCTCATTTCCTCTCTGCCACTTACACCCAAACCCTCCCCTCCTGTTTCCCTCTTTCTATTTCAACGACTGCAGGTTTACAAGGTGACTCAAGAAGCCGGGGGCAGCAGAAAAGTGTGCCAACACCAGACAGCGTGGAGGTGAAAAACAAAAGAAGGCCAGGACGGCCCAGGAAGCACCCACTGCCCTCCACTTTATCTTCCCCCACGCACTCCTCTGCAGCTCCCCCCATGTCATCACCCGACCTCTTGCCAGGATACAGCCACAGCAGAGATGGGAGAGAAGTGGGAGGGAGAAGAGAAGAAAGGGGGCCGGAGAGAGATCGAGGAGGAAACGACACAGTGCAGCAGGTGACAGAGTCAGAGCTGCAGGCCAAGAGGAAGAGAGGACGAAAGAGAAAACATGGTGACTCTCCCTGTCATCAGAGGTAAACGCTCACAACTCCATTACATAGCACCTGAGCTGGTTGACTTGAAAATACAATACAGCCACTCACTACTGCTATATTAACCCATCGTTTTCAGCACTGTGTGCTAAACCAGTGCCTTTTCTTTCTTTCTCTTTTTCCTCTCTATCATTCTATCTCTCTCTTATCTCTTTCCTTTTAGTGTCGCTGAGGATAAACCGGAGTGTGACACCCCCACTGAATGTTTTAGCCAATCAGATGTCGACCAGGCTCCGTCCCAACCAGTTACCGTCCAAAGAGAGGAGAGAGCAGATGGTCCTCCCAGGAAGAAGTTTCTGAGGGCTGGTCTTTATTCTGATGATTATAAAACCACAGAGTAAGTTGACTGAAATCATAAACAAACTATTATAACAGTCTTTTGTTATCATTTATCCATTTGTTTATTGAATGTTCTGTCTCTTTTCTAGTCCGCCCTCTCAAGCTCAGCAGTTATGCAAAGGGAGTATGGACTACACCCCAGGGGAGCACGAGTATAGTCTTTTACCTGCTCCTATCCATGTTGGTGAGTAGAGAAGAATATGCAAACTCTATTGTAGTTTGTTGTAGTTGTGGTAGTTTAACTAAACTCCCTTTGTGTCCTACAGGGAAGTACCTGAGGCTGAAGCGAATTCATTTCCAGTTGCCCTATGATGTTATGTGGCTCTGGCGACACAACCAGGTAATGTAGAGCTCCACAAGAGAACACACAACAGAAGCAGGAAATTAACAGGTCAAGCTGAGTCATCTTTGGAGTAAAAATAGTGTTGAAAGGAGATTTGTGAAGTTTCATTAAACTAGAAAGATGCAATTATGTTGTTTTGTTACAGCTTGAAAGGCAGCCTGCTGTCCCCCTGAAGAGGAAGCGACGTTACTGTGAGTTTCTAGTATTGGATGTGTTGTCTTCAGGTTTAATTGAAGAGTCAGAGGAATACTCTCATGCAGTATCTTACTCTGTTTCTCTCTCTGCTTCTTAATTTCATTCAGGCCGGGTAAAGGAGAGGACTGTATCCTCTCACCAGACAGCGGTGAGTTCCTGTCACTACAGGTTGTTGAATTTGAGCAAAGAATGCAGCTTTGCAACTCCAAAACTCACATGTATTTGCTCTTCGTTGTACAGGAAGAGAGCTCTAGTGACATTACCAGCCTCTTTCCTCACCTCGACATGGAGCCTTTGACCAGCAGTGAGAGGTGCGTAACGAAAACAGACAACAATGATTCACATTTCAAGATGAACTATTTAATACGCTGTTACTCAACTAATGTTAGCGTTGACAGCTAAATGATGTGCTGAATGTTTCTCCCTGTGTGCCGGGCCAGGAGCTTTGTGGTGAAACACCACGTATTCCTTGTGAGGAACTGGGAGCTTGTGAGAGACAGACAGATCCGAGTGAGGATAGAGAGGGAGAGAGAGAGGGACGCCGAGGTAGAAGAGAGGGACTCGCAACGTCTGTCCTGTGATGGAGCCAATGGGGACGACAGCCACATCAAGTCAGGTCCATGAAGCAAGTGTGTGTGTTAGTTTTTGTTTCTGTAGGTGTTTGTGTATGCATACGTGTATGTGGTTGAACACGTTTTCATTTTTACTGTACATCTGTATAGACTTCTTTTGGTGTCCTGTGTTTGTGTCTTTTTATTTCGTGTGCATGTATGTGTGTGTGTGTGTGCTCTGCTTACAGCCTGCCGTCCTCATATTTGGCTTGTCTCTCCATATCATACTCAGCAGTACAAACTAAGTGGTTTTCCAACCACAGAATTTCAGCCTGCAGAAATGTTTCCCTATTTCTGTCATCTGCCGCTAGTGTCCAAGAACCCAGCAGGCACCAGCTTTCCCCATTAACAGTGAAACCACACAGTTTCCATCAAAGACTCCCTGACTGATTACAGATAGGAATCAAAGAGAAATAAGGACACTTGCATAATTACAGATACATCTGTAGAAGAAATGATGTGCTATTTTGATCCTTTCCCTCCTGCACTGCCTTCACTAACATACACAGTGTGACCTCTGACCTACAGATCAACAAGTGGGGGTGGAGGTGACGGTTATCAGCAGTGATCCCCGCCAGCAGAGTCAGGACACCTCCAGCTTGCTCACTGCCAGCCCCTGTGTGAGTGAACAAACGCAGCTCTACCTACGGAAAATATCTTTTCTCTCAAATTTCCACAAGTATAAAGATCTGTTTTAGTAATTAGTTGTGCATTCTCGTTCACCACAGCCCACCAAAACCCAAAACAGACAAGAGGAGGAGGGAGAAGAAGAAAAACGAGGGGAAGAAGAGGTTTGCAGCAGAGAACAGAGGAGGAAACGACTGAATGATTTACTTTTGACCCTGCAGCATTCATAAGCTAACAGAGAAAGGTAAGTAGAGCATAAGATACAGAAACTTGAGAGAGACTTAGAAGTATGTGTGTTGTTTTGTTGACCGTGCCTCTGTGTAGGTGGGACCACTCCGAGAAAAAAGGACCAGGCCCACTACAGGACAGATGGAAAGGAACTGATGTCACAACATGGCTATTAACAGTAGCAGCGCCACAGAGAACAAGCCAGAAAGGAGAGAAGAGAGTTGGACAATTATAGCGGCCGATAATGCAAGAAAGACATCTCACACACTGACAGATGAGTGTGTTGAACCTAGCGCTCTGAAGGGCATCACACCAAGGATGAAACCATGGCAACACATCTTTTGTCCAAGCGGCAAGGGATGAGAGAAACAGATAAACTGTCCCGGATGAAAGAAACAGACCAGCTGAAATGAATTTGCACTAGTGCTGGATGAACAAGCACACTAAAGACTGTATGTATGCTGAGTGGACACACTATAAACACACACACATACACTTTGATTGCTCTTACTTCAGCACCTTAAGCAAACTTGGGAAAGACAGACATTGCTCTGAGACTGAAAGCAGACATATATGGTATTCAGAATTTTGGCTCTGAAGTTTCCAAGAGACGAGGAGCTCACACGCTGCCCAGGGGGAACAAAAATGTAGCCTGGGCCCTAAGTAGGTCAAAATTGAACCCTCATTTACTCGTTAAGCTTTCAAAGTCACATTGCACCTTTGGGAAATGACATGAGGAGAAGTGAGCCAGTTTAAAAGCTGTTGAGACAGTGTTAGGGTTTTCTTCACTTTACCAAGACAGTGTCTGCTATGTACCAGTGAATAGACAGGGGAGGGGGTGGGCTTAGTGATAGGAATGTTGGCATCGCTGCAAGAGAATTTCTAATGAGGTTTTAAGAAAGAAGTTATTTTTGAAAAAAAAAAAAAAAACAGCTTGTCTGCTAAAGAAATGGACGAAATATATTCATGATAGGAATGTTTATTGTTAACTATTTTCAGTATTGCTTCCTGGGGAAGGGCGGGCGGGAAGGGTAAAAAAGTGTTTTTGTTTACTTCAGGCTGCCTTTGAGAATGTTTCACTCTTTGCTCCAGAGCATTGACAATCAGAATGTCCCGGGGGGGTGGAGAGGGTGGGTGGGTGGCGGTGGGGAGGGGGGTAAGAAAGGAGAGAGGAAAAGGGAAAGAAACATGGAAGTGATTCGCCCCAAATGCTCTGTAGAAGTGCCATGTTGTCTTGTGTACGTACCTAAGCGAACTCATGCAGTCTTTAAAAGCAATATCTCCCGTGATAAGGACTATATAAGGACTTCCTTTGTTGTGTTTTATTAAGTTGTGAATATGTGGGGATTGGAGGTCTTTTTTTTCTGTACAGATGCATAGTAGATTGTTCTCATCTTAGGAGTATCGGGCTAATCCACTTAGTGGACGTAACCATAAGCGTTTAGTTTCATGTGAATGTACATAGAGAGAGACCTGTTTTCCTTCTATCAGCGGTAGCGTGTAAAATTAGTGTTATACATGACGATACTATTCGGAATATACATAAAGGTTAATAATCAAATCCTTCATTTTACTAAGATGTTTTTATCAAATTAAACAGCTGACCAATATATCAGACATTTCTCCTTAAAATTGACTATGATTGTATATGATTTTTTTAATAGAATACATAATTTGTCTCTTTTTTTTAGCTGAGTGTATGTTTTTTTATTGGTCAGACAATCAGTGACCGTGAATTAGTTTTTTCCAGTGTTAGATTTCTGCTCTCTTTCAGTAGTGTGGCTTCTAATAACAAGCCAAAGAAGTGCAATTTCTTTGACTGTTTACATACTGTATGTATATTTTTCCTCTTTACTTTTTTAACTAAGAGCACTACATTATTGCCAGTGGATGATTAACTTTATAGCAAAGGTACACATAAAGAGTTATTTATCTAGTTTGCATGACATGTAACCTTTGCCTGTTGCCTCTGATAATGTGCATCTGAAAAACAAAACATCAAAAACAGTTATAACTCAATGCCATAGAATGTCAGTTCAGACTTTTTGCCTCTATATCCATAATAATAAAAGCATTTTATGTCTACCAGTACTAAACCCTGCACAATCTTTTTGCATCAAGGCCTCCTTTCTTGCTGTGTGTTATGTGTTTTGTGGGCAATGCTGCAGTGATGTTAATCAGCTTGAGCTAACAGTGCTATCTAGTGGTGTTAGATTGTATATCTCACACTGTGTTGTCCTCCATAATGACCCACAATGGAGGACGCTATCAAAGGAACAGGGCTACAAGGTGGGGGAGGGCTGCTTCCCATTGTGGAGATTTATTCTCCTCTCTCTGCCCTTCACATCTTCCGAGGGCATCCTGGGATCTTTTTACCTGAGCAAAGAACTGAGAGATACTACAGTATTCACCAGGAACGTAAAAAGGAAGGAGTATATAGTCAGATATTAAACATGTTTTGCACAAGGCACAATCATGAGTCTTTACTTCCTTTCCTTCCTCCTGCAATCTCACACGTGGTACCAGGTAGCTTCCTGTCACATTTCAAATAGCAACAAATAGACGATGTGCAATTCATGTTTAACATTTTCTGAGTGATATATCCTCTACATTTTTCTAGGATGACTTAATTAAATGAATTTCTTATTTTTAAAGTGTTTTACATGAGCTTAAGTGCAAAAATAGGACTCAAACAGCTGAGCAGGTTTGGTTTATACTGATCATTTTTATTTGGTGTATTTACAAACAAGCACATGCAGGAGGTGGACAGTGACTGACACTAGAGGGGCACTGAACTATATGCAATAGTAGGACACAGGGGAGGTCTACAGGCTACATGACACCAGAGAGAGAAAGGGAGGAGGAGGAGGAGAGGGAGGTACCGAACTCATCGTTACACTTACACACACATTCAAGTGAAAGTGCAGGATGTGCAGACACACAGATGTGCTCACACTCATCGCTGCTTTCCCTGCCACGTACACCATCATGTGCGCACACATACACACACGCACGCTATCTCTCTCCTTCACACACATAAAGAACCCAGATAGATAGATAGTGATTCCTTTCAGAAACCTCAAGATCAATAAATAGTACATCCAATAAATTAACAGCTTTTAAACAAATGCACCTTGACCATTATCTCACATTTGGAGAAATGCACAAATAAAAAAACAAACAAACAAAAAAACATTATGCACAATTAAATGAGTCAGCTGAGATTTTATCTTTTAACAATTTTCTTGCAAAAATCTAGTTATTATCCATTTAATGGCAATGAGGATGCAATTTTATTGTGTTCATTGGTAAGTTATGAGCACTGGTCTAACTTAATGCTACTGTTGCCATAGTGACAGTAATGCTACATGGCATTGACACAATAACATAAGCAAACCTTGAAGAACTGAGCTTTCCCTGACTGATCGATAGCAATACTCAACAATCAAACTTTCCTGCTGAATTAGTGTTATTCTTTCATGACCAGTTAAAATCAGGTGCTTTTAATTTAACTTTAACTATTTAAGCCTCCTATAATTTTAACAGGCTTTAGGTGTCATTTTGCACAGAAAGACAAAAAGGCTTTTGAGTTGCACATTTACTCATGTGCATAGTCATCGATACAGAATCTAGAGAATAACTAATAACTGCAAAGCAAATTACTTTATATGAGTAACATTAGAATCAACATATAAGTTCCACCACTACCACTTCTACTACCACTGTCATTAATACCAATGATTATGATGAGCAAAAATGGCAGGAAGGGTTAAGATAAATACAAAAGCTGAGGTACAAGGTGAAGACCAGCCACCAAACCTACAGACTTTACAGTAGCCGTTATGAACTACATACATCAGGGTTTCTCTTACTGCATTAAATTGGAGTTCAGATAGTGTTGAACAAGAGCTGAGCATAGTTTTGTGAGGCGTTAAGTCCAACCCATGTTGGCCTGTGAGGTTTTTGGGACAAGTAGAAAGATTAGCTACAGATTGCTGTTGTCTGGGTTTGCGATCTGGGTAGGTTATCCTCTATAACTGTGTGGGATAGATAAGATATTTTCTGGCATTCACTCGAAGCATTCATGGCACATTACAATGCATACAGTGTTTAAAAGGTATGAGGCTAAATCTAATAATTTTTATGAATATGATCTCAAGACGATGGCAATACATGGAGCACACAAGAGGGAAGATACTGGATTTCATACTTAAAACAAACACATACACGTTTCTTTTTGCATGTATGACAACCACTTGATGTGTGTGTAAAGTTGCAGATGTAAAGATAAAGAAGTAATCCACTCAATTTTAACCCACGTCCTCACTGTGTATTAAGCTGCTGCTTGTGTCTCACTACCTGCTTTCTCTTGTTCACCTATCTTTCTATCTATTTTTAATATCAATCTCAATTTATATAGCTATATATATATATATTTATGTATATTTATACAGTCAAATATAGCAGAAACATGTCAAACACACATGAACCAGGCAATAAAGGTGAGAGGTCAATAGGGGTGAAGGGTCAATAGAACACAGATCTACACAGCTACAATTCACTACATTACTACGCAGTATGCAACAGGAGCTATGGCCCAGTACTCTAGCATGCTTTCTCCACTCGACAAACCCGTGAGTCACGACTCTCTACTGCTGATGGCTGGAGATATTAACGTGGCTACCGCCAGGCTGTCGACTGTCGCCTCCTCACAGCTGGCAGCCGCTGATCTGAACGCACTTAGATCTGCTAGCGGTTGATCCCACAGACTTTCCCCTGTGATCATTTTCAGATCAGCGGCTGACAAGGAAGGGAAGGCAGACACTGAAGAAAGGACATTTAAAGGGATACTTAACTCTTAAGATCAAAGTTCTTCCAGTATGAAATGGTCTAAATTTGACTTGAGTCATTATTTCACACCATCTGCTGCATTCCTGCTGCTAAAGTCCATTAGTTTAATGCTACCAAACTGGATGGATTGCGATGGGAAAAAACTCCCATATGTTCATAAAGGGAGAGGGGACTGCAGGCTGCTGCTGATGCACGTAAAGCAGAGCAGATGGTGTTAATGCGCTCAAATCAAACTAGAACCACAACAGCGTGAAATATCCCTTTCAGAGTAGTGTAGCCTCACCATAACCTCTCAATATTCGCCTAAAATATATTTTTTATTTTTCATTGATTGAGTGCAGCAGTTATGGTGCCGGAGTCACATGATGAGCGAGGTGTAGCCAATAGGTACCAGCCCCTCTTTATCTCCCTGACGACAGCGGATCCAGTCTTGATCCACGCCTCCTAAGATTACGAGTTCCTCCCCCTTGCAGAAGCTGAGCTCCGAACCCGTTCCAGTGTGGTCACACAGCGTTCGTACTGACCTGTGGACAGACGACAGACTTTCTCAGCCAAAACGGGATACATGTACACCAACCACAAACAATAACGTCATTCCCTGCATATGCTGTAGTGGAATCTTGGATGTGTCACAATGAAGGATTGCTCCAAATCTGACTGGTGATTCACTAATTTAAGTCTCTCAAAGACAAAAAAATAAAGACAGGAGCATTTCTGATGTTCCCTACACCGACTGGTGCTTTTAGAGGAAATAAGTCATTTAAAATGGTCATATAAAAAAAAGGCAAGTGTGTGGACTGTGTTGGTGTATGTCTTTGCCTTTAACCATTAACCTTGGTGCCTGAAATTTGATTTTTATGCAACACCCTAACCATGGATGAATGCACATTTTTCAATAAAAAAAGGTCTTCCAAAGATTGTCATTTTTATATTAAAATACTGCTTCCCCATCAAGCCAACTGATATTTTTTTAAAATGCCAAAACATACATTCCTCAAAAATGTGTAGTGTCTAAAAAGTGAAATATAAGTATATAATAATAAAGGGTAGGTATGTCAATCAGACTGTTAACCCTACATTTTGAACTAAGATTATAGCGCCACCACCTGGTTTTGTCAAAACTGGGTTGGTGGTGTTGTGAATTCAATAAAATCTTTAATATTTTTGATAATAGAACCCTGAGAACAATTTGTTTGTGTTTTAAAGCCTGCAAAAATGCAACATCCTTCAAGTTTCATTAAAAATAGATCGACAGTGTAAGATATCACTTGTAATATAAAATTTGATGGACTGAAGAATAGACACAGCCTTATCCAACATCCCCTCATGCAATTTCATTGTGTGGAAGCCAATAAAAACACAAAAATCCACCTTTCATAACACCATGATAATCACGTCATGTCTGTTGTACCTGAGTGGTCTGGGTTTGTCCTTCATCTCCAGTGTCTCGACCTCTCTCTCTGACTCTGGCTCACTTTCTCCCTGGGCCTCTGCAGCCCTCCTTACCATCGGGGTGGAGCTGCTGCTCACTATTCGGGTCAGTGCTGTGACACCAGGAGCCAACCACTGAGAGGGACGCCTGGAGATACCGAAGGAAGAGGACAGAGAGAGGAACAGAGAGAAAGAGAAAAAGAATGGGAGGAGAGGGGGACAGAAAGGTTAACAGTTACTATTCACACAGTTCATTGATCAGTTTCAAATGTAATAATGACCAGGTTTTAATTCTATCAAAACACTACAGGACCCGATTGCTCCAATTCATTATTTTCTCTCAAGCAGATGATCAGTGGAGTAAGCTGCTGTAGTGTATTCTAGAAACACAGAGGAACCTCCACAGAACAGGACACATACATTAATTGATTTACCTGGTTGGTGGTGTGTGACCTGTTGGGCTGTTGGGGCTTTTAGAGGCACCAAAGAGACGCCCCAGACCCCAGGGAACCTGAGTGCCACTGCTGACTGGAGCGAAGTCACTCCCTGCCTGGACCGGGAGATCTGGCAGATCCATCTTCATCTCCTCTCTTTTCCCTGAAGACAGGCTCAGCTCAGCCAGGTTTTGGCTCAGTCTGCCTCCCCAGCGCATCATAGCACCCCATCCCTGCTGGATCACCTATGATTAAAAACACAGAACATTCAGTTCTGCAGGATCACATAATCATAAATGACTCAAATACAGAAAAGTCACATACCTGTCCAGCCTGCTGAGCAAGGCTGTCCTCCTCGATGCTTGGAGGAGGTAATTCCCCAATTTCCTTCTCCTGCACCCACAACAGCTGAGGACTAGTCTGCCCGAGTGTGACCGAAGCCTTTATGGGTGCAGCATTGCTACTTGTTGACCCCCCTGATCCTCCATTCTTTGGATTAGCCAATGGTGACGAGTTTACACCATCTTTATCTTCTTGATGTTCTGGACTTCCAAAGTCTACTTCTGAGAGGCTTTCAATATATCTGCAGCCTGTGTTCTTAGATTGGGACCCCTTTGTTGACAGCTGGAATCCTGCATCTTGACAGGGTGGGCTGGGGATCTCTGGACTGTGACTGTCATGCTCTAAGTGGTGGTGTTGAAAGAGCAAGTCGAGGTTAAAGGTCAGCAGGCTGAGCGGTTGCAGCACCAGTAGCAGTTCCTCGAACAGAGGCTGGCAGGCAGTTAGCGACAGACACATAAAGGAGGAGGGACGGTAGTATGTCTCCAACACATCTGGGAGAAAGAGAGATCATTGTTACTCACATGCATCACTGTTGTTCAAAAAACAATGATGTGAGATGGAAGTGAAGCAAACTTACCACTGCAAGACTGAAGGTGAGACAGCCAGAAATCAAGAAGCTTGGTACTAGAGGAAAAAAAGAAAAAGAGAAGGAGAATATCGAGGAGAATAAAGAGTGGATATGAGCAGAGAAATCAAAATATTTTAAACTATTGATTTTCATAACACTTTTCCTTGCTAAGGGTGAAGACCAGAGATGGTTCGGAGTCAGTACTTACTTCAGTAGGCCAAAAAGGAATGCGTTGAACCTGTGTTTGCTCTGTCTGAGCTGCGGCAGCTCTCCAACTCGAACTTGCAGGTTGAACAAGGCTTGTGTTCTAGGGCCTGGACGCAAGGGTGGTGTGGATGGGGAGAAAGTACATATAAAGAGAGGGGGAGAGAGAGATATCAACAGTAGAACTTACAGAGGTGAATAAATAACTGCACTGAATCTCTGCCACTTGTGGGCAAATCAATATCTGCATCCTGTTGTTCACTTTAATCAGCATTTCAGACACTAAAATCAAAAGTATTGACTGATGTGTGGGAAAATGAGTGACAAAATCTAGGGTTTATCATGAGAAGGCACTACAGGAAATGTAACCCACGGAAATAATGGACCAATATCCAATTCTAAACATCTAAGTTTATAAATGCTAATTTTTCCATGCTATTAGGAGTGCTACCTTGCTTGGTGGAGGCCTGGACCAGGCCCCAGGCTGAATTTGGCCTCCTGCCTGCAATCAGGTCACTCTGGTGGGGTTTTAGGCCATCGGTCAGCAAACTGTGCAGGGCGGGGCAGAGACACTGCAGCACCAGACGGCCCAGAGATGGATTTATAGCGCTGTCTCCTGATAAGGCCTGAGAGGAGAGGAGAGGAGTGGAGAGGAGAGGAGAGGAGAGGAGAGGAGAGGAGAGGAAATGGGATAGAGTGAGGAGAAAGATGTGCAGTGATGGGGAGAGATCAGAAAGGATGAGTCAAGAGAGGGAGGGAAGAAAAATGGGACACACACATGGGGGTTGAGAGAAATACGGGGCAACGAGGGTTGGTATGTTGTGATGAGATATGATTTGGGAGGGGGATTTGGAGTATTAGTTTACAATAAATTTGAATGACTAAGAGACTGGGTTATCTAAAGATATTCTAGTACCTTGTTAACTGAGAGAGACTGAGGAGAGACAGAACAAAATTCGTAGAGTCAGAACAAGAAGGAAGGGAAAGGGAAAAACATTTTTAAATAAATTCAACACAATATGACATTTTGTTTCTAGACAGAAAAAGACTGACACAAAAACAACAACAACATTCAGACAAAAAGAAATCCCATTGTAAATTCAGCAATGACTGACCTTCTGGACTATAGTCCGAGAAGAGCTGAACTGGGCCAAGATTGCTTCCACTGCCACACTGACTGCACTGACCAGAGCTGCAGGGAGGAACAAAAGTCTACAGTTATACAGTAAGCGCTACAGCTGGGTAAAAGACAAACATGCACAGCTGGACAGGGGAACACACACACACACGCACACAGATGTGCATCCACACCTTTCTTTTCTTGCAGGCACAGAGAGGATAGGCCAAGACCTCTCATTGGATGCTTCACATCTTCGCCCATCCAGGATGTCTCTCCTCTCTGTACAGTTCCAGCGAATGACACACTGCGAACAGCTGACAGTGGCAGTAAAAGAGGAATGACTTACTAGTATAAAAAAAATTGAATTCAACAGGAGCAAAACAAATCACGACAGAGAGAGATACCATAAATAAAATATTTGTGTCATTAGTGGGAGCAATTAAGCAATGGGAAGCACTGGAGTAGGCAGATACAAGCAGATGGTGATACTGAAACAGCAAACAAACAGCATGTGAGCGCATCCTGTAAATATTAGTTTACTGTGGCCAGTTTCCACATATGGATCTGTGAAGACGTCTTGTTGTCTGCATCTGGGATAAACAGGATCCCATGCATTAACCTTGACTCACACAAATACACTAATTAAAACACTCACACATACTTAATATGAGCATAAGAATACACAGGAGGAACTGCAGAGACAACTGTATAAGCTACCACATGAATTAGGTCAGATACAATTACACACATGTGCAAAGGGCAGGTGTTGTGTAAAGTCTGATGTTTATATAAATATATTTATATAAACTAGTTGCAAACATTCATATAATGAACAGGATGCTGTGGACCTTAATTACTGTGATAACACCTAAACACTCACATACAACAATAAGAAAGGTTGAACTTAAATTAAAAATTTTGACATTAACATTATCAACAAGCTACTTGGGCTGTGCTTTGCATGAAATGCATGTGTTCATGTCAACACTCCGTGCAAAAACAAAAACAACATGAAGGCAGACAGAACAGACAAGACCGACACAAAGACAGACAGACAAAGAGAGAGAGAGAGTGTTGAGATTGAGTCTAGACACCCTCTGACAGGAACAGCTGTTACCCCTCTGAGGGCCCTTTGCAGATTTGAAAGGACAGTGTAGATAAGATGTATCGTATGACCTGCAGGGAAGCTGCTCTCTGATACATAAAACAGCTACAGGTACCCAGTTCTTTCAAATCTGCAAACCTCTGGGGTTGAGCAAATGACAAAAGTGTGAGGGCCACTATAATAAGAGCAGAGAATAAATCCAGACAGACAGACATGCACGCATGCAAGCAAGATGTCTGACAGACAGAAAGTGTAAGATGTAGAGAGAGAGAAGAGAGAGAGAAATCTTACTCGCCACGCGCAACTGCAGAGGAGCCTGGTGGAGTTTTGGGGGTAGGGGGGGAGCCCTGGGCGGTATAGGAGGGTAGAGGTTTGGGTAGTAGAGGGGAGCAGCGAGGGCAGGCAAGGTGTGCGAGCGGGGGAAAAGCGGGGAGCTGAGGCAGGAGCCTGCTGCACCTGGAGGGGGCGCTCCTGAGCGCTGAGGAGGGGAGAGGGCTCCTATAGGGGAGAGGCGAGGAGGGGCACCCCTGTGCAGAGGGCAGTTTTTGGGGTGGTACAGGTAATAGGTGGGGAGAGGGGGGAGCTCTTTGGATGTCCTGGCCTTGTTGCTGTTGACGTCTGCGTGTGAGTGTGTGCGTTTTTCTCTGCTGCTTGAATACAGTGAATCCCTAGCACTGACACTGTTAGAATACGTCATCATAACATCGATGTTCTTATACGGGGTGGTGCAGCCTGGTGCTTCAGTTGTGCTAATAACAGGTGTGTCTGGTTTAGTGGGACTGTTGGTCCGATCGCCTGAGTCATTGCAGTAGAGAGAGTCAAAATTACTGATAGATGTTGAGTCCCTGTCATTGGGTTTGGAATCATGGTATGCAGAGTGTGTGTTTTTCTTAAAGATATTCCCATATTCATGAGAGGAGTCTACAAGAAGATCAGCCAGGGAATCTGAGTTAAACCCGGAGCTTATATCAGCACTGGAATCATCTCTGTGGATATAAGCTGAGCTGGCAGTATGGGCCCACTGTGTGTTGCAGTGTTTGTCTGTGGACTCTCTGCCCGCATGGCGGAGGGGCCTGGAAACTGTGAGGGGATGGGAGTTACAGTAGCCTGGGCGATAGGAAGGGAGGGCAGTGTGGAGGAAGTAGGGTTGGGAGGAGTGGGCAAGGGACAGTGGGGGGGAGGAAACTGCTTATTGGAAAGGGCAAAAAGGCCAAAAATTGTGAGGTGCAGAAGACAGGAGAGGGCAGGCGCACAAGCAGAGTAATGAGGGAGCGAAGCAAAGCCATGGACAAACAATGGAAACAACGGAATGGGATGGATAGGTGAGAAAAATAAGGAAGAGTAAAAGTAAAAAATAAAAAATATGGCAAATAAATGGGAAGGAGAGAGAGATGCAGAAAATGTTAGTGTCTGTTGAGAGAAAAATGCACATTCATGAGTGTATTTCTGTAGATATTGTCATCATGTAACATCATGCGGTAATGCAGTATTTAAACAAGTCAATCACTTGATCCACAGTTACACACTGAAGGCGCATGAGAGTCAATGGGGTTGATTTATGAAGTGTAATAACTACAGTTTTTCATTTAGGAGGACACAACAGGAAATGATACAGTGGCTGTAAAACAATAACTGTTGAGCAGTCTTGAAGTTGCACAGTAGAAATACTCAATCCTTCAATCAGCCACTCATTCATCAATGACACCATATTTAAAATGCCACCATCAATAACACTGATTCATTACATGTAAGTTAAGGATCCAAGTTTTCTTTACAGCACCTGGTTTCACTTTCTATTCCATACTTGCTTTGAGAGATATAAATATTAAATACAAGACACCGCAGTGAGTGCCAATCTTTATGCTAAATGTTTTTTACTTTACTGCAGTGTGTGCCATCATCACCTCTGGATCACCTTCTCCCTCTCTCTCTCTTTCTGTTCTCAGCTTTTGTTTTCTACCTCTCTCGAGCTCCTTCCCCGCCACCCTCCTCTCCCCTCCCCGCCAGTACAGCATACAGTGTAATGCTGAGTCAGTCAACAGATAGCAGAGTTCTGTCCGTTGCGGCTCAGTCACAGAGTCTGTCTGTGTAAAGATTCAGAGACTGGCACCACAGTTTTCATTGCATTCAATTAGCTGTGACAAACTGCAAGACTACAGGCTACAAAATGAGTTAAAGAGCAACCATACCTTGGTTAGACTTGAGCTGTGTTTTAACTGTAACCTACACATGATACTTCCTATTTTTTCTGACACTGGCTGTCAGTAATTGGTCCATGCACTAAGATCCACCCCTCAGGCTCTTAAAGGTGTACACGTCTATTTCTGGTTTCATTCCCAACTCACTGCAGTGATTATGGGGCAACTTTTACAGGATTAAGTGAGTTAGTTCATTTGATAATTAGAAAGCACAGGTAAATGATGAAATAATGATAATGAAAAAGAAATAAAATTAGCAGTCATTTAGCATTTAGAGATGATAGGTGAGTCTGACTGACTAATCCTTTGTAAGTTTCTGTGTGGCCCACTAGAGCATTGCATGAGATAAGTAACTTGATCTGAGCTATCTGTGCCACTCCAGGGAGCAAGGGGGTGGGGGAGGGGGTTGGGGGAGTGGGCATGAGGAGACAGGATAGACAGCGAGAGAAAAGCATATTAACATCCCAAGCTGATGGGATTTAAAACCCGTAAAGAGGGGGAGAGAGAAAGAAGATTTTAGGACACAGACAGAAAGAGAAGAGAAAGGGGGAATGAGGTGTAGAGAAAGAGAAAGGCAATGAGCTCAGTGGGCTCTCCATTATGCCCCTCCCCTTGGTCTGAAGAGTGGATGAATAATTGAATAAGGCAGTGATGACATCACACTCTGATAACCAGTACAGGAAAAAACTGGCTGGAAAGTTTCCAACCTCTCCTTTTTCCTCGTGTTACCTTCAGGCTTTCTCCATCCATCTCTCACTCTTATGTTCCTTTTCTAGCTTGCACTGTCTTATTTGCTTCCCCCATTCTGAAATCAGCCTCTGTTTGTCGCTCGTCATCATATCCATCACATCACGCATCATCGTTTTCTGTGACTCATGCTTGTCCTCCATCTCTTCACTCTTGTTCCTTATATCATTTTGATGAATGAGTCTACATTTTCCATCTCCCTCGGTTTTCTGTTCCTTTCTATTGTACCGACCAAAGATATTATTTGTGCATCACTGAGGAGGTGAATAAACTGACTGTTAGACTGTCTTTCTCCATCTGTTTTTGCCCATCCCAGAGTTATTGTGCTGTCCACATTACACTGAGCTGCTGATGTGTTCATTTTCTCCAATGCACACACATAAATGCACACACAAAAGGATAATACTTAACTTGAAAACATAAAGAAGTATTCTCAGCTATCAGATGCCATCAAATTTAACTTTATCTTTAGTGCATCATGAAAATTACTGCTCACCTGTTGTTCTTGATTCAAAAGTCCTTCCTCCGTCAGCTCGTCCTCTCACCTCCACCTCCTCCTCCTCCTCCTCTTCTTCTTCTTCTTCCTTCCTTTCCTTTTCCTCCTTCTTAGCTTCTTCACCCTCCCACTCTCTGCCCATGGTCCACAGGCTGCTGTCACTGACCGAGGAGCCAATCTTCTGTGAAGGGCACAGCTCTGGACGTCCACCCTCCTTGTCAGCTCTCTGGAGCATTTCCTTCAAAGCAGCCATTGAGGTGAGGGCTGGTGGCGGTTGCATGAAGAAGGCCTGAGCCTGAGAGGTGTACTCCCATTGGGTGCCATCAGTGCCTGACTTCTCTCTTCTCCACTTCAGGTTGTAAAGTATATCTGGATCTGGAGTAATGACTGTGGGGTCAGGGTCTGGCTCGGTGATCACCTTTGTTGGTGGAGAGGCGCTCTTGTTGCGGAAACGCAGCTCTTTGAAGGTTGTGACTTTTGGGGCTGATCCTGGAGTTGACCCTGATGAATTGATCTTCTTTGTGGTTTCTATATGTGATTTTCTCATTTCAATGGGCAGAGGCTGTGGTGGGGCGTCACAATCAGGGGTGAATGCTATGAGCCAATCAAATCGCTCAGGCTGTGCAGAGTTAGCTGAGAGAGTGCTAACTTTGGGAGTTGGCAAAGATGGGGGGATTGGGGGTAAGGGACGAGGAGGAGGAGGAGGGGGAGGCGAATCCGGTAATTCAGCGGGATAATGGAAAGTCTCAAAGCTCATATTCTTCGCTTTAGTTTCCTGCATATTGCTAAGACCGGTGCTGTAGTAAGGGTCCGAAGTCAGACCGCTGTTCCTCTTCCTTCTTCTTGCCATCTCGGTGAACGAGGTGGTTCTTTGTGCGTCCTCTTTCTTTTTGCCTTCTGCGGCTTCTCCGAGTACATCTACTCTTCGATCTCCGTCCAACTTTCCTCTGCTGCTCCAACCATCTCTGGCCATCAACTTGGAGTCACATTCCTTTTCCTCCTCACTGTCTTTTAGTCTGAATTCGTGTAGCTCCACAGATCTAGATGTGATAAGATTATCACCGTCACCCTGGTCCTCTAACCCTCCTACACAGTCGCCAAGCTCTGGGCTGAGTTTGAGGAGCTCAGCTTGGGTCAATCCTGCAAGCATCAGTAGCTTCCGAATCTCCACATCCAGTGCATGGAAGGAGGGGGGAGGAGGCAGGGCAGGTGGTGGTGGTGGTATGGCAGGGGGAGATGAGGAAGGGAGTGAGATAACAGGCGGAGGAGGCAGAGGTGGAGGGCGTGTGGTAGGAGGTGGGAGGGACAGAGGGGTCTTTTCCCGTTCGGCTTGAAGAGTGGCAAGACGCTGTGCTTCCTTCCTGGCAAGGTGTCGTTTCCGAGGGGGAGGGATAGGAGGAGTCGGGGTGGGGATAGATGGAGGTGGAGAAGGAGTGGTATAGAGGGTGAGGTAAGGGACGGGTTTAGAGGCAGGGAGTGGCGGAATGGATGGGGGAGATGGAGGTAAGGGTTTCTCACATCTAAAAGTGGTGAATGTGGGGGACGAGGAGTTAGGGGAGAAAGTCGACAATGTAGGAGAGGTGGAGACAGCCATGGAGATGGTCTCCCTGCTAATATTGATGTAGGTGTGGAGGTCAGAGCTCACGCTGGCATGACGCGCTGGAGGTTTGGGGGGTCGAGGTGGTGGCTCAACAGGGGAAGGGGTGAGAGAATCTGGAACAAGAGGATCATCACAGTCTGAAGGAGCAGTGAGGTCCACCCCAGCATCAGAAAACTCTTGAGAGTCTCCCATCGTTCCCCCGCGATTTTTGTACAACTTCCAGGAAATGTCGATGTTGCCCATTTCATCCATGACATCCGAGAGGTCCTGCTCCTCTAGATCTCCAAGATCAAATCCTTTGTCGTGGAGTCTGGCGATGTAGGCTAGTTTTACTTCCCTGTTAACTTTCTCCAAGCGATCCAGGTGATCTAACCTATCCCTCAGAACATCCCAGTGCTGCTCCCCCTCCAGATCCCAACGAGCCACTTGGATCACCTGGCTGAAGCGCTCCATTTTCCCAAACTCCCCTACTGATTCTAGGAAGTCAAGCAAGCCTAGCTTGGTAACCTCTGAATCACCTTTGACTCCTAAGTAGTCAGGAGAGGGGGAGTCTAGGGCAGAGGGGTAGCCCTCATCTGGGGAGCAAGGAGGGATGGGGGAGTGTGAGAAGGGATTGCTGCTAAGAGGGAGGGAAGGGGGTGACCGTGCAGGAGGCTGGCATTCAGGGGCTTGCGGAAGAGAGTGGTCTTTGGGAGAGAGAGCAACAGAGAGATTATCTTGGTCATGAGAAGAGCAGATGGAGGCTGATTGATCTGCACAGTCAGACTCCAGGTCAGAGCAGGAGCTGATGGAAGTGGATGAGGAAGAAGTAGAAGAGGTGAGGGAGAACTCCAGAAGGGAGGGGGGACAGTCACAGCATGAGGGGACCAGGGTGTCATCATCATCATCATCATCATCATCATTGTCACCTTCATCATCATCAACGTCAATATCAATATCCCCGCTGTTCTCTTCTTCATCTTCTGCTTCCTCCACTTTTAAATTTTTCTTGTTGTCCAGATCAGCGTTTTCATCTGCATTCTTGCCTTCATTTTCCAGATTGGCAGCAGGGCGAGCAGAGGGACCCAGCTGGGCCTGTACTTGTGAAGGAGGTTGAGGCTGCTCCTTGGCCCCTGTCCCATCTTGCCTCTGGGGTAATGGGGCCGGAGGAGGAGGAAGCTGCATTTGCTGTCTGAGAGAGATGGTGTTGTTGTTGTTGTGGTTATGGTTGAACATACTGTTGTTGTCCTGTGGTGAGCGGCCATCGCAGCACAGACATGGGAGGCTCGGCTCATTGCAGTTTGGGTCAAGAGGCAGATCAGGAGGAAGCGCAGGAGGAGCGGCTTCAGGTGCAATTTTGGTTGCTGCTGATGTTCGAGCAGTCTTGGGTTTGGGTTTAACTGATTTGGAGATAGTGGAACCTTGTTTTTGTGAGCCAAACCTGGACTGGTTTACTGGTGCTCGAGGCTGCACTCCCACTCTGGTCCTGGAGGGAGCAGAGGGACCTTTAGAGACCTGGCGTGGGGAGGAAGTAGTGATTGTGTTCATGTTTTTATCCTCCCTCTGAAAACCGTGGCCATGAGACTTTGTTCCAGCTACGGTATTGTTCCGTCGGTTGACGTCAAAACGCCTTGCCTTTGGAGGCTGAGAGGAGCAGTTTGAGGACTGCATTGTGGGAATGGGACTTTTAGGATACTCTGATATTTCTGTTGCTATAGAAACAAGGGTTGTAAAGGCTGGACAGATCCAAACTATGACGCGCCGTGACGGTCACATCTTGGCTTGACTCCCAAGATCCTGTAACATCAAAGGAGAGACACACAGTGAATAACGACTAGGAGCAAACTCTGCTCATCAAAGACCGTTTTCCTGCTCAACACATGTTTTCGTATTAGGGTAAGTCTTTGAAGTTAAACCCGTCATCTGGACTATTCATTAAAAACTCAATTGCTTTTGGGCTTTCTGTTTTATAATTATCACAGCTTGAGTCCTGGGAGGACACAGCAGTGATATGAACACACACTATGTCTCAAACAATCCTATTAGAAAAGCCAGTCATCAAGCATGACCACTTAAGGAAAATAATGTTGCATCTTTTGTTGAGTGATACAGTGAATTACTGCAATTCATCTGTAAATGGCTTCTCTACAAAATTCCTGTCATTGTATTTAACATCTTGAAAATGTATTTTTTGGGGGGATATTAAAATGCTACAAATATTTGCATATGTCACAATATGATATATTGTTTTTACAAATCCTATCTATCTGTTCAAATTCAAACACCCACCCACCCACATATCACATAAAATAACCCTCCCCCCCACCCACCCACCCACCATAATAATTTCAGCTAATTTTGAGCCTAATAACTGTCACTCATCATCTTCATCTGTTGTGTCCTGCTTCACTGAGCAGTGATATTCATGAGTTTACAGTAGTCAAGCTGTCTCCATCTGTGCCAGTCCATCCTTACAAGCTGACAAGAGGCAGAATAAGATCTTGATCAAAAGAAATGACGAAAAAAAAAACACCCACCCACCATACCTAAAGCAATGACTGAACATAAAGCACATTTAACTGGAGCGTGAAATAATCAGGCAGCACTGAACAACACTGTGCCTGCCTTTTTTAAAGCCTACCGAAGGCTATTGCTCATATATTCCTCCACAGTGCCCTTCACATAACTGAGGAATATAAATCACTGAAGTGCTTGCTTACACTGGGCCTTTGTCATGATGGGCACTAAAAGCCAACCAAACCTTGAAATAAGACAAAAAAAGAGAATATAATCACAGTGTATAACTGTGCTGTGTTCAATATTTACCCCTGCATTTATTGATCCTACAGAGCTGATGGAGACAGGGAGGATGGGAGGGGGGGTACCTCCAACCGCATCGTCCTGATATAGGCCCATCCGCCCTCATTATAACTCAAATATTAAACCTCGCATCAAATCCCATTTAAAACGGACAATAATAATAACATTTACATAAAAACTGTCCAATAAATATCACTGTTAAAAGCAGAATGTCTTCGTCTATGCAAGCTCCGTATGAGAATAGGAGGTTTTGCTTACCCGACTGGCCCTTTTCAGGTTTATTTTAAAAACGAAAAAAATCTATTCATACACATCATAAAATGGGACTTGACTCACGGTCAGATTCAGGTGAAGATGGATGAAGGTCTCCATCTCGTCGGGTTCTCTCGCATCCCAGTCCGTGAATGTGAGCCTCTCTCCGACGTTAACAACCTCAGCATCTATCTTCTCGCGAGCATCCAATACGCTCTCGTGAGACCCCCACCATCACCACCAACGCCTCCATGCCAAACCACACCCCTTGCTCTCCTTATCATAACATCCAATTAATCATAAGTCATAACTTTAATCGCATGCATTTAGTCTGATTTAAAGTATATGATCGTTTAAAGGAGAGGTTCACTTTTTTCCAGTTGATGTTAAAACCACATTCGTGTCCATATGTACACTGAAACAGGTTTCAGTTGTTGTAATTGTTCTTCCTGTTCATACTGGTTGTGAAGAGATACTTTCCTGGTGATGTAATTCTTAAGGAACAAAACCTACAGTCCTCATAAAGTGCAAAGTTTCTAAAGTTCAGTTGAAGGAATTATGAGGCGTCAGCAGTCTGAGTTTGACAAATCAAGTGGGCGTATCTGAGTCTTTTGAGGAAAATTCCCTCTTTGTGTTACTATTCCTCCACTACAGCTCCGCAAGGAAACACTCATGGGAAACCAAATGAATTTATTCTAAGAAAAAGTAACTTTGAAGGACACCCACAGTTGAATTTTAGTGTACAAAACATTTTCTTCCCATCCAGTATAAACAGCAAGAACAATTACAATGTACTATTTCAGCAAAAGCTATTTCAGTACATTTATGGGCATGTGAGTAGGAGATAGCCTTGAAAAAAAATTCCAAACCTCAAACAGAAGCTACACAAAAACAACAAAATATCAAGAGGATGAAACAGAGACACACAAAATACTAGTCAAGTATTTTTTTTTAATTTATTATTACTACTATTAAAAGGAATAACATTCAAGTCAGTACAGACTTTATAGCAGCGATATAAAAATAAATGGAATTAAAAAAGCTGATGTTCTGTCCTCTGCCTGGATGCATCTTACATATTACATGCACTGTCCTTTTTTGCCACTAATCAATTAATAAATCCATTCCTACCAGATCAAAATTAGTTTGATTTGTATTCTCATCCTGACATACATTCGTAAAGCAATATGAACTATTTAAATCAATCCATGTGTGTGTGACCCATAACAACATCATTCCTCCTCAGTAGAGAAATGAGTGGAGTGACTGGGCTCAATAAATAGATAACAAGGAGCAAAAGAGACAGACTATTCGATAATATTCACAACCAAATATTTACAAATCACTGAAAAGTAAAAACAAAACTGCCAGCAGGATTTCTAAATATCACAGTCGTGTTTGGGTCATGCTGCTGTAGTCAGAGCCTTATCCCACTCCTAAAAAGTTAATCTGTGCGTGGTGATAAAAGTCAAAAGGGGGACCAGGCTGATATACCTGACAGAGTTTATATAACTTCCAGAAACCATCATTCTTCCTCACTTGTTCCTCTTGTAGATTTTCTTGGCAAAGTTGAGGAAAACTGAGTGAGGAAGGTTTTGAGCGTGACAAGCAATGAGCTTCTGTAGCCGCTGGTAGCTCTCATCTTCATAGTTGTGATACAGTGTAGACATTTGCAGGTTGTTGTACAGAGCTTTGACCTTTTCCACACTGGCATCATCATGGCGCCCGTAACATGCCTGAGGAGGAGATAAAAAATGAAATGAACTTTGACTAATATACTAGCAAGTGACTGTAGCACCTTTTTAAAAAAAAAAAAAAAAAGTTAGACTAGAAGCCTCACAAACATTGAAGAGACAGAAGGATCAGACACATAAAAACAAGGGCAGCAAATACAGTTTGATTAATCTCAGAAGCAGTATTTTTCTGGGTGAAGTCTTGGATTTCATTTGCACTTTTGTTTGTGTTGTTGAATGATGTTTTAGGTAAAAATATAGAAGAATGAAATATCTGGAAAATGTGATTGACCATCAACACTTGTTCTCTCTTTAAAAAGAATAATAATACATCAGAAAATTTTATGGCGAGTTAAGGTCACATCAAGAACTACTTTGGCTAAATGGCTCTTATGTACTAGTACCACAATTTTTTAATGTGGTAAAAAAAAAGCAAAAGCAAAAAGAAAAAACCAACCAAATACACATTTATCCAATGCCTTAATTAAATCCAAAGCATTATTTTAAAGTTAACTTCAAATTGGAGAATGTGTCATTGGGCCAATGCTCAATTTTAAATGTGTGGCACTATGATTGCACTGTACTTATGATGCAAAATATGCAATTTTTTATGCTTCTATTTTATGCTCTGACATTTTGTGAAAGAAACTGTGCATAAATCCATAAATAGAACTGCAATGATTAATTCATTGACAGAAAATTAATCAACTAATTTTTGATAATTGATTTATCATTTTGAATAATTTTTTATTCAAAATGATATTGTATATTCCTCTGAGAGTAAACTGAATATCTTTGGATTGTGGGCTGCTGTTAGGGACAAAAGACGACATTTGAGGATGCCAGCTTGGCCTTTGGGAAAGAAAATAATCATCAGAACAATCAATGAAGATAATTGTTAGTAGCAACTCTTACTTGTAAATATACAGTATATTGTAATACCACATTTCTTTAGTTTCAATGCCCTCCTGCCACAGAATCCCTGCATACAACTCGGCATGTAATATCATTACATATTTGAAATATTCAAATTGAAAGGCTTTTTCTATGAAGGCCCACCTCCAGCTCTGCTCTCTGTTCAGGAGTCATGACTTCCATGGCCTTCACTACCAGCCAGCTGCATTTGTTATCCTGGATGTCTGTACCAATCTTTCCAGTCACAGCAGGGTCTCCGTAACAGTCTAGGTAATCATCCTGCAAATGAAACACAATGGGTGATTATTAACTCTGTTAGACACAATGTCGACTGCAACATTTTATTCAATATGTGCAGCTGGTGAATTTGAATAATATGATTGTTGATGACGAATAAAAGTAATTACCTGTATTTGGAAGAACTCTCCCATCTCAAGTAAGATGTGTTTGGCATTATTGTGTTCTTCTTCACTCACAATTCCAGCCTGCAGGGATATGATAAAATCATTTTAAAAAGGAGGAGTATATATTTTCCTTGTCAAGACTGTCCCAGCTGTAAATTTACAGCACTGACAGCATGTATTTATGCATCCTGCCAACTTTTTAGTGTTATCACCATCATGATGCCTATTAGTTCCTAGTTTACAATACAAACACACTCTTACCATGTACATTGCTGCTGCCACTGGGAGGTAAAAGGAGTAGAAGGCAGTCTTATATTTTACAATAGCTTTATACCTGTAAGACAAAGATAGAAATGTTAACTTAAACAACATTCTACTCTGTAAAATTACTTAATAGATGTAATTTTACAATGGTGTGTGAGGTCCCTCCCTTTTCTCTTCACATGATGGCTTCCTTACCTCTCCATGGTGAATCTGTTGAGGTCAATCTGACCAGGTGGAGCTGTCATGAGGTCCAGAGCTTGGCCAAGCTCTGTCTGAAAAGATGTCTGAAATAAACAGAGTTACAATAAGAATCCTGTGTATGCGTGTGTATTTGTGTGTGTCTTCAAATCAAACTTATAGTACCTCAGTAAATAGCTCAAGTAGGTGGACATAGTAGGGCTGATCCCTGCAGTGTCTGCGAAGTAGTCTGTAGATTGACCCTTCCAAGAGGAACCCATCATTGATAGCATCCAGACCTATTCCATCCTTTAATACAAACAGGCAAGATTTGCATGAGACACTGAGTAACACCATTAACAAGAGAAAAAATATTTACAACACTACGAAAAAGATTTTTGGAGTATATCAAGTCTCACCTTCTTGTACCAACAGGGTTGTCCTCTCCGAGTCACAGATGCATCCATAATATCATCAGCCACGAGGAAAAATGCCTGAAGCTACAAACAACACAAGAGACACAGCCGTGACACATAGCACATAGAGTGTGACATCTTTTCCAAGTGTGAACTGATGTCTTCACAACAGTCACTCTGAGTCTTTGCTTGTCTGAAGTTTTAGCAATGTGTTAGGCTGCACAACAACCTAATTTTGTGAAGACAAATCTTTCTTGTGCTTAAAGTACAAGGCCCATTTTCACTGCAATGAAGGAACATGTCACCTAGTGCAACAGTGTGGCTTAGTGATGGGTTTTTAATTATTTTTGAACAGCAATGCAGGTCTACAGAGGAAACGGCTATACAAGGCTTTTGCTATACAGACAAAACTTGTTTATAGGAGAAATTCATTTTGAGATTTGTTGACAACAATATTTCCAGATTTATTCACAAGCCATGTCATATCCTCACTCACCAATTCAATGCACCAGCCAACCAACAGAGCCCGCTGTACGGTGTCCTGGGTGAGCTGAGAGGGTGGCAGTAGCTCCCGCAATGAGCCAATCACAGACAGGCCTCTGTTTCTCTTGCCTCCAGGAGCATTGTACACCAAAACCTGATGGGGAAGGGAAAAAAAAGATGGGAGGGACGATTCAACTTTAAGTGGCCAAAACAGCACATGACATGACTGCAAGATACTAGACAACATACCTCTCTCAACCTGTTCAGGGCATCAGCCAGCACATGATCCGTGAGGTCTCTCTCTGTCAGCTCCGCCACCAGCTCATCAAACTGGGCTTCAAACAGCTGAGCGTCTGACTGAATCGCCTTTTCACCGTGCGTCCCGTTGCAAATGCTATCACCCTGGAAAGACGCCGTGCACAAAAGAGATGTACTATTTTTGAACTTAAACGGTGGGACGGTAAACCACACGTTCCCGATCATCTTACGGGCGTTATTAAGCAAGCTTAGCAGGCGTCTCACACCCATAAACAATCGTGAAAACAAACCGTAAACTAGATGAGGTCAAACTTGTTAGACTGTAACAGGTAATAGTTACAGTTAGATAGCGTTAATTAAGCTCAGTAAACAAGAGCAAGGATTAACAGAGGAGAAATACTATTATTATCTAACAAGTTCCCCTGTCATGAAAAGAAGCGTTGGCTGACGTTAGCTTACATTATTTCCCCACATCCAGTCTGTTATCAACGCTAGCTATAGCACACCAAATGTAAATAATTTTTGGTCATACGCATGCCTTTACTTACCATAATTATACTGTCTTTTTATCCGAAACTGTTTAGAATAATACAGCGAAATCGTCTTTCTTCTGTTTTGGGACTTGCTGGCAAACTGAAAGTCTGTGAACGTCTCCTGAATCCAGGATGTGCTGATTGTAGTTCGCAGTCACGCCGCTGTCCGTTT
Organism: Euthynnus affinis; assembly: GCA_029490765.1. NCBI lineage: Eukaryota > Metazoa > Chordata > Actinopteri > Scombriformes > Scombridae > Euthynnus > Euthynnus affinis. The sequence continues at coordinate 15,108,483 of CM055847.1, forward strand.
TATTACATGGCAGCCGGACTAAATTTCCCAACGCCCCTTGCGAGTGGTGCATGTGGGCGTGGCTTTGGACGGCTCCATTTGACATTGAGCGTTTTCATTGGTCGGTCGCATCGAACCAGGATGGGCTTTCACACTGGTTGACCAATAGGATTTGAAAAGAGGCGGGGCTTTAGTGGAGTGGGGAGATAAGTGATCCTATGAATGAGCCTCAGCTACTATAGTTGTAACTTCACTGATAAAAGTAGAGAAGAAAAAAAAAACAACAGAAAAATAATATCAACCTTTCGTTATAGTATGTAATTTTGTCCTTCATAATATGTACAAAACATCAGCATAGGTATTTTTTATTTTATGTCTATCATTTATTTCATATGTTGAAATACATAACTTGCATTGAAAGTTTTGCCATTGACACTGCATTTAAAATCTGGAATAGGTGTCATATTTAGATACATTTATTATTCAGGTTTCAAGGCTGTGTCCTGTTAAGCCTGCCATACAGATATACATTTCTTCAAATAAATAATGCAAGACAGGAGGTAGAAACTTAGTGCCTTAATAGGGGAGTGTATGAGTTTGCCTGTATCTGTGTGCAGGCTAAGTGTGTATGTGTGTAAATCTTTAAAATTAGTTACATATGAGTGTATCCAAAATGTGCCTTTACCGATATGGAGCCAATAATCATCACTTGGTGAGCACATCAAAAGACTTTCCAAAGAAAAAACTCCAATCTGACACACACATATATTTATATGCTTCAAAATCCCATATCCAGAGCTGCCAGGCCCATAATTTTCACTGTCACCAGAGTGTCAGGAGCCCGAGGCTTTTTTTTTCTTCATTTAACCACCCTCCCACAACCGCTGCCAACACATAATGTGAAGCCTGACCTCATAACAACTAAGTCTGTACATTTATGGCAAGAGACTCTTCATGTCATCAGAGTCACAGTGCAATTTACACCTATTTATCTTACAGGATCAGGTCGTTTTAGCCGATGTCACAGATATGCCTGTGCACATGAAGCATTTTCAAACCCTATTAAAATCAAATTAGGATGCAGAGGCATGTTTGGAGCCATCTGGCAGAAAACTTTGGGAACGCTGCCTATCTTCGACTCTGACCTTCCCTTTCAACTATCTTTTAACACAAACACATTTCAAATGGCTACTATCATAAGTCTTGGGTGCAAGAGAAAAAAAGTAAGAAGCATTGTCAAAACATGCAGATTAAGACATTCTGAGGACATGTTACTTAGTTACACAGACAGTCAGGATCTAATGCACAAGGTTTCCTGCTGTATTCGGGAGGCTGCAGTAAAACATGCATACATACGCAAATCAAACCATCAGAGGCTGCCCACAGAGAATACATTTCAAAAGGCTGAGCATGTGTCTGTGGCGTGCATTAATGTCAGTGTTAGAAATGCTGGCTGCCTTTCATTGAAGGCCAATGTGGAGGTGGAAAAGGCGTGGAGAAAGTCTGAATTGCAAGAAGAAAAAAGACAAAACTCAGTAAAGGGTTTTCCATGTGAAAACATTTGTTCTCATATACACCCCCCTATGTTTATCTTACATTATACTCAGCTAGCTATGCGTGGATAGTCTATTATGATTTTTTTTTAATGGAAGACAAAATAAGGGATTTTTATGATTACTCCACCTGAGCCATCCTGTGGATGAATAGCAATTTACAAAAGGGCCAGAAGGCCAGAAGCATATTGCAACCCATTATTATGTAATAGACAGAATGTACACTAAGTGGTTGTTGTAGCATGACTGCTAGAAGAGTTCTGTCTCCAGTCTTGAGGAAAAGATGTTTCCAGACAAGGACTGTGAGGGATGGAGTGAATAATACAGCAGAGACGATGCTTCTGGTAGGTTGTTCTCTGGCCAGAAATAAGCATCTCGTTACCATCTCACTACTGATGCACAGTGAAGTAAGAGTGAACTCTGGCTTGATGTTCAGAGTGATGAAGAGCACCACTGAATAAGGCCATAAGACTTAGGAAACTGAGTTGACAAAGAGAAAAAGGAAGGAAGACTTTCAAAACTTTAGTACTAGATGACTCCGCTAAACTAAATCCTTATCATCAACCTGCCTTTTTCCTTACAAGCCTGCCATTTTGCTTGCGCCTTATTTTCCTCCTCCATCCCTCCTTCACTGTCCTCTCCTCTTCACAGTGCAGACTCTGAGTAGAGAGCTCCTGATGACCCATGCGGAAGATGAGGTGTCACTAATCGCAGTAGTGACACTGAGGAGGAGGAGCTTAAATCTCCACAGCTGCGCAGGTGGATCCCCTCTGGGGCCCGGCTGCTGTGATGCCGGTTGTGTCGACTGTCACTATGGGAATGGTGGTGTCCACGGTGATGAGGGTGATGGGAATGATGGTTGGGGGGCCCTCGGCTGGTGCTCCAAGGGGTCCGCAAAACCTAAATGATGATTTTATCAAGCAGAAATTTAGACAAATGGCTGATGTAGTGATCTGGTATAACAGAAGAGGTGACAAAATATTTTAAATCTAAAAGAGAATACAAAACTCGCTGTCATACTTGTTCCAAGGGCAGGTGGTTGGTGGCAGCACCCTCAGCTCCACCTCTCCTCTTAGGCCCCGGCACTGTGCCCCCAACATACTCAGAGGAGGGCGCAAGGTTGCGCTTAGAGCGCTGCAGGAAGCGAGCCATCAGAACACGAGTCACCTGAAGGACAGAAAAAAAATCAACAACAGTCACATACCATACTAGTTTATGTTTTGGAGTTTATTCTTCCTGTATCTTTTATCAACAATTTTCAAACTAACCTTAAGGTCTCCAAGGGAACGGTGACAATCTTTAGGTAAACGCAGTGGGGAGGTGGGTGGAGGTTTGGAGGGAACCTGCACCCCAGTAGCATCTGATTTCATGCTTTCTTTCCTTGGCAAAGCTGTAGCAGGAGGCAGAGAGGTGCGGGGCAGCAGATAAGCCTCAGAGGATGGACCTTTGGGAGATGGAGTCAGAAAAAAAGAGAAAGATTTCGGTCCTCATTTGTCAAGTTACAATACTGTTATGACAGATATAGAAGCTCAAATCTAACTTTAGGGAGAACCTTGGCAAAAATAACAAGCCATTTCAAAGAAGTTTAGATTTTTCCGCAGCGTATAAAACACGGTTTGACTTGTTACTTGCAAGACTGTCCTCCTACTCTCCAACAAAGAATAAGAGCATATATTTTTTAGGTTTTGATGTAAAATGTAATAAATTAGAGAGCATATCTTATGCTACTTAAAATCTCAAAGATGCAGGTTCATGTAGGGTGACACCTACAATAAACTCCAGTAACCGTGGAAGATATTTATATGGTTCATGTCATGCTGCATGTCAGGTATGTACTGTATTCATTGTCGTATACATTGCTGTGTAATCCTTTAGAAAGCAGGGTGTGTCATTTGAAAACAAAATGAACTAGTGAAGCACATTATTTTCCCACGCAACGTAATCTAATTTATCAATCTGGAATCAAATCACAGCTAATTTAGAAGTTGTGGAGGAGTTTCATAAATCACATGCACATGTAGACAGATTTGCATGTCTCCGCTGGTGCTTAAATCTGCTCTAGCGTCTAACAGTTTGATAAATGACGGCCATTAACTGCACATTTGTTGAATTGTATCTTCTGAAAACAACTTAGAAGTGTTTTCTTTTGGGCTTCATGCCCAATTAGACGGTCAGATCTGACAAGAGACACAAGAGAAGAAAGAGGCAGTGGCAACAAGCAACAAAGGCTGTGAACAAGATTTAAACTCTAAATGTTTCAGACCATTGAGAGATGAGAGAATAACATCTTAAAGCCTTTAAATAACAAGTCTTACCCGTGTCTGTAGATGCCTTGCTGCCTCCTGAGCCAAAGTCAACTGAAGAAGATGAGACACAATAAGAAGTTATGGAAACAGAAATCGTACGGTAAAACATGTTTTCATGTTGGGGTCCTAATTACCTGTATCAGTAGAGGAGCCGAGGCCTGGCTCACTGTGTGACCTCACAAGGCGTAGGAGCCCTTCACTATTCCTTCTCACACTCTCTCCATCTTTCTCACTCTTCCCAGCCCTTCGTCGAAGGTACAAAGGTTGACGTGGGGGGGCTGGCCCATTACCCTGACCACCAGCCTGCTCACTGGCAGCTGAGGAAGATGAAGTGGGGGGAGCGGAAGAGTCGGGGCCAGCTCCTTGGCGTAAAGGAGTGGAGGGGCGAATTCGAATCTCTGGGATAGAGGATCGATGTTGAGAATTGGAGCCCCCTATTGCTTCCAGCTGGGAGCAGCTACTAGCTAACATGGCCTGGCGACGCAATACTGGAGACCTGGAGGACAAAACAGGAGATATATTTCTGTTTGTGGATATAGAACATTTCTCCCTTGTTATATCAATTTATATATTATCTTACATAAATTTGAGATCTTTCAATACTGTGTGGCACCACACACATGTTTGACCTCACCTGTATGTGGTGGTAGCTGTGCTGGGTGAAGAGCAGGAGTTGGACCTCTCTCCTCTGAGAAAGCGCCTGGCTCTGGGTCCTCCTGCTAATGGACTCTCTGGTGTTTGGGATGGAGGGCCACGGAAGCTGATGTACTCCCCTCCGTCTCCTATTTCTCCCCCCTCACCAGCAGACCTGTTGTACCTCTCCCCCTGGGGCCTGATTCCCACCTCCATCAGACAGGAGTCTTCAGAAGGGGAGGAATCATCAGGAATGTCCACAATCTCCGACATCAACAGAGAGCCACTGTCCATTGACACTAAAGAAACAAAATGGTAATTCTTTATTATCAAGGCCAAACTCTAAATAGAACTTTGTTATCTGAAACTTACATCACTGTTTGAAAGATAAAATGTTGTGTTTATTATTACTATGCTTATGTTATTTTACTTAATTCTACCCCCTTAAAGTGTCATAACTTACTTAAATTAACTTTTTATGCTCATTATAAAATCATGAAGACATGTCCTTTAGATGAGTAACATTTCATTCTTTTTATTAACACATTTTAAAATATATAGATATAATTTAGACTATTGTCTAATCTAATAGAGAATATGAGTTTAGTCACAGTTTTGTCACAGTGCCCAAAAGCACACAAATTCTCCAAATGTCCTCCCAGAATGATTTGATTGTTTAAGTTTTTAAAATGAGCATTTTTCACATTTTGGATTGAGACTGGGGACATTATTGATAGTTCAAATTTCAATATTGTACCAAATAAATGTCACATCTACGTTCAATCTCACATTCAACTTATTTTCATCATTGATGATTCTATTCATTATTTTTTTTGATTAACTGATTTACTATTTGGTCTATAAAATGTAAAAAAAAAAAAAAAAAAAAAAAAATAATAATTATAATAATAATAATTTCCAAGATCTAAGATGATGTCTTCAAAATTCTTGTTTTGTCTGACCAATAGTCCAACATCCAAAAAAGTGTTAATTTTACAATATAAAAAAGAGAAACACAGTACTGACTGGATTTACGGTTGATAAAGTAATTGATTATAGCGCGTAATTAATTGTTTAAATGAAATGCACTGTTGTCCCAAATCACTTGTAGTGCCAACAGCTTTTTTTAAACTACAAAACCATAATAACACTACTTCTTTCATCAAGCACAAGTGGATCTGTAAAAACATGTGATGTTTTCTCACCCTCTCCGCTGAAGGCAGTGGACGTTCCTCTCTCTCCAGACAGCTCATTGCCATGAGGGTCGAACATTGTTGCCTTGACAGTCACAATAGACAAGGATCAGCATGGTCACCAAATACATCACACCAACACACAAGCACTCAGACACAGACACACACAAATACATATAGACTCATGCTCACCTGGCTGACAGCTCTTTGCCCCATCACAGCTTCATAAGGAGGGGGGCAATCAGTGGGGTAGAGAGGAACAGGGCTCTCCATGGAGCCATTATAGGTGATGCTACATGTAAATACAAAAGTATCAAACAATATTCTGATTATGCAAGTGCATGATTATCACATACTGCACAAGAGTATTTTCTTATTCAGGATTTGGATGTATGATAATACATGTAAAGTGCTCGTTTTCCAGCTTTGGGTACCTCTGAGCGTCTGTCTCAGAGCTGCAGGTGTACTCAGGAGGATAGTAGGGGGGTGGAGGGATGGGTGGAACAAACTCCTCAAAGTCCATGATGTTGGTCAGGAAGGCGTCCTGAGGAGTGGTGCATTCTGGGTTGACAGAACGAGAGCGATGTGGTGCCAACTAGGTGGGGAGAGACACATCAAAATCATACAACAAATAAACGGGAATAGGGGTACAACATTTTTAGCTTAAGGCAGTAGTGTGGTTCTTTTGCTAAGTACTTTCATTTGTCACATTGTTAAATGTAGAATGTGCTGTGTCTATGCTCACCAGGTGCACAAGGTCCAAGGAAAATATGTGGATACTGCAGGTCACAGTAGACAGAGTGCAGATGATGGTGGAAAGAATGCTGAGACCACATGCACTGAACAAAAGGTCCTGCAGAGCAATATGCATTCAGAAAACTCGAAATTGTACAACATACAGGCATTTTTTAGGCTTAGTTGTAGGAATAAGTAAAATTTTATGTTCAAATTAAGTTTCCAGTGTAGATAATATTCTACCCACCTTCAGCTGATGTCTAACTGAGTGGCAATCAGCATTCAGGTAGAGCACCAGGGTCTCCTCCTCTGTGATGGAGCACGATCGAGTGGGTGCACAACACACACAGAGACCATTCTCCACCTACACACATTCCCAAACACAGAGAACTGGTGTAAATCACTCATCTGTACACTAAAAACATATTCCTTTAACAAAACTATTCCTAGCACATCCCCCATGCGTCTGGCTTGAAGGGCGTTTCAGCATGAGGCACAAGACAACACTTGCATAATGTTGTGTACCTGGCAGGTGAGCATAGACTTGACCATCTGTGCATTCTGACAGGAGAGCATTGAGCCGGCCAGACTGAGGATAACACACACTGCAGACAGCAGCATGAACAGTGACACCTGTGGAGGAGCACAGAGCCAAGGTTTGATTATAGAGCAGGGTGTCAAGACTTGTGACATGGAGAACTGAGAGTTGTATTCTCCCAAACAAAGACCACAGTCAGTTTCACTGATATGTACATAAGTACAAACATGTATTCTCTTTTTTTCCCTTTGTGGCAGGGCCAGATTAACCCACTAGGGGACACACATATCCAGTTTTGCCGCGTCTGACTTATGCTAGTAGGTAGTGAGTGTACACAATATGTAAAAATAATGTGTTTTACAACTACACAAAGATCCCACCTAAAAAGTGCTCCAAAATTAGGAAAATAAGAACCATCTTAATGCCCTTTCAGTTTTCAACTGGCGTTTCCAATGTCACGAATGAACTCTGAACCTCAGATTTTAAGCCTGCATGGATGAGAAGTCCTTAAAGTGCTCCCAAAAATAAGAAAATTGACAATCTAACTGGGCAAACTACGTCTGCTCAAGCTCTCACTTGGGTTTGTATCATGCTTTAGTTGTATATGTCCCGTGTGTATGTTCAGTCAATCAAATGATTACTGTCTGGTTGACACAAAGTGAACCTCTGGCTTTTGGGGGCTCCTGTAGGTGTTGGGGCCCTGCTTGCCTTGTTGATAATCCAGTCTTGCTCTATGTCAGACTGTTTGACACTTAAAGGATGATAAGCATCAGATGAAAATATACACACCACTAGTGTTAAAGGTCTCCTCCATGAGATTATTCCAACAATCCCTGATGCCACCACCTGGAAACCATGACCACAAGACAACACACCGTTTAAGTTCTCTGTTGTTATATTTTTTAATAGTGTATGTTATTGTCAGTCAATTTTATACTTACAAAGAATCCAGCCCAGAATGGACAGGACTGCCTCACACGTGCTGAGGAGGTGAAGGCCATGCTGGTGAAAGAGAAGGCCAGGACCATGGCCCCCAGGCCCAGGTGGCACAACCCTAGGTACAGGAGCAGCCGTGCACCACCGGGCCCCCGGCCTGACATGCCACGGCGGCTGTCCGACCAGCCTCGAGACCCCGAGGCTGAGGCCACGCTGCTGGAGTCTGATGGCGAAGGCATGTTAGGCCCTTCTGTGTTTGGAGGAAGGAGGTTTGATGCTTACTCTGGGATCATAAAGCAAAGTTCAGCTGTGTTGGTAGCAGAGGAGAATAGAAGAGGGGGAAGACATAAATTCTGGCATGAGAACTCCACTCTGTCACAATTATGCACCAAGCTCTCCACTGGCAGGTGCCACAGTTTCTGCGCAATGCCCCATGGTGCGCACTATAGTCCCATCAGTGAGTCCAAGAACTTTGTCAGCAGAAAGTTGAGAATTGAGCAGCCACTACACACTCACAGCCACCGTACTCACCTCATTTGACATTTCAGCCATGATACAAAGACTGCTTCAGTCAATACAGTGTCTCTTTCACCCAATGCAGTTCACAGGCCATTATAGCCAATACTATAGCAGTCTACACCATTCTCCCTCTCAGTCGTTCCCTGATTAAAGCACAAGCACAAAAACTGGGCTAGTTTTTAGCAAACTGTACATTTTTGTTATACTCATTTGCTTTTCTCTGCTCCCTCCTCTCGCCAGTGGCATTGCGGTAACTCGAGACCCGAGCAGGCCGCAAATTCTAAAGCATCCCGGATAAAACAGCTGATGACTCGTTTGTTTCAAACCCAGCAGAGATGACACGAACCGGTCAGTTCGCGTGTCCGGTCAGGAGGAGCATCATCCGAACATGTGCGCTCCAATTTCGCGACCTTCTGTTAGGTCCTCTCATGCTGTCACGGAAGAAAAGACGGTGTGGAGATCAAAGCCCAAGATCAGATCAGTTCGTTCGGGAAGCGAGACTAATTACCTCGACATGAACAGGAAATAAATATCTTCCATCGATTTTCAAACTGCACCAAAATAGCAGCCGGGCTGGGATGAATCTTTCCTCGCAGGGTTCGAGCTTTGACAACTCCACCTCAGGGGTTTTGCGGTGGTCCACACGCACCTAGACCCCCCTCCTCCTCCTCCTCCTCCTCCACTGCCTCTTCCCTCCCTGCAGTCACGCGGGCATCCCGTTCAGCCCGTGTGTTTGTGTATGTATCCCGGACATTTACCTCACAGCCTCCCACCAGACGTCACACGAACATAACAACATATCCTATAAGCTACCTATATCCGGGATAACATATTTAAATTTGTCCAAGTTTGATTTTCTTCTTTTTATTTGTCCCTCCTCTCTCTCCTCTCCTGCTCCTGCGTTTTTTTTCTGTTCCTCGGCGGAGCTCCGACTCTGGAAAGAAATGTATCGTGTTTGCAAACCGAAACCTGCCCTATACGTGATGACAAGGCACGCAAAACGTGCAGGCAACTTGAAGATGCGGCAGAGCGCGCGCACACCGTCGTGGTGCTGATGCTGCGAAGGAGGGGCAGTTGCCTAGCGACAGGATGCAGCTCCTGCTGCTGCAGCAGTGAGAAAAAAAACAACAAACTGTACTGGCCGTTGTGTTGGAAGGACAGTAGTTAAAACAAGTCGACATGGGGTCCTAGTAGAGGGAAGGAGTGTCCTATAGGTGCCTGGTCTCATCTACAAAATAACCAAAAGTGTGTCTGTTAGTAGACATGTCTCCTTTCTGTGTCCTTGAAACACAAAGCCACCTTCTGCTCTGTGGCTATTTGCTGCTTAACTCTGTGAACTGAACATACTTTAATCCTTTACGTTTAAAAAAATAAACTATAATTTAAAATGGCCAACAGTAATGCACCTGAACAACCACAGAAAAGTTGATAAATGCATAATAGACAGGCAAAAATAGGGTCAAATGACAAAAATAGACTATGGAAATGTGAATGGTGAAGCCCTAGGTTATTGTTTCAACCAAGCTAGCTACTTTATTGATCACCAAAGGGGATGTTTACAAGCTACACTGTCCAGACTAATCAAGCTACATTCTCTGATTATTTCATTGTGCCAACAGAAAGCTCCAAACTACAACACAAGCACTATTTTTTTTACTGTTTTCAATTTTTATTCAGCAAGCATCAGGTCTGTAAACTACATACAAAGTCTTGTGGCAGGTCTACAGAGAATGTGAAAGAAACTTGAAAGACAAGATATGGAAAATACAGTACATCTGTGCGGAAAAAAAAACTGTCATTAGCAGATGAGCAGATGAGCAGATGATCACAGTAATTTTGAATGATCTGGAAATTGCTACAACAGGGAAACTGTCATGTTTGACATAGATAATGTGTGGCAGTGTTTAGTGAGAGAATTACCAGGCACTTCAGATAAAAGGCAAGACCCACTAAATCAATTCAAAATGAGGGACGTGTAACCGCCGCTGCTTCCAAGGCTCTCACATCCTGTCCATTCACTTGCTTTATCCATCATTCTTTCATCTCTCCACTCATCTTCTCATATTGCACTTATCTCTGTTCCTATCATCCACATTCTCAATCCCTTCATCTATTAAAACCAGGCTTGTTTACCACCAGTGTTTGTTTTAAGCTTGAACTCCATGCTGCATTCATTAAGGTGAGAAGGTTTTCAACTACCCATGGGATGTGCTCAGGAACTTTTCATGCTATCAAGTCAGAATCTTTCATATTTAATGACATAGATTCTGTTGATAATGTATACTATTTAAACATCTCATCAACTCTCAAAGGGGGAAGATATTTATGTAAAACTACACATGTGGGGAAAATTGTGTCTCATATGGCACTGCAGGAATAAGATGTCTACTAGTCAGTAACTCACTGGATTTCAAACAGGAAACTGACAAAAGTGAGAGTGCACTGCTAAAAAATACATTTTAAGACTTCTTAACCAGTCACTTAACCACTTCTGTTCAGTATTTAAACCATCTAACAGAACAAACATTTCGGGTTGAGGACTACAACCAGGAGTTTGCTGTGTTGTAGGTGAATCAAAACACTTTCCATTAAACTCCTCTTTTGCCAGTGAACTGTTTAAAGACCACTATTGTGCTCTACCCAGACCAAAAAAAGATGAAAAATATCCAGATCTAATTCTTAAACGACACAGAACAGTACTGTTTTCCGGTTGATAATGCGGTTGTGAGGCAGAGAAATAGTGTGCAGGGTGGAAATAGAAAATGTGTAGCTGAACTATAGGGAGGGGACTAGTTGAATGAAATGCTGTGTCATAGTTTTAGTCATTGAACACTCCACTTTGCAACATTTTTCCTGGCAGAAAAAATGCTCAATGTGAAATAAACTATGATCTCAGCCAAATTTCAGATCAAAGGAGGATAAATTATTTTTCTGGCAAAATACATTTTTGGGGGAACACACTACAAACAATTGGAATACAGATATTGTAGGTATAAAAACATACATTTGGCACCTGTATGTATTTGATATCTGAGCCCACCAGATGGAGACAGAAAACTTGCTGTATTTTTCCCTGGTAATACTGATGTGTTCTTTAACTTTAATGGTGACTCAATAGTTGTGCTGGCTAGTGTCACATCTAGAGGAGAACACATTTGGAAGATTTTTTCTCTGTAGTGCTGGTGATTTTCACCTCTCTGCCTGTGGGGCCCTGTCAGACAAAGAAAAAAAAAAACATGACGTGTAGATAAAGGAGCCAACAAAGGTCCATGAAGGAGTAAATGCTTCACTTTCATTCATATGATATGTCATTGTCTTCTGACTTACTGGTTTCTTGTTGGACTTCTGTAATATGTCACGTGCCAAAGCCAGAAACGACTACAGAGAGATAAAGTGAGATGAAACGAGGATTAAGATCTGCACTATGTGTCACATATTAACACATAACTACCAGAAGGTCAGAGGTAAAGTTAAATGAGGTATGAATACACTGTTTTGTTTTTCATTGGTTATGTTCCGGCTCACCTCCTCAACGTTAATGCTGGACTTTGCACTCGTCTCAAAGAACCTGATGCCATGATCCTTTGCCAGCTGCCAACAACAGACACAATATATGGATGATAATGACATCCTGCTTCTTATCTTAAGTAAATGCAAAGCTGGTACATCAAAAATATGTGTGATACACGATCCCTTCCACAAATAACCATTCCCTCATATATTTAAATACTTTATAACTATAACTAATGAAAAATTATACAATACATGCAATACAAGTACAATTAAGTTTCTGTTTGGCTCGTCTCGTCTCACCTTTTCTCCTGTCTCCTTGGTAACTTTCCGCTTCGCTTCAATGTCGCACTTATTTCCTAGCAACATCTGACTGACCCCAGCTGATGCATTCTGAGAAAGACAGGAATGCAATTAATTGATTAGGCCAAGTTGAACTGAGTTCATGTGGACTTAGACAAGAATGTTTGCTTCGCGGAAATGCACATTTAAGAAGATGAGATCAAAGGGAAGGAGAGAAGATTTCTTTACATCAAGTCTGAACTGAATAGCCAGAAAGATTCAGAGATAATCACAGCTGCTATTCAGTGTGAGACAAAGAGAAAATGAAATCAAAAATAGGGTAACACAACCATACAGTAGCTGGGCAACAACACTGGATCTGTATATGTTTTGACAAGTTCTAGATTTTCATATTACAAAGATCTATGGTATGGATGTTTGCATACTTTTTCAGTTTTGGTCAGATTGTGTCATATATGACTACGCAGTATGCATTTTGTGTACTTTCACATTTCCTATGAAGTAAAAAACACAATAGGTCATGATTTTCTTCCTGCAAACCATTCCAGTTAAAGGCTCAGTTCACCTTATGGTATCTAGTCATTCTGACAGTTGAGGTCTTATCTGTTAAAGGGGTAAAATTTTTTGTGATTCATCATGGACTTCCATAAAGTTGGAGCACTTGTGAGAGACAGATTTAGAAAAGAACGGTCAAAATCTAAGCAGCAAAGGCTAAAATATCCTAACTTTTAGTCTTTAGATGGGTCATACTCCAGAAATACTGGATCTTACACCTGCCAAAATATAAATGCTAGCATCTTTCATTAGTCTCTCCCTCCTATGTGCCCACATCCTTCGAAATTGCAACAATCAGTCGAGCAACAAAGCAATAACTGCAAACTATAATAAATCATCCGTTTTAGTCATTTTTATGGAATGCCAAATATTTGTTGGTTCCAGCCTCACAAATATCAGGATTTTATGCTTTTCTTTGAATATCTTTGGGTTTTGGACTTCTGATCGCACAAAGAAGACATCTGAATACACCACTTTAGACTGTGGGAAATTATAACAGGTTTTTTTCATTATTTTCATTACGGACAAAACAACCAATTACTCGAGAAAATAATCTGCATCTTTACTGATAATGAAATAGTTTAGTTTTCATTAGATCAGTTTCTTCTGTAGAAAGAAGCTGGTGGGGCAAAAGGGAAACTATGGGATTTGGCTTGAACTGTCTCTTTTACCAGTAATGACTCTGATTCCAATAGCTTTGATATTGCAGAGAGTAAAGACCCATATTCATGACTAATATGGATCCAACTGACTAAGCACTCTTTTTAAGTGTTTCCTGATTATCTTTCCTGTGGTTAAATGAAAACAGTCTCACTTCTTTGATGCTCTTCATCCAGTTCTGAATGTTTTCGAAAGACTTCTCGTCTGTGATGTCGTACACCAGGATGATGCCCTGACAGACAGAGAGAGAGAGAGAGAGAGAGAGAGAGAGAGAGAGAGAGAGAGAGAGAGAGGATTTAAGCAGTCAGTCAGAGGTACACAGAGTGCACAAAGGGAGCAGTGATGTCAGCCTGATTATCCAGTCTGCTTGTTCTGCAGGCGTCCTGTGCTCACCATGGCTCCTCTGTAGTAGGCTGTCGTAATGGTCTTGAACCTCTCCTGCCCTGCTGTGTCCCTGCACAAAGCAAACACATTCAAATCTAAAAAAAATGTGCACTGATGCATGGACTTTAAAAATACAAAAAAGAAAAAGTGGTCACAAGAAAGTCCAAGGTGCTATTAATATAAACCAATTCAAAAGTAGCATGAGAAAATAGTCACTCTTATATGACATGAAGTGACTCTGGGTGGTGGTCATTTATTGGACATTAAACTCTGTCATAAAGTCCTGATTTGTAGAACAAGAGGGAGGTTCCTCCTTCCTCTCTGGCAGGCAGAGTGCAAAGGAACATGAGTTAAAGGACAAGCTCAGTTTTTCAAGCACCAAAACACCAGTCACGTGTCCATATGAACATTGAAAGAGGTTTTCCTCACTGTAATCATTCCTCCTGTCCCTTCAGGCTATTGAAAGACCCCCTACAAATGTGCTTTCATTGTAAGTGATGGAAGCCAAAATCCACAGTGTGTCCACATAGTCGTTTTGTGAAAAAAATGCATTTAAAAGTTTATTTGAGTCAAACTTAGTCATATCAAGTGATTATCTTTCACATTTACACTCTCTGTAGTATAAAATTCCATCTTTGTGTTTGCTAGGACAGTGTTTCCCTGTTGAGCTGCAGTGGGAGCATAGTAATAAAAAAGGGACTTTGGAACTTCAAAGATATCTGTTTGATATGGCTAATTTGGATGGTTGAAGCTTTATATTAGCTTCAGATAACAGATTCAGATAACATTATGAAGGGATCTTCTGATGGCCAATATGAACAGGAGGAATGATTATGGCAGGAAAATCCTGTTTCAACGTTCATTTGGGCATCTGACTATTGTTTTAAGACACACTTGAAAAACTGTGAGCCCATCCTTTAATGTGAATGTTATCCTCCTCACCAAATCACAAAGCAAGGCCTTTCCAGTCAGAGGAACTGTCATCTCTTACCAGACTTGTAGTTTCACTTTCTTTCCATCCACTTCAATGGTTTTTACTTTAAAGTCAATGCCTGGGAGACAACAAGAGGACAGGAAAAAGAGTTAAATACCTCAGATATGAACAAAAGACACACCCACCCAGGCACACACACATTGCTGAGTAGCATATATAGGTCACTCTCAGCTGGGTGGAGACTGATTCATAATCATTTCCACTGTGACCCCTCAGTGCTCTACTCCTTCTGCACACCATATTAGAGTTTTGTTTTTTGCCCGGGTTTCCTGCTGGATGGACAAGCTGACAGACAGACAGACAGACGAACAGACAGACAGCAAGGAGCAGAAGAGAGGGGGGTTGTCCTGTGAAAAACTGTGCATGCCAGACAGCCAACCATTCTTCTGGGAAACGTAGAGATGGTAAAAGAGATAGGAATGAGGGTGGGTGGACCTTCTGAGAGCCAAGTGAGAAGAATGAGATCTGAGGGAGAGATGGGGGAGAGAGGGTCAGAGAGAAGAGACAGCACTCACATTCAACAAGGATTAGAAGAAAAAAAAAAAAGAAAAAAGAAAAGATAAGAGAAAGTTTGGGAAAAAGGGGAAGAAGAAGTGAAAGAACACAGGCTAGTTGAGGCATGAAAGCAGTCTGAGAAACCAGTTTGTACAGTGGCCCGTATCAAATAGAGGAAGAATGAAATATCAGCATTCAACAGACATTTGTCTTACTCATATCCCAGAGTTAGAAAGACGCCAATTATAAGCTGGCGAAGAAATGTCGCAGGCTATTGGGGAAACAATACTCTGTAACAACGTACCGATGGTTGAAATGTATGTGGAGTTGAAATTGTCCTCAGCAAAGCGAATGATCAGACATGTTTTGCCCACTCCGCTGTCCCCGATGAGTAACAGTTTGAAGAGGAAATCATACTTTTTCGCCATGATTGGTGCTGTTCTTCAGAGTTGGAGCAGAACTCAAAGGGGGTAAAAGTTGTGGCTGGATCCTTTTCATCGACTCAAGGCTTTCACTCTTGATTGCAATTTCCTCTGTGATTGAAATAAAGCAGAATTGTTGTTTTTTTTTTTTTTTTTTTTTTTTTTTTAAAAAAGTTGTAACGAGTGGATCCTCTTTTCCTTTTTTCCCCTCACAGACTTGTCACCGGTAAATTCCGATCCCCCTCAGTGCCTCTGCTCTGTTTGGACAGAGCTGCTGGATAAAAAAAATTACACTAACATCCAAAGTTGACCAGTCCACCGCAGATCAGCGTTCATCACCAAATCTATTCACATGTTATTTTACTTTAAGCCAAGAGTCAGTGTCTCTCCGTTTACAAACATACCCGGGTGGCTACGTGTTTTTTTCTGCCTACCCCGAAAAAAAAAAAAAAAAAAAAAGTTGCTGTCGGCCAGATCCCAGATTCGCTGAAAGGCTACGTAGAGTGGGAGTGCTTCATGGGAGTAACGGCGTAGACCTGCAGACACGGAGCACCGACACTAGATGGAGCCGTTTGATCAGCTAAAACACCACTTTTTCACGTCAAGGACCCCTAGACTGACACAAATTAGATTTCGGACCCCTATTTGATAAGATTTTGTCCCAGGGACCCCCAAATTTTGCGTTTAGATGTTTTATTACAGAAAGTGTATGAAACCCATCACACATCACATGACATCACAGCTAGTTTAAAGCCAGTTCTGGTCCAATATTCAATTTACACAAGTGTGATGGGGAAACTTGAAGCCTCCAGTGAACAAACACTGAGAAAGGACTTTACAGTGAAGTAGGAGACATGTTGTGTCTAGCAGTTAAACTTCTGAAATCAAAAATATTTACATATTTATAGATTGTAATTTACATACAAAAGATATAATTATCTATAAAACAAAAATATGAGGCATTGTTATAGATGGAAATATCCCACAGCATATAAAGCCTTTAATTATTGTATCATTACCAAGAAACTTTCCAGTAGCACAGTAGTCTCGGAAATCTCCATTGCAATACTTTTAATACTTTGGGAATATTTTAATGAGTATGTACTTTTACTGAAGTACAACTTTGATTGCAGGACTCGTTAAAGAAAGAAAAATATTCACTGAAAACATATTCAGTTCAATTTAATTATTAAGTGGGTAAGTATAGTACTTATCTAGTATTATCTAGTATAGTTATACAAAATAGTATATTTCTGGGCTGCATTGTTTCTTGTCTCACTTTGAATCTTTGTCCATCATGAGCGCTGCTGGACAGAGCTGTGTAGTTTTGTGTACTTACCAAGGATTAATAACATGTGTGGACTCTATCTTGCTGTTGACTGTTTGTCTTTCTTTCTAAGTGAGTATGTTTTTTATTAAATACTATTATTTGTGTACACACTGCAAACCATATTGCCTCTGGGATAATAATAATAATCACAAAGTTAATCTTGTAAGAATGAACAAAACAAAAACAAAATGAAACAAAACTTCAAAACAATATACTACTGTTGTTTTGAACAAGTGATAGGCCCTCCTAGTTATGTCTACCAGGAGATAAAACTACTATATTTTACATATTGACCACGTGTACAACAACATGGTTTCTAAAGTCACCACTGGTTTCACTGAGACATCATTAGTATGTCTATGAACATAAATATTTTACTTTTTCCTGTCACCTTTCTGCAGTGACAGCTGTTACTTACATCATAAGACCCCTGTCTGCGTTGATGAAAACAAGAACACCAGCTGGCTCTGATATACAAATGAATTGCAGTGCAGCATCATCATTTCAGCACTGAAGTTTCAGTCTAACCTGCTCCACCTACAGGCCAGGTAAAAAAAACAGCTCAACTCATAATGACACTTCTGCCACCTGCAGGCAATAAATGTTAACAGCAAGCTTTAAAAAATCTGTTAGTTTACCTTTAAACATTAGTCTAAAAGTAAGTGTTGTTATCTGGAGCATGTTGTGCTTGTGCTGTAACGTTATATACAATTTTAATTATACAATTGTAGGTTTTAACAGGCTAACTGTTGTTTACTAGTGGAATAGTTCCTGACGAGCTCCTCTTCTCCTAACAAGCAAGACGCTTAAGAGATCATAAAAATATCAAAAGGTAACAAAAACTATACAACTTTTCAAAAGTGTTGATTTAACCACAAGTTGGATCGATTATTTGAGTTCATCCACTATCCAGAGGCGGATGTAACGCACTTAAACACATTTTTAAAATACTTCCATCAAATAAGTGGTTAGTTTTTTTTTTTTTTTTTTTTTTTAAATCATTATTACAAAAATACACCATGAAAACACCATTTTATTTATTTATTTATTTTAAATTTGTGTCAGCAAGTTTCCCTCCCCGGTGTTTGCTCATCAGCCAACAGTTTCCGGTTTATCGTCAGTGTGACTTTTTCCGGTCAGAGTCCAAATACGCAGACATGCCAGTAAGTAACATCACGGGTTTTACAGTCGCCATCGATCGATGAAAAGTGTTTTGACAGACAGAATATTATGCGTTGTTAAATTGTATTTTGTTTCTGATGTTTTCAATGTGTCGATGTCGCTGTTATTTAAATGTAAAGATCTGTGAGCGGACGCAACGTTAATATGGCGGAACACGTGTAGCGACAGCGGAGCACGTTGCTAGTCGGTGCAAAACTATACAGTTATTTAAGTAATATACAGTTATATTTAACATCTGATGTTGTAGATGAATATCATGTTAGTATGAAGATTATATATGGTCAAACTCGCGACTAGCTTAACATAAAAACTGCGTCTTTAATTAGAATTGGCTGCGTTGGTGATCAGTCACGTGTTCGTTTCTTTTGGAAGATCAAACTTTCCTAAATTAGACAAAAATAACGTTTTATCCTCTGAAATTAATCATCACCGAGGAAAAAAAGATTTATGTGTAAATCTGCACACAGATTCACATGAAATATATAAAACGTTAAACTAGTATTTAGTATTTTACGTTAAGTGTTATAATGCTATTGTTAATGATATATTAATTATATTATATATATTATAATATATAGTAGTATTGTACAGTGTAGGACTGGGCAATATGAACGAAATGAAATATTACAATATTTTTGATCAAATACCTTGATATTGCGACAATAGTGCAGGGAGGATTGTTGGTGCTTTTACAAAATATTTACACAATGAGACTTTTGGTAAATGGTGATCAGTAATGTCGGTATAATGACTAGGTGGCTAAAAGCAAATAACTGGTAAATTCTGAAAATTACATCACTTTACTGTAATGATGCCTTTAAAACCAGGAAAAGACAACACTTATGCCATATCTCGATATTATGATATGAACTAAAATAATGTCTAGTCTCACATTATGATCGATATAATATTTATTTATTGTCCAGCCCTACTAGAGTATATAAGTGTTAGATTAGTATATTTATAATTTTATTATTACTGTTACTGTTAATGATAAATTAATAATACAATAGCATTATAATAGTTACATAATAGATTGCAAATCTATGGGCATGGATTCATAATTCAAGAGCACAGTTTATAAACTGAACACACAGATTTCTAAACAGATTTACACATGGGTCTTTTTTCTCAGCTGACCCCAGGAGGACTCCAGAAATCACTTTGATAAGTCTGGGAATATTTTGTCTTTTTTAATTTCACCATATTTACTTTCATTTTAAAGTCGTGTAGTAAATTGATTCTGACCTTTGCCTAATGTTGTAAAGTTGACTTAAACCGAAAGTTGACTAAAACTGAAACTCATAACGTTAGGATAATAGAACGTCCTGGATAAACTGAAAATATCAACATAGACTGATATTTATCTTTCGTCTGTTTCTTTTCAGCTTGCAAAGGATCTGTTGCATCCCAGCTCTGAGGATGAAAAGAGGAGACACAAGAAAAAACGTCTTGTCCAGAGTCCTAATTCATATTTTATGGATGTCAAATGTCCAGGTGAGTTTGTTTACGTGCAAAGCCCCAGACTTTGATCATAACTGGCGTCATAAACAGTGGAACAAAGTAGAAAAAAAATTTAGCTACAACTACATATTAAAGTAGTGGTGATTCATTTGAGTAAAAAGTAAAGGAAACAATTAGAATCAACCATTTTTGGTTTTGTGGTGTTTTACATTTTTTACACAAAATAAACTTGATATTGAAATTAAAATATTTTACGTGCGTAAAGGGTTTGAGTTCTTCCTCTGCATGTACATTTGCCTTTATGTGTTGCCCTTTCATTGCTTTCTTAGTGACAGGGGTGTCAAATAAGGCATACAGTGACACTCGTGGCTGTCTGTGAAATGAGTTTTAACTGACTCGTTTTAACAAACCGCTGCAAGGACACAAATTGAGTACATAAATTTTGGCAGGAGGCTGTTGTTCGCTGTATCACAGTTTCACAGCTGTCCCATCCAATGGTGTGTGTGTGTGTGTGTGTGTGTGTGTGTGTGTGTTTGTGTTTGTGTGTGTGTTTATGCTGTTTGCAGGATGCTACAAGATCACCACAGTGTTCAGTCACGCTCAGACTGTAGTGCTGTGTGTCGGCTGTTCCACAGTCCTCTGCCAGCCTACAGGAGGGAAAGCTCGTCTGACAGAAGGTAAAAAAACACTGTTATATTCTGCATAGTGAAGAAAATTGTCTACCTTCGTCTTGTGTGTACATGTGCATGTACTAATAATAGATTAGTCATGACTTATAAGTGTGGGTACCTCAGTTTAATACCATATGACAAAACGTGTCACATGTCGCTGTATATCAGAGTTCTGCACAAGTCAAAAACTGAGACCCAAATCAGAACTTGACTGGTAATGTTTCACACTCAGCCCAACCAAAGCGATAGATGTGTCCCATTTGCATACTAATCCATATTGTTTCTTGTAGGTGGTATGCAAGAAATCAACATACCTAACTGTTAAATGCTAACAGACAATTATATACAATGGGGGGGGCCTCAAAATTCCTGGAATTGTGAAACTGTCATTATAAATCTTTCAGTAGTGCGTTTCTAATCCCCTTCAGCATACTCTCTTTGAAATGCGAAACACTAATCCCAGCGCTTGTCCCATTCCTGTAAACATTTCCCGCAGTCGTCTTTTGTCACCATGTACAGAGCCTTCTGTGTTTCTTCTTGGATGTCTTCCACGGTAGCATCTTCTTCATTTCAGTCACAATTTATGTACCACACAGCTGTAGGCATATTACATAGTAGCAAATCCAATAACTACACCCTACTCCCATGCTATCGATGGCTTTTTAGGTATATTAAACTTAAAGAAACGTTTTCCCCCCAATTTTTTTTGTTTTTGTTTTCTGAGATGTTTTCTGGAGCATCCATGGTTAGTTGTATTTTCCTCAGTGTCCTATGTATCCTGCATTGTAGGAGATTGTAGGATCTACAGCACAAACAAGCTTTGAAGTGTTTGTGAATATACTTTAATTTTCTACAAACTACATCCTCAAAACCAGTGCTGGTATGTAGTATGCATTTGGGACACAGCTTATATTTTTGTTTTCATTTTGTTTACAAGGATGTAGATAGTAGACGCATTAAGAGGAAAAAAAGCTTTGTTAGGATCGGTTTGCGTCTGGTGGCAGAGCTTTACTGTACAATACACATGTGACACGTAAATATTTGCCTTTGTGTTGCCCTCTCATTGTATTCTTCATGAACAGGGTGTCAACTAAGGCATACATTGATTCTTGTGGTTGTGACAGAAATTCATCATCACTGATCCATTTCTACACAGTCAACTGCAAGCACAAATAAGATATTTTTCCATTCACACAGACGTCATCGGACTTCTGTGAACAAGCACAGCAGGAAGTAACTAATCCGATACTTCCGATAAAAGTTGTGATAAAAGAATCCAGTTGCTTCACCCGTCAGAGTACATTGAATAAACTGTGATACACTTAATACAGTACATTTGCGAATTGGTTCGAGCTGAAGGTCGAGGTTTGTTTTTACTGACAAGCTCACGGTCCCACCCACCTACTCTATCCTGCGCTTTGCTGCCGTGGTAACCAAGGGCGCTCTGCTTTCTGTCACTATGGGTGCAGCAGCAACCTTTAGCACTAAAACCACACTTGTTTGGAAGTGATTCAGTTGCTGAAAAGGCAAATAGCGTTAGTTATAGTGTTCTTTTATCAGTTATATTCTCATCAGTGAGTCAGTTTATATACCATTGGAGATTGTTTACAGGGTGCCATGTCCACTGTAATATTTTTCTGTAAATTCACCAAGAACATACACACACACACACACTCCGTTGTCATTTTGTTAGGTACACTTTTCTAAAATTAATGCAGTCTAATACAACAGCCATGCAATAAATCTTATCTTCATAATCTTTATAATGCTGTTTTAAATGTGTGTATTCAACATTTAAGGATGTTTCTGTTACTTTTAAATTCTGGCGCTTTATACTAAAGTGTTTTTAAAATGTTTGCCCCATTTACAGAATTGAGGTTGGACAAAATATTAGAAACATGTCTCAGTATATTAGACACACTCCAGCCTCCAAAATGACCATGAAGTCACTTCTCAAACAGTTTCAACAAACTGAGCATTTAAATGTTTCTCCATCTTTTTTCAGGATGCTCATTCAGGAGGAAACAGCACTAGTTTGAGCAGAGATTGGTGTGACACAAGTGAGAGAAATGAACCAGAACTTGATGGTCATCAAGTGACACTGCCATGGAGCGGAAGCAGCCAAAAGGGAATGGAGAGCGGGAAAACAAAAATCATGTAATATAAGAAGCCTATCTAAATGATAATAATGCACAGAGAAATACTTGGCCTTGTCGAGACCCCACCACATATTCATTTATGCTTCTCTGTTAATAAACTTAGGTTTTTTGTTAAAATAATCTTGCATGTTTGCCATCTGGTTTGTTCTTTGTATCTGATGAAAGTCCTTAGATGTCATTTGTCTGGTAAAAGACACTTGTCAACTTAGAAACCACTTCAGGTGGAAAGATATGTGAAAAATTCAGGGCATTAGAGGACTCTGATATACACATATCTGTGGTCTTAATATGTTTTGAGGCAGGAGATTTGCAATTGTTTGCAGTGTGGTTCATCCTTAATTGATTTTTAGCACAAACATCTACAGGAAAGTGAGTGGATGAAATGAGCCTTGCAGATATTTTCCAACAGTTTCTCAGCACTATATAGATTTATGCAAACTTCCTTTCATAAATATTGACCGGTTTCAGGAAAGGAGACACACTGTGGCTGAAAATGCAAATTGCATCTAAGAAAAAGTCTTTTCACTACAGAATTTCTACTATGTTGAAGCCACACTCTGCATAATTCAGTACTGATTGATGTGTGTTTAGAGCTTGTAATAAATACAGACACTAAATATATATATATCTGCCAAGTTGATGCCGCAGTGAAGTCAACATTTTATTTAAGGAAGATGACGTCATCAGTGCCTGCTCCACAGGCGGCGGTGTCAGCACATGGCCCCGCTCTCAGATTCAGGGAAAGCCGTCACTGGTTGTGCTTCTGTTTCCTGCTGCTTGTAAAACAAAAACACGGTGATGTGACAGCTTAGATGTCATCAAAATGAACACTGAGATTGTGAATACACATCTGATTGCAAGCTTCCTGTGAAAACGAGATCAATTCTTGTTCAATTGCACACAAATTGGTTTCTTGGAAGAAGTGAGAACTGTTAAAAGGATTTCAATGAAATAATTGTGGGCATGTAGGCCATTTGCACACTAGTATGTGACAGCATTGAGTTGTACATTGAATAAAGAAATGAATCAGGAGAGGGAATGATTCAGTGATACTTTTTACTTGTTGCTATGGTGACATTTTTCGTGTCTTGCTTGTATATTGAAAAAGGCTTACAAATAAAATCTTGGTGAATGGGGATGTGTTTCTGATGTTTCTCTTGGTTACTGAATGCCTACTACAGGATGATCGTATATTCTACATAACTTCATATTTCATACTATGCTCTAGCACTGCCGCTGCAAATCTAATTTACTCCATAGTTCTCATTCATACTTAAAAGCCTTTGCAATTGCATACAGTGTTGAATATAAAACCATCACTTGGTGTACAACTTATATTCTTGTTTTCACTGTATTGCTCCCCAAATTATTGGAAATGAAGGACACGGGTGTTAGTTTAAGTGCAGCAATCAAACCTGAAGATTTGCAGTGAAAAGCAGACCTGCAAATAATTAAATGGTGGCCAACACTACACATCCAGCAAACCAATATGCTCTATATATGTTCAGGAAGTGAAGAAGTAGCTCACAAACTGTCTTATCTGGACCTTCAAAGTGATGATTAGCTGATTGTTTTTAACTTATTTTTTGCATGCAGATAATTACAATTGTGTTACACTTTGAACTGGACCTTTGGACACTGACTGAAACTGTTACAATGTGTGTCTGTTGAGTATAATTAGACTGGTGGAGTAGAGACAATGTCTGAACTCTGTCCGGGGAGATGAAGTCAGACACTTGTCAGTGAAGAGCTGTTCTCTGTCTGTCAAGGGTCAGAAAGCACAATGTTCTGTCTGCTTTGAAACTAAACCCAACAGGAAATGAAACAGTGCTCGCTGCATGGTCATGTCCAAACTTAAATCCTCAAACTGTCCCAAAACTTGTGAAACACAAAATGACATCTGTGCACTAGCTGCAGGTGCACACCGAGTGCAACCATTTCAAGCATTGATGCTTAATTTGGAAGTTTCCCCTGTAAATGCTCTCTGCTAGCCACCTAACCATGACCTATGTTTCAAACTCATAGTTTAATACTGACTTAAGTATTAATATTGGACAAACTAGTAATAAGGAAACAAGGAACATTGACAAAAGTAAGACAAAATAGATAAATTAACACCGAGTTAAGCTTTGAGGTGGAACAATTCAACAAAAGTGAAACATTTTCTATGTTTTCGAACTTCTATAAAAGAGGAGTGCTTCCCACAGAGAATGTAATAACTTGTATTTGTCCAAACATGGAACTGATTCATCAAGATTGTAGAAACTAAGAGTAAGACATAAGACTTTAAACTGACTTTAGGACACATTGAAGTTTTAAAAGGCTGTGTCACAAATAGTGTGTTTTTTTGTGTGTTGTTTATATGTTTGTGTGGGACACACCTCGAGGGATGAGAGCACGTCCTTGGTACCCATCACAGTGAACCCGGCCTTGGGCTGAGGGCCAGTTAGGGACGGGGCCGACACGGAGCAGTGAAACGTCGGCAGGTAGGACAGCTTCTCAGGGACACCTGAGAGCAGTTGTGACAGAGAGGGGACTGACCCTGCAAAGAGGCCTAAAAGAGAAATGGTGAGAGGGATGGCAGAGAGCAGCTGGAAAACAGACCCTCCTGAGGGCAGACAGACACTCGGCATCTGGACACACCTGCAGGGAATGAAAAAAAGAGGGAGAGTGCACGTTGTACAGTCAAATCCTGCCAAGCCGAGGACTATAAAGGGGTATTTATGTTTATTACTGATGTTGTGATCATAGTGTGGTGATCCTTTTAACACAAACTAGAATGTATTTGTAAAATGTATTTGAGCTGTTCTTTTCTGGTCCTAACATGCTTTTAGTTTGTTGTAATACATAGTACACAGTATGACAAATGTGATATGTAGGTTTGCACAAAGACAGATGCACCAAGTGTTTTTTCAGGTATATTCAGTTGATGTTTAATTTCTTTAAGAGTGAATGGCTTCACTCTGACCTGGAGACAAAACATTCCCATAGATACACAACACACAGGCCACAAAATCCATCAGTTACTTGTACATTTATCTATACATGCACACATTATCCTCACTTCTATCTATTCCTCTAGCCTGTCGTAGACCATCACAGTCCCACACTGCCCTCCAACACCTAATGAAACACCCAGCTGACCTGAGAGACAGTTTGGTTTTCTGTGCCATGGCCCTCCCACGCTTCACAGGGATGAAACCATGAAAAGAGGCACATCACACTGGAGAGACCTAGAGTTAATGTACACACACACACACACACACACACACACACACACACACACACACACACACACACACACACACACACACACACACATGCAGTGTTTTGTTTGTTTGCTTGAGTTTCTCCTTTGCCAAGGACAGAGCCATTACACATCATTAATATCCAGCGCACAATTAACTGACCTGAACACTGATGAGCAGGGGTCTGGCTGACCCCACGTGTCTCCATGGCAACAATCTCCAGCAGAGCAGAGTCAGTGTCTGGGCCACTTGTCAGAAGCCCCTGGGAGTCTGCAGTGACAAGCCGCGTCCTGTCACACACTGACACAGTGCACGGTGCACAGGGCAGATGGCATCTTTGGTACACAAGACAACAACACACAGTGGTTATGACAAACAGACTCTTGATTTCTGGCTAGAATGTATTTGCTACTGAGTTTATTAAACTCTTCATAAAAACTTATTTTCGGTTTACAGGTAGACACAAGTAGGAAGTGAATGTCATGGTCACGCCAGCAGATGCTTGTTGATATAAAACTTTAAACTCTGATTCAAAGAGACTCTTCCATCTCACTCTGTTGCCTGTATGCTATAAAAAATGACACATACATAGCCACACATAGGCAGACACATGCACACACAGAATCTATTTAATTTGAAGATTAAGAACAACTGAAAATTGGATTTAAAAAAAATATTAATGCCAAAATGTGGGTGGTAATTGGATTGTAAAAATGCCATTTGCAGCACTCTCACAGTTTAATTGCTTATTGTATTGATAATGACTTTGATGACTCAGGTTGATCTGTAGCACAATTAGCAGGTCATTTGCATTATCGCTCCATTTTCTCCACCTCTTTTTTTTATTCTGAACAGTCTTTGCAATATGAGAAGATCCTGTTTACCGTAAACTGTGGTGAATAGTCTCTTATTTTAATGGGAAACACACGAACCTAAAGCTGTATGGACACATGAAATATGAGTAAAAATAACTGATGGCTGAGACTGAAGGCAAGACAGACAGCAAAAAAGGATATTTTGGATGGACAGGTTATACTTCTTGTCATACCCATGTTGAGGTAAAAGGAGATGATGAAATATGATGATGAAATATCAGTGTAAGTGTGTGTCCTATGTAGGTTACATCAGGGAAGTTGTAGGATTAGGATGGGTCCGCACCACTGTTTATCCTTCACCATCTCTCAGAGGCAGTCAAGGTACTTGTCCCAGAGTTCTGCAGTCACAAAGTTAATACATTATTAAGCATATACTTATATAAACACACAGACACAATTATGTTTATAAACCATGCAAATCCACATATATTATGCACATACAGACAAGCTTGCATGCACCTGCACAGAAATACACACACTACGCACACCGCCGCAGGAGTTAGGGTCACTTTGATGGATGCTATTCCTCCATGGCCGTGAGCGTTAAAAACCTGGCGACCCGGTAAAAACAATCAGTCACGTCAGTTTGTCACAGCTTGGAATTAATCATTCTTGTGTCTGTGATCATTTCCTGCATTAATTATTCTGCCCATGTAGCTTAAATAGTCTGCTGGCTCTGAGTGTCTGCCAGTGCCATGTGTGAAAGAATATTTGGGCTGAGCAAGAGGAGTTAGAGGAGTCACTTAGAGGGATTTGAGGATGTCAAACTGTATCCCCTTCTATCCCCTTCTGGTCTAACCCTACTAAGTGCAGCTCAGCACACTTACTACATGACACTGGGAAGACAAGAGATTTGAATTAGAGGTGGGAATCAGGAATCACTTTGCTGATTCGAATCACTTCTTTCAAGTCAGTTCAAAGACTCGTAGTCACTCACTTTATAGTTTGTTCACTTTTTTCCTAAACTAAGAGGTTGCATCACTGTTCAAATACATCTCAGTTATTTATCTGTGCTTCATTTGGCCCATATAGTAAGTGAGCACATCACCATTCATATAGCCCTGACATCTAGTGCTGAGTCTGACTGTCTTCAGTTCAGTAGTACTTTGAGTCAGATGCTAGTCCAAGCTATCAAGTCCAGTTCAGTACAAAACTAGTCTATGCAAACACTGCACATATGTTTAATAGCTCAGCAGCCTTTTGTTTATGACAGACTCGTCAGATTATGTTTTTATGGTTGTAGCTATCACTGTCTTTTAATATGCTTTAATGAGGAGGTAACACTCTATGAATCCTGGCTCAGCTGGCAATGACAAGCTACTGATTCAGACAGCGACGATGGTGATTCATTTAGTTCACTACAATTAGAAAGTTCACTTTCTAATGCAGTTCACAGTGGCAAAAATATGAAAACACCAAAAATATCCGTTAAGTTAATTTAGCAATGCAATGAATAGAGTGACTGAGGGAAAAACAGGGTGGCACAGAGATGTAAACACAGTCTGTTCCAACCACTGAGAATGTTTGAGCACACTGCTTTGTGTTGGCTAATTGCAGCCTTGCTCAGTGTGTAAGGACTGCTGTCAATAGTTTACATGGGAGACGGGCTCAGAAAATGTAAATATATAATCACTAGCCAGATGCCGCTCAGTTGTTTTGGTTGGCCAAGTTGTTACGGAGTATGTTTACACACAGGTGGCAAATGGATTATTTCCTGTCAGTAACGTCCTGCAGTTGGAATAAATAATTTAATAAGTGTACACATGCCTATTTCAACTGGGAGTTTACACAAAAAACAAGTAGATTCATTCTGTATTTGAGTGATAATTTATGAAAGGGTGTTTCAAAAGTACAGACACAATGTAGACACAAATATGTAAAAAGGATGAGACTGAGTGTCTGTGCCTCAGTTTGTTATGTAGGGCTGATACAATAGTTTGATTCATTCATCCTATTATGTTCATTGTCTATACATATTCTTATTTAGGGTCATAAGGGATGTGGGATCTGTCTGTGCATGCATTTGGATTAAGGCAGGAAACACACTCACAACAATAGGCAATTTACAGTCTCCAGTCCACCTGACCTACATTCCTCGGGAAAGTGAGAGAGCACTGCAGCAGCACAGAAAAAGGCACAAACATATCAGGGAACATAAAAATTCTGAACACCATTCTTATCTATATAACACAAATAACCTAAGACCTAATAACCTGTGACATAGGAGTCATCATACAATCTACTGTACAGATGTTCATCCAAAAAAAATGATGTAAAACCCTGTAGAATTGTTGATCGATACGGTGCAGTGAATCAATACATAATTTATTTTAACTCAGGACCCAAAACCCCAGAACTATCACTCCTACAATTATTGACACTTCAGTGCAATATGGAATAAAAATAACTGATGAAATCTTAAATCATTTTCACATTACATCAATTTGTCTTGAATATCCAATTTGTAATATACTAAAAAATCCATGCCTGTTGGAATCAGCCAAACAGCAGCTTTCTCTGTGCTCATTAAAAATAATGAGTCAGTGTGAAGGACACCCTGATTGCTAATCAACAATTTCACATGTGAGCGTGTGTTTGTGTTTTTGTGACTCCTCTTGCTCGGCATTCTTTTGTAGTCTGTGTAAGGAATCTCCCCTCTGATACAGACACAGATGGTTGCTACGGAAACCAGCATCACTTCTCGGGCAAGTAAATGGAGAGGGTTGGAAGAATGTAGAGAGAGGTGGTGGTGGTGGGGTGGGGGGGAGTGGGGTGGGGTTAAAAGCAAAGAGTTCAAATGAATATGAATTTCTAATGTAGTCCTGTCTGTGTATGCAGTGTTTGCGTGTGCACTCATGATAAGAGGAAGAAGTTATACCACTAGAAGGAGGGAGGCGAGATAGAAAAGAACAAAAGGAAATTAAAGTAAAGGAAGAAACTTTCTGTGCTTGTGGGGTAATGGGACTGAGGGCAGTATTTGGCCCCGACGGAGGGTAGAGTGGAGGAGGAAGATGAGGAGGGAATGGAACAAAGTAGCAGGGGAGCTACAGACCACTTTCAGCTTGTTCTCTTCCTTTGATGGCTGCTGGTTAGAGCCCTGAAGTTTTACACCAGTTGCTGGACAGACACACATGCACAACTTTGATATAAAAATATAGGCTACCAACTGGTCCAGAGACAACTACAGAGTGAGGATGTCATACTAAAAATACAACATTTGACTCGACTGCCAGACACACTGACACCTGGACACCAAAAACCACACAGTGCTGGCATATTGCTGACCATTCTCAGGCTTTAATTGGCCAACTGTGTCCACCTCCTCCAAGGAACAAGAGGCCACGACTTGGGACTTGCCTCATATATAATAAGGTGTGTCACTCTGACAGAGGGCACCGCCTCAGACATAGAAACCTAGAAAGAGAGATAACGTCACACACAGTGAGTGAACTGGGAATTAAATGTACGAATGGCACTGGGTTGTGAGTGTAGTTTGAAGAGGAGTTACAGGTGCAGTAGTAGTTGTATCAGTGGAAGTGGCTACACTAGAGGTCCTGTCAGGAGAGGAAGCAAAGCACAACTCCCCTGTGGCATCATTAAAAATCCTATCGTTTCTCCCTTCATCGCAATTCAACAGAACAGCCTGAAAAATAGGTCAATTAACAACCTCTGCTCTCTTACTCCCTCTCTCTTTTTCTCTCTCACACACATACATACAGGCACATCCCCTGTACGCAGCCTGACGGGAGTGTGGGCGGCCAGCGTTTCCATGGAGCTAATATTGTACTGGTCCGTGGTGATGGTGACAAGGGTATGTCTTGGTCCCACTGCCTCTGCCTGTGCAGCAACTGGTTCCATGATCAATAAGGTTTACAAAAATTATTTCATGTGTATTGGGGAAAAAAGGATAAGGAATTTACTCACACACAGCAGCCAACTCACAATCAGAGTAACACTTCAACAAGTGTATCTCTTCTTTCTAGGAATAATCATTAGCCTATCTAGCTGAAAGTAAAGTATATCTAACTTCAGTTCACATTATTGTATAAACTGCTGTTGGGATTCTGGCCAACCTTTTTAGGTCTTGGCATAAAATATACATAAAACATTTATGGATTTTGAAAAACAAAAAGGACTGCAGTATAGCCCAGGAAGCTGACTGCACACTTAACTAAAGCTTGAAAGGATCAGGTAGACATTTAAGAGCCTGTAATCTGATCTGTTATACAAACACAGACACACACACACAGACACACTGGCATGCATTAATAATTTTATCCAGTATCGCTAATGGAATGTCAACATTATTTCCAGGACTGCCTACGTAAGAGAGACCTCACTAATCCAATTATATCTCTAATGGTATGAGAAAAGTTAATTGAACAGAAAAGTCAGAAAACATATTGCAATAAACTCTTAAACCTTTTAATGTGGACATAAAATGAAAATGTCTACGTAGGGTCTAGGAAATGTAGGGTTGGCAGTAAGTAAAGTGAGGGATGGTGATTTGCTTCCTCAGCTTTCCTGGGCCAAGCCATCCAGAGCTGAAGACCACAGATATCACTAATGTGAGATGCTAAAGTGTTGAGGTAATAAAAAGGATGTTTACTGTAAGGAAGATGCTAGAAAGACACTGACTCAGCCCCTGCCCCCCAAAAACCCAACAAAAACAGTATCTTGTGGTGGCATCATCTGCTCTGGACACTAAATTCCACTCATCTTTTCTCTCCACTTATCCTTCTTCATCATAAAAGTGAGCTTGGTATACATCATTAACCGAAAACAGTTAAAAATGATATGAAGATGTAACTGGGCTTCAATATGCAGTAAAAAGAAGTGTGATAGTGTTGAATTTTATAATTTAAAATAGTCTCACTATCTTAAAGCCTCACTGACTACGGTTATTATAAAAGATGACATCAAAATGCCTTGAGGCTACATACTAATATGAAGAGTGAGCAGGGTGCAGTCTGTGGCCTCCAACAGAAGGTGGAATGGTACCACAGGACAAAGCCTGACCCTGAATGCAGGGAAGAGGAGTGGAGATTCACTAACACTGGTAAACTGGTCTGGTTCTCTTGCTCCCTGCACAGGCAGCATGATGGTCTTTGCCCCTGCAGTTTCCTATTTGGAGGAACATAACATGACTTGATAACTAAAACGAAGTGTGAAAGTGGGGGAAAGTCAATGTGTTACAGATCAGATACAGAACAACAGGAAAGAGAGCCCAGAATGCAGACACACACACAAGCTGATTTAGTTGAATTAACAGCACTTGAATTCACATGAAAATACTACCACTTGAAACTATAGTCAATAAACAGGCTTAGAGTTTGGCAAAATGGATGCAGTCAAACCAGTCCAATATGGCAAAGGCAGAAAGCAGATCACAGACAGCAAATGCAGGCACTTTTATACAACTTGGAACAGACTGGCAGGAATGGCAAATGAGTGAAAAGGGGCAAGCATGTATACATTGGGACTTAATGAGTGATGAGGGACAGGTATGCAGGTGCAGCATGATGAGGTGCATGAGCAAAGGTTGGGAAAGTCTAAGGGCATCTGTTGGAAGGACAGTGTCAACAAAGAATACAGGGACACAAGGAGTGATTGAACATTTTGCTTTTGTTAGTATGAATCTATAATTTATTTACACAATGTGTGTGTATACACTCACCTATCCTGGGATGGTGTGTTGAGGATTAAGTACATCTCATTCCTGAATCACATTCCAGCCAAGCTTCTTTGACGCTATTATTTCCTCCTTTTATCATCACCACGGCAACACGACTGTCACTCTCTGACGAACTCACAATACTGCTTTGCACTTCTACCTGCTCAGACATATGGATTCATCAACATGTGAACACACACAGGTACAGAACAAATATGATCTTGCTGAATTCTGTACTTCCTCTAATCCCTCTGAACACACATAGATACATAAATACATATTCGTTGGCATGTACATATATGTACAGACCTGTAGGGATCTGTCTCTGGTTGCCAGGGAAACACTTGGATGTAGGGGCATCAGAATGAGGGGTTCATAAATCTGCACTTCCCGTTGAACTATGACTTGTGGGCTCATCGGAGGGTTTTTACTGCCATGAAAAGGGAGGGAGCAATAGTCAGTGTGTGTGTGTGTGTTTGTGTATGTGTGAGTGCATGCACCACTGTCATGCTTCTGTTGCAATGCTGAAGAGCCACAACATAATGTGTTTTGTTTGTAGAAGCTTCCAGTACAGGTAAGCACCTTGACTCATCTCTGCTGTCTGCACAAAGAGAAGCCAGAGATAAAAGGATGCTGTTGTGATTGGAACAGTCTCCCGCTGACAGAACCTAGTGACATTTGGACTGCTTGTTATGATGATGGCTTACATTTGACAGGTGTAGCACATGATCATGGATGAGCACAGCAGGTGAAAATTGTATCCGACCTCCAGCGTCCATCCGTCTACCTCCTCTTATAACAATAAGACCAAATGCACAAACACATGGACAGAAACACTCACACATAGGCTGTTCTGACTATTACAGAAGTGTAGTGTTCTGTTCTTTTAGGTCTGTTTTCTGTTTTTTAAAGATTCCCTCCAGATGTTTTAAGACTTGTACAAATATTCTGCTTGGAACAATAATGTGTGTCTGATATGGTTTTTCTATAAAAAAGTATAATTACCATTTAAAGTCCTTAAAATGGCATCTACTCATTCTCCCTCACTGAAAATATGTACATTACCAGTCAAAAGTTTAGACACACAATACTCATTCATTCATTTAAACAAGCCAAAATATGACCTCAAAGTGGGTGCTGTTGCTTGACAGGTAACTGGTAATCCGTCAGACCAAGGGTCACATCTGGGCAAGAAGAGACAGAAAGAGTATAAAAAGACAAATAAGGAAAAGAAAGTAATTGTTTCATTGTATTTGTGCCTTAAAAAAGACAATACTATGCTATTAATCAGCAAGTAATTTATGATTTTTAAATAGACTTTATATAGTGAATTTGTTCAAAGCTCTTTATTATTTACCATTCATTCACACATACACACACTGATGTCAGCAAGCTACCATGCAAGGCACTGACCTAACCATCGAGAACAATTGCAGTTCAGTTTTATTGATTAACCAAGAAAACTGAGATTGAATTGCCAACCTTGCTATAACTGCTCTACCTATTGAGCCTATTTTCTACAGTATAAGCACACACACTTAAATTGTAGTATTAAGTTTTGTGTTTTATGATAAATAAACCTGAAAAAATATGTGTTTTGTTCATTCTACTAATGCATCTTAATTACATTTATTAAACTAGGTTCTTTCCGGCGTTACGTTCATTGTCTTTGATTTTACTAAAATGTTCCTGCAGTCATATTCTTTCACCCTTTTGGCTAAATTTGGATTGGAATAAAAGTAAAAACATATCCAATTTCCATTTTCACTGCTTTGTCTGTCATGTCTCTATATTTGTATGTCTTGAGCTGTATATCAGCCCAAACAGCCATGCCGAAAGACTCAGTGAGTTTCTTGAAAAATAGAGAGACAGATTGAAAAACAGGTGGAGAGAACAACAGAGAAGCAGAGAGTAAAGTGTTAAAGACTAGTGAAATAAAAAAGATGTCATACATTACAGACATTACCTTGGCCTAAAAATTATAGCCCCCAATCATGAAAATGCACATAGCCTGAGAGAAATGATGAAAGCCCCGGGAGCAGAAGAGCCTGCCAGTAAATAACACAGATAACAAGCTCATCACGTCTGGGTATCTGCTGTGCCCTGGGCAGTGCATTGCCTCAGGCTGCCTGGCTTTCACACCTCTTTTACTGTTACTTTATTTTCACCCTAGGCTGAACAAACAACAGGCTGGGTTTATATGACGCCTGTTTTATGATGAAAAAAAAAAAATCAATTTCCTCTGTTAAAGAAAAATGGTGTGAATGCTGTGACCGTCTTCACACTCACGTAGATTTACTTACATATGATAAGCCCGGAAAATATTAGTGTGTGGTCACCTTTGGGACAAGCTTTTGTGTGAACTAATGGGAAGGTGTTTAATTTAAATAGCTTTAACTCAACTAAGAAGATGTGAATAAATGAAAGGTGCTAAACATTTGAATATTATATATTATATATTTATGACATATATTATCTGAAGATGGACTCAAAAACCAACATCTACATCTGTAAATGGCTGTGCCCTCCTCGATGTCTTTCCAACACAGGGAGAAACACTCTGAAGCTTCCACTGAAATCTATTAGCTTGGGCTACAAACAGGAGAAGGTGAAGCTTGTGTTTGAGCAGAGAGACTCACCTGACCTGTCTGTCTGAAACAACAAGGCCCAGTTAGTACAGGAAGCAAGGGAATACAATGTAGACAGTAGACCAGACCATCAATAAACTAAAACAGCAGGAGATTGTTAGATTGCTGTGGCCAGGAAGGGCTGGTTTTGGATGGGGAACAGCACTCAAGATGTGGTCCAAAGCCAAAAAGAAGGAAAGGAGTGAAGATGGAAGAGGAGAGCTATAAAATCAGAGCTGTGAGCCAATGGCAACGAGGGAGCTGAACAACCTGGGAGGCTGTCATCAACAGGGCTGTTATGTGGGCGGATATGTAAGAGGATGCCCCAACTGAAGCTGAGCTTCCTTATCAGGGCCACGTACAATACCCTTCACAGTCCTTGGAACCTGCACTTTTGGTACTGCTCAGAGGAGACCTACCAACTCTGTGACTCCCAGAACCCGAGCTTGCAGCGTATCCTTTCTGGCTGCTAGGCAATGTTGATGCAGGGCCGGTACAGCTGCTGCCATGACTGGGCCCTGCATAAGCTAGTTGAAATCCTCACAGGCTGGAAGCAAACAGGCGAGCCTGGTAACATCACAGCAACTGATCCAGTTCGTCAGGCAAGGGCTGAGGCTTGGAGCAGCAGCATGAGGGAGTGGTCCCTCCTGTCAACCAGAGGCGAGTGGAACATGAGAGCTGACCTCAACCGCCAATTGAAGTTCCCGCAAGAGATCACCACAACCTCCCTACGGCCAGATATCATACTCTGGTCTACCTCTACTAGGATGGTCATTATGGCTGAATTGAATGCTCCATGGGAAGAGGGAATGGAGGCTGCCTTTGAGAGAAAGAAGGAAAAGTACACAGAGCTGGCAGCTGTGTGCTCACAATTAAGGTGGAAGGCGTTCACCTATCAAGTGGAAGTTGGTTGCAGAGGCTACACTGGAACATCTCCTAGGATCACAGGCTTGAAGCTGAGGAAGGCTCTCAAAGACCTGGTGGAGGAGGCAGAACAAGGGAGCTTTTGGCTCTGGCTCCGTAAAAGGCATGGGGAAAGCAAGGATCCCTGCAGGCAGCGGTAGGGAGACGTTCCTGATGCTGCTCCACCACTTTGAGATGTTCCAGGATTAGAGGAGTACAACATCAGTGAAGGTGGGCTCCCGACTGACAACCCTGCAAGCAGCACAATGGCACCTTCAGAGGTGCGTCAGGCAGAAATGCCCAGCAGGTAGACCCACCTGTGCTCACATTTCTAACTTACCCATCACACTTTTTTCAGACTATTTTAAACAGTGATTTTTATTTATTATTACACTCTCAGGGTGGTATCTTGAGTCCACAAGAAAAATCAGAAATGGTTTAGGTGAGCAAATAAAAAAATCAAAGACAAAGAGAAAACTAACTTTGACTATTGTGAGCATTTTTCGCTGCTAAAACATTACAGCTAATGTCATTCCTAGGATCCTAGAATTACACCCAATTAAAATGAAGACATCTGACAAATATGCAAATCCAAAAACAAACAATCCTGTGTTGTAAAATGCATCTCTTGCTGGCAAGAAATGCTTCCAACTGCAATTTGAATTACATAAAAATGGAAAAGAGGATAAATAATTTTGCAGTATGACTGAAGGAGTGACCAGAAATGTTGTTACCACAAGTGTTCAGGCATGCTAAATTCAACAACAACCAAACTGAAAATCCGTTAGCCACATGGGTGCAGATGAAGGTCTGCCCCAGTAAGTAGAAAATGTCTTCCTTTTTCTTGTATTGGTGTTTTTATTTTAGACACTGTGCCTTTTAGTAAATTAAATTATTCCTGCTGGCTTTCAGTCCAGTGAAGTTTTGGCAATGTCTGTATGCATACATGCTTTAATCTGTCTTAATTCTCTGCTGACTCATCTGCATCATTACATATTCACTGTTGTTGCACTGACTGTTGCATGCCAGGTAAAAGTTGTAGGAGGTTTACCACAAATGTAAACCTAGAAGCAACACATGTCTGATACAGCCCTTCTCCCAACTATAATTTAATCCTGAGGAAGACACAAACCATTTTAGTTTTTGCTGAATACAATGCATTGAAAACAAACTGGAGATTCCAATTTTATCCACATTTAGACAGTCTTTCCCAATTAGATGGATTAACATGTGTAATTTGTCCCAAATTTGACAATGGCTGGACCACTCAAGCACTTGCAGGTGTATTTTAAGTTAAGGCATCATATTTCATATTTCAGGCATCATTTGTATTTCATTTAGGTAACATATAGCCCATTGTAGCTGGCCCAAAAAACAAAGTTTTTTTGTTTTTTTTATTCAGTAACCAATAAATAAGGAAACTATTTGAATACATTTGAATACCTGCAAAAAAACAACAACTTTCAGTTGACCTTTTAACCCTTACCAATTTGCTGTCCATGTCCACCCTTTGTCCAAAGATTGCAACAGAAGGGACAAAATGTCCTCCACCTCATTGTTCCATCAAAAAACAGAAAATACCCAACTTAGTGTGTTCCATAAATGAGTTCACAGCATCTCACAGGTGAGATAATCTTCTTAGTGAGAGATATAAGAAAAAATAGAGAGATGAGTGACTTGCAAAATAAGTAAAATTGCCTTTAGCCTTTCTAAAAATAGTCCCTTGCAAGTTCTTATGTAATTATTCAGTGTGTAGATAAGCAAAATTAACCACAAGATTTGCTTATTCAGGTCAGACATTAAATTAAATGGAGACTACCTAAAGAGAGATATCTCTAATCGGCTGTTAATTCAATAAGTGGTATTTTTCTAAATCACCGCACCATTAGGCCCACTCACCAGCCCAGAAAGTACAGACTTAAATAAATAAATAAAAATCAGCCACACAGAAAACATGGAAGCTGTAATGTTATAGATATATACTTTATTAATTCTCTCTGATAAAATAAAATTACAAAATAATTTCAACCTCAAACGGCACTTTCCTTCTTCATAATTATTTAACGTATTGTTAATACATATATCATAATTGTCATAACGAATGAGAAGAATACTATAGTTTAGTAATATTAGATATCAGCTATAACTGCGTTTAATCATAATGGTAGAAAAGACTAAGCAATCCAAAGCTAGATTTCGTTAACAGCATACTGTACAATATTCCAAGCGTATGTAATTCAGTATTCCGGCCACAGCGTGTCGCTATAAGACAGTTTTGAATATTGTCTCCAATGCAAAGGTAGGCTTGTCTCTTTTTCCATCACACCATTATAAATCCTCTCAGATATACCTTAGTCTGTCTATGTTTTATTTATTTCATGAACAGCTGTTCCTTCATGGCCATTTATCCTTTATAAGGTTTATTTGTGTTCCCTTGTGTTCATCCGAAGTCCACCTTGAGCTGTTTTAAAGCAGTGAAGAGCAGTCCATGTACAGCACTGTAACAAGTCCATGCCCAGATTTTCACAGTTATTCCCTCAGAAATATTGTCAAGATATCTGCAACGCCTCCTGCTATCTTTTGTCCCCAGTGACAGCAGCGTTCCCTGCCTCTTATTGAAGTCCATTTAAGAGAGAGCACTTTGGTTGTTGAGGTGTGTGTATTATATCTGTGTGTACATGCGTGTGGGTGTCTGTTCTTGTGTCTGCATGGCAGTTTAAGTGATCGAGCAAGCGAGAGTGTTTGAGTGTAGGTTCCTATTTCTTTACACAGAATACATTCATGATAACAGTGAGTTGTTTTGGGACTGCAAGCCTGAAAAAAGAATGGCAGTAAGTAAAGTCTTCTTCCCTTCATGAAGGGTCATAGACTGACATACACTGTGAAAAAATATTAATCACATTAACTTATAATCACACAGATAAATTAGTGTTGGATTAAAAAAAAAAGTCAAATTACTAATGTAAAGAAATCAACATTTTAGAGATTTTAAGTATAACATTTTTTCAGAGAATGAAAACAAAACAATAGATACATACAGCATCTCAACCAACCTGACTCCACAGCTACGTCTACATAAAAACAAGATCATTTATTATTGATGGATAACGTTCTGATTGTTATTATAACTGTCTGCAGTAGAACTCTAGGTAGAAACATTATTTTTTAATGACATAAAATGAGAAGACTCACTACATATGGAGCATTAAGTTTGTGCAAAGCTCCGACTAGTCGAGTCAGCGTTTCATATATAATGTATAATATATGTGATATCATCTTGAATATTAATAGACCAGGTTGAAATGCCAGTTTCATGAATGTTTGTTTTTATAAACCATCCCATTAGTAATGCACTTGATACAACTATTAATTGAGTTTTTTCTTTTATAT
The DNA here is from genome assembly GCA_029490765.1 of Euthynnus affinis. Classification (NCBI taxonomy): domain Eukaryota; kingdom Metazoa; phylum Chordata; class Actinopteri; order Scombriformes; family Scombridae; genus Euthynnus; species Euthynnus affinis. The sequence goes on from CM055847.1 coordinate 15,147,721, forward strand.
GAAATGTTCACAGAAATTAAACAAAATATTCTACAGTCTCATTTCAGTACAGCAAGCATACAAGTACAATTTAATGTCAGTTCAACTAAACTGGTAATTCAATCAATAATATGCAGTAATAATGCAATAATAAAGTCTTGTTATAGTTGTGTCAGCTCATTTTATCATCTGCTACTGTCTTTTTCCTCACAAACAGACATTATGATGACTCATGTCACTCTGTATCGCCTTATTTCAACTCGTAATTTGTGTAGTTCAGTGAACAGTTACAATTGAACAGTTTAAGTGTCACAACTATGCATTGTATGCCTAAACTACTGCGTTACAAAAAAAAAAAAAAGTTTGGGTGAATTTTTTTTACAGTGTGTCGACATTGCTTGGCAGTGCTCTGTGGAGATCGACAGTGCATCCAGTGCTTGGCAGTATAGGCTATAGTATTATCTGGTGGGCTAGTGCATTAATTTCTTTGTGTCGGTGCAAATAGGGCCTGCATTATGAAAGATTGTGTACTTATGTTTGTGCTGTGTTAACTTGTATTGCGTGGATGAGGAGCTGATAAAATGTGTGTGTGTGTGTGTTTGTGTGTGTGCGGTGCATGCCACTAGTTTTTTTTTAATCGTGGTCGTATTGATCGAACCTTCTGTTAAAGGGATGCTCGTTAACACACAATTAGCATTCAGATATAAAATACATCATAAGGATAAAAAGTCATGGTCATTAATTCCTGATGAAGGGAGAGAGAGATTGGGAGAGGGTGAGGGAAGGAGAGAGAGAGAGAGAAAGAGAGAAAGAGAGAAAGAGAGAGAGAGATAGAGAGAATAAAGGCCTTTTTCCGTAATTAAAGTGGATTCCATTTAGGAGCTCTGAGTTCATATAATTATTCCTCGTTATTTCTCCTCCTCTCTCCTTCCCCCTCCTCATCCTCTCTATCTCCATTCCTCACCCTCTTGACATCCTTCCTCCCCCTCACACCTTTTAGAGTCTCCATTTTATCTCCATTTTTCTTCTTCCTTCCCTCTTCAAGGAAAGCGCCCCAAAGTCCCTAACATGTCTCATCATTCATACTAGTCATCCATCTTAATCCCATTATTTCTCCTCATCGTCCCATCTTCATCCCTCTCTCTCGTGGAGCGTTAGTTTCAGAGGATTGCCTCACATTTCTCTCCTCCTCCCTTGTTCCTCTCATTTAGTCTGCAGTGAGAGGACACGCACATCCCTCTCCTCTCTCCCTGTTTCCTTGCTGTATTTGTCCTCTCCTGGTCCTCAGAACTGTCTTCAGCAGCTAGAGGTACAGGTGTTGGGGTTGGGACTTGCTTCCAGGCTCCCCTCTGGGCTCAGTGATGGGGGCGACAGAGACTCCAAAGCCAAAGTAGGGACCTGGGCTGAGGGTGGTGCTGGAGCTGCGACCTGGACTGGAGACACTGCAGTTGGAGCAGTGGTTAATGAACCTGCTGGGGACAGTGGGACCACAGCACCTCCTCCTCCACCTCCACCCCCTCCTCTGCCATCCCTCACATCTCTCTCTCGGAGCAGGTGGACCAGGGCGGCGTGCTGGGCACTGAGGGTAGCAGAGAGGTGGGCAGGCAGGGCGTTGAAGCCGGCGGTAAGCTGCTCCACCCGCTGCTCAAGGGAGAGCATCTGGCGCTCCAAGTCCTCACTGCGGTCGTTGAGCTCAGACATGAGCTCATACATGACACTCTGCATCTACAGGAGGAGAATAGTAGAGAGGAGAGGAGTGTGGAGGACAGGAGAGGAGAGGAGAGGAGAGGAGAGGAGAGTGGGAGATGAGTCAGTGTACACGGAGTACTTTGAAGAAAGGAGACAGATTGCAAATACATAAACAGGAGTGTTATGAGAGTTGCTTTACTGAAGCATGTTTAAAGAAAATTATTTTGAATGGAATGAGGGGAGACAGTAGAAGGAGTTAGAGGGTAGAGAAAAAGTAAAATGAGGGCAAGCACGAGGCTTGGGAGGAGTGAGTAAGACACTGAGCAAAAGGAAAAAATGTCCAAGAGGGAGAAGAAGCTGGAATGAAGAAGAGGCTGGAGGGAAGTCTCTATGTGGGTGTTATAACATTGTGAAGAAAGAGAGAATAAGAAAGAAGAGAGAGAGAATGAAAGGATCACTCACACACACACACACGCACACTTACATATACACACGTGTGTGCTCACATTATCACTCAGACACCCACACAGTAACAGAAAAACATGAGCACTCCCCACCCTCCTCTCATTTCCTCCTCACTCTCTCACTCAGTCATCCCTGTTTTAACACTTGTTCCGGTTGCTAGGAGACGCAAAGCCACAGAAACGTGCAGGTCAGCATGGAAACGGAGGAATGCTGTGTTGTATTTTGGTGGGGAAAAGGCATGCTAGGTATGCTAGTCCGCATAAATGATGTCTTACTTATTAATTGTATGATGGTTGTGTGTCAGTGAAGTGTACTTCCTACATGAATGAAAAGCAGTGCATGTGTGTGTTTCAACTGTGCATGTGTGTGTGTGTGTCTCACCTTTGAGAGGTCCACTAGTGTGTTGGCTTGATCACTGAGTTTCCTCTGCTCCATTTTCACACTGCGTAATCTGCAAACAGGTACACACACAGGCACACATAAATACACAAACACACATGCAAAGAAATGAAACCCAATAAACACACAGTGGTTGGTCCAGAGAACTAATCCCCCCAGGTCCTGACGACAGCTCTGTGGAGCGGTCACCTTGCCTAGTTCAGCCTAATTTCTAGCTGTAGTGTGTCACTGGATTTGAATGCAGAAACACTGCAGGCACACTGTGTGCTCCGTAATTTTGTAAATCAAAATACATAATACATATATACATTTCTTTTGTTGGAATAAGACAGAGACCTTAAAGGGCAGGTTCACATTTTTTAAAGTCTGTCCTGAAACAATAGTCAGGTGCTCTCCTGTCCATACTGACCATTAAGCGATCCCTTCATAATGCATTTTCAGTGTAAGTGATGGGGGACAAAATCTAAAATCCCTCCATCCAAAACTGTATCAAAAATATTTTCAGCAAATATGAAGCTTCAGTCATCCAAATAAAATTAAAATTAAGTCTCTCTTGAGTATCTTTAAAAGTTACTGTCTTCTTAGTGCCATTTTTCCTGTGCTTGTTACTATCCTTCCACTGCAGCTGAACAGGAATACTGTCCATCAAGACACAACTAGGAACATTTTTACAAAATGACTTTTACTGTGGAAGATCATTTGCTTTACTTTATTTGACTAACTTAGATGTCTAAAGTCTTGTATTAGCTTCAGATACATTTTAAAACTGTGGACCCATCACTCATTGTAAGCACATTTCAGTACAAACAGGAGGAAAGATTACAGCTGGCAAAACGTGTTTCAGTGTTCATTTGGGCACCTGACTCCGTATCCTTTAGGCTCTAGATAAATGAAAAAGGCAATTTTAATATTAAGAAACCTTCGGGGGTAATAAGGCCTACAGAAAAATAAACTAAGTGGAATAAAATAAATCATATACATCAATCACCTATGGGCCAATTAAAAATAGGAGCTCAACAAAATAGTTAGTGATCTAAAGGTCTAACCTATGTTTTCATGAAACAAACCCTATGGCTTCTTCCATTATAGTGAAGTGCAGACTTTATGAGATTTTATGATTCTGCACCCCCAGGTGAACTTGTCTCAATGTTACACTAACATGGTCGAATGAGAAAATATACTCATATCCCCTTAAAATCACCCTGTCACTGTGTTCACATGATTGGCCTCTCATCCACAGTCTACGTGCTTCGGGATTAGCCTCTATGTTACAATTAAAAGAGTCTTAGGACTAATGACCCTTGTTCTGAAGGCACTTGTTAATGTCTTCAAGTCTTGACTGAACTCTTCGAGATCAAAGGAACAAGCCAAATAAAAAGGGGCCACTTAATTTTTTGATGCTAGACAGAAGATATACCAAAAATCCTTTAGAAAAACAGTTTTTAACAAGACAACCACACTCATAGACATTCAAAAATAACTGAACAACAATGCTGTGGGGGAGTTCAGTCCTGCTGTATGTATTTGTATCTTCAACTAAACTCTTATAGCGTATTTGATGCAATGATCAGAGTGTCTCTAATAGTACACAATACACTGATTATCCAGTCCCACAACTGTATTTGCCTGGGGTGAACCTGTCCCTTAGTAAAGGATGATTCATTTTGTGTGGCTGTGTGTGTGTGGCTGTGTAGGGACTCATGCACTTTATCTGATTATCAGCGTTGATTCAACCTGTGGGTGGATAGAAAGTACAGCTGATTTCAAAGGCATCATCAGCTCAGCAGTACAGTTTTGTACTTATGTGCTTGTGTGTGCATGTGTGGGTGCATTTATGTGTGTGTGTGTGTGTGTGTGTGTGTGGGTGGGTGTGTGTAAGGTGTGGCCTCACTGATGTATCGCCTGAAGGAACTTCCGCTGGTGTTTGCGGACTCTGGAGTGGTCGATCTTCTTCATGAGCTTGGTGTGTTTGTAGATGAGCCAAGTCTCTCTTAGCACATTAGCCGCTGCGTTCTTTATCTGCTCCCAGACAAAACACACACACACACACACACACACACACACACACACACACACACACACACACACACACATAAACAAATAAATATACACAATCATTGTTAGCAACAGGTAGCCCTTGGCAACTGAAGCAGGCAACAGGTTTGCCCAGCCCTGTTCTCTTTCTCCCTCCATTCTCCATTGTCTACATGCAAAGAAAAAACCTAAATCATCTTTCTCTTCTTAGAGCCTGGCCTCATTCTCTCTGTCTCTCTCTACACACAACGGCTTGCTTGCCAGTGCTTTTCATGCACGCATAAACAGCTCTCTCCTTAGGGAGATTTGGCAATGAGAACCAACGGGAGCCTCTCCCTCACACACTTCTCTCTTCTCCCGGCCTGTCTATGTGCCACATTATACCCATTATACCTACACTAACTCAAAGGGACCACATTATCTTGACTGGTTTGAAGTAAATTCAGCGCAGTACCACCACAGTTCATTAAACCCAGTGATCCCCTATTTAATTATGACAACAACCGAAAGAAACAACATCAGCATGAGCCGCAGCTCTTAAACTAGCTAAGACAATCTTGTTCCCTGCAGAAGAGGAACATTAGAGAATGTAATGATGCTCATTTATGGAAAGCCTGATCAGAGGCAATGGTCTGATGGTTATTTTTTCCCTTTTACTGGTCAGACATAGGCTTCAGTTGCATTTAGCTTTGTATCATCTGGATGTGAGATTGCTGTGATTCAATAAAATACTGATTCAAAAGGTCAGTGTAGGCCTCCGGTCCATTTATGCGGACATGAATCAGGATTCTGTTACATTAACTTACATCCATATCTGCTCTTGTATGTTTCATGTACAGTATGTATCTATAGATTGCTATGTAATTACAACACAGGGGTCTGACACCCGGCAAAAAAGCGCGGGTGGATCCCATAGAGAAGGGAAAAAGGAGAGAAAATCTCTAAGGACATAAATTGAATGAGAGACTTCAAAGAGATGCTGCACTGAACAAAGAACAATTATACCCCCGTCTGAGGAGCACAAAAGACCCCGGCAGCTTGGCTAATCAGCACCCATCCACCGCAGTCAAGGGCTGCTCACACACATCATACACTCCTACACTCACACACACATACACACACATGCAGACATACACACACTATTGGCCACAGATGAAGAGAGTAGGAGGCCCTGGGCCTTGCAGATGTGTTTTCAATGACACAGAGGAAGTCAAACCAAAAAGAGCTCATCTAACATACTATAGATGATATATAAGGCCTCTGTAGGAGCTTGAGTCATACATCTAACTTGCTGTGTTGCCAATCACTCATAATGACAAATTTATAAATTCTTACCTTTATGATACATGTATACAGATAAGATATTGAATTATAGTATGTACATTTCATGTGAATAAAAACAACAAAATAAAGATATTTATGTATATTTATGTACATATTTATGTTCGGTTCACTCCCATCACTAATGTGATTTGCATGTACGGTAAATCTTGGATTGGAGTATGAAGTAAACCCTGCTATCCCATGTTTCTTTTCTGAGCCTCATCTCTCAGTGTGTATCAATAGGATTACAGAACTCCCATCTCTGTAGCGAGGACGGCCACTGACAGAGCTGCAAAGATCCCAAAGAGGCATCACTGCCATGACATATTATCAGAGGGGCCCATGACACTGGTGACACCATCTTTTTAAAAAAATCTTAATAGCATTGCTTTTTTTGGGGTGGTGTTTCATGATAACATTCACAAGTTCAAAAAATGATATTTGCAACCAAAAGTCAGTCAGTGATAAAGAGACAAAGAGTTAAATTGTCTGGATTATGTTTGAACAAATCACACTTCCTCTAATTTTAATCATGATCCTGGTTGCTGAAGACCACATTTAATATCCCTCAACATCCATCAGTAGGCCTATTGGTAAATTGATATGTCAAATGCTGCTATTTATCAGTTGATTAATCACTGCAGGGTGAGTGAAATATAATAAATGATGGCATCTTGTCTCTGTCTGGCCAACTCGCTGTGGAAGTTTTCACACAAACATTCCAACATCTGTCCAGCAGTGCAGAGAGAGGCGTGTTACACCATTTCAATTCAACTTCACCCTTCATTTAAATGCTCAGAGGTGTTTCACGTGCAGATAACAGGCAGAGATAAACGTGAACTGCTAAGATTGCTCCACGAGAAACCAAACGACAGCAGCAGCAGACATTCTTGGACCATATGGCCTGTACGTGGGCAGCCATGTTGGGGCCATATGGCTTGTTTGGGTCAAAGATCTGTTCTGCTGCTCCCCTACATAGCACACCTTATGGCAGGTACATGAGAAATCTGTTAAAACAAGGGGTTCCCATGTCTCAGCATGTTGAACACTTGATGACATATTTTGGAGTATGAATCAATCAGTCCAAATAGAAGTATTTTTAAAATGTCAATACACACAATACTGAAACAGTTATATAACATTTTTCCCCAAAGCTTGGATGAATTCTAGGAGTATAAAAATAACCTTTGGTGTCAGAAACTAAGACACTTCATTAGTTTACACTGAAAAAAGAAAATAAGAATCCTTGTTTGTTTTCCTTAATTTTTGCTGTAGTGATGGAGACCTTGTTTGAACATCAGAGGAAAAGCCGAGACGCCTGACCCTTCCTACCCAGGAGAGCCTTAATGACCTGTGTATGCAATTATTAATTAGATGCTGTGGTGCTAGAGATACAATGGTGTTTTCTAGGAGAGCAGAAAACATAAACAAACAGGCCAATTACCTTGGCAACAACCTCCCACCTCATCCATGTGTCATGGTGACACATGGCCTTACCTGCTCTGACCTTCCCCTCACAGGCACTGCGACAAAGGGAAGACACAAGTCTTACCCATGAACATACACAAATCTGGTCGTGCACACAAACACAAGAAAAATATCACCATCCCACCCTCTAAAGCTGGCGAAGATGCCTGCATTCAGTTTTAAATAAAAGGATCAAACAAATCGATAAAAGCTCGTAAAACATTCCATTAAAATTAAAATAAAAATTGGCTTCCACTGGTGGTTTTATACATTTTTGTCTCTCGAATGAGGTCGAATTTGGTAGAACACCATAGAGAGCCTTCATAAATCCAGATCAATGCTCCATTAAAGGACACACTCAAGTTGAATTGGTAAAAAAAGAAAAGGAAAAACACAGAGATGTGTAAATACATTAATTGAATGACAAATTAATGCTTGTTGCTGTCACAATACGTCTGCACTAATAATGATCTATTTGGCTTGCTTTTGAATTAAAAGGCTGTTGAAAGAGGAGTTATTTTTACGGTGTGGAGTTGAAGTGAGCTTAGCAGGAATCTTCGGGGGTTAGATTGCTCCCATTTGGCTGGTGGTGTAAACACTGGAAGGCATTACAGCACCTCCTCCTTGGCCAGAGCCCAGAGTGCACTCTGAATATTCAGACAGGGCGAAGCACTGAATATGCCACTGGGACTTCTAAAAGTGCTCTGAATTAACCAATGGTCCAGTGTGGAGGCATGGTATGCATCCAGAGTGCAAATGTATAGAAATATGGAATGTTTTCAACTTTGCAACAAGATTAAAAAATGAAATAAAATAAATGACCTCAGAAACAGACATGGTCAGCCATATTCACGCGGTCAATTGGCTTATCGCTTCAATGAGTGGCATTTAATTGACATCATAGCGCCATCAAAAGGAGGGAGACACCACTCTACAGACTTAACGCCTACAGTAAAGTGTGTCATGCTTTTTCCAGTCGAGAGCGCTGTGTGAGTGTTCAGGGCGATGCTCTGACCATATGGACTCCCAGCAATGCTTTGAATTAAGTGCCAGCCTTTTAAACACACCTTTAACACTCTGCATCAAGACAACAAGTCCTGACATCAAACACAAGCACTTACAACCTCACACACATGCTCGACTTAGTGGCTACATTAACTATTATTTAATTAACATCCGTGTTAATCCTATCAAACGGCGGGGAAGACTTCACTTCACTGAATTGAAATTAACCCGTGTGCACTGAACGTTGAATAATGTTTTTAAAGCACATCATCCTCCCTGATAAGGTTATTACTGCAGGTCTTCTGCACCAAATCTGTATCGCACAAAACTTTAACTTCAGTCCTGTCGGGAGCGTCTACATTTCTGATCTCATGATGAAAGCAGAGAACACATGCATGGTGAAGAAGTTAGTTTGCTTAAGTTTTTTGAGGATCTAACTCTGTAATATGTGGGTGCTGCTGAGCAACCACACCCAACACTTTTTGCACAACACACGTGTACAGATATAGACACATCAACTTCAAACATTGACATTATCAGCCGCATGGACCATTGGCTGAAGGCTCCACTATTTGGCATTTAATTGACATTCTTGTTAATCCTTCAAAGGAAAGGAAACACCATTTTCACTGAAGTAGAAAGTCAGTGTGTGCGCTTTTCTGTCTATTCTTGTATATGTGTGTGTGTGTGTGTGCATATACAATGATGGCAGGATGTAGAGTCTATCATTGCATTATTCATCATAAAGCCTTGAGTGATTGTACTCCCTTATTTCGATGATATAACAGAGAATGGCCCCAGCCATGTTAATCAATGAGCGTACAACAGCTTCAATCAATGATCTCTCTGTAATAGAGGGCAGGAGACAATTACCACCACATAAACCGGAGACCCTTTGAAGGAAATGTCACTGTGCATGCTGTATTGTGTTGAATGAAACTCCTTTACCTTGTTAATTGAAGATGATATTGATGTTGAACATTTGTGAAAGTTTTATCTATATTTTTGCAATGAATGGCACTGCAACAACTAAAAAAACTTCAGGAACATGAATCTTCACAACCTTTAGATCAATGATTCCCACATCCCACAGTTGCCAAGGAGAATGTGGAAATATTGAGTGGGAGAATGTGAGAATATCGAAACTGCAGTTTAAAAAAATATATCCACACATGTGATTAAAAGGGAAAACAAAAAACAAAAAAGTTCATTTATGTTTGACCTTTCATGTATTTAATGGCACAATAATAAAAGCCAGTATTGGACATGGCCTCTGACCAACCTGCATTGGTTGTAATTAGAGCAGCAACAATTAATCTATTAATCGACTAGTCAATTGACAGAAAATGAATTTTGATAATTGATTAATCCTTGGATTCATTGTAATTTTTCAAGCACAAGTGCAAAAAGTTTTCTGTTTCCAGCTTATCAAATATGATGATTTGCTGTTTTTCTTTGTCATATATGACAGTAAATTGAATATCTAAGGGTTGTGAAACAAGCAAACTGAAGTGAAAAATGAAAAATGCAGTTTTTTCATTATTTTGTAACTTGTCATGATTAGTCAAGAAAATAATTGGTAATAAAAATAATCATTAGTTTGCAATTCTAGTTGTAATAATTTATAGCTTAAATGCTGGGAGAGTTAAAAGTGTGTGTGTAAACTAGTTACAGTAGAAACTGAACAGGAAGTTGAAGATTGAGATAAATGATTGAAACATACAGTTCTGTCAGCAGTTTGTATTTAGTACATATTCAAACTTCACCAAAACTATTGAAAAACAAACAGAGTAAACATGAACAATTCCAAGATGTCTTGAAAACAAATACTGTAACAATGTCCTCTTTAATATAATTAATAGTGTTAGATGACATCCATTCTGCTTTCAATGGTCAGTTGAATTCCAGCCTGTAAATAATGGCCATGCAAACACCCACACAAACACACACACAAACACACACTCTTCAAGGTGTTAAATGTCTTGTGAAAACGGCCAGAGACTAGAGATGAGGTGAGAGCCCCGCTCCAGAATCTATTCCACTCGTCTGTCGATATTTTATCCACACTGAAATTATTGATCACCCCAACTCAGTCACCCAGATACCCTGCTGCCATAATGTACCCTACATATTTGATATGGGAGCTATTTTTAACACTTGGGTCTTTCAACTGTATGAAAAATTGAAAAGGACTAGAGGAAAGAAGGAGGGAGTGAGGGATGGAGGGAAGGAGGTGGGTAGGGGGCAAGGGAAGGAGGGCAAAGGAGGAGAGGAAAGGTGACATATAGAAAGAAAGAGAGAGAGAGAAAGAGATTTACAAGTAAAAGAGAGAAATGTCAGGGGGTGGGGAAGAGAGATGTGGGAGGAAAAAGATCGGAGGAGAGAGAGGGAGAGACGGTAAGTGACTGAGCGACAAAGAGATGACCTTTTATAGCCTTCGCTCACTCAAATAACATGGCACTCTGTCACAACATTACAAGGTAATAGTGTGATGTAGTAGCTGGAGAGGATGAAGGACGAGCAGTGAAAGGACGAACTGTTTAGCCGGGTTCTCAACCACCTTGTCATCAAACCCCCTCCTTAAAAATCCCAAAATATAGTGTAAACCCCCCTGAGGGATGACTACACATAACTACTGTACTTGAACAAATTACAGCTCTATTAGAAGCCCAAACATGGTGCATATAGAGAATGTGTGCTTTCTTTTATAAATTATATTTTTGCTTCATTTCTGCAAAACACTCATTCATACCTCTGCGCGCAAACACATCAGCGACATCACAGAAGCCTACATACACACCCTCTTGGTGAGTTGCGTGTCCATCATGAAGTTGTGTACGTGTTTCTCGGCCTTGGTCAGTTCCAGCTTCCTGGCTACCACGGCAACCACCAGAGCCGTACAGCCCGCACCCTGAGATAGAGGAGGGAGGAAGAGGGGGAGGAGGAGGAGGAGGAAGAGGAGGAGAAAGCAGAGCACTGAGTCAGTCAGTCAGTCAGTAAGGGGGAGGAATTGGTAAATCGGTGGCTTTTGGCCGGGGAATTAGCCCAGATGATTGAAAGGAGTGAGGACAAATATGAGGAAGGGAGTGCATGACAGAAGGAGAAGCGAGTGGGGGAGAGAGGAGAGGATTAGGAAGGACAGTTCTGTTCCAGATCCACATTTCTCCATGTTGAGAGGCAAGCCAAGTCTATTTTCACTTCCAATCCATCTGGCGTGTGTGATCCCCTCTATATCGCCTCTATATGTAGCTGAAAAATATGTCCCCATATAGACAAAAAAAAAAACCCATCAAAGATTGACACCACCTAATTTTATTTAATTAGATGCTGTCAATCTGAATTACATGGTGTCAGTCTTCTTCTGTCACTGGATGCTCGCGGGCCTGCAGGAAGTGTAAAAGTGTTAAACATGGACCGGTTTGTCTGTATTCCAACTCGACCCACATGGGACATATGGCAAATTCATTTGGGAGAGAGTGACAGCAGTCTCTCAACCAGAAAGACATGCTTGAGAGGAGAAGAGGAGCGGGAACACGGGAGAGGAAGACAGACTTAATTAACTTTCAGATTAGACAGTGTTTTCAATGGGTCTATTGAGTGCTCACAGGTTCCTCTGAAGGGGCAGGCACCAAGAGGAAAGAAGGAGAAAGGGAAGAGAAGATAAAGAGAGTGAAGAGCTATGAGTAAATACGAATGGGGAAGGGAGGAAACACGGAGGGCAGTTCGGAGAGAGGGATGAATGCAGGGAGGCGAGGGTTTGTGCACACAAAAGTAGGAGAGAAAGATGGAGAAGAAGGCAATGTTAATGAGGTCACATATCTCCTGATAAGTAATGAATTAAGATTAAGAGTTGTTTAATGAAAATGTATGAGTGCTCTTCCTTCCTGCTTATGAGTGTGTGCATCTCACAGTGGGAGAGAAAGAGAGAGTGAGAGAGAGATAGAGAGTGAATCAAGGCATATAAGGAGAGAAACAGTGAGTTAGAGAGCGAGCGAGGGAGCATGCAACATTTTGAAGCGTGTAGGAAATAGCCAAGACTTCAGCATGCACACTCTTGAACGATAAGACAGGTTTGCCAAAAATAACTTTGGCTGGGCTCAGTAAAATGTAACGCACAAACAGGCATTAGTGCCCACGTCTATACACTCATCCACTCTATTTGTGTTTATTCAAAAACTATGAATAAAATATGATGAGAGCCGATGGAAAACCCTCAGAGCATTCATACATGTCTGTGCTTTAGGGAAAAGAGTCTTCGACCAATTGCTACAGTACAGTATGTTCCAGTGTGCAAGTATGTGTGTGTGTGTATGTTTGTGTGTGTATTTGTCCTCTTTGGTCAGAAACAGTGGGGTGCTGATTGGTTTGTCAGAGCGGGCGATGTGTGTATGTGCTCGCATGATTATGTGTGTGCGTGTATGAGAGTTTGTTTGTATATACGTCTGCATCCGTTTCCGTTTGATTCCAGCAGGGTTCCCTGTGCAATCTCCACAGATTGACACAGCTGATGAAGGCTGTGCTGCTGTGATTTGTTTCATACGCCTGGGTGTTTCCCTTACTTCCTCCACTACAGTGCAGCCTTCTTCTTAGCTGTCAGAAAAGAGGGAATCACGCATCTGTGCCCTTGTGCAACATTTCCACACTCCAGGTAGACAACTGCATCTCTTTGGTTTAAAAAAGAAAGAAAGAAAACAAAAAAAACAGCAGAAAAGTCAGTTTCCCAATGAGGTCAGCTGGAACATGTAGAGGAAAAGTAGGTGTATTTCAAACACTAAAAATGTGAAAATTTATATCCTCTGTTAATGCACACAATACAAGCACTTAGAGGCTAAAAGAAGGTAATAAAGGTTGGAATAGGCAGCATCTCTTAAATAGAAAACAATCAAAAATACAAACCCACATTCATACCAGCATGCATGAATGAAACTATAAGCAACAGACACACACTTGCATGCCATACATAAAATGCATTATCCGATATCTACTGTAATTTAGACACGCATACACCTTTTTGCTGTATAAAAGTGCAACAAATTTACTTAAACATGTTGTGGTACCACCATCCACCCACCCACATGCACACGCTAACACACACATATATACACGCTAACACCTGGCACACCCCCAGGTAGCCTCGGGGCGGTGGTATATTCCAACATTGGTAGCCTTCATGTGTTGTCATGGTAACGACAGAGAGAATTTCTCCTATAGAAACTCATTACAATAATTCTCAACCAAGAAAAAAATAATATCCTGTTCTCTGCTGTCGACCTGTCACCCCTGCCCCCCGCCCTTCTCCCCCCCCCCCTTTTTTAAAAAAAATCCTCTTTTCACTTTCTTTTCACTCTCACTTCCGTTTTCCCACGACCTGCTGCGCACGGTCTCCCTCACACATAAAAGCTTCACCTTTCTCTTTCTACCTGCAGCCTCACTTCTTCTCTGATGATCAACGAAAATAAACCTCTCTGAACACTCTGATGAGTGTAGTGAGCGTGTTTGTGTGTGACAGGGGAGGAGAGCGTGTGTGGGTGTCACGCGAAGCGTGTATGTCAAGCTCTGTGTCAGTGTTGTGTGGAGGATGCAGTCTGTAGCAGTGGGTTTGGGACGTTCTGCATCCACCTCCTGATTTGTGTCTTTGTGTTTGTTCACATTACAGTGAGAGTTGTATGTTGTCTAAAACACCTATTGGATGATTTATCCAGCAAATGGGTGTCTTCTGTGTGAATGTGTGTGTTTATTCACACATTTGAGGGACTATATGATTAAGAAAGAGTTGGCAAATATGGAGGTTGCACAGTGAAGATGAAAGAACACGTGCAAGTTTTGGGGATGTTTAGTAGCAGACTTAACTAGCAAAACACCACATGAACACACATTAGAAGAGGTAAAGGAAAAGTTTTGACTTTGAGAGTTATGCTGAGGGTTTTCCAATCCGCTCTCTTGATTTTTTGGGAACCAGAACGTAGCATGACATTAAAGCAACTGCATCTTCAGGCACTTCTGCACTGGCTTCAAAATTCAGGCATGGTGGCTGCTGCATGACTTTAGGCGTGCTTTAACAAAACATACTCAGCTCAAGTGCAAAAAGCCTAGGCATAAAAGTCTGTAAATGGAAGAGAGATGATTTCTACTGCAATGATATCAATACAAAAATGTCGTTTTAACAGCCTATTATCTCATTTTAACGATGAAACACAAAGAATTCGAAAGCTTTTGTTGCTGACTGTATTTATAATCACTCAGCCCGTGGTTACATCAGCATGCTTTACCACGTAATGAATTCCAATGTGAAGACTGTTTCGAGGTACATTTAGAAAGTATTTCTTCAAACTGAGGATGACATCTTTTTTACTTTACATTCACTTTAACAAGCTCAAGTAGGCTACTAGCTACAGTACTCATTATTTGCATGAGTAAAGGGTTTCCTTTAGCTTTTAAAGATATATTTGAAAAAAATGACATCCAAGTGGCATCCATGGCATTACTTAGTTAATAAAACATGACATTTTAAAACGCCACATTCAGGAATTTGCATCAGTTTGTGGAAATGCTGTTGATGTAGCACTACTTCTTTGCTCTAAAAATTAAAGCATTACATCAATCTGTAATTCAGAAAAAGTAATACTATTATGTAACATAGCAAAAAATGCATTATCCCCAACTCAGGTGAGCACCCACCATGCAGCGACTTTCAGCTTTCTAGCTATTCACAGTCATCTATTACTCACTGTACTCCACCCTTTGGTAACATTAAACATGTGGCACACTGTGTCCTTTGGGAAACTTAATCCCAGGTAACATGTTATTTATGAATCCTATTTTTTCCTGACCTTATAAAAATCAACATACTTATTAGCACATTTAATTTGAAATTACTTGACATTTAGCTGTAGAGCTACTAAAAAAATTCATTTTCTTACATTTGGAAAAGACATTAATTGCCTCCAGTCATTCAGAATAGGGTATATTAAAGAGACAGCATGGAAATAGATGAGTAGTATCTACATTTTACATTTAAATCGGCTGGTTATTCTGGTTATTTCTGTCAACAAAAGGAAGACAAATGACAGGATGACAAATCAGAGGCAAGAAATGATACAAAGACAGAGAGCATGATTGAGAAAGAAATAGTTTGAGGAGGGAAGAGCACCTGTGAAATGAAGCAAATAGAGGGGAAGTCAGCAGCTTAAACACAGATACTAACAGATGGACGGAAGATAGAAATAAACACATGGCCTCAGGGAAGGAGAGACGGACAGAGGGAAAGAAAGATGGAGGGATAAATAGAAAGAGTGAGAGAGAGAAAGAGAGAGAGAGAGAGAGAGACGAAGGGAGCAAAACTGAGAGTGGGAGGACATGGCACCCTGAAAGGTGGGACCTTCATTATGCAATGAGGACAGACAAGGGAATAATGTGCACACTCGCAGACACACGCACACAAACAACTAGCGTGCTCTTGTTTGCACGCCTACACAACCAAAACACACAGATGCAGGCTAATTCAGGGAGGATTGCCCAAATTACACAAATGGCAGAATTTCTCTTGCAAATGACAGCATGCTCTCTAATCTGCTGACCTTTGAACGAGGCGAGGACAGCGCCAAGGGGAGATTGAGCATGAGGGAGGGATAAAGACAGGGAGAGAGAGAGAGAGAGAGAGACTGACAGAGAGAGAGAGAGAAAGAGAGGGAAGGAAATGTACTGACCATGATTCCAGTGAGCAGACAGACTCCTTTGCCACAGTAAGTGTGAGGAACCATGTCTCCATAGCCGATGGACAAGAAAGTGATGGAGATAAGCCACATGGCTCCCAGGAAGTTACTGGTCACATCCTGGGCATCATGATACCTAAAGGAAAAGTGTTCAGAGCATACAGTCAGTCAAGAGTAAAAGATATTAAAAAAAAAAACAAGAAAAAAATAAACAGAGCTGGCCCTCTTTCCTGTCTGCAAATGTGGGCGTCAAACCTCAAACACGTGTCCTGCAAATTTGCCTGACACAGAACATAACACATAACTACAGCTCTTGCCTCCGTCATTTCTGCCCTATGCTCAATACTGTTACCATAGCAACCATCCTGGTACAGATCTAAAACAAAGTTGTTTTCTCAAAAACTAACTAAACGGGAAAATGTATATTGCAGCCTTGGTAGTTAGCAACAGATATTCACTCTGAGCTCTTTATTCTCTTGCCCAGATGGAGACACTCTATTCAAATTCTGAAATTTGCACCTTGTTTAAAGCAGTTTAATTGAATTTTATATGTTTTTTTTCCTTCATTAATTTGGTTTGGAGAGGAGAGGAAATGCCAATTAAACTTGGATGTAGACCAAACCATTGGCGTCCCAGCAGCCGGGCAATGATGCATTTAATCAAGCTAATTAACCAACTGACATTTTCCCATATTTCCTTGATTATCTCCAAAAGCGCTGAAACACATCAAAAGGAATGGTCACTCTTTGCTTTCCACTTGATGGTACATCAATAACATCACATAACACATAAAATCAGATCAGTCAATCTTTAAAATGTAAATTTAAAATTAAAATTTGATTTTCAATTTCCAACAGTGATCTTCATAATCAGACAGGCATAAATGCAAGGCTTTTTCATTTTTGAGCACATGTATGGACCGGAAGTGGAATATAATATTCATGAGTATGTTTTAAGTTTTTTGGGGGGTATGATCCCATGAAAATAAGATTTATTGTGTTTTCATCACCTTAGAATGAGCATTTTATAGCTTCATAGGGAGTGGGTCCTTTTTCATGGAGCCATGAGCCCACCATGTTGCACCGCCATGTTTCTACAGTAGCCCAGAATGGACAAACCAAACACTGGCTCTGGAAAGGGCCTTGTTTTTTGTGAGCTTTGTAGCCAATATAGGTTCTCCTACACATTTGAAAGGGAGACATCCCACTAAATCCTACATGCTAGTCCTTTAAGTCATAGTCTATGATTTAGTGACACTATATTTTTTCTCTATCTGCATATGTTGAACAGGTTAAATGACATAAATTCCAGGAAAAGTATTAAAAATGCTCTGCATAGAGAAATATTTTTCTTCTGCTGTGGCTTCCACAGCTTTCTAGATATGCCAGTAACATTTTATCTCTCCGCCCTATTAAGCATTTATGGGCAATGTATAAAGAATTAATAAATGGTTTGTAACACATTTAATGTAAGCAAACATGAGGACAGGTTTTTCATGTATAGGACAATTGTTCAATAATTAATTTGTCTCCAACTGTAACTCCTTCTGTCAAGGATCAGTAACCGGTGTGTAAATGAATGAATGACTGACAATATAAAGTAACACAGATGTACTAATGAGATATGAAGTATGTGTTTATAATATTTATTTATTCATTTATCTATGAATGCATATTCATATTCCTAAATTGAATTATTTATACATTTATTTATAGATACTTCCTCTTCACTCTCCATGACAACTGAGCAAACACCATCTGCTGATGAAGGCCATGACATGCAGCTGAAACCCCGGGGATAAATCTAGTAAGTAGGCCTTCTACTATTTGCAAAGTCAAGAATGAACTTTAATACCTCAATATGTGTTGATGAGTTTTCAACATATTTGTTTTAGATCTGCTCGTGAATAATTTGTAAATGTGTAAATACTTTATAACACACTGTAAATTTGTTTGTGTGTATATTCATATGTCATTACATATGCTAACAGCTACGTTATGATTGTGTTATCAGTCATTCATTATCTGTCTATACACCAGGTGTGGATGCTTCACAGGAAAAGATTTTTGACAAATCTATTGATAAATACTTAAAAATGTCCTTATATCTGCTTACAATTACATTACAGAGTGACAAAATTAACTGTTTATATCCTGCTTGTAAATGTGAAAATAGACGTGTTACTGAAGGTTTCGTGCAGGATTCTTTATCATTATTGTGTCCTAATTTGCGCATTCATGCAAGACAAAATGGACAGACGCAGTAACAACTCTGTTGCCTGGATCAAATTAAGTGTACAACTGGTGATAAAAGCCTCATAAACTGTGGTCTAAAGATGGATTATGTTGCACACATGTCCCAGATTATATTTCCTGCCAATTGAATTTAATTTCTCACCGAATTCCCCATCCAATCACAGTCCATTGCTCTGTCTTACACACACACACACACACACACACACACACACACACACACACACACACACACACACACACACACACACACACACACACACATATACACACAAACACACAAAAAACCAGATGGTTTGGCTCTGCTACTGACCTCTCACAAACTCTCACAGTCCAGGCAGCGATGATCCACAGAGAGATGCTGAAGACCAGCAGCACCGTCCCGGGGCAGATAGTCATGAGGGTTTTCATTACAAACCGTGTGTTAAAATGCACCTGCAATGCACACACACATACACACACAGGCACACGCACTCAATATAAACATTTTTTCACAGGTTCATCGCCATTCCCACACAGACTTGATGTTTTAGTAATTAGTCTTCTGAGTAGCTTTTGATAGCGGCAGCACTCGGAGAATCTTCACCATAATTGGAGTCGAGATTGGGGCTTGCCCTATGACTCGGGTCAAGCCATACTTATTTGTCAATAAGAGGCAGACCATCAACTTGTGGCAGATGGATCATCTGAGAGCAACGGTTGAGCCCTGGAAGGGTTAAGAAGCTGATAAATGAGTTGTCATGATGGAGCTGCACTTCAATGGCAGCTTCACCTCCTCTCCCTGTCACTGTAGCCTGGGGGTCAGAGTAGTGCCATCGCAGATACACTCGCAACCTGCTAAATTACTCATCTAAAATCTACTCCATCTCTCCTGCTGTCCTTCTCTCCTCCTCTTTCTCCTCCTCGTAGTTTGCATATTCCCACTATGTACTGCATCTCTACTGATTTTACAATAATGTTAATTGTTTAAAGTCATTACAAACCAGGCACCAATAATTTATTGCAAGGCTTGTACACATTTCTTTGCACTCTACTACTGCAATCTCATTCTAGTCCTTTTCTTTTCATGCCCCATTTGAGCCGTATGCAATATCTTGTTCCCATTTCACGCTCCCATCTCATATTGTATTATGAAAGATCAGCCGTAGCTTACATTTAAGTCTCTATGCATAGTGATAACAAAAGGACAGGAGGGGCAATTGAACTGATAGATGAAAAGAAACAGGGTCACTAGAAGGACAGCAGAGGAAGGAAAGACTTGAGATAGTTGGAGAGATGGAGGCCAGGGATGAAAGGGACATCATGAAAGGGACATCACGGACACAGATTAAATTCGAACGAGAGAGCCCTTGACCTTAATAACTTTACAACTCCCTCACCTCATTGCAGCTAAACCTTCGACAACCACCCTCTTGAATACTTATGCACAGTTACAAACCCCTTCTGACCTTATTTAGGGCACCTATACTCCTGGAGGAGGCGTCGGTGAAGAGTTTGCTGTGCAGAAGCATGACTCTGGCGATGAGGTAGAGGCGTAGGAACATGGGCACGCTCAGCACCATGTCCAGGTCAGCCTCAGCCTGCGACGGCGCATAGGAGAAGGCCAGCCGCGCCCGCCACTGAAACTTAAAGTCCCCGGGTACAGGGTGCACAGCAGACACCAGCAGCTCCAGAGCAATCAGCAGAACCCTCTCCATCGTCATGGCAATACGCCAGTCGTCCGCTCCGTTGTCGATGACAAACAGCTGCAGGGACAGGAAAGACATGAGGAGAGTTAAGTGAGGAGAAGACTTAAGACTTATTTTAATGTGCCGCTGTGCAAACTTTTCATCATCATCCTCTGCTGGTGCAGTCCACTCATCAGTACAGCTGACTGATCTGATGATTAAAGGAACCAGTGGCAATTTAGAGTAAATGCCTCTTTCCTGACATGTAAAACACCATCCATCTAATCAGTAATCTATTCAGTCTCCACACAGTGCTTTGGCTCATTTTCATATAACCTACAACTCTTGTCTTGCTAAAATTAAACTAAAGATGCCAAGTCATCTGGCGCAGTGGGAGCAAAAACAGGTTCTTAATTATCACAATCTCAATATTTTTCTGGAAGACCACTATACCAGTCTCATGAGAATGTGCCTAATGACGTTGCTTTAATTGTAGTTTTCCCCCACTGTGTTGATGTTTTGCGTTAGTAATTGCTGTGGTTACTCTTTATATTGTTGCCAAAGCTGTTGTTATAAGGAAGTGCTAAGAACAGGTTTCATTACAGGGTCCCTCCTCCAGACAGTGCAGACAGGAACTGGGGTTGGTGGTGGGGGCAGGTGGGGCTGATTAGAAGATAAGGCGTTGGAATGAGATGGATGAAGTGCGGAGGAAATGAAGAGATAAAGATAGGGATGAGGAAATATTGGGGAAAGGAGGACACTGCAAAAAAAAAACCACCATAGTGTCTTATTCCTTTTTTCCTAAAGCAAGAGAATATAGTTTATATATAGAATATGTTTCTAGCATAAAGAACTTGTTTCAAGAATTTTCAAGGAATTTTTGTCCGTAGACAAAACATACAGTATTCCTTCACATATTTTTGTTTGGAATTTTTGTTTATTTTTATTGGATAGACAGGAAACAAGGGTAGAGTATGACAAGCAACAAAGGTCCCTAGCTGGTATTGAGCCAGGGACGTTGGAGTTATGTGGCATGCACAATAACTATTCAGCTGCCACGGTGCTCCTTTCTTCACATAATTCAAGAAAAATGACTGTAGAAAACTCTTGAAGGACATGGACTCAAATTGGAAATCGGTTGGAATAATCTTCAGATATTTTTCCATTCATTCCAAGAAAGAAAAAAAAACTTTTTAGGGCTTAGTTATGAACACATATGCCTGGATGAGATAAAGATTCTTGCAATGGAAAGAAAAGGTTAAAGAAAGAGAGAGACTACAAAAACATTAAAAAGAAGAAGAAGGCATTGGTACAGTGAGAAAAATGAGGAACTCCCCTGCTGTAAATCAGCCGAGTTTACCAGATGCTGTACTGCCTTGAGAAACAGCCAGTGCTAACAATTGCTCTTTACCACATGATTCATCTCAAGGGCTTTTAAACCACACAAACATTTATTAAAGAAAACAAAACAAATACAATAACAGTTCAAACGTCAGAACAAGCGAGCATGACAGCTGCTCTGTGTTTTGGCCATCTGGTCACTGTCATGATGAAGGCGGACCAAAGCCCCACCACTTCCTCAACCACCTATGGACACACACGCTTCATCATTATCTGTATCCAGCTCAGCAGGACATGTGTGTTTTCCTTGTTCTACTGTTGTAACGTGTGTGCACACATGCAGTCAACATGTGTGCACACACACGTAGCCCACGCACACGCCTGAGTCATTGTGTAAGCTATCATTTGAACTGAGGGTCAAATGCTGGCTGTATTCTTTAATGATTTCAGCAAGCGAATGTGTGTGTGTGTGTGTGTGTTTGCATGCCTGCGCGTGTGTACTGTACTTGTGTGTATTTGTGTATGCCTGAGTGAGTTTGAGAGAGAGTGTGCAGACCCAGCCTCGTCATGGTGACTGTTGCCAAGGCGACAACATCAAAGAGCAGCCAAGCTTAATTAGGATCCCCAGCGAGAGGGAGGGAGAGAGAGAGAGAGAGTGAGAGAGACAGAGTGAGAGAGGGAACGGGAGGAAGAGGGCGAAGAGAGAAAGAGAGTCAAAAAGCGAGAAAGGCATCGAGAGACGAGGCAAAGAGAGAGAAAAAAGGAGATACAGGAGAAAAAAGACTGAGAGGTGTGTGTGACAGCGAGTGGAGAGGTAAAGACAGGTTGTCTAACACTTGTGTTCTCTGCAGAGACTTGTGAAGGTCTTTGTGTACCTGTGTGTGCTCGTATTTTGGGGACTCACTTCCAGTTTGGGGACAAAAAGCTGCTCCCCACAAGGTTAAATCATTGCATTTAGAGTTAAGGTTATCGGTTAAAATTTTTGTTAGGACTGGGTTTAGGCATGTAGTAGTTGTGGTTAAGATAAATCAGATAAGTCTCTGGGAAATGAATATGACTCAATGCAGTGTCCTCCTGAGTCATAAAAGCACATTTCTGTGTGTGTGTGTGTGTGTGTGTGTGTGTGTGTGTGTTTGTGTGTGCTTGGTTGAGCAACAAACTACATGTATATTCATTCACACTAACAGAACACTACTTTTGTCTGGAAACCTGTCGTCATCCATTCTACTTTTCTCCCAGTGTGTGTGTATGTGTGTGTGTGAGAGCCTTTCCATCAGACCCGACTCTCTCTCTCTGTCCATTTTTCTGTTTTTCCTCCCTCCAACATCCCTCACTCCCTTTCCTTCTCTCTGAATGTCATCTCTCCAATTCAAAACGGAGGTGATCCAGTTTCTTGCCACTGGAGGAAATGAGCGCCCTCCCTTCCTGTCCTGTCCTCCCTCGCACTCCTGCTGTCGGTCTTTTCCTGGCTAAATCGCCATGAGGAAGGGATAAATAATTAAATTCCATTAGGAGAGTAATCTGTCAATGGAAGTGAGTGAGTGCCACTGCCCCTACACGACCAGGACAGAGGCAGGGAATAAGCCAAGAGGGAGGAAAAGTAGGTAGGGATGAGTGAGCAGGTAGGGATTGTCTGTATTCTTGTGTGTGTGTGTGTATGTGTGTGTGTCTGTGTGAATGTGCATGAGAGAGTCCAAACACAGACTGTCAGTTCTATCAGAAGGGAAACAGGGAGGAAGGTCAGAGAACAGCTAAGCTAAATAAACTTGGACATAAAGAACAAGCCCATAGGGAAAAATCAACAAGATCATGGCAAAAAATGTGTGTCTTCTGTTGTTTTCTTAATTCTAACAAAACATGGCATCAGAGGGCAGAGGGCACGGGACAAGGAAAAGGAATGGAAAGGAAAGGACAGAAGGAGGTCAGGGCAAGAGAGTAAAAAAAACAAAGGGCAGGCCAGTGGGAGAGAAGGGAGACAAAAAAAGGATAAATGTGTGAGAGGTTGAGTTCTTTTTCAGGTGAGGGTGTGAGGTCTGAGAGGACATCCTCTGCTGCTACATTAGCAACCTGCTGGAGGAGTTTGTCACCCTTCCATCTTTTCTCCTCAGCCATCCATCCATCCATGACTCGACCCCTTCCAGTCCCTGCGGCCACCTTGGGAATCGCGTTAAGTCTCTGATTGCAGATGTCTGTCATCATTGAACCAGACGCAGTGCTGGCCAGACTCTGCCAAGCGAGACATATGAGGACAATTTTGCACACACACACACACACACACACACACACACACACACACAAACACACACACACACACACACACACAGACAGACATCCAGAGGGCCTTGTCAGATGGAGTACAGACTCTAAAAAGGATTCAGGATTCAGGCAAATGAGCCTCAAGTCAGCACTTCCCACAGGAAGGAAAAAGACTAAACTCCAGTCTAGGATGGAGACGGCCCTAATCACTGAAGGAGACAGTACAAAAACACTGAAAAGCGTGCATGCATACTTTTATACACACATAGTCACACCTCTGGGAAATGTCTGGGTCCTACAGCATGGAAATCCCTCAAACAGGCAGAAAATAACTGGGGCGAGCCACACATATATACAAACACAAATACAAGCCAGATTCACACACCCAGATATATGTGAATATGCAGGATAACACGCTTTCCTTGACTGTAATTGTAGCTCACCGTTTCGGTGTGTGCATGAGTGATTTTGCCTAGTCTGCCACTAGTAAGTCTAAAAACAGCAACTGGGAGTGAGAGAAGAAAGGATTCCACCACCGGTGCCTCAAGACGAGGAATTTTCTTCATTCAATGCAAATAAGAAAGACAAACTGTGTTACTAAAAATGGCCACAGGCAAGCGAGACACAAAGGGCATCTGGTAAATTAACATTTCTAGGGAATAAGTGGGTGAAATGCATCTTTCATGTCTACAGTCTACAGAGGACACTGTGTTTTCCCTCACCCTCATTTTCTCATCCATTATAGTTCCCAGGGTGGATGTACATTATGCAGAATCTGCAGAATGTGACATCATGAAATGACTGTCCAAGTATCAGACATCTCAGGACTGCATGGCTCACTTTAAGGAAGACAAACCTTTTTGGAAGACTGCTGCTCACTTTATTTTCCTAATGACATCTGCTTGCCTTTGAGTGGCTGTGAGTGCCAAGCCGGTGTCTTCTTGATCAATGGACTACTTCGAAAATCCTCCAAAAGTAACCGAATAATGCAGTTCACTAATGCTTAAAGTGCACTAATGGACTGGAGAAACATCCCTTTTTCAGTTGCTCTCTTAGAGTTTCTATTTGATTAATTTCAACAACAATTCAATTTTTGCCTTTCAAGTCTGCATTTCTTGCAAAGGTATGAGCTAAAAGGCATGCATTTCATTTTAGAGTTACTGTCTCGTTGCTGGCTATGTGAACTGTTGTGTGTATGTGTGAAGAAGAAGAAGAAGAAGAAGAAGAAGAAGAAGAAGAAGAAGAAGAGAAGGCCACTGGTGAGCTGGCAGATAAGTGAGACACGCAACAGACCTGGACTTCAAATACATGCACACACATGCACAGTCCCTGGATGCTACATGAAACACATGAAAGATACTGAAGGTGGAGGCTTCCTAAATTCATTTTTTTAAGCAAAGATTTAACCTGGTTTTGAGCCTATGAATCATTTATCATTCTTCATCAGCCACATGACCATTTGGAAACTATGATTCATAATAATTGCTTGGCTTAGGCCAACAAAATTTCAATCCATTATTTCTGACCAAACTCAGTCAATCGAGTGCAACATTAACTCAGACTAATGGCGTGTGGTTGCACAGATTGGTCGGTCAATCACCGCATACTTAAAATGTCTCCTGAGTTCATGATGGTGATAAAAACTGCTGCTGAAATTCTAACAATGTTTGTACAATAGTTGTCTTTATCTGTCAAGAAATAACAAAGAAACAGGAAAACAACCTTACAAAGAAGTAAACAAAAAGCAAGGTTAAAGTCAATAGTAAAATGTGATGTAGGAAAGAAAGAAATAGTCAAGGAGAAAAACAGCTTCACAAAATCAAGCAATGAGTTTAGAAGCAAAAGTGGTCAAACTGGATCAACTCTTTTATGGACACACTTTTCACCAGTGTCCAGTGACCCATTAAGCAGGCATATAGAAATACCGAAAGCATAACTTAGAAAATTTTCAGAAACATTCCTACGGTAGGAACAACACTTAAATGATCACAGTCCAGCAGGAAAATGGTTGCCATGGTTATGCTGTTCAAGTTAATGCAACCTTGATTGTAATATCACTGGTTCTTCTTGTTGGTGTTTATATAATGTGGTTATTAAAATGCTTTGCAAAAATCTGATAACAGGGGAGGAGATAAAAAATGTGCTACAAGTGCATATTAGACAATATATTGCAAAGTAAATCATCCATTCAAACTCATCCAAATCTGAAAAAACTAATATTGCAAGAAATAACGGACAAGAATACATAACTTGTCAAAAGGGGTTTCTCTGTTTCAAAACACTTCCATTCTAGCACATTTTTTCAATTATGTTTGTCAAACAAAAAAATAGTTTCAATATTCTTTTAAGCCTTGATGATAGACTTCTTGATTTTGTTTTATTCCTGAATTTGTCATGGCGCCCCAAAATGCCTCAGCTGAATGGCGATAGTATTAAGATTCAATTGTGAACTGGGAGGACATTTGGGGCCACTGTAAGAGTATATCTGTGCATCTCATTGTTTTCTTAAGAAACCTTCCAATAACTACTATGTAAAAAACTGTTCTCAAGACCCTTTATGCAACAGAACGCTGCACATCTGAACTGTCGATATACAGAAGTACATTTGTTGATGTGTAGGAACAAACAGTTCTGTTAAAAGCTGAAATGATGTATTCCAGACGGCTTTCAGATAACCTTTTCACAGAGCCAGAGTCAGCATGGTCTGATGGCCACTTGCAGTCTAATCTTGTGCTTTTATGCAAATTGTACAGCAGAGCTGGAAATACCATTAAAGACACACCAATAATCACCTGAACAAGCACTTGAGAGTAGTACCTTTTTGCCAAGGTTTAAGACATCATCAGGACAAAGAAAAGCTTATTTCTCCCACAGAGGAAAAGAAAGAGAGGAGGAAAAATCAGAACTACTTCAACTTCATTCGCGGAAAGTATCTCTCAAAATTTCATAATGTTCGACCCTAATTTTTTCTAAAGTACAAGTAAATAGCAAATGCTACTAAAATGCTACAGTAGCTGTGCCTGTGAAATATCTCAACAACGACAACGACATTTGTGGTTTCCAGATGAGAATCCTTATTAATTTGCGGATCCCCTGAATTTTACTTTGGTAACTTGAGGTTAACAGTTGTGTTTTTGAGTAAAATGAAATGTGATAACTTTGGGCATCTCCTAACATTTCATCAAGCACCATTATCAAGTCAAAACTTTTTATTTGTTATTTATGACCAAATATTCGCAAAACTGTCCTCAGCACATTGTGTTCAGCATGTGTGTAGAATGCTATAGTTAGCATTTAGCTCAAAGTATCGCTGTAACTACAACCTCACAGAGCAGCCAGCATGGCTTTAGACTCTTTGTCACTTAAAGAACTAAGTTTATTGCTGATACTGATGAACAAAAAGTACAGTGGTTTTATTTTTAAATTGTTCGATTAACTTGGGAGATTCTGATTGTATCAATAATAATAATAACAAAACACCTACACATTTACAATTCTTGGAAGCAAATCTATTTTTTGCATCTAATTTCCTAATAGTAAAAAATAAACAATGCATATATTGTGAATTATGAATAATTGCAACTTATGTAAATAATTATGTTATCTAGATTTTTAAGAATTTGCTTGTGTCCTATGATTATAATATTTTGTAGCATTTGTGCTCCAAAACTGATAAAGTAAACTCTTTAAAATATATTCTGAGATTATCATATTATCAGGGATAATATCTTTTTGTTCCAGTGAGAACACTGCAATTTGTACAAGTTTAATTCTTCTTCCTGGGATTTGTTTTAGGGTATGAAGCAAATAGGCTGCAACTTATGGACATTGTTTTACTTATTGTCTAATGCTTTAAGAATGAAAAAAAATGAATGAAAAATGAAAAATGAATGATGACAATGAAAATGAAACATTTGGGTATTTTAACATCAAATATCTCACTTAAAAGTATTTAGAGAATTTGTCAGTGTGCTAACTTGTGCTCCACTGATTTGAGTAAACAAATTAGTAAACTAATGAAAATGAAATTTGATTTTTTTTTTGTTATTGTTGTTTTATTGTTAGCTTTGCTGTTTGCTGGATTAAAAATGGAAAAGGAAAGGGAAAAAAACAGCAAGGTCAGCTGACTAAGCACAACACAAAACTGCAATGTTCTCATTTCATATCAAGAATTTCTCATGTCAGCTTCCTG
Organism: Euthynnus affinis; assembly: GCA_029490765.1. Taxonomy (NCBI): domain Eukaryota; kingdom Metazoa; phylum Chordata; class Actinopteri; order Scombriformes; family Scombridae; genus Euthynnus; species Euthynnus affinis. The sequence continues at coordinate 15,175,502 of CM055847.1, forward strand.
TCTCTTTCTTCTTTCTTGTCACTTTTCACTGTAACGCTGCAATGACCTTTGTAACACACACATACATGCTTTCGCTTCATGTTCATGTCTGTTAGAGTATGTTCCCATTTGCTTTATTCAGAGAACAATTATCTCATTTCCATAACGATCTAATCACTGAAAACAGTTAATAGGAACTCTTTCTTTTGATGGCAGTGAATAAGAGAGAAATTTGCAATCTGTGATGATTACAGATGTGTTGCACTGTAGTCTAGATTGATTGCTTTTCCTTGTTTCATACTGAGCACAATTGTTTTGGGCTTTCCTCTGACAGATTAGAAGAGACAGTGAGGATGGAGAGAGAGAGGAGGAAGAGGAGAGAAACGTCCAAAAGAAGAGAATAGAGAGGAAAGATGCAAGAGAGGAATATCGCAGAGAAACACAGTGTGAAAAGGGAACAAGATAAAAGGGTGAAGAAAAAAAAAGAGCGTATGGCTTTTTGGAAGGAGAGAAATGCAGGCAAGTGTTAAGGTACAACAGGCGCAGGGTGAATGGGTGAGAAGTTGAATGCTGAGTAACAAGGGAGGAAAGGAGTCACGAAGAAAGGATGTGAAACTCAGCAACAAAATTGAATTGAAGCCCAGTGGAGGAGAAGGGAGACAGATCTAATCTGATAATGACGGAGAAGCAGATGGAGAAATAAAGGAAAGAAAAAAGAAAAAGACAAGCACACTGATGGCGGTGAACAAAAAATACTGTGAGATAAAAGACATGAGGAGAGAGAGAAATGGAGATCAGCGAGCGAGAGAGAGAGAGAAACAGAGAGGGAAAGAGAGAGAAAGGTGGTATAAATGTGAGCTAAACCTGATAACATCATTCTGATCTCTAGCGTTTCTGACTCTCCAAACCTCTGCGCAAATATATATGCGTGTGTGTGTATGTGTGCGTGTGAATGTGCATGTAATATCCTGTTACACGCTGGGCAAAATGCTCCAGCAGAGTGTGTCATAATCTGAGAATGAGATCTTTATTGAACAATGCCTTTCATTTCGCACGGCATCACCTCTCATGGTGTGTGCGTGTGTGTGTTTGAACAATCCAACAATAAAAAACAGGGACAAACTGGCTCTTCTTATGCTGCTCATGTATGTAAGCAAACAGGCTTGGTGCCAGCGGGAAGGTACTGCACTATAAAGTTAACATGCATGTAATGAAACACTTGGATGGTTTCAGGTGTAGCCACCATACAGAGAAGCAGGTTATGCATGCACACAAAAAATGTGTAATGACAACACAACCCCCTAAAACCGTAAATGTATGTTTTCCGTGTCTGTTTGTTAAAAAAACAAGGTACAATGTGTTCATTAGGCTAGCTGTTTACCTGTGTTTCCAGTTTTAGTGCTAAGTTCCAGTGCTAAGGATGGATATTGATCTTAGCAAAAAAGGTGGATAGGACAAAAAGCAGAAACAAAGGTGAGGGATAGGCAAAAACATCAGACGAAGATTTTGCAAGTCAAAATGTTGCAATAAATATGTGGGAGCTTGCAAAATTCAGTGTGTGGACAGCCTCTCCTTTTCTTTAATGGATATTGGTCTTCTCATCTAAAGAGAAAGAGAACAATACGCACATTTCTCACTATGTTTACTAAGTATTATCTAACTACTACCTTTAAAGCAATTCATCAATATTTCATAACAATGAATGATTCGAAATGTGTCACTCATTGTGACAAACCCACAAAGAATAGTCACCTGATTCTGCAGTTCTCCTCAGCTCTACAGAGTGTTTTTAGTGCCTTGTAGCTCATTGTTTTGATTTTTACGGCTTGTAGCTTTATTGTTCTGGTTCACCCTCAACGCTTTCGTCAGAGTTGTTTCCAGACACAACAGGCAGGTGTTTTCAGTAAAAAAAAAAAAAAAAGCTTGAATAAACCCACTGTACACTACCTGCCCAAATGACGCCATACAAAATTAGCAAGTAGCTGGTGAACATAGTAGTGTGTTCAGTACCTAAAGTGCCAGGACCAAAGCGGAGCTAAAAGGAGAGTAAAGATTGGAGTTACATTCATCAGGGGGCCATAAACATCACTCCAAATGAATGCTAATATTGCTTTCTATCTGCTGGATAATAAGTTTGCCATATCTACTTAAATTTGTCAACTTGTCCTCACAGCTTATTTCTGCTACCCCCAAGTGGCCACAAGAAAAATAATAATGGGGGAATGCAGAAATAATGTTAAAAAGAAGGAAAGCAAGAAACGGTAAGGTCGTAAGGTATTTGGAAGGGAAAAATATGGACAGAAACAGAAAACTGATTACCAAAACTGTAGGTTGAAAAAAGCAATCAAAGTTGACAGACTGATTACCTGGTTCAACTTTGACCTACTGTACTTGCAGTGGTTATATTAATACACAGTTTAGTACACAACTCACTTTTGATTTAACCTTGTAATAAAGTAGTTGAAATAGACTGGCTAAACCGTTGACTTGTTTACAACCTTCCTGGTCACCTGAAGGTCCCAATAGTCCCAATAGAATGCAGTACAATAACTGATAACCAAAACTGCAAAAATAAAAAAGTTGTAATAAAGCTGATGTATCATTTAAAGCTGTTAGCTGTTGTACAGTAAAATGCCTTTAAATTATCACTGTCCTCACACCAAATATTATAAAGTGATTTGGAGATAAATCCGAACATCACCTCCCCCACTCCACTGTGCTTCCCACCCATACTTTCACAGCACCCTCCCCAAACTCCTAACTTCATTTAATCAAAAGGAATTATTTCTCAAAGAGATTAACAGAAGACCAGTTTATCTCTCTTTTCTCTCTCTCTCTCTCTCTTTCTCTCTCTCTCTCTCTGTCAGCCTTACAGTAGCTACTCTCAATCTCTACTTCTCCTGTATTAGTGTGCCTGTCACGTGCAGCAGCCACAGTGTGCGTGGGTGGATGACTGACTCTGTATGTGAATGTGACATCAAACTTGTGAGCAGAAAGGAGGGCTCTTTTATCAATGAATGCTTAACCTTATAAGCAAACACATACTTGCACGTGTATAGCAAGAGCATACATCGACTTGGCTCATTTTTTGTTGTGAATCTTAATACTCAGTGGCTGCCTATTACACACTGATTACCAGTCTATAAGTGGCTGTGTATGACAGTGAATAAGCAACGGCCATCCAGTTATTGATCCAGAGATGGACAGCCTGAATCTCGGAGCAAAATGCATTAGAATCCCCATCACAGAGCTGTTGGAGCTTTAATAGACATTTCCAGCAACATCCAAGCTATGATGTAATCAAAAACAGAACAACATTAAATTAATATGTGGTTAGATTGATGATTGTGACTCTGTGGTTTAGCTGGTGCAAGTAATAGCTGGTGTAGGGGCACTCATTGGGTCTGATTCCCGCAAGGCTCCCATAAATAGTCAATGTGCATTGATTGCAAATGGCTTCAGATGAAAACCCCAGCTAAATGACCGTGGTACCATTATATTAGTGAAATGACAAACACCAAAACAGATATTATGAAGCATGAAAGCATTTCTGATTGATTGTTTCAGCTGTACAAGAGATTGAGGCCGTGTGTGTTTGTGTTCCTGGCTTGTGTGAGCGTCCACATGTTTATGTGTGCTCTCTTTGCGTCTATTGAATGATTGTTATTGGCTGAGTGTGTATTTAACATTCTGTGTGTATAAACTCGATGCAAAGCCATGCAGACTGTTTCGCCAATCCCTCTAAGACTCTCATTAATGTCATTAATTGGCTGGAGTCAACACACACCTGGGTCCCCTGGTCTATCTCAGGAGCCTGAAGGATGACAATGTGATGTGTATACTACAGACAGAGCTCAGATGTGCCTTTTGCTTATATTTGAATAAAAACACTCTTAAACTCTTAAACAAAAAGCTAAAGGCATTAAAGGCAAAGTTTGCTGTTCTAGGAAATACGCTTATTTGCTGTCTTGCCAAGGGTTAGATGAAAACATTGATACCATACTTAGTGTTTATCTGTCCACTAAATATGTAGCTACAGTCAGCAGCTGGTTAGCTTAGCTCAGCATCAAGACAGCTAGCCTGGCTCTGTCCAAAGGTAACAAAATCTGCCCACCAGCACCTCTAAAGCTCATTAATGAATGACAAGCTGTAGTTTTATGGGAGGTTATGTGTGGGATTTCTTGGCCTGGTACAGTGACTTTCTAAAGTCTTGAAATAGCCCAGCTCGTAACTCCCCCAAAGTACAGTTTATTTATTTATTTTTTTACACAGTTTTTGGATGGATTAATCAATATAGATATAATGTTTTAATTAGTAAGCTTTAGAGGTTCCAGTTGATTTTGTTATCTTTGGACAGCCAGGTGAGCTGTTTTCTCCTGCTTATAGTCTTTATACTAAGCTAAGCGTATTGCCTCTTGTTTCTACCTTCATGCTTAATTCACAGACATGATTTGTATCAATCCTCTTTCATATGTATTTGTCTGCTGGACCTGTTTATTTGCCCCAAACAGCCTAAATTCTAACTGTACATTAGCTGTAAAGTAGCGACGGACTAGCACCGACTGTGTTACAGAGATACTCCAGTTCTTATTTCCACCTGTCTCCCCTCTTTTCCTCTCCTCTCTGTATGGTTATGTAGCAAAGTGGATGCAGGCAAATTCACATCAAATTCACATCATCGCACCACCTCTAAAATACATTTTGCATTCTTTCTAAACAGAGTAGGCAAGAAAGTGATAATGCATATTTCACAAAATGTCAAATTGTTCCTTTGAATTTCAATTTAACACCTCATTTATGTCATTTGTGTAAATGTCTGTTGATGCATTTGTTTTACCTGAACCTCCCGTGCATGGTAGGCTATGATGAGGCCCAGCAGTATGACTGTGGACAGGCTGATCAGACACTTCAGGGCCAGAGAATACATGGAACTCTGTGGAGAAATAAAGGGATACAAACACCTTTAGAAACATGCTGCACAAACCCATACACATTTCAGATAGATTTTTACCACAATGGCTGTTCCTGAGAGTTCACATTCGGTCTGGTTTAACTTGGAGCGAGTCCCAGATATCAGAGTGTCATCTGTCACTCTTCTGCTAAATGGTGTTAATGATGTACCATAGCAGTACTGCCTTAGCAAAGACAATAAGAAGTAACATTTGCAAAACAGACTTTTAAAGGCTGAACAGAAGAATGGTAGTATTCCACCTGTCAATATCACTCTGCAGTCGAGCTTTAAATCCTCTGCTTGTCTGGTTTCATAGGGCTTATAATCAATGCACTGGGGAACTTCCGATCAATACAACTCATAGCACTTCAGTGGCTTCTTTAACCCCTTCACCTCACACACTCAGAGCACAGCAAAGTATACCGGAGTTATACGCATGTGCACACACACTTTTGTGTTAGCAAGAAATACAAGAAACACACACAGCTGTGCACACCTGATCTACATAAGGAAAAACAGGAAATACACATCAAAAGGACATATTAGAGAGGACAAAAACCCAAAAAACTGTAGCTGCACGTGTATATGTACAACAGAGTGAATATGCATAATTTTTTTTTTTTTTTTGGTAACAGCATGGTCTGCTTGTGTGTGAGCCAAACGTGCTAACGAATGAATTCAAGTCTCAAAATATCATTATCAATGATGCATGCAGAGTACTTTAAATTCATCATACCAGAGCTATGTGGTATACTTGTTGCTGATTTCTTTAAATTCTACATCAGGACACCTCAATCACAGTACTGAATATATGAAAGTGCAGGTAACCATAGCAACAGCACTGATGCTTCACACAGTCAGGTAACTCTCGCTGGAGAACTGTGTATGGCTTAAACTAACAATAAGCAAACATATTAATGATTTGTACGTTTTGGTGAGTTGCCTAAGTATAGCAATACCTGAGGCATCCAGATACATGAACAAAAAAAGGACTTAGTGTCACTCCACTTCACCTTCTGCTATTCTCTGCTTTCACCTTGTCCATTATTGCCGTACAGCAGGAAACCTTGTTTTGAAGGATCACTTACAAGATAGTACATTCATTTTATTAGGCTGTTGCAATGTGGTCTCTGAGGCAGTCTACTCATAATCAAGACGAGTGAATTGACCAGCACACACTCAATCCTTGGACTCTCAATGAGGGAACATAAACAAACAAACAGAAAAAGCCATTTTAACAGGAAAAGTAGAATACACAGAGATAGCAACCATAGAATTACAATGAATTACAATATTAAGTAAACATCAAATTATAAGTGTCATTAATTAACTGAAGTAAATATTATTAGTGCATTATCATCAGGGAGAGTATCAGTTATCTTTATGCTCTGTTCAGGTGTAAAACATTAACATATCCTGCTTTTAACTTTGAGGAAAAGAGAGAAAATAGAACCAATAAAAAAGATCAGGCAAGCTTCAGGTAAAACAATATTTTGTCTGTCTGTCTACATGTTTATTTATCCATAAACAAGCAAAGGCATGAATTACAGTGAGCCTGATATCGACTTGCTGACACTGACCTTTTAGAGATTGGATTTTGTCAGTATATTTAATTCATTAATTTTTAATTGAATACTTTAGTGTCAATATTCTGTTTCAAAAGCTTTACCAACCTGTCAAATATTGGCAAAAAAAGATGCTGCACGCAGATTCAAAATGTCAGGAATCAGTAGTCAAACAAAACATTAAGTGAGACTCATTTCCAAAGCTTTAGAAATAAAAATAGTTGTATTTAGTGCTTTGGTTAAAAAAAAACACTCTCACTGAATGTATTCATTTGTCTACAACAGCTTGAGGACTATGTTTTGAATAGCAGAATAAACAAAAAAACCCCAAAGCGCATTCATTTTCAAGTTCACTAAGGTCACATGATGACCACAGCCTGCTGACCTTAAGCCCGCAGCATCTTTCCGCTTTTAGTAGGATGCTGTTAGGTATTCCTTGTCCACCACTCTCTTCATCTGAATGTGCACACATATTACTCAGCCTTTATTTCATGACGTTATTAAGCAGCATTTACATTGCATTTTAGGTTCATGAATATATATTGCAAGTCAGCATCCCAGAAAATATAGTGTGTTAGTGTGCTATTGTGTCTATTTAGAGTCTGTGTGGATGCTTCATGGCCTTAATGGTATTAATTCAACATGACACACACACAGTCTAGTTTGTTAATCTTCACTGACACCCTCCTTTGGTGAGTATTCCTTTTTCCTGCTATTATCACAATATGAGAAGATTGAATATGTGACTGGGTGCCTCTTGTACCATTTATATAACACACACATACACACAAACACATAGAGCCACACTCGCACACACACAAGCAGAGCATTAAGTGAGTGTTGTTCATTTGTTGCTCATATCAGTGTGGTTATGGGCCACTGCGCTACACTGGGAAAATACCATCTCACTTTGGCTCTCCACTGATTTCCTCTATCAGCTTGCCCAAAGCTGTAGCTCTCTTTTGGTCTCTATTTGCCCGTGCTCTCTTTTCCTGTCTCAGTCTGTCTCTCCTCTGCTAACATCTCATTTGTACTCACTGAAGCAAACTAGGTGCAAAAGAAGCCAACGTTGTTGTGCTAATGAGAGAAATGCAGACTTTCAGGATTTCAGCAGCGTATGTGTTTAAACACACAGCCACACTGGTGAGCTGAAATGTGATCTGCTTGCATTTACCTACAGTCGTCTGTTGTGTGTGTGTGTGTCTGTTTTTTTTTTCTCAGTGGTGCCCATCACACTGTCAGGAGCATTTTGCTTCTGCCTGTTACCACTTCACTTACTCTGCTTGTAAAGTAAATGACTTGACTGTGAGGGAGATATATGTGTACATGTTTGCCTCCTGTTCTTTTTTTACTTTGGTTCATACTGTGGACACTGACAGTTCTTCATTCTGGTTGGCTGGCAGGGGTCCAAAAATCAGTATAACTAAACTGACAAAGGTGTTTGCTGTTCTAAATCATTTCTAGGTAACGTTAGTAAATGTGAGGCTTAGCTAAAGAGCTGGGAGATTGTGATGATGAAACCAGCTAAAGTGTGACATTTGGGGAAATACGATTATTTGCTTTCTTGCAGAGAGTAGATGAGAGGATTGATAAATTGAATAAAACCGAATAGATTGTTTAATCACAGACTTGTGTCTGTGAGTTAAACATTTAGATAGCTTAGCTAAGCAGAGGAAAACTGCAAGCCTTGTCAAGTGTAAAGTTCAAATATACACCTAATGGCATCCCTAAAGCTAACTAATTAACACTGAATATTGTTAGTTTAATCTGTATCCAAACAGAAATCTAAAAAAAAAGGTCAATTTGTGGGTTTAAAGGGATTTATAAGCTATGAGCATTTCTGGGTGAACAACAGCCAGGTGCAGTGACTTCCGACAGTCTTGACCTCACTGTGAGGTTGCCAGGCAACCAGCGGAGACACCGCACAGCAGTAGCCTTTTTCAAGGAAGACATTTTGACATGTCACAGCAGGATAAGCACAGGTGTAAATGATAAAATTAATCACGGCTGAATTCCATTTAGCTGCTTCAGTTTCAGGATCCTGGTATTGTGCATGCTGGCTCACTGTCACACTGTCATGGCGTACTGGGACACTTGAATACAACGGAGCCATCCTTAATGTTATGAGCAACACCTGTGCTTTTTCTTCTATGACAAGTCAAAAAGTCTGCTGTGATGAAGGCCAGCATGTGGCTCCATTTAAAGCTTCAAATTATTGTTTTAAAACAAAACAAAAACAAGATACATTTTAATGAGCGAACTTCAGAGATGTTGATAGGAGTATTTTTTCCATTTGTATAGAGCCAGGCTAGGTCCGTGCAAATGTCCAAACAATGAAAGGGGTATCAATCTTATCTAACTCTCGACCAAACCACAATAGTGAACTGTTACTTTAAAAAAAAACACACTAATAGCTGCTTAGCATGAACCATGCAGATTTAATGTGTGATATTTGTGTGGATAGACTAACTGTATTAGGAAGAAAAGACTTTTGAAATAATGCTACACTACAGTGAAGCTGATAGCTACTGTCAGTACAACCTTAAAGGCAAGTTGTTGGATCAGTGATGTCCATGTGATTCTTTTTTTTGTTTCTAGACAATATCCAATAAGAATTAAACCTGTTCTCTTGAAAAACAGAATGTTTGACTAATTAAACTATAATGAAAGTCCCATATTTAAGAATTAACTGCAAAAAAGTCAGCATACCCTTCATTAGTGAGACTCCATTCTTTTATTTTTTATATATTGTGTGTCCTCCTTTATTTTTGACTGCAGATTCGATCCTCCTGGGCAGGGATGACACCGGTCTTGCCCGAATCTGCGGAGAGATGTGCTGTCATTCTTCACAGATGATTGTTTCCAGCTGCTCTTTGCTGGAGGTTTGTTGCTCTACCTTCCTCTTTAAAATACTCTAAAGGTGTTCTATTTGATTCAGGTCAGGGGACATACTTGTCCAGGTCATACTTGTCCACTTCTTTCTTCTTTAAAAACTCTTGTGTGATTTCTGAAGTGTGTTTGAGATCACTGTCATGTTGGAAAATTGCTCTCCTGCTACCCTTCTTGTGACTAGAAGTTATTTTTTCATTCATTATTTGGGTATACAAACTTGCATTCATAGTGCCATCTATAAATGTCATCCCCCCTACACCTTTTGCACTCATGCAGCCCCATATCAGCACACTCCCACCTCCTATGCAGTTACTGTGGTAGTCCTGGTCAATGCCAAACATGCTGGACCCCATCTGATCCAAACAATTATTTATTTTTGGTTTCATCTCACCAAAGAATCTGCTGCCAGTGCTCATTAGGCTTCTTTTCACGTCGTTTGCAGTTTTCTGCAGTGCCGATTTGTGAGCATTGGTTTTCTTCTTGGATGTTGCCCATAGACGTTGACGTCATGCAATGTCCATCGCACTGTCTAAGCAGTCACTAAAACACCAAATTAGATTGGATAGATAATCATTGTGCCAAGTCAGAAGCACTTGCCTGTCTTTTTTAAAATCCAAAGTTGTATAAATAACCTTCTGTTATTGTTAGAATGGGTCTTCCTGTATCTTCTAACCACAGCTGCCACTGTGTTTTGGCTTCTGTTCAGATGATCTTGCACCCTCTCCCATCTTTATGAAGTCTCACAGTCTGGTTTCTTACTTGTTCAATTCCTCACCATGTGGAGCCATGTAGCATTAGAACCAACCCAGGCCAAAACTGAGAGAGTTGTAGTGTTCACAGGTTCTTTTATATGTTCAGGCAATTAGTCTTAACTGGAAGTCACGGGTGTAATCACTTTTGTTGCATTGAGGTTGTACTATGAGGCCTGTATTTTCAATATAGTCTTTCTAACCTGTTGTTTTTAATTACAAATAACCTACACTTTACCCCAAAATACTACAATTATTGTAAGATGATACAATTTTGAATCATTTAACATTTCAGTGATAATGAACAGGGGTGTACCCAGTTTCGTTATATACTGTAAACACTGTATTTTTGCATGTGTGTATATATTGTGTAAGTGTGTGTCTTTTCCTGTTTCTTTTTGTCAAACTGTGTATAAGTGCGTCCTTACTGTGTATTGATCAATGACTTGGTGTACAGCATGCAGAGATAATGAGCTTTTTGAGCTTCTTCAGTGAGAAGACAGACAGATAGACACACACACACACACACACACACGCAAACACACACACACACACATGCACGCACACCAGGTAGTATCTAGAGGAGGGTTTTCCCCATTTGTCCCTACCTCACCCTTATTGACACAGATGTGAGAGCAAATACATGTTGCTTACCAATACATTACACTTGTACTGATAAGTTGTTTACTACATGTGTTGGTAATGAATATGAATGTGTGTGTGTGTGTGTGTGTGTGTACGTGCGTGTGTTGTAATGAGTTAGCCTTGGGGGTCTCTCCCTGTCAGAGCGATGCCTTCTTGCAATCAGTCTCCAGGGAAACAGGCAGCAGACAGAGGAGCGATGTCACCTTACCAGGATAAACACATACACACACACGTACACACTCGACTGCACATTGACACACACCATTACGGCCCTACACACTCAATTAAATCCAGACAAAGGGAGATGTGAGCACACATACGCACACACACATACACACACACCAGCAGGTGCACCCATGGGTACTTACATGACAAAACTGAATACATAGACGCACACTCCATAGGTGTATATACACAGAGGAGGCTACACAAAGTCAGTGACGTGAATGTGTATGTTACCGGTGGGTGATGCAAGTTTTAACACACCCATGTGTACCAACACGCTAACACATACAGAGCAAGATAGCCTAGCCTTGTTACACTGAAAGAAATTTGCATAGTTGTACCTTTTAAATAGCAAGACACAGGATGGGATAGCATGGGATCTACCGTCCCTTAGAAGCTTGTGATCTAGAAGATGAAGGGAGTGTTGACTAGAGTGAAGGAAAAGAGAGGAAGAGGAAGAGGAGGAGGCGAAGAGAGAGGGGCACAGAATTGCAGAGATGGCTGATGGTTCCTTTAGAGAAGATGGTGGCAGTTGGTGAGTTTAATTCCCTGATGATCTTCATGTAGTGTCTGAAAAGCAGCACCCAGGCGCTATAAGTGGCCTAATAGAGAAAGGTCTGTAAAGGTCTCCTAGTAAATGTCTGCGAGAAATGTCATAGATGGGGGGTGCGAGGGCGGGAGGGAGATGTGGGACAGAGGTAGCGCAGGGAGAATGAGATGTTGTAAGCCTGCTGAGATGGCAATGACCCCATTGGGGAAATGGAGACATATTTACGAATCGCTAGGGAAGGAACATAAACACTCCATGTAAGTGAGAGGAAGGAAGGATGTGAGAGAAGGGAGAATGGGAGTGAGCTGTGCTGCTAATCTGTGAAATCATTGATGCTTGTGGTGAGAAACAGACTGTAAGTGGGTGTATGCTCACAAACAATACCATATCCCTCTGCCTGTCACACACACACACTGTACTGTATGTTATGGTGTCAAGTGTGTGTATTGACAGTGTGACAGGTGAAGTTGACAACAGCTGTGCATTCCCTCAGAATAGCCATGTTCCATCGCAGGCCTGAAACGTGGCATGGAGCCCTGAGGAGTCACGTGGGGCTTAGTGAAATGATCTATTGATCTGACAGTGACAGGCCACATGCTAAGGTCCTAGGTGTCTGAGGGCCTCAGTTATTCTCAGATAGAGACACATGTCAGACTGAGATGCCCCACCCCTTTAACCTGTTGCTAATAAAATCAATAATAGAAGCTCATAAAAGTGTTTTTGGGAGTAACTGTCCTCTCCCTGCAGTTAACACAAAGGTTTCAAGGTCCCTAGATAGCAACAATAAACTGGTGACGCTGATCATGATAAGTGGTCACAGTAAATTTAGAATTAAAAATATAGTGTGATGCTTGGCTCTCTGTAGATGTACAGTGTGAAACTCTTGAAATAGGTCTCAAGTTTAAGTTATGACCGCAGTTTGGAAGGTTCAGTTTTGCTTTTGTCTTGGATGCTTTTTGTGTGAAAACTTATAATCCTGCCTGAGAGCAAATTAAATTATTTCACATTTATGAATTAATTCATCATCCAATATTCTCTCTGCATAATTTATCTAGGCTCAACAACTGACTGGATGTTTACAGTACACAAATTTACTGCTGCAGCCTTGAGCGCTGAATATACATACATGAGAACAGATTTTTTTTTTTTAATCTGCAACCAAAAATTGTAGCCTTGTGAACAAGTCTATGGCCTTGGTCATGTATTTGTTCTTTGTCTTGAGCTTGACTGAAGTGGACCAGATAATAACTGAAGATAGAGGCTACAATGCAATGAATGAAAAACCTTAGCTGTGGCTACAGTGTGTACTGAGAGGGTTTGAAATCTACTTCTGCACATGAATATACATATGCTTACTCACTATGCCCACAGTCACGAACACCATGTCCTCCTCTGTTAACCTCTCTCCATTTATTCCTGCTAACACACACACACACACACACACACACACACACACACAAGCATCGAACCCACCCTGTTTAGTTCCATTCTTATTCTTCATCTCTATTTTTGGGAGCAAGATGGAGCAGCTGGACCTGCTGAAAAAAGTGCAGGAGCGTTTGGTAGACATACACATGCATCGGCAGTGACATTTAGTTTACAGCAAGTCTTACGGAGCTGTTAACAGGCTCTATCTATACATACAGGACATATATCTTTTTTTTCAATAATGAAACCTCATCCTATCACATTTCTTCCTGTAGCTCTCTCCACCACCTCTCAAGGATGGATGTCAACACACAGCACATAATGTAGCACCTCTGAAAGGCATTTTCAATGTGTGAGTTTGTACAGCATGTGTGTACGGGGGTGGACAGTGCATGTGTGGGTGAGTGATTATCAATAATCAATAGAAGAAATCATTCAAGTCCCCCCCGCGCCACAGATTTAAAGCAGTGCATGAAGCTCTTCACTTCTCCCTACCATCTATCTCCCTTTCCATTCCCTCTTTCATCCTGATGATCTCCTATCCATTTTTCACAACAGCCAGCGGGCTTCTTTCCACCTCAATTATCTAAGTGAAAGCTTGAACTGTCTGTTGGAACTCTACTATCTGTTGGAGTCCAACCAAATCCCCAACTGTAAGAAAAAAAGAAGAAACAAAAAACTTTGCACTAAGCATTTAAAATGAATTTTGATCAGGCTTTGCTGAAGCATGCTTAACTCTTTCAATCCCTTTTAAAACCCTAGAAGGAGACAGTACAAAGATATTTCACACACAGTATTCATTCTCAACTCTGAACTTTCTGTTCTTAACTAGGTATCTTAATGAGCATAGATTATCAATATGGAGTAAGCACTGGCAAACACAGTGGTCGCTCTGCTTGAATACACAGCTGTCCATCAATCCCTATTGATAGACAATGCTGCCTGATTCAGATGAGGACTGTATTGGTTGTAGCTTAAGAACCTAAATCAGGCTTTTCATTATCGCCTTTCCTTTTTTCTCTCTTTCAACAGCCTTTCATTTCTCGCCCAGACGGTTCTCTCTTCCGATCACACTCCCCCAGTTTGACGCCCACTGGAAGACCAGAGAAGCAGAGGGAGGGAGAAAGTGAGGGGAAAATGAAAGAAAGAAAGAAAGAAAGAAAGAAAGAAAGAAAGAAAGAAAGAAAGAAAATGGTATAAAGAGACAGGCGTGGAGTTGAAATAGAAAAGAGACAGACAGAGAAAGAGAGCATGAAAAGTGTTGGCCGTCTCCTTCAGGGAGAAGAAGAATAGGCCAACAAAGAAAGAAATGAGACAAGGATGCATTGAGAGAAATTCAAATCATGAATTTTCATTAATAAAAAGAGACTGTCTCTAACACAGTGATTTTCATAAAGTAATGAGGCAAAGGAGAATAAAAGGGAGCAAAGGCACAGGCAGGAAAACAGAAGAGACAGATTTCTCTGGCAATGATAATAACAGAGAGAGACCAAGTATGAACTAGAGCCCACAGTCTGCAAATACACTGAAAGAGAAAGAGATGAGGGACACACCCAGCTGGCCTATTCTAATAGGCTACCAGTTCTGTGCACTCACATACACGATCCCACATCCTCCTTCACATAATCACTGATCCATATATGACAGGCTGCATAACTGGAAGTAATGTTTCCAGCTTATTAGCTAAAGAAAATCAACTTTCTGTGATGTGTCAGACTAAAAAGAAGGATGGAGTGAGGAGTATCTGTGAATTAAGGTGAGCGCAACATGCTCAAAGGCTCACTGGGACCCTATCACACACACACACACACACACACACACACACACACACACACACACACACACACACACACACACACACACACAAACACACACACACACACACACACACACAACCAAAATAAACAGACAATTGCAGCCAGGGGCCGATTCAGCTTATTACACTCCCCATTACACAGACAAATGAGATCTTGGCCTCCAACAGATAATCTGCCCCCCCATGTCCTCTGCATCGTTGCATTACATCACCCAGAAGCAGCAACTGTCAAGCCTGGTCATTACAGTACACAAGCCTCCAACAACATGGACATGGTGCTGGTCAGACTGGGCAGGGTTTAGTGATCGTGAATTAGCTGGTGAAAGCTAACTCCATTTACCAGGCCGCTAAACTGTCAAAAACAGTCAAAGCTGGGGCGCCCCTGCGACCTGGGGGTCGAAAACGTGTAACATTCAACATCCCTGATTCAGATCTGGCTGGTGACCTTTGCTACATGTCATTTCCTTTCTTTCTCTCTCCCCTACATTTCCTGTCACTTTTTACTGGCTATTATCAAAATAAAGGCAAAAATTACTCAAAAATACTTAGTCCCTAGTGTGGACCAGACTCCAAAAAATATTAGATCCTGCACTTCCCATAATGCAACTTGATAGTGCCTTTTATTTGACCCTTCCTGCCTGGTAAGTTCCCACATGTTTGCTTTCTGTTATAAATCTGTAGTCTCCAAGCACAATCTGTAATAACCCTGATGACATCACTTTGACATCATAAGGGTTATTTGCTCAGAGCAACAGAAAACATTGCACAACCAAGTACTACTCATGACTGTACTTTTTGTGTCAAATCCGTGCAGTGCCCCTACAAATATTACAGGTCCGTCCTCTCACCTTGGTGTATACGCCCCATGACAGCTCCGTCTCAATCACCATGACGACGATGCCAAACATTCCGAAGATGAGGGCATAGTCACTCAGCCTCTTCCTCTTCTCAAACAGCGCCCTGCGATGCCCCAGTTTATAGCCAATGTTTTGGTTCTTCCGTTTGGAAGCCTTGGAGGTGCTGCCCCGGGCCCCAGTGCCCACTGACCCGACCCCTCCCTGACTGCTTCCCCTCCCTGGCTGCGCCCGCCTGCTCTCCACCAGCGCGTGGTTCTGATGGTAGATGGACATCTGGTTGGATGTGGAGTCGGTGATGTCATACCTTCCTCTGGGGTACGGTGAGTCTTCTTTGGATGAAATCACAATCTCTGGAGGGCTCTGAATTGGGGGTTGATTGGTAGAGGACTGGGCCACCAAGGAGGTAGGAGGGGCTTCACGCTGGCGGTCATGCCCCCCAGTGGCCGTTGCCCCGGCAACAGCTGAAACACCGCCCTCTTTGGTTTCGCTGCTGCTGTCTGATTCGATGAGGTTTCTGCGGGATGCGCTGAGGCGGCTCAGGGGCTTCATGACCCCACCCGTGTACTTACAAGAGCTCATGGCGATCTCTGTGAAAGGGTTACTGTCCCGACGGTGAACCAGAGGGCTGGCCTGCCTGTGTTTGCAGCCCCTCTCTCTTTCCCTGTCCCTGTCACGCTCTCTGTCCCTCTCCCGGTCCATGGACGGCGAGTGGGAAGAGTAAAAGAGGGCGTTGTAGACCGGGGAGTTGTCTCCGCTCAGGCTGTGCTGCGAACCCAGACAGGAAGAGAGCGGGGTGCTGGTGGGGTGCAAGGCATTGGGGATGGGTGGAGGCAGGGGCTGTGCTCCAGAGGAGGACAGGGGCAACTTGGGGAGCGATGCTGGAGGCAAGCTGGGCGTGGCAGGGGATGGAGATGGGGTGCTGCCATTTAGACGGTCGAGGCTTGATCCTCCCATGTGGTTGGAGTGGTTCGATCCTGGCTGGTTGCCAGCGGTGGAGGGATGGGATATACTGCCCAGGGGAAGGAGGAAACGCTGGTCCTCGTCCTCGCTCCCTCCTAGCAGAGCCAGGCTCAGAGAGGGGGGAGGCTCCATGGTCGCGGCTGTGGCCACGCACCTTTCTACAGACAAACACAAAAAAGAGAAAAGAACTGTAAAGATGGACAGAAGAAAAATGATGTAGAATACAGACTATTTATCACAATGGAGGGAGGAGCAGAGGAACATTGCGATGGATAACAGTTAAAACAAATGAGGGAAAAAAACTGAACTCCAAAAGCTGAAGATGCGTGACAAAGAGGGGCAACAGAGTGAAGAAAAGTAGCCATAATTGGGGAATATGTTATTCCTTGAGTCACATTTGAGTAAGCTGCCCAGTCAGCCTCTCTCAGTGCTCTCTCTCCCTCTGTTTCCCAATGTCCTTTCCTTCTCTCACATCCCACAATGCTTCCAGCAATATATGCCATAAAATGTCATCTGTGTTACATTGTTGTTAGCCGGGAGGATGGTGCAAATCCTCTGGCTTTACAGCATGGAAATGAGATCAGGCTCAGAGACTGAAGGAATATAATTCCACATCAGTCTTTTTTTTTTTTTAATAACAGGAGAAGTATTAGTAGTGACTGAGTGTATACCTCAGTTAACCATAAGTTGGATGCATTTGGATGCATTTGATTGATCCAAAACAATAACCTACTTTTAGCATGATATAACCAGACACCTTCACGGCCCCATCCTCCCTGTCTGTTTCTCTACCTACCTCCTACCTCTTCTCTCTCAGTCCGTGTCCCCCAGGTTAGTTGTGTTGAATCACTGGCTGGATGAAAATAGACTACCACACTTTTTCTTTTTCATGTTGTCACGGCCATCAGCTCATCTTTTGCCTCGCCTCCTTTCGTATAGGTCCCTCCACAGGTCCTCGCTCGTCTCTCGAAATTGTGCGTCGCTTTCCCACAGATGTTTGCTTCCGTCTGCGCTCCACTTGATACGATCAGTTTGTTTCTTTCCCAATCATCAGCGGTGTATCGACGGTACCCATTTCGATCCCGTCAGTGACAATCGGCACGGCATGAGAAGGAATAATCCATTATGAGTGGATTAAATCGGTCAACCTGTGGCTGCACGTCAAAAATGTGCAGCCACATAACCCGGCAAAATAGGAGGAGAGAAAGAAAAAAAACGTAAAGCTGGTCGTTAAGTATGAGTCCTCAGATGAGCAGTGAAGTCTGTGATTTAATATGTGACTCCGCCGGCTTCCACTCAATCTACAGCTCACTGTCTCCCCGGATCTGTCTCTCACTCTCTCCTCCAACTTCGCTCCCTCTTTTCTCCGCCTCCAGACCTGCCGTTCATTCCCATTGGACGGAATCAGAAAAGCGAAATAAACGCTGGAAACAGGTGGCAGGATCTGTAAGATGTAGCAGCCAAACAAATGTCTAATTTATTGTACACGGGCTGTTTGGGGGTTATTATATATATTTCTTCTGTAGCCTCAGAAAACATTTGATCCAATTTGGCATTTAGCTTCTACCGCTATAATAACTACGTGGCCTATTTGGTCGTTTATGGCACCTGTTACGCCCGCTCAAGGACGCTGGAACTGACGAAGACGCCAGTCTGAGATTTTTTATTTTTAAAAAATCTTTTTTCACGTTTGCACAATGAATGTGAATAAATATGTAGAGCAGCAACATTTCTTGCCATCACACAAATAAGTTGTACAAAGAAACCCTGCAACATATGGCGAGGAGGAGGGTGTGGAAGCAGAAGAAACAGGCGCGGCGCGGTGCGTCTCTGTGCGCCTATATGGAAAAGACCTGGATACGTCTCTCCGTTGTGATTCAATTTATTAATACAAGACAAAACGAAATTAAAGTTTAGGCTATTATAGGATGCTATAATCTAATATATGAGGTTAATAATGAATACCTTATACGATTAAAGTCATGCATAAGATGGATAACTTAGAGGAGATGGATGTAACCGAGGATTCTCTGATACAGCCCTATAGCAGACAAATTAATTTATAATTCTAACTCTAAAGAGTCTGTTCTGCATAATCCTACATAATTAGACTAGTCTACCTGGCCTAATCGTGTGAATATTATGTTTTTCTATGTGCGTAATGTGCGCCTCTAATCGGATGAGCGCAGACGCGAAATTGTGTGGGAGCGGATTAGAAGGTTTCCTTATAAAAGGTCAGCCTATCCTGCGATTATGCAACCTGACAGACATCTATAAAGCAAATCATATCGTGTGGAGGATGATTCCAAGTATTTAACACCAGCCATATGCCGACGCCTCACTCACACAGTTAATGTGGACTGAAGACAGACAGTGGTCTGTTAATGAGAGAGAAAGATGGTGACCTCCTACATTATGGTTTAATCTACTGTGGGGAACAGATGGTAAGTGAGATAAATAGGATATAAAGTTATGTATTGGGGAATGTCCAATAACTTGTTGGGGAGTTTTAGGTGGTCCAAATGAGGATATTTTTTAGGGTTTAGGGTGAAGATTAGACTCAAGGTTTCGGGTTAAGGTAAGGAAAGAGTTATGATGATTGAATGATTAATGTTAAGACTGAAGAGCAGAAACAATCCGTAAATAGTCAATCAGCTGATCAACAGAATATTTATTCATCATTATTTGACACTGGATTAATCATTAATGTCATTTTGTCATGCAAAAATGTCAAACATTTTTTATGTCAGCTTCTGAATTGTGAGAGTGTGATACTTCCTGTATTTTATATCACTATAAACTACATATTTTTGAGTTTTGGCCTGTTTTTCAGCCAAAACAAGACATTTCAGTAGCACATTTTTCACTATTTTCTGACATTTTACAGAGACATTTAACAGATTAATGAAGAAAATAATCAGCAGATTAATGTATAACAGAAATAATAGTAAGTTGCAGCCTTAAAGTAAAGGCAGTTGATGAGTTTAAAAGAGTGTGCGTGTGTCTGTGGAGCATAAGCCCATGAGATTTTGATCTCACCTGCGCAGTCAGTAGACTCCTCCCATTTCTATATTTTTTAAACATATCTGCTCAAATAGTCTCAACTAAATTATGTAAAGAACAATAATCCAGGATAAACTGCAATGTTCTGGCAGCAGTTTCTTCACAGCTGCTCTGCCAATAAAACACAGGAGCGACAGCAAGACAAAGAAAGAGA
This sequence comes from Euthynnus affinis, assembly GCA_029490765.1. Taxonomy (NCBI): domain Eukaryota; kingdom Metazoa; phylum Chordata; class Actinopteri; order Scombriformes; family Scombridae; genus Euthynnus; species Euthynnus affinis. The sequence continues at coordinate 15,195,336 of CM055847.1, forward strand.
TTTGACAAACACAACACAATACAATGAAGCATGGTAAATGGAAAAAAGGGCTGCCAGAGGCCCAGGGGGACATTAGAATGGACAGAAAATAGGAATGGTGGTAGACTGCACTGTATATCTTTCACAAGTCTTAATATTGTTGACAGAGGTTAGGGGGCAGCGGAGAAAGATGGAGAGTTTGGAGCAATGAAAGCAGGAGGGAGCGACAGAAAGGAGCAATGATGGGTGTATTGAATGAAAAGGTTAGTCCACAGTCCTGCCCTGCAGCATATGTCAGATGTATGGAATGAGAAGTATGTGAACGAGAAAGTGAATAATAGAATATAAAGAGGAATAATAAAGTGGGGTAGCAGTTGCTATGCCAACGCTGTAGTATACAAATGAGTTCTCACTCCACCTGATCCATCTTGCTCAGGCTTTCTCTTTCTCGACTTGCTCTGAGTTTAAAGCCACATAAAAGCTTGGCTACAGGACATAATACTGTATAAATCACATAAAACTTCCAAGTGACACAAGAGGCGAGTGGGTGGGAGAGGAAATAGAGGAAGAGAGTAATGTGTATCGGGTGGAAAAAAAGGAGATGTAGAGGAAATATGAGAATTTGGAGGAGACTCATAACTGAAAGAAGAGAGGCATTGATTAGACTATGAACCAAAAGGACAAAAGGACAACCCCCCATTTGCATTTTGAGTACAGAATGGTCCCACAGTATTATATCAATATATACATATATCGTTAATGATTGAATTAGTATAACTGATACATCAATGTGTCCGCAGCATTAACTACTGTACTACTGTTAAAATACCATTGGGTATTTTAACAGTTAACAGTTAAAATACCATTGGGTATTTTAACAGTGCATCAAATGCTTTGCATGTAATATATCAACCTGCAAAGTAACAACTGCTTTTAGATGATAGAATGTAATGGAGTAATAGTACCCTCTGAAATGTAATGGAGTAGAAGTATAATGTAGGAATACTATTTAAGTAAATATAAGTGCTTTAAAGAGGGCATAAATTGCATATTTCCACATCTATATTGTTGTTCTGGGACTCTGCTCTCTTTGCATAATTTACTGCTTATTTGCTGTCTTAGCTCTGCCTCCTTAAGGCTGCCCTCCTGATAGCCCATTGTTCTGATTGATCAGCTCCCGGAAGCTGTCCCTCAGCACACTTCTGACCAACTCTGGAGGCTATGTAAACAAACAATAGTAGTAAGATTTCACTTTTTTAAAAACCGTTCTTTGCTTGAAATATAAACTTTGCAAACATATACATACATGTTTGAGCCCAAATCCAAGTGGACAGTAGCTACATTTACTTGGACCCTAATATTCCGCTAATAATCAGAATAATAGCCCAATCAGTATAAAAACACCTCATGTAACCACCTCAATTGGAAGAGACTGGCCTGATCCAGCCCGAATGGAAGGAATTTACAATTGGGTTAAGAAGGGTGGTGTAAACCTTGGATATCCGTTCAAAAGGAAAATATTAGTGCCTGATAACCATGTAAACTCTTAATCTGATTGCTTCTCTCTTGTTGGAATAAATATATTCTTTCTGCACATGTTTTCCCCACGTGGGGATAACATCAGGTGATGGGACGATAAAGAGAGAGAGTGTGTGACAGAGAGTATGAAGTTAGCAGCTGTGTATGTAGCAGTGCAGTGTGTGTACAGTTTATGTTATTTGTCCGTGAATAAATGCTACAACTCCTCAAGACCCAAGCCAAATTCACGTGTCTTGCTTGCTACCCGCTGATTAAAGTGAAGGAGGTTAGCCCCGACTTGACTTGTCTTACAGACATCTGACATTATAACACTATGTAAAAGACAGAAAATCACCAAAAGCATGTTATGTCCCCTTCAAGTACAGTACTGGGGTAAATGCACGTATTTACATTGCACCACTGAACAACACAACACTCTGACTTAGCAGGGAAGTCGATCAATAAAGAAAAGGAAATGGAGAAGATGATTTTTCTCTTTCTCCAAACCACACACCTGTTGACCAGGTTTATGATACATGTCAGAGAAGTAGAGTAAGTGCATTGCATAGCTGTATGGCTCTTCTTAATAGACCGCTGGGCTGGCCTCACTCTATCAGACATGCTTTAATCGTTGCCCTACACTGGCTCCATCGTATCCTAATGGCTCAGATTGCATTAGGGGCCTGGAAACTGTGTGGGCTAACCCGCAGTCTAAAACCAACCGTTGTAAGCAGATGGATCACTCTGATCTGACTCTCTGAGAGAGACTAATCAACTACAGAGAGTGGGGGACTACAGGGGGTAAAAGATACAGAAGAGGAGTGTGTGTGTGGGAAGAAAAAGGCGAAGCTTGCATAAAGCTGTGGGTATTGCGTCCGCTCTCCCATTTAAGTGGCAAGCAAGCAGTGCAGAACATCTCGCCTCCAAACAACTGTGCCCTTTTAATGAAAGGACGGACAGGCACGCACACACACGCACACACACACACACACACACACACACAGCATACTGACATAGCTTTATTAGACGTTATATTAGACTCTATATAATTCAGAAATTGTATTGGACACCAACAAAATACTTATCGCTCTATGTCAAGCTTTGTTCTATAAGACATATAATAAGATATTATGAAGAGAGCCTCAGGATTTTGGTTAAGTGTGCTGCTTACACATGTGCAGCTGTCATGTTCCTAATATTATGATGTGTTTGAAGAGTTCAAAGGTTAACTACTGTTTCACAGTGTCAGCACGAAAGCAAAGTGTATGTTGTGGTTGGTGCTGATATACAGGATGGTGTCTTTGTGTCGCAGTCTTCCTCAGTCAGCTGTCTGCGGACTAAAGAGCACTAGTCAGCAGACTATTGACACTGCCGGATATCCACTCATACACACTTTTCCTGTCACTTTTACATTCAGGTCCAGTTATTTCTTCCCTCTGAGACTTCACGGGTGGCTTTAAGGTTTCTGGCTGGACATTGGAAAGTTACTCTTGTCCAGTAGTCCTTAAAGCTCACTGGTACCCTGATGCATCAGCTGCTATATCTTCATGTCAAGTGGTCCCAACCAGGCTAGGTGATTAGCTTGGTTGTTGTTGAAGCCACATATCACAGAGCCAAGGGCCAATGGTGAGATCATATTCCCAGTTGTCTAAAAAGATGATGACTGTAGCCAGTGCTCCTCTGCCATCAGCATCCCTCCTTGAGACTGTTTACCCTCCTCAACCAGCTCCTCTAGAACAACCTCTTACTTGATATTATCATTATCCATGCCACTATCGCCACACTCCTTTAGTTTAATGAAATCCAAAGCAGGGCCTACATTGGATTTTCAGTCTGATATCCTCAAGGGTGTGCATTGTGTTGTTTTGATGTGCTGTTTCTGTTGTTTCCCCTGGTCTTGTTGCCCCAGCTTAATGATCATGTACTGCATGGTGGGTCGGTTTCTGTCTCAATGAATTTACTAAGCAGTGTCCTGCTGACGAGATTATAGATTGTTGCAGCTGTTCTGATAACCATTGCATCTCTATAACCTTCTGTTTGTTTGTTCCACAATCACATGAGCATCCGAGCTATGTGCCCCTCTCTATTTTCTCCGGCTGTCCTCTCTTGTCTCTCAGGCATCTCTTGCTGGACCAGAAACCAATCAGGAACAACTCTGCTTCCCTGGCTGTCAGTGCCATTTCCAGAGGTTTTGGATCCTGCAGGAGTTCAGCTTCACCTTACATCTCTCATTCTGAATGATGTCTTTTTTTTCCTTCTCTCTCTGTTCTGTGTGAATAATATCTTTTCTTGTCTCTTCTCCAGTGTATGAATGGTGTGATGTGAATCTCCCCTGTGTGCATGTGTAGTCTGTCTTCCTGCCAGGTCTCCATGGTGATGGAGGTTGCATGGCTCAGGTCCTATTCTGTTCTGGTGGCACCTGGAAGCTGCTTGGCATCCTCTTCATCACATTCTTCATGTATATTATAAATCCATTATAATTTAGCTATCCTGTTCATTGTCTGTCCATCCTGAGAGAGGGATCCCTCCTCTGTTGCTATTCCTGATGTTTCTTCTATTTTTTTCCCTATTAAAGTTGTTTTGGGGGAGTTTTTACTTATTTGAATAGAGGGTTTAAGGACAGGGGATGTTGTATTGCTATACAGACTGTAAAGTGCCTTGAGGGAAATTTGTGATTTATGATATTGTACTATACAATTAAAATTGACTTGACTTGAACTTCTCTTCTGTTGATAGTAATAGCAGTGTGACCTGATCTGCATCCTCACTGTTCTGAGAAGCTGTGTCAAATTTAAGCCTATTTCTATGCAAAGGCATCAGAGAGTCAAGGTCTCAAGCCTTTTTACAAAAGGAATGCTACATTGTGTCATCCTTGATTGAAGAGGCAATTGGCAAAGTATGCCTGCAAGTGTGTGCAGCTGTCCTCATACTAATATTTAGAAGTGTTAAAGGAGTTCATAAGCTAACTACAGTTTCAAAGTGTCAGCATGATAGTAAAGTTTATGCAGGGTTGGTGTGTGTGTGTGTGTTGGAAATGACTGGAGCCTTCCTGAGTCAGCTGTCTCCTATCTCTCAGCTAAATGACAGTGCCTGATTCCTGCCAGATTTTTTGCATCACTTGATTCCTTAAAAAATACCATTAAGTGCAGTATAGTACTAGTACCACAGTGGTAGAGCCCTAATTACAATGCCAGTGTACCTATGTAATGCATTAGTGCTATACCATCACTGATGGGTCAAAATTGCCATGCAATAGTATAACAATCAACGTTATTGTTGCATTTTGGAAAAACCATCACTGTGCCAAAATCCTGCCCTTCTGGCTTCAGCCTCCACATAATCTGGTTTTCTAGATGTGTAATCTAAAAGAGTAAATGACAAACATCTTTAATTAGCAACAGAGTTCTCATGATCGTATGATTCGTCTCATTTGGCCAAATATACTCTATGCATAATATACATATATATATAAATATATATATATCCTGGCCCAACTTTAGGTAGAACATGTTGATGATATTATATAACATAAATAAGCTGTACTGTTTCTCACTCTCTCCAGTGTGTTGCTGCTTTTCTGTTCTGTATAAACAAAATGAAACTGTAAATTATATAGTACACATAATCTACATACCAGATATTGTGTAGCTAAAACATCACCTGAGCCTTGATTTAGTTATATTTCTGTCATGAGACAGAATCAATTTACTTTTAGGGTATGAAAAGTAAAACAGATCAAATATCATATTCATCATATTAGGTCTGTAATATTCAACCCAGCCTTGCATTACTCAAGTATGACACATTTATAATGCATTATGTGTCATAGTTTTGAACAGCCCAAATTCACAGACACACTATCCAAGATTACCAAGTAAAGACACTTGATAATATTCATATAATTGTAGGTCTGGTGTTGGTGTTACTCTGCAAGAGTTCAGATTGTCATAATGACTGTATACCTTTGTTCACATACTATACATGAATGTATATACAAGTAAAATTTTGTACCATGTTTTTATAATATCATGGTGTCATTTAGGCCACTGTGTACGATTTACACAATGACCAATACCTCTACAAACTGTAAAACATTGCTTTATCACAATTTGTGATTTTGTACCATGGCCAGTACAATTGTCAGCACCATGTTGTAATTTGTTCATTGCTAAAAATAAAAAAAATATACTGTATATTCTCTCTTATTTGTTCTATTGTAGTTTTCCAGTTCCTCTCTTTTCATCTCTGAGGCTTCAAGGATCTGAGGCTCCATCCCTCCTGTTACACCTCTGATGACCATTATAAAACTGTATCAGACCATAGGTTCTTATGATCTTGTGTTTTTTTAGCGTAGCTTTCTGAGCCATTTCACTCCCCACTCAGCCTTCATATATTCCCTCCTTCCCCATTCTCATTTATTTCCTTAGGAGAGCATCGATTGGCTCGTTTAAGCCCTTAAGTCTGGACTAATATTTCACTCCATGCAGCCCCATTCCACTCGTCTGCCTTTGCCTCCATCGTGCTTTACTCCTCTCCCCCCATCATTAGTCGCGCCCTCCTACCATCCAAATACTCGAGTGGAGAGTGAATCCAACTTGCTCACAGTATAACACACAGACCATTTGGATGACACATGCACATACTGTAACTTTAAATCACATTGCTTACTTGAGAGGCAATATTGAATATAAACTTAATTACAATTAAGAGCTCAATTATAGATCCTAAGTATAATTAACAACAAGTCCTCCAAATTAAATGGCAACATAGGTCGTTTGACCATACACTCCAGAACGACCCATAGGGACGTTTTCAGATCGACCCACAAGGGCGTTCTCTAATCAGGCGCCTCTTTCAGCAGTAATCAGCAGGACATCATTAGTCAAATCACTGTTAAAAATAATTGTGTGTTATGATGTGACAATGCTGCAGTTAATATCTGGTTAGGTTTAGGCACAAAAAACACTTGGTTAGGATTAAAGTTACTACTTTTTTAGAAATCTTGTGAGAGTTTTGCGACAAAGTATGAAAGGTAAAGGTAAGTAAAAAGGAAGATCGCAAAGCTGTTCCAAAGCTGATCCAAGCTGTGGCCCAAGGTGCAAGAAGGAAAAAAAGGTCTTTCTGAAGCTAAGCTATATACTTATTGATAGATGAAGAATTGACCCTGAACTGATGTTTCCAGCAAAGTAATATGCAGGCACATTGTTAAAGTATTGTTTTAAGGTTTTGTTACATGTAGCTATACTAAATGGAAGTTAAACTGATAGAACTGTTCAAGAAAAGGCTTTAAGCCATACATTTATTTCCCATAAGTTAGTGTGGTTTTGGGTTTTGTTATTGAGGACAAATTTGCTCTTACGTGCTAGAGTGAAGCTGAGCCCATATTGAAACAGTTATACTGTTAATTAATGTCTATTTCTTTCTTGTCTTTGAATGCCAGGGGTTGAAAAATAGTCTTAAATGTAAAGTTATTTTTTTGTTTTGTAAGGAACAAAAATCAAAATGTGTTTTCTTACTCTGCCTGTTTTGCACATGGAACTTAACATTCGACTGGAGTAATGGTATTATTTAACAGGTTTCCAGGCATTATAATTGATCATAAAAGGGATAGAGAAGGTCACTGGTTAATGGTGGTAGTGGAAGTAAATGACAAATGTTATATCATATTATGTATCAATGGATATGATAACAAACCAGATACTCTGGAGATACCCCACTATACTAAATTTGTGTACAACAGCAAATGTGATTGAGTACTGGAGGATATTTAACCTGACTTGTATTCAACAGACATGGTCTAATTCTTCAGGAAACAGACAATGTTCAAGACTAGATTATTGGATTATCTCTTGTGAGCTGTGTAATGATATTTCAGACAGTGGAATTTCAGCTTCTCCACTCACAGCTCACTGTATGAATAGTCTGACCTTATCAACATCTAAGCAACCTCAGATCTCTGCTAATATTTTAAAATTCAAAAATGACTAATGATAGGAATGGTTTAAATTTAAGGTCAAACAAATAGACATAGACACTGGTAAAAAAAATCATAACATGCAACTATCATCAGAAAACATTATAGAATTACAATCCTTACAGTCTCAGTTGGATGAGGTGATGACATGGTGAAAGCAAATAGAGCTTATATTTAATCAAGAGCTAGACAGATTGAACAGGATGGAAAAAGTTCTTATCTCTTTGGCCTTGAAAAACAAAGACAGACTAAGAAAATAAATAAATAAATAAGTTTATGACTAATGATAATGTAATAGAAGATCAGAAATTGGTTCTGGATATAATTTGACTTTTTTTTAGTAACCTTTATAAGTCAAACTATAAAAAAGATCAGCATGTCACTTTCTATTTGAAAACATCAAAGATATTATCAAAAAACTGAATGAGGAAGATAAATATTATTTACTTGATGAGGAATTAACAGTAACAGAAATTGATATAGCATTAAAACAAATGAAAACTTGTAAATCACCAGGAATTGATGGTTAACATCTGAACTTTGGTGGTTAACAAAGAACCTGCTTTTGAAGTAATATTAGGAAGTTATTTTATAAAGCATTTTGGAATGTATTCAGAAAGGGTGTTTATCCCCTACTATGAAAACTATGAAAGGTTTAATAACATGCTACCTAAACCCAAGAAAGACTTGTTGTTGATAGACAACTGGAGACCAATAACTTTACTATTACTATACTATACTATTATTACAATATATATATATATATATATATATATATATATATATATATATATATATATATATATATATATATATATATATATATATATATATATATATATATATATATATACAAATTACTTGTAGTATTTGCTTATCATCTTAGACTTGTTCCTCTACTTGTAGAGGAATCTTAATGAGCCTTTATTAAAACAAGATATTTTCATAAACATGTCAGACTGAGTCTGGGTATGATTGACCATCAGTAATTTATTCAGTCTCCCTCAGCCCTGGAATTACACTAAAATTTAAGGTTTTATGCAGGAATAGACAAAGTTGCCCAATTTTACCAAAATGATTTATATTATGTGCATTACTTGATTCTGAGCTATCCTCAAATAAAAGGTATAACCATTTCTGATCATGAATACTGAATTAGTCAATTTGCACAATTTGCAGATGACACAGTAATCTTCTTAAAAGACAAATCCATAATTGGAAAAGCCCTGAACATATTTTAATCTTATCTAAAGCATCTGGTCTATGCTTAAATTTGAAAAAATGTGAATTGTTACCTCTTTATCCTTGTGTTGCAGCAAATGTTGAATCCATTGCTGTTAAAACTGAAATAAGATACCTAGGTATTATAAAGACAGAAAGAAGGACAAGTGAGAACAAATGTACATAGAAGAAAAAATAGATAGTATGATAAAATCTGTTAATCATTGGCTTGTAAGAGATCTTTCTATTTTGTCTATTTTGGGCAGAATTCTATAGACAAAAGCAGAAGGTATATGTAAACTAATTTATCCATGTCTTTCTCTTTATGTTTCTCCTCAAATGATTAAAAAGGGGAACTCTGTAACTTTTAATTTTATATGGAAAAATAAAACCCACAATATAGAAAAATCTCAGATAATTAAAGGCTATAACAATGGTGCCCTGAAAGCCACTGAATTTGAATCTATGACCAGAGTGTTCACGTTGAACTAGATAAAAGCTTATTTAGCACAGCCTGTTTCTATATATAACCAAAATGTTTATTCCAGAAAGTTGGAGGGTTGGAATTTTTTGTTGAGATGTGATCTTGAGATTTCTAAACTGCTTATTAAGCTGTCAGATTTCCATAAACTGATATTGTGTTATTGGAAAATTATGGTCACCCATAATTTCAAACCACATGGCTCCACCTTGTGGAATAATGAGTCATTACAATTAACAGGAAGACAATATTTAAACGAGTGATATGAGAAAAAAGTTGTACATGTTATTGATTTGATGGATAAACATGTCAGTGACAGTTCAATTCATTTATTGAAAATTGTGATTTAAAATGCTCATCAAGAGATTTCTGTTGCATTTGCAAAGCCATTCCACTTCCTTTAAAACATATGACACAAAAATCTCTTACATATTCAAATATGTCTATTAAGTTGCATGAATTGAAGATTAATGAAGTGTACAGAAAATCGAACAACAAAATAATTGGTAATATTTTCTAACATAAGTTATTTTCTGATTTTAAAACACCATAAAAGGTAAGAATAATTGATAACAGAACAATGCTAATAAATAAATATTGCAATGATCTTAAATGGCTAATTTCAACTAAAATAAAAGACATTTAGATAAAAATTATGAACAATATTTATCCAGCTGCTGAGACCTTGTAGAAAAGGTTTAATTTTGAAGTAGATCCTTATGGATTTTGTTTGAAAAAGCCTGAAACTATTGAGTATTTATTGTTTTCTTGTTTGGTTACATTGCAGTTCTGGCAGGATCTTTGCAGCTGGTTAAATATTGGGACTGACAATCCTTCACTTGATTTATTTCAGGTTTTGATTTATATGGATAGTCTCTCAAGGAAGGTTTTGGGTATAATAAACATAGTTATCATTATGGGTAAATGTAATGTGTCTCCTTAATCACTCATAAAAGTGGTATTTTAAGAATAATCAGTCTCTTAAATATATGAAGTCATGTCTAAATCTCTTCCATTTTAAGTTATAGCCCTTGTTCAAATTCTTTCAGTCCTTTTCTTTCATTTGTCCTCTTCTTTTTCTTCTTTACTGTTTACTGTATATAATTATACTTATACTATAATTATACACTAATTATAGGTATGACCGAAGGTATATGTATGTGTATATATGTATATTTTATGGCCTTTATATTATTATTTTGTATGCAAGTTACTATTCCCTTCTTGAGTTTGCAAATTGCAATTGTTTGATAAAAAGAAAAAAAAGGTAATAATTACTACTGACATTACATTATGACCTATTATGTTGTCTTTCTTGGGAAAAAAGGCTCAGAACGGAGAAGAAAGTCAACTGCTGTATGTCTTAAAAGACATCTGTGATTTTGTTGTTGTTGTTGTGATACCACTACTACACACCCTCCTCTCATCCAACATGTTGTTTGGGAGGCATTAACAATAAGATCATTTATGAGGCACTACACTGATTGGCTGCCTATCCTGCCCTGTCTCTTGACGGTCACTGCTCAAGAGCGGATCTGATGCTACAAAAAATGCTTCAGAATTATACACCGAATATCACTAGGCTATTTGTTCCCAGTGAGACATCACACCAAGCGACAGCTCTAAATGGCTTGTTCAAATGTTCGGTGTTATTTCAAATGTTCAGTGTGGTGTATCAATATTACCTGGCATCATGATTTAACAACCAATATCTGATAGAATCCCAAAACCTCAACCTCACCTGCAATAATGATTACTGCGCTGTAGCCTAAACCTCTTTGGTGATGAAGAGCTTTAAAAGACTAATTCTACCCCAGCTACAGAGGAATATATGTGGGCTCATAGACTCACTCCTGTTGCAGCAGAGAGGTCCTAAATCCTAACAGCAGAGACAACGTAAAATACTTAATTCAAGACATGGCTAAAAATGTCCACACCCTTAAGTACAGGAACATACACATGCCCAGCCTGAAAATGTTAGGACCTAATGACCAAATTTTTAATTATAAAATAGAATCGCACTGAATTGTCCATTGGCTGTGTAATTAATGTAAGTCAATATGTTATAATGTGCTGTGGATCTGTGGGTGAGATAAAGGTTTACGCTTCAAAGATCTTGATAAGAAAATCTACCAAGAGATTTTGTCTGGCATCCACCATGAACATCAGGTCACCGGGGGCTGATTTCATGTAGTCTCTCCCATTTAGGTACACACAACACAGCTCTCGGCCCTAAGGTGTAGACACGTTTCCATCTGCTGATGCTTTAGAGCATTGCAATGGGCTCTACAGCTATTTAGAGCCAGACCGGATCTAAATGCTACCCTGAGGAAAATTGCCTTGCTGAGAAAAATTTGCATCTCAGATCTACTCAAAATTTTCATCCCAGCAAATCTCTTTCCAGTCATTGCTTCTGCTTAAGTGCAATCCACAGCTTTGTCATGAATAGAGTTTAATTTAGGTCCTGAAAAAAGCTCAACAGCAGCTGCCAAAATATCTATAATCCTCCAAAATATTTCAGCAACCCTGTATTAATCAGACACCTCAACCCCCAGGTAAAGGAAGTCCTCCTCTGGAGTAAGAAGCACATAATAAATAAATACTGTGTAACTCTGATGAAAAGAAACTGCCACCAACACATCACTGCACTGAAACATTGCTACTTATTTTTAATCGTCTTCAAACTTTCCAAACATCATTGGTAAAAAAGAGCATATTCTTTTGCAATTTAATTAAAATTTTTCAGAAAAAATTATAGAAAAGCCACTGTAGATGATATACAAAATATATACATTAAACCTATACATATACATACACACACAGACATATACAGGTATACAACATATACGCAAACATCCATATTTGCATACAGTGGGGTCCAAAAGTCTGAGTCCACTGCCAAGAACTATACATTTTAATGATAAAAACCCATCTGATTTGCTATATTATGTCTTACATGTAATTTACATTGCTGCTAAACAATAAAGGCAAAATACTTTATCACACAGGAAGAAAATCTATCGGAATTTGAACTTTAGGGCTAAAATTGGGGAGCTTTTTGCAGGTCCAAAGTGGCTGCATGAGGCTTTCATCTTTTGTGGAGTTGGTGACTTGAAAAGGATCAACTACACACTGACAGTCATTTTTCAACAAAACAATGGCTGTGTATACATCACAGCTATCTTAAACCGTTTGTAGTCCAAGGAAAAAAAAAAAATGAGTGTTGACTTTCATGTTTTTTTCCTGCATGGTTCTCGCATATTAACCACACACCAAAAAAAGAACTGTAACATCACAAAACATTACAGTACAACTCAGAGATGCTCTTGAGAGAGAGAGAACTGATAATGTGGAATCCAAAGTCTTAAAAAAAAGCCTCTGTTGTGCACTATCCATGTCTTTCTGCAGTATAGTGTATTATGTGTATAGTGGTTAATGGAAACTTTGGACACACACATATTGAGAAATTTTGACTTTCTGAATAAAATATCTAAAAAACATTAAGATTGAGAAATTATTTTGGTTGAAGCTTTGTGTTCATTTTTGGACTCAGGCTTTTGGACCCCACCGTACATCTGTGTGTTCATGTATTTGTATATACCTGATGTATATATTGCATCATTCATCTACATGTAACCAAATCAAGAACACACTACACAATCTCCTTAGACAACAAAAACTGTCCTCACCTAGTGGTCCTCAGGACCTGGCCATGCATCAGCACCTGAAAGCCTTTTCACCACAAATGTGGCATCAAGATGTAAAACAAAAAACAAACAAACAACAATCTAAAAAAAACAAACAAACAACAAAAAAAAAACAGTATGCAGGCAGGACAGTTTATACTTTCCAGGACTTTCTAGCATGGCCAGCTGCTGATAACCTTATTGACAGAGGTGAAGAAAAAAGGAGAACACTCAAAATAATACACAACCAATAGGAACAGAAATGCATTTTCTTAGAAGTTGTGACATCAGTAATTCTATATAAAAGCATAGAGAGATTATGGGACTGACTGAAGGAGCACACTGACCCATGCTGTTCTAATGATGACCATGACAACAACAACATGTGGATGGATAGACAGCTGAGGGTGTACATTAACTTTAAATTTCACATAGCTGGTTTAAATCAGAGAGGATCCTGACAGAAGAATATGTACAGGAGCTAAAGTCTCAAATGTTGGACAGTGAATGTTTGTCACTGATCAGAGCAAAAGTTGGCATTGATGCGTTTTTTTATGTACATTGTAAGCTAGGACTGCATTGAGCAAAGACTAATTTACAAGTTTACTCATGACATCTAACTAGGTTGAGTGCAATTTTCAAAAAACATTTCTGCTGAGAGCGTCCCATTGATTCTGCTCGCTGCTTGTATTTTCAGGCAGCATAAAAAATAATATAAGCACTTTGATGACAGAAGACTTAAGCTCTAAAGAACTTAATTACAAACACTGCTACACTGACAGGTCATATTAAGTCGAATGCCAATTAACAGCAAAATAAGAAATGTAATTGTTCTAAAGAGGCTGAATCATCTGGGTCCAAAATGCAAGTGCAACAGTCAGAACTTGCAAAAATAAACTTACATTTCAAGTGGGGTACTCTTAAAATAATGGCAGCATATGCCAAACACTACAATGAAAAAGAAACAGAAATCAACAGTATAAAGGATGCTGACAAATACAGTGATTGTCTCACAAGCTAATAGGACCCAGCTTTTTAGTAGTGTTTGCTGTGGTGATTTTCTGGCTGCAAACTAATTCTCCATGTAGTGTTTACATAATTTTGTACACCCCCTGAAACTCTTCCAAGTTCTGTTAGTCTACTTTTGACCCCAGTCATCCTTCAGGCTTGTCCTTGCCCTCTCCTCACCCTTCTCTTCTCCCTCTCACTTGTGATTTCCCTTTCCATCACTCTTTCTCTGCAGCCTTTAACCATGCTCCATTAAAAGATACAGTTGCGGCCGTTTGTCCTTTTCTTTCTTTGCAGCAATCCTTTTGATCTACCCCGCCTTGTGCTTTGCTCTCCCTGCATTTTTCATATTTATATTACTCTCTTAATAATGCACCATCCTAAGCCTCCTCTTGTTTGTACTCCATTGTGCCTCCGTTTCTACTGCTGCTGTATGCCACGGAGAGATTTGCTCCATTGTTCCCAGTTCCTTCCCCTGCTTCAAAGCTCTTCTCCTCCAATGGTTTGCCGATCCAGGCCCCATAACCGTGGACGCTGAGTGCACGGAAGAACTGTTGCTTGGCTAGCTGGAAGGACATGGCAGACATCTTGGCCTGAGCGTAGGAAGGCAGGGAGAGGAGGTCAGTGCGGCCGCACCGCTGGCACAGAGAGCGGAACAGACCGAATAGGTTGGACTTGGACACTCGGGACACGGCCAGTTTGTTCCTAGAGGGAAAACATTTAGAGGGCTCTTTAGTTGAGGAGACAGACATGGAAAACATCATTGTTTATCTGCCAAATTGGCACGACAAAATTTTTTCTCTTATGTCTTTGCTTGTTAGCTTACTTCAGTGCCTGCTGCTCTCTAACTTTGGACAATTTTATGAAAATTAAATTAAGCCATGCAGGCAGCAGGCTCAAGGGATGGTAATTCTGGTCTGTTGGTTGGCTGTTCCACCACTTTGGTCCAGACTGAAATATCTCAACCACTATTAGATGGATTGCTATGACATTTTGTGCAGACATTCGTGATCTCCAGAGGATGAATCCTAATGACATTGGTAAACCCCTGACTTTTCCTCTACCATCACCATGAGGCTGAAATTTGTGGTTCAGAGCTAAATATACAGAGAAATTATGGCTCGTCAAAGATGGTACCGCCAGTAATCCTCTGACCTTTCCTCTAGCGCCACCAGAAGGTCAGAATATTCACTTATGCTGTGATATACTGCATCCCAACATCTACATCACCATGAGGTCGACTTTTTAAATTCTTTACTAAAATGTCTCTACAACTATTGGATGGATTGCTGTGAAATTGTGTACACAGATTTAGGTGTCCACAGGATGAATTATAATAATGCTTTTCTTGTAGCGCCATTATCTGGTTCAATTTACAAAATTCATGACAGCATAACTACTAAATTAACGCGGTGAACTAAACATTACACCTGCACATTACTATTTTTAAACTACTTGAAATTATTCTTCTGACAAATTCCAGGAATGTCTTTTCACAATGATACGGTGTTAGATCAATGTCACAACGATCAATAACTCATAGGTGAAAAAACAGGATCAAATCTCAGGAAAGTGTTTTAGAGGCATATTGGGCTACTGGGTGAATCAATTTAAATATTAAATTTCTGCTGAGGCAAAAGATTTACTTGAAGTTGACAGAGGTACAAGGGTATATCTATCTACTGGGGAATAAACAAACAGTCTTAAGTATTAATAAACAATGTGTGTTGATGTCAGGAGTGACAGGATTTAGTTTGGCTACATACCCATCCAGTTTGCCTTTGGTCCCGTCAAGCACCTCTACACTGTGCTGGTCTGGAAAGCTCCAGTTCACACTGGATTCCTTGGTCTTGCCTGTGTGACGTGTGGAGTCGTACACACTCACTCTGCCCACCTACAGTCCAGCCAGGTGGTGTGGGAGAAGGGAGGAGGACAGAGAGCATATTGTGTTCAATCAGGCTAATTTAGCCCTGCAATGTGAGTCAGCAATTCCAAACAGAGCATGTAAAATGAGTTGTGTAATGCATATGTCAGTGTGATTACTGTGACACGCTATGTGTCGATTAGTTATGGTAGTTTCAACCAATTTCACTGATGTGTAAATGAAAGCCATGCAAGTGTTGAAAAACTGGTCAAAAACTAGGAATGAGCTAAAATGAACATAGCTGTCTGCTACTGTATTTCTCAGGCATTTTGCCCACCGGTGTGATTGTGACCTAACCGTTTTGTGCTAATTAATGGACGAGCCAAATTTAGAGAAGATAAAAAGTGAAGAAACAGTTGTGCAGGCACAAATAGGAGTGTTGGCAGCTTAATTGATGAATTAAGTGAGAATGACCTCAATACTTCTTATTAATGTCTTCATGTGACATTGCCCAAAAGTTGTGTGTTTACCTCAGGGTGGTTTAGCATAAAGGGAGGAGGCAGACTCTGGGTGAAAGCGTCACCGTCTCTGGCCAGCCGACAGCAAACAGCACGTGTCAAGTGACCGTGGCTGTACAGATAGCCTGACAGATGGCAACAGCAAACACAGGTTGTAAAACAGACATGTGAGATGAGAAGCAACGCAAAAGTGAGAATTTATCAAATTTCATTGACAAGTTAACTTTCATGAGTATCTATCACATCATCTGTTCTTCAACTGGCTTCACTGTAAGATATATATATATATATATATATATATATATATATATATATATAGATATATATATATATATATATATATATATATATATATATATATATATATATATATATATATATATATATATATATATATCTATATATATATATCTATATATCTATATATATATATATATATATATATATATATATATCTATATATATATCTATATATATATCTATATCTATATATATATATATATATATATATATATATAGATATAGATATATATATATATATATATAGATATATATAGATATATATAGATATATATATATATATAGATATATATAGATATATATATATATATAGATATATATCTCAATGAAACAAAATGTTTTACCAAGCGTGATGGACTTCAGGTAGATGGGGTGCAGGAAATGAGTAAGCAGCGCCCCCTGCAGGCCCAACACATTCCAGCGCAGGATCTTATCACTGCAACTCATGGTTCGCAGCCTCTCGCCGTGCTGGATGCCATCCCAGGTAGGCACAATCGCACTTGACTCCACTGGGATGGTGCCCTCGCCTGGCACAAATCACACACAAACAGGTCACAGGTCTTGTTCAGAGGTCAGGGAATGGAATCATTTGCTTGCTTCATGCACTGATGATGACAGATGTGTGGGTCTCTTATCTCACCATTCTCCACTTTGGTGCGGAGCTTGCCCTGCTTAGCATTCTCAAACAGAGGCTGGTGACCCTCTACCTCATCCCCCGTCTCACTACATGACTTATCAAACAGAGCCCCATCCCCGCATGGCGCCGTGCTTTGAATAAGAGAAAAAGAAGACAAATAAGATATTGACATGACACGCACCAAAAGTTTCAAAGGAAGAAGGACATTGATCCAAAGATTGACGTGTCTGACTAATGGACAGGATGGGACTGAAAGATGAGATTGTATGGAGAGGTGAACGAGGAGAAAGAAAACATCTGATACTCCCACCTGATGTAAAGGTGAAAGGTGATGTCAGATTTGATCTGCAGTTTGTTTTTTTCCGCTGGCTCAAATATACTGTCGTCTGCGCCATCATAGTGCTTGAGCAGCTCGCTGTACAGAAACCTGAGAGGCAAGAAGTCGTTGAGTTAGACTTATAAATAATGTCCTGAGGACTGGGTCTGAGAGAAGAGCTGGGTATATTTAGAACTGGGAGAGAAACATTGATAAAAGAGCAAGATCTATTTCTACCGAACGAATCCCCTTCTGGAGATGATTTCAGCGTGGCAATCATTAACAGTGTCCCCTTTAAGGCTCAGCTCCTCCCCTTTAACACAGCGATTCCCTGACAGAAAAAAAGAAAAACAAAGAAGACGCATTCAATGTCAAAGAACACAACAATGCAATGCCTCTCAGTTCTGCAGTCCATCCATCCATTAAACTTCCTCACATCAAGTCACTACTTATTTTCTTCTGCTGCCAGACAATTCCTTAAACTACCTGTTATCACCACCTCCTTTACTTCCTAAGTTACATGCTAAAGGTAATGGATATACCAGTTCCCAGGCTGACAACAGTCCCAAGGCCCTCCCCCCTCCTCATGATGATTGTGGCCAGGATCTTGCGTCCCAGAAGGCTGTGCTGGATACGTGTGGTCAGGGCGTTGAAGCGCTGGTGACTCAACATTGCTATCTGGTCATGCAAAGTGCTGCCGCTCACTGGAAGCTACAGAGATGTATACAGGACAGGAGAGGCAAAATGAAAGAGAAAAGGATTATTTAACATTCAGTGTATATGAAAATTAAAATGAAATGTTTCATTGTGTAGTCCAATTAGAAGTTTCACAAAACTATGCTAGAAAGTCACAGTTTGTGTTTTATTGTGGCTTATTGTGGCTTCCTCAGCACAGGCCTAAGTATATAGTAAACAGGAGCAGTCAAAGAGTCTAATGTTTTTATATTAAATGCCTATATAATGTCAATACAGATTCACCACTTCCTATAGACACTACAAAGCTAAACCCTTCCAGTGAAGAGAGTTGATTAATTTACTGTGAAGCAGCAAATGTGTTAAGTTATTGATTCTGGTTGTAGTCTACTTTAGATTGATTATTTTAACTGAGGTTACAGGTGATTCTTAATATGTATATAGACATTTATGCTGTTATTTTGTCAATGAATCAAGTAAGGTGGTTAGTCATGCATGCAGGTGTTTACTGTGGTTATAGTTGAAGCTCAATCTTTAATATCAAGGTAGGCAAAACGTCATCTCTTCTATTTCTCTCAACGTTTTATACTGCCTTATCCCAGAGATGGCTCTTTCATGATAGAAAACGGGGGAAAAAAGTTAAAAGTCAGTACCTCCGCTGGGATAAGCTCCCCAGTGCGGGCTGCCCTCTCAGCCTCTCCAATGAGAACCCGTAAAGCTGCATCTGCTGCTTCTTGTTTCCCCTGCTTTTTGTTTGACGCACAGACTGGAGGAAACCAGCGTCCACCCAGCTTGGCCTGGTAGGTGAACCTGAGCAGGAGGGACAAAGAGAAAGGCAATCAGAGCAGTACAGAACAGGGTTTCCAGACTAACTTCAAGATCCAAGTTGTTTTCAGTGGCTTTCAATGTTTTCATTTGTGAAATTCTGGGACTCAAAACTAGGCAACAAGTCAAAATAACGGATGGCCTCATTTTCTATTCATGATCTGGTCAAGTCAAGAAACAATGACAAATGAAACAACACAATGAAATAACAATGATATAAAATCATTCATAATGTTTTCTTTAGTGTGTGAAGTGTTACTTGAACAAGAGAAACCAAAAGAAACAAAGCAGAAAGGCCTCAAACAATGTTCTACACTTAAAAAAGGATTGTCTTCCTCAAATAAAAAAGAACAGATATTTCAAGGACCAGGGAGACCCTGACAGAAAGATATTTTTATCCAGTGTGTAGATGTGTATCTGTGTGTGCCTGAGCATTTCCCACATACTTAGGCTCATGTGGTGGCCCAGACTGGCCCACTAGACGGATCTCGGCAGCAAATCCCCGGGCTCTGGCATACTCCAGTAGACCTGATACTGCGTTGTTGTTAAGGTGGTTGATGAGGTCCCCAACTCCTGCCTCATGGGCTGCTCGCAACTCATCCGCTGTCAGAGGGGGCAAAGATGGGCATGTAGTCCCCGAAACAGCGGCATCACTATCACTGGAAGAGCCCAGGGGCAACTGGGGCTGGAAGAGGGAGAAGGGGGTAAAGTTGAGAAAAACAGATTTAAACTATATTGAGGAAAAAGAAGAAAGAAACAAAAACACTGCTTTCAACCTGAGTGATCTATCGCTTTTTAATCTTTTAAGGAATAAGCAAATCCCTCTTTTTTCCTCCCAAAGGACCTTATTTATTCTCTGCTTCTCACCCCTACCTTGTTGAGCTGCAGTTTCCCATCAGCCATTAATTCTTTGACAGCCTCCTCTGCTGCCAGCTGGCGGGCTGCCTTCTTGCTTGGAGCCGAGGCCTCTGCAAACAAACTTTCTCCGACCTTCACCCTGTACATAAACCTGAAAATAAGACAGAGATGGTGAAAAGGGTGGAAAATGTTTCTGGTTTTAAATGTGAGATCAGGAGTGATGTAACACTTTAATGTGATACTTTCCAGATGCCTCATCTCTCACATTTAGAAAAGAAAGATATGCAACAGTGTGAGACTGAGGAAAACACAAGTTTGTACTGTATCTCCCAGCCAGACAACTGCCTAAAGGGATGGATTAAAAACAAAGAGTGGTAAAGAGTAGAGGGACACAGACGGTATTATATTCTTTGTCAGCTGACATTGAACAGAAATAGCTGATCAACTCATCCCAGAGGAGAAAATATATGACCACAGAGGACTCTAAGAATGTGGGGTGGGGGAGAACAACACCGAAAAGGATAGATTCAGAGGGGGTTGAAGAATACAGTACCTTGGGTCATGTGGTGGGCCTGCTTGGCCAGTGATGATGAATTCGATGGGGTTCCCGCTGCGTTGGCTGTACTCCATCAGGACAGACACCGGATTCTTCCCACCAGGCAGAGACCGGGACAACGGCTGCCGAGATCCCTCCGCCATCCCCATCCCTTCCACACTACTTGTCCCAAAGATTTCCCCCATGCCTTCAGCTGCCCCCTGATAGACAGCAGAGGAGAAAGAACATAATCTCCACAGCCAAACTTCAGTTTACAGTGCCTGCTCTTGGGAAATAAATGAAGCTCTTCCTATTCACATGTTATGTGCCTGATCAATCCCAGGTGACTGTTTAAGCATACTATCATTAACTTTGACATGGCCATCTTTATATACCGATAGGGGCTTATTTTCACACATTCAAACACAAACTTACACTAGTTTCTGAGAGTATATCCATCACTTGGTCCATACTAGCAGTATTTCCCTCGTCTCCTGTGCTTGCACCTCCCTGCATCTCTCCGATGAGAATGCGCAGAGTGGCTGCAGCAGCGTCCTTCTTTGCAACCTTCTTACTGGAAGCTTCTGCGATAGGAAAAAGTCTCCCGTTGAGCATCACCTGCATACGGAATCTGGGAGAGAAAATGTATAAATGAGGCACAGTGATCTGTCGATAGATGATTCATTTAGCAGCTACTGTTTTGCATAGAAGCAAAGTAATTTTCATCCTTGATTGGCAGCCTCTTATGTCTTCATTAAAGCAGATTTATTTCTCAGAGAGTTTGAATCAATAGATTTGTCAGCAGGTGCTTTTGCAGAGAATAAACGTGGGTGGAAAAAAAACAAAAAGATTCACATTATATAGTGAAACAACAAACAGCACTTCACAGACTTCAGTCTTCAAGTGCTGTCTAGCAAACCTTTCAACATGAATACACAGACTATGTTCACAAATTACCTTACATTACCGCTTGCATCAATTAAAATTTTACAATAACAAACAGAACATGTGACTAACCTTGGGTCATGGGAGGGTCCCGACTGGTCGAGGAGCAAGAACTCACAGTTCTGGCCCAGATACTGGGCATACTCCATGAGACCACTCACAGGGTTCTTCAGCCTCACCTCCTGTAATTTTGCCCACAAGTTCTGGGAAGGTGGGGCAGCTAACGACACAGCAACAGTTCCAATTGTGTTGGTCTTCTCTGCAGCTAGTCTCTCGGCGTCTGTTTCTCTGCGAATGGCATTTAGGAATTCTGGGATATCGTCGGTGGCCCACTGTCCTTCGCTGGTCTCTTCCTCTTGTTTAGAGGGAAAGGAGGGAGGCTGGATGGTGGAATGAGGCTAAAGAGGGAAAAGCAGAAGCAGAAAAATCAAGGTTGACCTCCAAGACTCGTAACCTTAGATTTGGTAGAAAAAAAACCCCACACACTTCGCAATCTATGCTCTTTTTTTTTCTCAAAAAAAAAAGTTAGACTTCTTGAGAAGCATACTTTCTGCTACTTTTTTTTGCTTTCTGGTGGAGTTTTAGATAAGATGGAAACCACTCTTGTATCTGGCAAATTTGAGGCTACAGGCAGCAGCCTGTTAAATTAGCGTAAAGCCTCGGAACAGTGGGCAACAAGCGCCCAAGAGCATTTCCCTTAAATGTCCATTTGATTATTTGAATGAATCCTTATATTTTGCTTATTCAGCCACAATTATCTCTCTATATTAGTGCTGCATGATATTAGAAAAAATTGACATTGCAATATCTTTTTCTTCTGAGATATATATTGCAATATGAAAAACATACAGGAAGTTTCACCAGATACATACAGTGTGTTATTCATGTACAGACATACAATGAACAATCATAATCTTCATCATTTGGGGGTAGTGGTGGAACAGGTGAAGACACATGTTTCTTAATAAACTTTACAAATGGACTTGTGTGTTATAGTTGTGTAATTTACATGTAATCAAACCCTTAAATTGGACTAAATTGTGTCAGATATCAGACTGACTGTTCTTGTAGATTAGTCATGTGGAAAATGAGAACCTTGTGAACTTTCCTTTTGTATCAAGCAGCAAAAAAGTTGCAGCATGACATATTTGAGTTAATTTGCCTTACTTGACATCATGTGTCCTGGTAATGTGACTATTGTATATGCGCACATCACAATGTTGATGCTGAAACAATATATCGTACAGCCCTGTTCTATACGTTTAAGAATATATTCACCATACCACCATTAAAAAAAAAAAACAACTCACAAATTTTACCCACCACTTCACTATGACTTTGCTCTGGTATCCAACCCTGTGGCAGTGGCAGTGGTTCGAGGCTTGGTAATGGTGGTGACGGCAGGAAGATGGACCCATCTCCTTTCTCATCTCTAGTGGCTACCTCCATCTGGTTCTCCTCAGCTGGAGTGCTCTGTGCGGCTTTGAGGCTCCTCTCCATCCTCTCTCTGCGGTGGTTGGAGAGCTCCCAGGTGGGAGGGTTGACTTCACCATTCTTAATGACTTCGCCTTGCTTCTCCAGGGCGTAGAGGGTGGGGTTGACCTGCTTAGCACTCCTAAGACCCAGATTTTTGGCTATGACAAGAGCAGTTGCCTCTCCTGAATCCAGGAGGTACCGCAGAACTTGCTCCTTCTGGTCTGTCATTGTGGGAAGCCGAAGTTCTTGGTCAGGGGAGCTGGTAGTGCTGCGATGTTGTTCCTCCTGGTGCTGACCTTTTGCTGGTGACTGAGATTCTTCAGAGTCCGATGACTCTAAAGAGGAGCAGTAAGAAGAGCTCGAATCTGTGTCAGAGTCTTCTTCTTTTACTTGTCCCCTGTTTTCTGCTGTTTCTGTTTTTAGCTCAACCTTGGCTTCAGGGTTTTGAGGGTGTTCTGAACTGACACACTGATGGGAAGGTGGACTTTGTACTTCAGAGTGTTGATCTTCTTCACATCTGAGAGGTTCTCTGTATAAAGTCCACTCGGGAGGGCTGTCTCCTTGTTTGGAGGCTTTCTGTGAGCGTCCTAAAGCATAAAGAGCCTTGTTCACTATCTTTTTTGGCAGACGCAGCTTTTTGGCCAACAACTTTGCAGAGATGCTCTCACTTGGCCTCAAACCAGCCAAAGCCCTGTGGACCTGGTTCTGGATGTCAGGAGTGAGAGTGATGTTACCTTTACTAAAGCTCAAATTCCCTGATCTGCTGGATGCAGAATGTCTGTCAAACCTGTCTCCTCCTCTGTTGTGCCTGTCTCGGAGGGACAAGCTCTGAAAATTGTCACACGCAGAGTCAAGTTGGACACCCCATGGTCTGTTGGAGTATTGGCTGTGGTTTTTACTTTGTAGCTGGTTTTGATTAAGATGTCGAGGGCCTGGGGTGCCTTGTGGGGGTCCTACACTAGGTGAGCGTGGAAAACTCTGGTCCTGACTATAACCCCCTCTACCCTTAGGGCTGCTATTATGGCTTGGATATCTACTGTACCCTGACTGGGACTGGTATGAAGAACTAGGCGACCTACCAGGTGCACCTCCCCCTCCACCTCCACCCCCACCTCCTCGCGGACTGGTTCTGAAGTGTGGAGCCTCAGAGATCTGTCCTCTGAGGAACTGTACCTGTTGGTAATGAAAAGAATTAGGAGCAGGACTGGGACCGAGATTCTGATTATGTGAGAAGTTGGGGGTTACAGGTTTAGGGGCCACTTGACTGTGGCTTGGTATGGGTGGAGCAGAGGCGATTAAAGGAGCTGGGGGTTGTATGGGCCCTACAGGACGGGCAAGGCTGTTGTAGTAAGTTGGATATGGGCTCGGCTGTGGGCCAGCTCTCGGAAAGAGTGAAGTTGGGCCAGATCGGTAATAATTGTCCTTGGCCTGGAGGTGGGGTGGTGGATGCCTGTGGTAGTGTTCTCTGGGAGGCCCTCCTCTACCTCTGCTCATAGCGCAGGGGTTGGGCGTGAAGGGGGCCGGTGCAGCTGGCTATGCAGCTTCTGTGTGATTATATGTCCTCTAGCACTAACAGCAGACCCTGATGGAAAGTCAGGGCAGGCCAGTTGCAAACTGAGAGCACCTGAAATACAAACAAAAGGACAATGTAAGGGGAATATAAAAAAAAGAAATAAATAACAGTAAGATAATTGGATGGTGGGAAAATAAGAAACAGTCAGGAGTGTAGGAGATACTGTCATTCTAGCCAATAACACAAGTTCAGGCCCTGCTGGCAGCCCTCCAATCTGCTCAAGTGTCCTTGGATAAGTCATTGTATCAATACCAACTCAGAGGGCATGTTTGGCATGTTTTTATGTGTGATCCTACACTTTCACCGTCCTGAAATGTGGCATACAAGAAAGACTTATTCAAGGAACAATGAAATATGTCAGCATTAATGGGAAAAAAGGAAAATGTGCAAAGCTTAAGCTCTGATGTACATAACACTGTCAACACCGCTGCGTATATCTTCAGATTATATCCTAGTCCGTCTACAAGGATATTGCAGGGTGACATACTGTCTCTTCCAGTCACACTGAAACTTAATCCCAGGGTAAAAGGATGGTGATTAATAATTCAGACCTTCTTGTGACTATTCTGTTTTATTTCTGGCCTTACAAATTATTGCTGGATCTGGATCCATAGCAGAGAGGAAATAGAGAAACTGATGCAGACAAAAAGGACAGTTCCAAGGACACAAGAACGCGAGGGCCGCCTGCCAATGACAAGCTGTGGGCAGAAAACCATACAGTTGCTAGCTGACAGGCCTAACAATACTGCTAAGGTTTTGCAGAGCTATGTTAATACCTTCCTTCAAAAACAGATATGACCAAAAACACTCATTTAGTAGGAATATGGATCCTGAGCAGCACAGTCCAGAATTCCAATATCCTTCTATGGTACAACATTGATTCAGCCTCAAGTGTCATATCTGACAACACTCAATAATGTCTATATCAGTGAGACTAACAAGGAGACACCCAATACTGAGTCAGGTTTCACCGCCTCTGGCCCAGTCAGCATCACTGGTCTGTCACATAAAGCTGAGAAGGCCCGAATGCCGCCACGTTAATAGAGAACGCCATAGTGTTGGTTCATCACAGTAATAGGGGCCGACAAGGCCAGCAGCCCAGGGGCCAAACAAGGCTGGAGCTGACTCATCTTGACCCTGATGCAAGACAGCAGTTGACAGCCAAAATAACAACTCTTGTGTTTTTCAGAATCCACTTTCATTATGCCTCCTCTTTGATTTCAGCCCGGGCAAGACAACCCACACTGAAAAGTGATGAATCAACTCTTTTGCACACTTAATGCTGTCATGCCAAGACACAGCTGAACACCTGTTCACAGCTTGATGTCCAAAGAAACCCCATTCTTGCTGCTGAGACCTTGTCAACTGAGCAGAACAGGACGGTACATAATCCCTGATTTGGAGCACACATTTTCCACATGTGAATGCAACACATCGTATAAACTAGTGACACAAGGCCCAGTGAGCTCACAGAGTATTGTGGATCTCACCTAGTTAAAATGAAAGTGACGGCGGTGGAAAAAAAAGTGGGACGTTTTTACGTTACTGCTCCTGCAGTTTTTCCCAACCGAGATTTATATAACAATTGCTGCCGAAGAGTCTCGCCGTGAAAAATAAAACGAGTTACGAACAACAAACATGGCACAGAGTAAACACATAGAGTTAACGGTTGTAAACTGGAAATCACTAATGGTTTATGTTGTGAAAAGGCAAAAATATATTTTCCAGCGCGCAGGGTCTTCCGCTTTGGATGAGCCAGGTCCTGTCGACAGCCTCCACAAGGTAAAACACTACTGATGTCGCTCGCTTATAAATGCTATGTGCAGTGCTGTGAAAAAAATCTTGCAAAGCAGTTTACTTATATCACGAAAGTTAAGGGAATCCCCACAGCCTTGTGTTACACGAGTAAGGAAACAATAAGTTTCGATTTCTGTTCAGAAGAAAAGATAAGTTTCAATTTTGAGTCACGTGACCCGGCAGACATACACCCACCCAGGGCAGACAGAGATGGAAATGGACACGCGGGTCTGTGATGTATAAAAAGTGCAATAAAACGAAAGCTCTTCTGTGTCTTCCGGTTCATTTCTAAGCTTAAAGAGGTCGTTCTCAAACAATCAATGTGCCTGTGCTGCTGTGGAGAGACAAGGACATCCTCCCTTTGAATGAACGCTGCACACAGTGCACTGAGACAGAGGAGACATCACATGCTCAGATCAGATTCTCACATTAAAAATAAAACGAGGGGAGAGAGAATGATAGCAATGTAATACATTTTGGGAGGTACAAATATCACAAGAAAACATTGAGATCTTGTAACATGATTGTGGAAGGATGGAAAAATGACAGAGAACTATACGGTGAAGGTCACTATTCAACACGGGAGTAGCACAGACACATGTTGTGTTTAAAGGTACAACTGAATCCATTTTCGCCTGAAACAATTCTGGATTCCCTCATTAAACTGCACACAGTTTAAGTTAGAAAGTACCCAAAACAGTACAGCAGGGAAGTGTGAACTCAAACAAAGACAGCACTAAACAAAAGTAAAACTTAAGTTAGTGTGAGTGGCTTCCACAATTTACGTTTCAGTAATTGCGCTAAATTTCAGCAGAATTATTATCAAATTTAATTATGAATGAGTTAATTTATTTTAATGACGTCTATGTTCCACTTCATTAAATTAAATAAGTATAAATTTACCTAGATACATTATATCCGCAGGGATTGAGTGAATGACTAAGTAACGTAGCTATACAATATGATATTACAAGAGCTATTTAGCCATGTAGATTGTAACAAGTTTTTTAACACGTTAAACACGTTTTCACATGTGTCGGTACTAACCTGGACGACTCGGTACTATGATAAAAGTTTGACAGGATAACTATCAAATTTGAAATAGAAATTCACTGCCTTCAATGTTGTCATCTGCTGTGTTGCTGTGCATGTGACAATAAAACCTCTTGATCTTGATCTCTTGAACAAAAATACACACATTCACAAAAACACGGATACTCTTCTGAAGGTACCATTTCTCGTAGAAGTTGCATATCGCTCATTGAGGCTTTGAATAAACTAATTACTTGGGCTAATGTCACTCGAAAGAAGTGGATAAATTCTACAAAGCTACCCATTTTTAAGAAGGGGTGAGCTTATGTTAGAAGGTGAGAGTCATAAGTCATAGCTTTAGTCGCAATCTTCTGCTTTTACTTGACAGACTTTCAAGAAACACAACAAACCAGCAGCTATTTCAGCAGTAAATGTTGAAGAAGCATGTGTACTAGGGTTATAACTTGAACAGCCAAAGATCAGACGTAAATACTTAAATGTTATTGAAACTGCCGAGGGAGAAGTGCTCCGATTTCTTAAACCATTTTAATGTGCTTTGATGTATACATTTAATATGGCATAGCCATAACAGAGCACAAAACGTGCAGCTGGTAGCAGCCAACTGAACATCCTCCAGCTAATGTTAGCTAGCCTGGTTCACCGCACTGGCACTGCACCATTTCTAACTACCGCCTGCAGCACAGCCAATTTTTAAGCAAATTTACTGTCTGCCACCGCAAAACACCCAAACTACTCCCCCCGACACATAACACATAATTTAAAGAACCCAATTTGGGTCAGTAGATTACCTTAACTCGCTGTGTGTCGCCTCTGTGGGCTCTTGTTGCTGTGTAATTTATTAATGCAGTGATGGAAACAATCAAAGAACTGGTGCGCGAATAAGTGACGTTTATTGCTCGCGACCGACACAAACGGCTACATGTCGCATTTGGATGACGCAGCCACAGCGGCAAGGTTCTGATATTTTTCATATGTTTCTTTATCAGGCTTTGGCTCATTACGTTGGATAACTTTACACAACGTCATAGCATACCCAGTTTTCAAAATTTCACCGTGTTACTGCCAGCTGTGGAAAGTAGCAAAGTACTGTATTTAAGTACATTTTGACCTACTTGTACTTGAATATTTCCATTTTATACTACCTTATACTTACACTCCACTATACTTTAGAGGAAAATATTGTACTTTCTACCCCACTCCATTTATTTTACACAATGGATCATATAACAAGCTTTTGAAATACAGCACAGTTTTTGTTTTTTTTTTGTTTTTTTTTTTTTTACAGTTATTTTATATACATACATGGACATGGGACAAAGAAAAAAAGGAATTCTAAAAGTAAAACAAATATAATACAGCTCAAACTATACCATGTTATCCCCTTGACCCCACCCACACCATCCCTCCCCACCCCCCTACTTATACATCTATACATGATTTTTCCTTTGTAATGATCCATTTCTACCAACCTTAAATCCTGTTTCTTAATACAACACATGGAAGATGAGACCAGCAGTTTCCAACCTTTTTGGTTTTTGACATCTTATAAAAAGTAGTGTGTAGTCAGGGTCACATTTCAGATGTCTGTGAGTTTTTAACAGCTCCACCGAATAGTGATTTTTCCCTCTAAACTTCTCACATGGTTTAATTTCAATAAATGTTCAAATGATCCAATATTTCAAAATCAAAGATTAGAGAAAAGTCCAAAAACTGAAAACAGATTTGTGAATCAGATCTTTGCTTTTTCTTCTTTCCTCTCCCATTAATCATCTCATGACCCCTCAGATTTATCTGGCGACCCTTTGCGGGGCCTGACCCAGAGGATGGGAACCACTGGACTAAACTAGCTAAATGTATATAAAGTAGTTGAAACTATCTCCACCTCCAGCAGCTACAACAGTAACATGCTGCTCTAACACTGATGCGTCAGTATTAATAGTCTAATGATGTCATATAGAATAATATATCAGTCAGAGGGAGGAATCAAATGCTTTTACTTTAATACTTTAAGAATGTTTTGCTGCTAATAATGCTAAACAGTTTTTGCGCCTCTTCAGTCTCTATTGTTAGTGGTGGTGGGGTGGTGGGACTGGGTCTGAGTTCTGCAGGAAACCATGACTCACATTATTGTACTTGATCTGAGTCCTTACCTGAGTTCTCTGAAAACCAGTCAGTGCAGTCCAGGCGGAGCTCTGCCTTTGCCCTCCCTTGTCCATCTTTTCACAGTTCTAGCCACAGGCTTGGTATGTTTAAGCTTCTGCCTGCCTTGACTTAAGTAAGATTTTCATGCACGAGTTTACTTATAATGGAGTATTTTTACATTGCTGTATTGATACTTTTACTTAAGTAAGGGATCTGAGTACTTCATCTACCACTGGTTACTGCAGTGTGTTTCATCCAAAGTTCTGATAAATATTAAAGCTACTAAAACAGGTTTTTCTCTGTTTATTCAAACTCAATATTGCTTCATGCTTGAAAAAGCAGTCCCATCTAGATTTGAGTGAAGTTTGAAGGATTTGGTTTGAGAGTGTGTCAAATGATTTGATTCTAATATTAAGCGTTGCAGGAAATGTTGCTCTTTGCCAATTTCTCTTGTAGTTGGCAGAAGTGACAGTCATTTTTCTTTGGGTTGCCAGTTTTTTAGTGTCTAATGGTCCCAATGGCCCAGTTGTTGACACCTTTTCTGTATTTAATGTCTTTCTCTATTTCTCCTCTGTTTGTTGTCTTTTTTTATTATTATTATCAACAAGCATCAATTCATCATATAACTATTAAGAAATGTTGGGAGTTGCCTTTTAAGCAAATTTTCTCTGTTAGAATTCGTCACTTTCTCATTTATGGATATAGATTGTGAAATTTGTACATTTCTATAAAATTGTAAATTCATGCTGTAGTGAGGTATAGAAATCAATCTAGACATTCAGAATATAGTACCATTATTACTACCAGGACTAAAATAACTCCCTCATCCTCATATAAACACATGAAATGCATTCACATTAAAAAAAAGATCAGAAACTTCACTTTGTAGCAATAACTGACTTTGACTGACTGATCTTTCGGAAAAGATAATTTGATAGAGATAATTAATGATCTTGGATGAGATCCTGCATATTTTCTTTATTCATATAATATATTTAAATAAAATTGTAAAATAGCAGTCTGTTGTGACAGTGTCCTTATTTTGAGATTGTGTTTATCACATATTTATTATAGTGACTCTTGAATGTGCTTAAATGTTTTCTGCTCAGAATAAAATCAGAAAGAGACATGGTCTACTGAGTTGAATTCTGAGTTTGTGACAACTTTCCTCTACCAACCTCTTTGGCACAAGCAGGCCATTGAATTGTTGGAGAACTTAGAATTCAGAATACATTTGTTTATGATATAAATATATTAACTTTTAGGAGATCACAGAGTACATCTGGCAAGTGAGGTTTTGCACTTACTGACAAATCCAGTGGGTGTCAGCATTACTCTGTGAATGCACTGATCGGATTGTTGAAAAGCAAAACAGCTTTCAAATACAGCTTGATGGTGCAAATTAGAAAGTGACAGACTTTTTGATGTTTCTATATGTTTGCAATTGCTTAAAATTTTTTAATGTTTCCTTTTTGACTGCTAATGTGTTACATAGAACATTGTTACATGGAGCCCTTTATCTCCAGCTTTGAGTTACTGGACTATTATTACAATCCCATTACCTGGAGGGTAATCATATCCACAGACCCTCTCAAGACCCTCTCAAATAAAAAAATAGTGAGTAAGTACATGATAAAATGATAGAGGATGACTCATACACGATGACAGACAAATCTGCAGGAATTAATGATCAGGGAAGCATGAAAGGTGAGTTTTAGCTATAGGTCGGGTTATCCCCTGCTCTCAGTATCTGATTGACTTAAACACACACAGCATCTCCCTCTTCAGAGGAGTATTTATTTCACTGCATTTCTCACTCACTGTGCTTTTCTCTACATCTTCCTTTTTCCTCCTTAACCCGCTCTGCCACTGCTGGCATCACACTCCCTCCACTTCTTTTCTACAACCTCTCTTCCTCTTCAGACCCCAGTCTCCATCTCTCCTCTCTCTCTCTCTCTCTCTCTCTCTCTCTCTGTCTTACTCTCATCATCCCCCATCTTCTCTCTCTTGCACTCTTTCTCTGTTGATACAGAGGAATGCAGTATGTGGCAAGCTGTGGCTCCTTGGCTGTTGATACTTGCGACTCTGCTCCGTGGTGAGTGACTTTCACTTATGCTTTGAGTGAGACTGTGCTTGAACAAGTGTGCGTTTTCTACCTGTGATGTGTGTATGTACGTGCTCTTCCATGTTTGTGTCACCGAGTAGAGACAGTAGCTCTTCTAGTAGTAGCTTTCACCAAGAATGTCTGTTGATGTGCAGTCAGACAGAAAAAATCTAAATAGATTTATTTTATGATGAGAAAGCAGCGATATTAAATTCAATCATCTTTACTCTAGATTACATAGCTGAGCAGTGCATTTTTATTACTGATAGGACTAAACTGTAATAGATAGAAGGATAGACATACATACAGATAGACAGATAGATAGATAGATAGATAGATAGATAGATAGATAGATAGATAGATAGATAGATAGATAGATAGATAGATAGATAGATAGATAGATAGAGCTAGAGAGGAGGAGAAGAGTGTAATTATGAGGCAGTTAATTTTTAATTTATATGGCAGGGCATTGTGGACACTGGGGTCTATTAATCTGAATTATAGGCATACCATCTGTAGAGTCATATTGATATTAATTAAGAACTACTAAGTGAGTGCATTAATCTTATACCATTTACTGTATCACTCCCATGTGGTTTTGCAAAACAGCAGGTGGACTACTGTTTGGCTTCAGAATAGGCATTGTACAGTTGTTTTAAGTGTATTGTAGTTTTCAGCTCTCATCGTAGTGAGTGCTGTGTCTGTCTGTCTTGGGTGTTTCGGTGTTTAATGGCCTCACTATTTCCTGCATTGAATAGAGCTGACATTTTTACAGCGGAGAAAAGTCTCTGACTGTCTTCTGGTGATCAATCAGAGATGTAATTGATTAGGAGTAGTTGGCAATCTGTTTTTCTGCTCTCAGTTCTCTTTCTCTCACACATTTCCATTCTCTGTTCCCTTCTCTTGTCCTGTGTCCACTTTATTATGTATTTGTGCAACTCCATCTTTAAAACATTACCTTTCCCAATAATCCTGGTTTTACCTTCACTGGAGCATGTTTACCTTCTCTCTGTTAGTTTTCTTCTTCTTCTCCACATACCTGGCTGACAATTTTGACACCACTTTCTGTGAAACTGTACTTCTATCATTGTTAATCACACCATTTTTCAGCTATTTCTCTGACTTCAGTGCTTTCTCCTTTTTCGTCCTGACACAGATTTCTCTTTGCAACTGTTGGTTTTTGCTCTTGCTCTTCTTTGGTCATTAGACTCTCTGATGATGATGTTTGGAAATGTATAAAAAGTGGTTTTCAAGCCAGTGTTCCTGTTTTGCCCCTGATGAAGGTGTACGTCGAAACGTTGGGCTCTGATGCAGCACAATGCTGTTTAAATAAAGAAGTTGATGAAACAAACAAGTGTGTGTGCAGCCCTCATCCTTCAATTGATTACACTCTCTCCCATTTTCCATCCCCCTTTTCTCCCCTCTATTAACCCCCCTCACCCTCCACTATTAAGTATCAGTGCAGGGTCCTCACCAGCGGTTTCTGCTCAGGGAGCTGCTGAGAGACTACAACCCCATGGAGAGACCGGTGGCCAATGACTCTCAGACTCTCACTGTTCGGTTCTCCTTCACTCTGATGCAGGTCATGGATGTGGTACATATGCATGACACTCCCTTATCACACATCAGTGAAATTTACAGTTACACAATACATCCAAAAATTTTTCACATTTTCAAGTCTATCTTAATTACATGCCCATAGTGTATATACATTTAAAACGTTAATGGTCGCTGTAATTGTTCCTCCTGGATGTGAAAGGATCCCTTCCCAAGTAAGAGATATAGGAACAAAAGTCCTGCTTCTGTGTGAAAATACAGTTTGAAGTTCAAGTTTAAGTCTGAATTCATTAAATCAAATTGGTATCTTATAAACTTAAAGTAATTTTAGTATGTGTTACCCTGGACAGTGTGTCCTTACTGAGCTGCAGCAGAGGGATTGCTAAAACCTCATATGAGCTTTAGTTGAAACTTTGAAATGCATTTTTCTTTACACTGAACAAGGATTGCAGATACAGTGGTCCCCCATCTCTAACACTGGAATCACATTAGGAAGCAATCTCTTTAAAGCCAGTGTGGACAGGGGGATCAATTATAGCTAACAATAACTCTTAAAAAAGTGCACATGAGCCTGTGAGTAAAGTGTGAACCTATCCTTAGTTTAAATCATAAAACCACCAATTCCCTTTCATTCCCTTTGTGTTATGCAAGGATGAAAAGAACCAGATTCTCACCACGAATGCCTGGCTGCAGATGGTGAGTATAATGAATAATAATATATCATAGATCTGTGCAGTGAAAATGTTCAGGGTCATATCTGAAGACATGTAAACTAATCAAACACACAATCTTATGAAAATCATGAGCAATGGAGGAATCAAGGACAAGTGACCAAGCTTGTGTGTATTTGTGAATATCTGAGTGTTTTTTGTTCATTTGTAATGCGAGAGTTGTTTTTGTGTCTCCCAGCAGTGGTACGACCACTACCTTCAGTGGAATCAATCAGATTATCCTGGAGTTAAAAACCTCCGTTTCACTCCTGATCAAGTCTGGACACCTGACATATTGCTTTACAACAGGTATGTCTGGCATACAAATAAACACAAACACAAACCCAGTGCTGCTGCTGAGCTCCAAACTATATAAATAATTGCTGTGTTACTGTCTCCCAGTGCTCATGATAAGTTTGACGCCACCTTTAAGACCAATGTGCTGGTTAACTCCAGTGGCTTCTGTGAGTATCTGCCTCCAGGTAAGATTTTATTTATCAGCATCTCATCCTCAAAAACCAAACAGGGTCTTCAATCATTCTGCATACATACAGTGTCAAGCCGCAGCAAATTAATTCAAAGAATGTTTACTGCAATTGAACATTTTCCTCTTCACTTACTTCCAGATGGCTGCAACAAAAACAATTTTTTTTACTTTGTCAAATTCCCTTTTTTCTCCTACCTTCCAAGGAATATTTATCAGCACATGTAACGTGGATGTGCGGTGGTTTCCATTTGACATCCAGCGCTGTGAACTGAAGTTTGGCTCCTGGACATTTGATGGCTGGCTGCTGGACATTCAGATGAAGGAGGCAGACGTGTCAGGGTATATGCCCAACGGAGAATGGGACCTAGTGGGTGAGACTGGCTGTAAAGGCCCATGCAAACAAAGTTTGTTGCTTAGTAATTGCAGGCTTTGGCTTATATAGATTACTACCATGCTGTACTGTACCTGTACTGTAAGTAGTATGAAGTCATGTCTAGTTAGACTTTATCAGGAGAAATTGTAGTGTGCAAACATTTCATTCAATGAAAATACAATTTCAACTTAGTTTTACACTTTGATTTTTTTAATATGCTTTCATGCACCTACTGTATGGTACAATGCAGTAAGGCTATACTCGGGAGGAGTAAGGGTATCATATTTTGCCATCCTATAGAAAGAGTTATTGATTTTCATAAAGCCACTGGTTTTAACAAAATTAGATCTTTCATTCTACACTCTGTTGCAGCACTCTTTTACCTTCTTTTTTTTTTTTTTTTTTAAAATC
The DNA here is from genome assembly GCA_029490765.1 of Euthynnus affinis. Taxonomy (NCBI): domain Eukaryota; kingdom Metazoa; phylum Chordata; class Actinopteri; order Scombriformes; family Scombridae; genus Euthynnus; species Euthynnus affinis. The sequence continues at coordinate 15,230,377 of CM055847.1, forward strand.
ATTTTAGACTTTTCTACCTGATAAACATGTAATGGTTGTAACAAAAATACAACACCTCCTGAGATTGTTTATGTGTTGTTCCCTTTCTGTGAAGCCCTCAGTGGTGTTTTCTGCATTATAATGTCATCTTTGTCTCTACCTGTCGCCGCAGAGGTCCCCGGAGGTCGTCATGAGGTTTTCTACGACTGTTGTGCAGAGCCCTACCCCGATGTAACCTTTGTGGTGACCTTACGAAGGAGGACCCTGTTCTATGCTCTCAACCTCCTCATCCCCTGTGTGCTCCTCTCCTCCATGACCCTTCTGGTCTTTCTGCTTCCTGCCAACTCTGGGGAGAAGATCAGCCTGGGTGAGGAATAATAAAATGAGGAAGAAGAAAATCAGGGCAAGAGATGTGAGGCAATAAGGACGAGTTGAAAACAAAAGGTTCACCTGGTATAAGATGAAATATATTTCTAGCTGCATGTTCTATATTCCATCCTTGCAAAGCATCTGGTGGTTCTCTTACAATCTTTCTCCGTCAACACTTTCTGTCAGCTGTACAGTCTATGCAGATGCTGTCAGGAGGGTTGAGATGGAGGGGGAGAGAGAGAAAAGAAAATGCAGGAGGGAAGATGAGAAAGTAAAATCAAATGAGTTTTCCTACGAGTGTCAGAAAGACAGATGATTGTGGAGAGAAGTCAAGTGCGGCATACCAAGTACACTGTTCCACTAAGTGTGCCCATGTACTTTTCTTCTATTAAAGTTTCTCTCTCTTTTTCTTTGCAACTCACGATTCCCTGGCGTCTTGCGTCTGCCTCCAGGCATCACAGTTTTACTTTCTCTGACTGTCTTCATGTTGATGGTTGCAGAGATTATGCCCGCTACTTCAGATTCGGTACCACTGATAGGTCAGTTTCTTTTTTCTGTATATGCACGTCTTTATTTGTTTGTGAGCGTTGAAGTGGTGGATTATGGAGGCAGTGATAATATTAATAGCATACAGTTTGAAAGTACCCTCCTGTCTGCTTCAGGTCAGTACTTTGCAAGCACTATGGTGATTGTAGGGATGTCAGTGGTAGCCACCGTCATCGTCCTTCAGTTCCATCACCACAACCCTGATAGTGGACACATGCCACGCTGGGTGAGTTGGATCCTTCCTGCTTATCTTTATTTGAAAATGTGTCTCTGTGCTCTTTTTCTTATCAGCGTCTATCCATGTCTGACAGGTGCACTTGGTTCTGCTACAGTGGGTCCCTTGGTTCCTGCGGATGAAACGTCCAGGGGAGGGTACAGACCCTACTCTTCCCCACAGCCAGGCAGACTGTCAAAGCAAGACCCTGTCTTCTCCTACCACCACTATCACCACCACCACCATCCACACCCCGGTGCCCTCCATCCTCCCTCAGAGCCTCAACTCCCTCCAGGCCAGCCTGGCTCAGCTCAGCCACCCTCTTTCCCACCCACCCGCCCACCGGCCCAACTCCCAAGCTGTTATCCTCCCCAATCCATGCCACAGAGATCCCAGCCCCAATCCACATCCCCAACCCAATGGTCATCTCCCTTACATGGGCTTCCACACCTTCCAGACCACTGTAGAACTGGAGCCAGTTCAGAGAAGCAGGACCACCAGTTACAGGAGGGGTAGCAGTGGAGTTGGTGGAGGAGATGGAGAAGGAGCAACAGCAGTAGGAGAAAGAGGACCAGCTGGAGATACACCTATCCATCACCACCTACCATCCACCAGGTTTGGGAGTCCCCCACAGGAAACTCCAGAGCCTGACCCATCAATCACATTCTCAGGACCCAGTGGCCTAGAGGCTGGGGCTGGAGCAGGAAGAGCAGCTGCCATGCTTACTCACAGAGGTGGAATCCGTGGTGGAGCAGTGGACAACCAGCTGCAGGCTCTTCTTGTGGAGGTGCAGTTCTTAGTTGAACGTGTTCGTGAGCACGACCGGCAGCTCAGTCTGGCAGAGCAGTGGCAGTTCGCTGCAGCTGTTATCGACCGCCTGTGTCTGGTTGGATTCAGTGTTTTCAACATCATCTGTACCATCGCTATCCTCATGGCTGCACCCAATTTCGGAGAAGCATTGTCAAAAGACTTCCTCTGAGAGAAGTGGTGATCTTAAGGGATGATACAGATAAGGATTTGTTGGAAGCACAATTGCTGTTAACAACATTGGGACATAAAACAGCAAATATTCCCTATTTAGGAAGCCGGAGTGAACTGTGACACATTTACATTATTTCAGAAACACTACAGTGTGTTTTGTTCTCTTTCTGATAGATGACAGTGATCATGCTCATGGGTTTTATGGATGTTTCACTGATATTTGGATGATGGTTTGTGGACTAACAAACAAAATCATAAGTAAATATTTTGTAAGTGTAACAAAGAAGAAATTGGTTATTTGAAGTAGTTTTGTGATTGAGGACCCTAAAGAAAAATCACCACAGATTTTTTGTGAGAACCTGTAAGCATGACTTGTGAAGTATTTGTACTGCAATCATGGGACACATCATAAAGATGCTCAGCATAAAACCACCTGGCACTGACTTGCTGCATGTAAATGATAGCTGAGCTCTAACACTTGAACAGGATTTATTTAACAGATGACATGATCAGAGTTACATTAAAACCAGTTGGGTTTATTCACTAACACTCTTCAACTGATTGTCAGTAGAGAGGCTCTGTGCTCTCATGTTACACATTTTCCCAAAAATGTGTTACACAAGAGAGCACATATACTGCAGTAGAGGCAAATCTATTTTCTTTAGAATTTCAATTTTCAAGTTAATTTACAGTTTTCTCATGGTTTTCCTTTAATAAAATGTCCAAAGTCATTGTGATTAGTATGTAGTTTTTCTTATTCTGTGTGAATACTCTCCTCCAGAGATTGAAAATGGAAAAAAGAGTCTTATCACAATAATAGAGATGGGAGATCATCTAGGTAATGGGATGATGACATTGGCAATTCGGTTCTGTGTGACCTTTAACAGCATGTTAGTTTCATAATATGCTGCAGTGATTGTTATAAGGAAGAAAATGTACTAATATCCCCTCGAAAAATATCCAGTATTTCTGCTATAGGGATCTTTTGTATGTCATTCACTTTCTATAAAAATACACTGCAATGATGTAAGATCTACATACTCTTGTTTCTGATTATGGGAGACACTAGCGAATGTCCATACAGGTAGAACAAATATTTCAAAGCTCTATTTTGTATTAATAATGTTGAATACTATAGTCTGTCTGTGCCGGCGTTAATGAGGTTCAGTCTGAAAAGAGAATCATAGGTTATGTCAGCTTCCAAAGAATTTTAAGAGGCTTTTTATCTTATGGACACACATGCACACTCATCCACCCACACACTCACACACATGTATGCAGAAAAATACGATCTCTATGACCCAGGCTTTGAATGTAAATCATGATAGACATTTAATCTGTAAGGGCAAGGAAGTGTTGGACACTCGAAACGCCAATAGGTTGTGACAGGCTAAGATGTAAACACTGTGAAATAAACTGTCTCATCTTTTGTACTCTCTATACTTGCATCAAATTCTCTATTCTCTGGCTCCCCTCCTCCGATCGAAGTTGAAAAAGGACGCAGAAACAGAGGACGGGAGGAGGGGAGGGGTGTGTGAAGAGGGCAAAAAGGAAGAAGAAAGAGACAGAAGAGGGAGTTGCAAGGGAGGGCTATGCAGAGGTGCAGAAACAGAGGGGATGCAGAATGAAAGAGTACAAAAAGGAAACATGGTTGCATGGTTGAGAGAAAGAGAGGGAAAAATGTGCTGAGAAAGCAAATAGAGACCAATCAAGTTTTTAACTGATTGCTCATTAATGAGAGAGGGAGAGGAGAGGAGGGGGAGAGGGGAGGAAGTGGGGGAGAGGGGTGAATCCCCCTTCCTCCTCCTCCTCCTACCCCTCCTCCACCTTCTCCTCTGGGATACTGCTGCTGCTGAACTGTACTTAGACCAGCATTTAGGAGTGACTGGACATATATTCTGAATTGGCAGAGGGTGTCTTAATCAGAATTTATGTGAAGGATCTTGGCAAACCTTCTCATGTAAAATGACTGACTATGAAATAATGCAAACACTTTATGACGATTGAATTTGGCTAATTGGTGTCTTGGCACAGCTGTACTCAAACCTTCATCCTTGAGACTATTAAATTGGTTTTAAACTTTCTCATTGTAGGTACAGTATGTGCTGCATGTGCTGGCAGGGCAGTGCACCGTTGGATCAATTCACCATGCATTTCAATGGCCTACTGAGCTCTTTTGTCTGTGTGACTGGTGGGGCTGCAGACTGCAGACAGCTGAGAGATGCAATACAGCACAGGTAATAAATCTGAGATACTCTCCTCCTCCAGTGACTCAGTCATCCACCTGCTCTGTGGCGACAGCTCCAGCCGAGCTGTTTGTTCAGAGGAGAAGCAAACTGGTTCATATAAAAACAAAGGACTATGCAATTATCAGGATGCAGGATGCAGAAAACAGGTCTTTGGTATCAAGGGGCCACACCAATTTGTGGCTGCAGTTGTCGCACAAATTTACACACATGTGCGCGCGCACACACACACACACACACACACACACATCCACACGAACATGGAGCTGCTCAAACACAAACCCACTCACAGGTTAAGTGATAAAGTCGGGCCTCTGCTGCAGACCTAATGCAGTAACCACATATACTCCTGAAGCTCTCCCCAGTTCTCGTGCACATTTGTTGTTCACTCTCACTGCTGCTTGTGCAGTGGGGTGTTTTCTCATGTGGAAAAAATATAAGAGTAATACTTGAGTAGTGTGGTATTATAATAGAGATTAATCAATTAAAAAAATGTAAGAAAAAAAAGCCCTGCTGAAATTAAACAAAGCTGTGATGCAATAATTGTTTAGTTTCAACTTATCAACTTATTTCTCGTCAGTTCAGTGTTCATCCCAAACAGTTCTATCATAGAGCTTCCACAGAAAGACAACTACAGTACTCCTGACTTGCATGTCTTTAAAATGTGGGTGGAAACTGAAGAAAATCTGTCAGTATAGAAAAACAACACACAGATATAGGCTGCAGGCTGCGGCTGCTGAGACAACAATAACAGTGACTGAGCCACTATACCACCCACATCGCAATACTTTATATTTCCATTGTTAGATTTTGAAATATCAGTTCCTCAGTTGTGGAAGAAATTCAGCAACTTAATCTGGTTGCTTCGGGATTACATTTTTACATTAAATTACACTTCAAGCTACAAATGAAAGGCTTATTTTAAAGACACTTTAGTCTAATTATTTGCAAGACATCTCTCTGGACAGTTCTCTGCCTGGAGAGATAACGGATGTTAGCTTTTTGGAAATTCTGATGTTCCAAGATAACACCCCATGTCACCAGCAGTCAATAGCTATTAATTACTAGGTGGATACACTCAATCTGGGTCGATATGGAATGGTCATTTCACTGCCTGTCGGGTAATTGTCTCCCAGATCTCATTACAAGACGTTGGAGTTGAGGAGGGGAGAGAGGAAGAAAGAAAACACGTGGGTACACAAAGGGAGAGTGGGAATACTAGTGTGAAATCATCTTTACAGGATAAATCCTACTCCGCTTACTGTGCGGCTTGTGTGTAACTTTCACTGTGACTTGTGAAAGTTCTATATTCCCACTTAGTAGTTTCCAACACACAATGTTAACTTAAGTCTGTAAAAAAATCCCAAACAAAGGAAACGTTGCATCAATAAATCAGTTTATTTAAAAGAATATGTTACAATTTATTACAGTAAGCGACGTAACCAAACCCTTGTCTTAAATTTTACATTTCAACATGTCAAAGGATCTGCAGGTTGTCAATCTCCATCCTCTTCTTAGCGTGACTCTTTCAAAACCAAACCTTATCAGATGAACAACTTAACATAGATGCTGAATTTAATATCTTACTGAAATAAATAACACAAGTGGCAAGCAAGGCTTAACTGAAGTCAGAACGAGAGAGAGAGTGAGAAAGAGAGGCGAGCGAAAAGAGAGTGCACACTTGAGTGCAGGCAGATCAGACAATCGACCATGTCAGATGCGGTCCAGTAAACAGACAAGAATCCTGGGAAATGCGTTCGGCCTTTTAGGATTGCACATTCAATCTCACAAGTGAAGGCTCAACACATTCAATCAAACCTCCTTTGCGCCCACCAAGGTCTGCTGAAGCTCATTAATCACCCAAAATGGTTTTTGTGAACAGCCCCATCATTATAACAAGCGCTTTTAGCAGGATGTCAATCTAGGACTCTTTACTTGCTTTTAGATAACAAAAACGCTGTTAACGGTCTCATAATGAGCTAAAAAAGGCGGTAGGGCTTGGCAAAACTTGGATATTATCGTTTATTGACATTCAGTGGCATCATGTTGTGATTGTATGATCTTATCATGTTATTGTTTTACATATTTCTGTTGGTTCAGAGCAAGCTGTGATTAAAACATTAAAAAAATGTGTCTGTGAAGTTTTTGTTTTCACATATGTGAAGTTCTTGGAACACAGTTCTTTGCTTTGAACATCAGTTTGATCATTTTACATGTGATTTTTCATACATTAGCCATATCATGATATACAGTGTATTGATTTTGGAAAATATCGCTATAATAAGCCAGTAGCAACTGGACATGCACCATCTGCTGAATAAAGCATGAACTTTCAAAATGCCCCTCTATATTATTTTAGAATACAATAAATCTTTTCATATTTGATGAATAATGTGGTCACATGACAATATTGCACTGAGCAATGATTAATATTTAATGTCAACATGTATAAGTTGTGAATGATGTGATGGGCTGTAATTACTTTCATAATTTATTTCTTGTTTCTATTTCATCATCACATTAAAAAAAAAAAAACTTATTACATTATTATTTTAGAGCATTAACTGGGCTTCTTTAGAGGGACGTTAAACTACACAGTTTATCACTCTAGACTGCAGTTATTATGTGTTTAGTTGCTGCAAAGCCTTCTGTGAATGCGCAGTTATCTTCATATCTATCATGTTGATGAAGGATGCAATCCACCCTTTTTGCTATAAAATTCTCGTCCCACTTAACCTGAATCTGGAGTGCAAGAGTGGCTTAACAGTACGACGAAGTACCAGCTACAGAGATAGATAGTGCTGTGCGTAAAGGCCATTTGAATTACTGGCCTATTATAAATCTTGCGAGAGTTCTCTGAGACAAAGTAATCACTGCCAGGCGGAGAGCAGGAAGGAGGAGAAGGACCCCTGCTGTCTCTTCTGGGTAATGCACAATGCACACAATCAACTGCACTGCCACTTGTCTTGATCCTTCCCCAACGCTGCTCTACAATCTACATTTTCATGGAGTGTTCACATAATACTATAAATACGTTAAAGTTTAATGCATGGCTCTGCATATGGCAGTCAGTCAAAAATAAAAAGTACAGGCTTGTTCCAGTATTATGCCCGCTATCTGCTTCTTAGAGTACATCTCCCACGTTTAGAGGTTGTTAATACTGTCGATAAAGTGCAACATCAGTCTATAAATGTTCCTGCTTGTGTGTCAAAGCATCACAGCTGTCTGCTCTGTGTGCCCGAGTCTCTACGATAACACCTGAATGAAACAATCCTGCAAAATGTCTGCTTTCTCTCTCCCTTCTCTCATTTGCCACATTATAATGTTAATAGTTTTATTTTATAAATGCATGAAGTTTTTTTTTTAGCGCCAAACAGATGGAAATTTATGTACGAGATGTGAATCAGCTGCAACTTACATTCTCCCGATTTTCCACCCTGCAAGCACAGTTTAGTAAACATGCACAAACACATTTGCACGCTTACAACTGCTTTTAACTGGCCAAAAAAGACACACAAGACACTGCTGCTCTGATCCATAAATTGAGAAGCCAGTGTCTTCCTGTGGCTAACCCTCAGTATCGCTCATTAGTGTTATCTGTGTTCCCCTTTTCGAGCACTAACAGCTCTCTCTTTCCCTTGTTAGTCCAGCAAGAATTACTCTCTTCAGCTTTCTTCCTCAGTGGAGGCTCAAAACCTCCTTGTGTGCACGTCACATTCCACTTCAAGTCCCTGCTAATAAGAGGAAGGCTTGCATGAATCCATGACTTCAAGTTTTTAGAGGCCTCACTTTGTTTTTACAGAGTTTTGCTTAACGCATGATTATGATGTGCTGGATTCAAGAGACCTGGTTTGTGTGTCTGTAGCTTTTTATGCTTCTGTTTATTTCGATTTGTTCATTTGCAGATGCTTGTTGGTTTGCATGTATCGTAGCTTCTCGGGTTGTAGTTGATGGAGTGTAAATGATGACCATGTAGTTAATAGCTGAGTGTTTCTGGTTCTGGGGCTAGATGAGGGCCGAGCTGAGCTGAGTCGATGACGACGGTGTGAAATTAAGAGGTAACGATCTCCCTTCCTGGGTGCCTCCATCCCTTCTGTGCCTCAGCAGCTGGAAAATATTCTGCAACAGAAACAGCAAAAAGGACAAAGATAGACAAACTTAGAGGGAGAAAACAGAGAAATTCAACGTAGTTTTTTCCTGTATCATAGACCGGACAGAGGCAGGCAAAGCCTTACCTTGCCACACATACCATCTTTACTGCAGTTCTTATTGTCCTTGTCTGTAGCCTCCTCTTCCACCTGTCGAAACAGACATATAGCAGCAGCAGCTATAAGTGAAGGAAACGTATATAATGGCTTGAAATAGAATTAGTTAGTATGTGAGAAGACGTTCCTTACCTCCTTCCTCCATTTCAGCTCACAGAAGACTCTCTCAAAGCACTCGTGCATGTAGTTAAACTGAACAGCAGCAAGCAAAGAGAGAAAGAAAGATGGATTCAGATAAAAAAAAACAAAAAAAACAAAGACAAACAAGATAATAGTATTCATAAGTTTTACCTCTTCTCCTTTCAATTATAGCAGTTGATTTGAGCATTTTTATTCTACTTTGACAGCATATTAAAAAAAGTAAAGCCAGTTCTGGTGGACTGCAACAGGAATTCAAATATTGTACTGTTTATCCAGACACTGAAATTAAAAAGCTGTCACAAGTGATGTTTTAGCAAACAGTAAGATTGTCAGGAAACTGGCTATTTAAATGTATAAATGTTAACACTGAACATCAGACACTTTAAACAGTGAGCTTATGGTTGAAAAAATAAAAACGTACACATATTCAAAAAAACTCAACAGGTGTAGGATTAAACATCATTTGTTTTTGTTTCCTTATATTTCCATTTCCATTTCTATATATTTATACTCTTTTTTTTTTTTTTTTTTTTCAGGAGTGGGGGTTGTTCTAACTATGTTGTTTTACATTCCAATTGTTGACACCATTTTTCTCTGAAGGCACATGTATGTAGTTGCCATGGGTTACAGGCAATAGCTTTCCAGTTCAATCACATTGTAGATTTTCCATTATTTTGAGATATGTATACATACAAAGAATGTGATGCTTATTAGTGCTGTTTGAGCCTGACAAAGATCTGATTGATTGCAATGCTGCACAGCAACCACAAATTAAGGAAACATTGTGGGAAAGAAATTTGCTTTACGTTATATTTCCAAATGTTATGTAGTGTTAACATTTGTGTGCCATACTCACATAAGGTGTAAATATCTTGACCCAGCGTGGTTTCTTCTCTCCTCGTGCATATTCAAAGCAGAAGGCCATGCCCTCTTCGTCCGTGTCCCACCGCTGCATCTCCCCCCAGTCAAATGCAATCACCTGGTTCTGAAACCAAGTAGGGGCTTTAAGTACACACACTTAATTCTACATAAAAAAAATATACATATACAAAGTCACACACAAAACAAACAACAAGCAGTTGCCCTTGCCTCAAGTGTCCCTTCCTCAGTGCAGGCGTGCAGCTTGAAGTGGTGAATGCTGATGGCTGTGATGACGTGGCCTTTACGCCGAGAGTCGCAGGAGCAGTGAGGGAATATGATCTCGTTGTAGCCTTCGCAACCCCTCAACAAACTCAGATACTGAGAGAGAAAGAGGTAGGGGTCAAAACAAGAAGTGAGTTATTCTCTGTAGTCGAACTGATGTGAAGATACAGTATGGTGTGAGCATTTGCCTGCTGGGGCAAGTTTAATCCTCCAACCTTATTTATGTTTTCAGACGCAAGACATCACTCACTTTCTCTATGCACATTTTCCTCGCAAGGATTTGTGCTGGTGGTAATCGAGCCTACACTCTCTACCTCCACCTCTAGAAGACTCTGTACCTTGTTAAATCATACACAAGGAAGTCTGAACAGGTGGGGATGTCATAAGGCATAGGGATCTATGATGACAAACTTTATCTGTCTCTGTGTATATTACTCAAAAACAGTATTAGAGCAGCTGACCATGGACATCTTCTTCTGCTCTGCCAGCTTCTGCAGCTGGTAGGACTTCTGCTCTGCTTTGATGAAGCCTTTCTTCACATCATCCACAGCCTGCAAAGGTGCCAGAAAGGGGACACCGTTAGAAAACCAAAAAGACAAAACACAAACAAAAACGCACACATGTACCAGTCAGACACGTAATGTCCAGTGTACACACCTGGTGGAAGAAGTAGTTGACAGCAAGCTGGTTGTCATTGAGCAAAATCTCCTCTTCTGTAGTGAAGAGCCACTTGCGCAGGGTGAGACAGGTTCCCGGGATGGCTGAGGTATAGTTCTGTACATACAGTTTGTGGGGGAACTCGTTGGGAGCAAGCTTACGCACTGAAGTAGAGAGAAAAAAAAATAAGAGAGAGAGAGAATAAGAGTGTTGTAAAAAAAAAAAGTTTCAGCAGTTTTGCATATTTGTTTAAAGCTGAAACCTGTTATCTTTCTGCGTATTCAACCTACAGGACAAGACAACAGAGTTTCTAGTGTTAAATATGTGACACTAAATACTGTTTGATGCTCTGACCTTGCTGGCATGCAGTGGAAAAAGAAAAGAAAACCAACTGACAACCTATTGAGAGCACACATTAATTGCTCAAGTTATTAAGTTAGACTGCACTGATCAATACTGCTCAATAGCAGAGTAAAGAGAGCGTATCCAGCCACAGTAAAACACCCACATATTCTGCTATACAATTTATACTTTAAACACTTATATTAACTTGATTTGATTATAGTTTAATTGTCACGTAATCCTTTCTGTAGTTTCAAATGTCATGCCAACAAAGCTTGTTGACTGGGAGACAGATGCAGGAAAATAAAAGTATCAAGGCCAAAACAATTAATTAAAATGAAAGCAAGAAAATAATGATGAAGTTTTAGAAGTGCTTTGTAAGATGATTCAGATCCAGTTGTTCTAGTTTCTCTGGCAGGATGAAATCCAACAGCTCTGATGGCAAAGGGCCAATTTATCTACAATTTAAAGTGGGGGTAAACAGAAACCTTCTCAAGGACCTCAGGTTATGATCTAACGTATAAGGGATTAAAAGACCAATGATATTACTTCAGTTATAATTACACCAATTGTACATCAAATGCAACAAGAAATATCTTCAAGACGACCATGAAACTAAAAGGCAACTAGGTATGGTAAGGCCAGTGTAAGAGTGGCGATTCAACATTTATATTCATCTTAATTCAAGCCGCTGCTTTTCCTTCAATTTGGAGAGAAGAGGAATTCAAATATTTATGATTGTGGATGACAGAGCCGGACGATTAATCAAATTTGATTTTCAATTAAGATTTTGGTTTCCAACGATTATGAAAACAAGATAATCGAGATAAAATGTTTATTGTGACGTATTCTGTTTTGTTATGATGTTCTCATTTTGTCTTGTGTTATAAATCCAGTGCACCCTTTTCCTTTACAGCAGTGTGCTTTAACCCCTCCCTAAAAGCCCAAACTCACTCTCACTGGGAATCCAGTAAGTGCTTTCTATCCATTCAACCCACACGAACTCCGACCTGCGTTCAGTGTCTTTGTCCACAGAACTGGCCATCTGTAAGCTGCAGCTCCAGGGGAACTGAGAGGACAGCAGCCAGACAAACTGTCTTCACCAGACTGACTGACAGCAGAAATTTACTGAACCAAGATAGTTTTCATGTCGACTCCATTGGAAGAAATCGACAGTGTTTGTATTTATTGATTTATTGATTTTCCCTGCCCACTGTAGCGAGTGAGGGGAATCTGCCTGTAATTAAACAAGCAGCTCACAGACAGACCAAAAGCCTTGGTCAATCAACATAGATCCTGTTAATAAGATCAAAACACACATACAGCGTGATATTTGTGTGATTTAAACAGCTGTTTGTGCAGATTATGCTTCACTAAATGTGACAGAAATAGACCGGGAGCTTAAAAAAACATAGGGAGTCGAGTCAGCGTGGATTGATACATTTAATAAAATGGAAGCATTTCTGTTCTGGGAATCAATGAGTAATCGTGTTAAATAATTGTAATCTCAACCTTGACCAAAATAATCGTGATAACCAAGCAGCCTTAGTGGATGACTTTCTCCACATCACGGAGGGGTAAAAACTGTTTAATTAGTGACACGGGGTATTGCACGAGTCACTACGCTCCATAGCTATGCAATAGCAATGGAGCGTGTTATTCGTCATGTTTCTTCCACTTCTTATTATTCCTCTTCCGTACAAAATTTCGGCGCGTAACTAGTCCCACAGCTTTGAGAAAACCCATGCGAATTATACATCAAAACGTGCGGCTCGTTCGGGAATGGTGTGCTATGACTTTTGGTGAAGATATTGAAATTTTTCGCGACGTAAGTCGCGAAAAACTGCGAGAAATTTCCCATAGGAAATGAATGGGGAGGGGTCAAAAAACATCCACATTTTAGGGGCAATTTCAAGCTTCAACTACTTCGCCATACTTTGAGCTACAGACTTCATTCAAACTTTAAAATGTTCACAAAGTTGTCAGCTATTAAACTTGTATTCAACTTTTTGAGTATTCTTTATACTTTTTGATCCGTGACTTTTAAAGTTTCATGTGCAATTTTAGATAAATTTTGAGTTTAACATTAGTGTGTATTGCTGGAATGTTCAGAGCTAGAGTGTGTGATGTCATCGCTTAGAGTGGAAGAAGCTGTTTAAATTTTTCTGAAAAATTTCTGGATAAATCGTCCTTTCAGCCACATATTTTGGTCTACACAAATAATTTTTTCCACAGTAGTAGGCACACTTGTGCTCTGTCATTTAAATCACCAACCGTAGCTAAGACACAAACAGAATTTAAACTGTCAGCCCTTTTGTGAAGGGTTTACCGGCCAACTGTCCCATAGACTCCCATATTAATTAAGGAGGAGATTTCAGGAGGAGAGTTGAACCGACACCCTTTTTTCTCTCGCTCTCCTGTCAACATTTTTGGGTCTAGGGACTTGAAGATCACCAATATTGTGCAGAAAGATCTTGTGATGGTCCTGGTGTGCTCAGATTTCTGATAGGACTTACGGTTCCTTCACAAAAATGCCTTTTTTGACAGGCTCACGGAGCTAACATTTTTAGCTACTTTGACAAATTTACACACCAACACACACACGCACGCGTACGAGGACGCACACATGCACGGGTTGCCATGGGGAGCAGAGTAAATCTCCATGTATGTGTGTGGGGTTGCGTGTGGGCGTGCCTGCGGGCGTGCGTGTGAGTGTCCCGGTGTGTGCGAAGCTATGTGCACGGAGCTGTGTGCTAGCTAATCTGCCTGAATCAGAGGGAGCTGCACCAACCACAAAGTCAACAGTCATCTGATTGAGGTAAGTGAATATTTTTCTCTTCACCTTTGTTATCTTAGTAGCATTAGCCTACATTATTCTTGAATCTAGACATTATTCTCTCATATTTTTGGGAATAAATTATTAATATGTACAAAAAATATACAGTCGGTGCTGAGCAAGAACACTATACATATAGCTAAACTGTGACTCAGTGTGCTGTCAACGTCCATTAAAGTGCTGAGTTTGCTTCTGTCACTTTCAGAGTGATGTGAAAAGTGTTTGAGGACATCATTAATATGATTTGTATCGAGATAGACCTTCTCTGTTGAAAAGTAAGGTCCGTTTTGTTTACGTTAACCGAAAACAGCCGCGCTATATAGCAGCGCCAGACTCCTTTGAAAAAAAACACACATTTAAGATGGTAAGGTAACGGGAGGTGCTGCTGTAGCGCAGCTAGCTGCTTAGTCTGTGTGTGACTGGGTGAGTTTCAGCGGTTGAAGAAGTTATCAGATCCCTTCGTGAAGCAAAGTACCTCATATTAACGCCAAAAAAGAGACTGTGTGGTAGATCTGTGCTCTGCTAAGTAAATTTAGTCTTTCTGTCAAAAGAGTCTGGTGTATTTGAACGGCAGTGAGGCTCACTGGCCAAACAGGTAGATGATATCACAGATTAAAACTGACCTTCGTGCTGTAAATACTGTTAGTGTAGTAACGTAATGCTGTTGGTTGAAGAAGTATTCAGATTATTTTATTACAAATAAAAGTCCGCTATGAGAAAAAAACCTTCTTTTACTGTTCATATAAACACCCGACTTAAAATTACACACCCGGAGAACTACGTATATATTGCTTCATATCTATATTATACTATTATATATTATATATACTATACTATATTATCTATTGGACTATATACATACAGTCAAGCCTGAAATGATTCATACCCCTTGCGCGAATTTTGTCTTAGAGTTACTTTTATTCAAGCATATTATTTTGACTGGAAAATAAAAGCTGAGAAATATTTATTTCCACACTATGCCTTTTTTACATCCTCTTATTATCTTCTGATAGATGCCTGTGTCATTTCACATCAAGAAAAAACTTGCTGGTTGAATATATATATATAGACAAGTAAGGAGCATTTATAAATGTATCCATGAGGATGAGTTTAATTTGACTTAATTCATGCTACCATAATGTTGTCTGTCTTACTGATTTCTTTGTTTTTGTGTATTTTCAGAGAACATGCAAGACGATCACCTTGCAGCCAAATTTCCCTCCGTCTGTCTCTGTCTGTCCCATAAGAGACATCCCACTTCTGCTGCTCCTCCTAAAGTTTCTTTCATTTTGTCCATGTAAAAGGTTTTTATGGGGCAGTTTCTCTAATCACATTTGAGGGTGAAAGGGCAGATTGTCATATAAATAAACACATGAAAAACAACTGTTGGTCTAAGGTGTGTTCTGTTTCAATATTTGAAATGTATTAAGAAATGTATTCATAATGTACAGGTGTGCTCCTGATGATGTAGAAAACCCATAAATTATATTTATTATGTACATGTTGTAACTCCACATCATGACTTAAAAGTCAATGTAATATATAGTATTGTTAGAATTATATATATGTTTATATATATTTTCAAACACACTAAGTGTAATTATTGATCAGCACTAATAATTAACGGCCATACCACTGAAACCATAACAGAGCATCAATGACACAAATACCATCAGCTCCTCCCTGATAAGTGTTCCCCATCAGCTGCTGGGGCTCCTCACACATGACCCACCGGCACCGGCCCGTGTCACTCTCAAAATTTCTGCTGCAGGAATTTTCTAGTTTCTGAGTTATTATTGGCCTGAAAGAAACAATCTGCATACAAAACTTGAATTCTCATCAAATATGACTCTACTGCTAATGTACTACTGCTTCTGTCTCCAAAGACACAGGTAAACATCTCTGCAAACACACGCAGAGAAGGGTGTTGTCGCCTACGTGCAGCCCAGAGAAGCATAATTCCAGCTTGGGCTGCAACAGGCAAAGCTCACACTTCATGTGGAATAAATTCAATGGTGATGCGTGGGATGAAAAGTACTACCTCTGATAAAACTCTCTTTTGTCGCTTGTTTTTAAAACTGACATATCCTTGTACCACACTGACCTTAAAGAAGTGAGGAGGAAAAATGTTATTTTCCTCTTCTCAAAAGTAGCACACGGATATTTATTAGAAAAGTTGGCTGTTCAGGGATCATAACACCCCAAAACAACATGCAAATATTCTCTCTCTCTCTTCCCACTTTGTTATTAGGTGACGTTGGCTATTAGTTAAGTCAAAATTTGTGCTGTGCTTCAACAAAGATGGAGCATTTTCAGTGTGGAAAAAAAAAGCATGAACATACACACAAACACACACAAAAGCTCTTACCAAAGGTGTGGTTGATGACCTCAAACAGAGCAAAGTAGCTGGCTGTTATACTGTCCATACCTAATTTCATAACCACGGCCTGAAAGAGAAAGAGAAGGAGAGACTGGATGAAAAAAGAAAGAGTAAAGCATACTAAGGATGACTGTAATGAGGTCAAGGTTGTAATAGTTATGGTAATATGGGTCTGTGTGTGTGTGTGTGTGTGTGTGTGTGTGGGTGTTTACCTGGTAGACCTGGTCTGTGGTAGAGTTTTTACGGACTCTGACAGTGAGTGTGGTCTTATCTGGCATGGCTATTCTCAACTCCACATCTGACACGCCGTTATAGTTCTAGTTCATGAGAGGGAGACACAGATTGCTGTGAGCCACAGGCAGAGGACTACAAAAAGACACACACTTATATTTTTCTTTACCTCATCCGACTCAGACAGGAACTCCTGCATGATGTCACTTTCCCCAATTACCCGCACAGAACACACTGCGGATAAAACACACAGAATATAGGTCAAGATTGTTTTCCCACACATTCTTTGCCCGTATAACTTAACCTAACAAACCCCAGATATTATGATACTGATCCTTCTCTCTCCCTCACCTTTCTCCAGGTATTCTTCCAGTCCTCTGCGTCGTGCGTCCAGCTGCTGCTCCGAAAGGGAAAATGGCCATTTCCCAGGGAGCTTGGGGAATGTAAAGTTGGCAAACTCCCTCTTCAGGTTTTGGTGTAGGATCACAAACTCTCGGTAGCGCTTGGAGCACAACTGTCTGCCTGCCATGTACACATTATATACCTGGAAGGAGAGAGAAGAACAACAAAAATATATTGTATGTCCTAAAGTAACAAAAGGGAATCCACACAGATAATTTGTGTGCACTCTCTCATCAGATAGTCTCCACTGAGATTAAATCTAAAAAAAAAAAAAAAAAGTTTGGACTCCTATTCAACCTCCTTTGTGAGTGGACATTTATCTGGTGACAAGCAGACATCCATTTATTATTCACACTGTTGACATGTATACATGGAAAGTCAGTGTGGCTGTAACTCAAACCTTTGTGTCATGGAAGAAGGCTTTTTTTTCTAAAGTGAGTTGAGATGTTTAGTCCATTCACAGACGTAACAATAGTTGCCTTCAATGTTGCTATTTGCTGTGACAAGAAAAGCTCTCTCTTCAATCTTGACATTCACATTCCTTCACTTCCTCTCCTCCCTATCCACTTATTCACCCATCAATGCTTCAAAATTCCCCATTTTCCTCTCAAATAAGCCATCCATATAATGCACCCACCACAAACTTTTCCTGGTTGAGCTCAGTGTGTTTGTAGCTGGGCACGGAGATGGGGACAGCCTGTTTGTCAGAGTAGTCGTAGCAGGACTGGGCTGAACCATCGTCTCCGGGATCCAAGCAGTCGGCTTCCTGGGGCGGGACCGACAGCACGGCCAGCACCAGTTCCCTCTCTCCGGCCCGGATCAGGTCTACCACCTGCTTGTGGGTCGCTCCCTCTACATTCACCCCATTACTGGTGGAAAGAAAGTTTTATTACTGTTGTGGAATACAAGAAAAGTCTTACAATATCATGCAGTCAAAGACTGTAAGTACAACAAGTTTCAAATTGTTTGAATTGTGATGGGAGAAATGTCATGTAACTGTAATTTACATGTCTGTTAACTCAGGAGCAAGGACGAAGCATTACAGTATAGGATTGTTAAACTGGCAGAAAGTGAATGAAGTATTTTAGAGTGTGACTGCAATGATTTAAGGACACACCTTCTGTTAATGTGTGTCAGAGTGACAGAGGTTTTGTTCTTAAAAATCGCCTGGGTTCCCATCCCCCCTCAGGAACAGGACCTTTGGCTTATGTCATTGGCACAGCTGAGCATGAGCAACACTGGGTGTGTGCACTTTAGCTACCGTGCGTCAGAGGCCTGCGTTTATGACAGAGCTACGGTGACCTGACCTATAGTTAACTTTTACTTTAAGCAGACACAGCATTTCTTCTGAAGGCATCACCTCAACCCGTTTGAGTAAACTATGCCAGAATGAAACTCGATAAATTAAATTATTCTCTTCTTTCCGTTTTCCTACTAATGCAATCAATTCTTGCGATTTAAACAGAAACTTGCAAATATTAGCATGAATGCATAAGCTGGAAAAACATATATTTGAGGATTTTCCAAAGACTGCCAGGACCGCCTTTAAAGTCACTTATTATTCATTTGCATAACCTTAATGCAACCCAGCCAATACCTTTGGGGGAAACTTTAATCACCATTTGTGAGGCAAAGTTAGTCAAAAATGGGCTCTGCTGTTTTTATGCAATAGTTTCTTCTTTGAGTTTTGGAAGAAGCGTTAATATGATAAATATGCACTAAAATGTTAGAATATGTTGGGGTGTAATGCAAAAGCATTATGCTAATCAACATTTTGATTTTTTGGATCATCTGAGTCACGTCAGTCAGTGAGAGCTGAGTCATATCTAGTAAGACCTACTCATTTTTTGTCATCTCTTCCTGGAGAGTATAGAGGAAGTCTATGTGTACAATGAACAAATGTGTTCACAGGTGGGAAGCTGTTGAGGGATCACATCTTTGTCACTGGTGAAAGCATTTGTTTCATGAAACCTTTTGTATCAGAGGTTGTAGAGCCGCAATGATTAGTCAATTTATCATACTCGATCAACAGAAAATTAATTGGCAACTATTTTGATAATCAATTTATCATTTTAGTCATTTTTTAAGGAAAAATGCCCCAAAATTTGCTGGTTTCAGCTTTACATATGTGATGATTTTAAGCTTTTTTTTTTTTTTTTTTTTTTTTTACACATAAAATGGGTCATACCATTTTCGATATGCACTAATGTTTGTAACTTTGTGACTCTGTGTCCTTGTTCCGTTTTATTAACTTAAATAAATATTAAACATGATGATTAACTTTAATCTTAACATGTCATGATATTACACCAACATTTCTGATGGATAACTGGAGAGCAAGCTGCTGTCCGGAGCATAACACATTCCAACTGTCAATTGAAAACAACAACAATCCAGGACGGGAAATGCTTCAGATAGAACTTGTGACTGACAGCTGATCTGTTACGTCAGCCGCTATGTCATCACATGGCTTACATTGGCAGGGTGACAGAGGGCTAAAGCTCAGTGGACACATGCTCTCTAATACCTATGGAACTTAATGGCAACAGAAAGCTTCACATGAATATGCAGTTGAGTTAAGCGAGGCCCTCTGAGCACAGCAAAAATCCAAAGGAGAAGATGTGAGACATGATTAAAACCATCTTGCAGGTGTAATGGGGAAAAAAAAGTGCAAATGTCTTTTACAATGCAAACTACAGACTAAGCATTTTGGCAGCTCTTTCATTCCAGCAGCTTTATGACTATATAATAAGCACCTGATGTAGTGGCCTTTGCTCCTGCAGTCTCAGCACTTTTGAGCATGACAAATAGTTTTTAAGAGACACTTTCAAGTGTGTCATGTTTTCAGGTAATAATTAATGTATTTGTTTATTTTAAGAGTTTTCAATTCTGTACTTGATGCATACGCACTTACTTACACATACACATGTACAAGCCAATATTCACACACTCAAACCCAATGCTAAATCTTCCCACTGCAAAGCTTATAGAGAGGATGAGTATTGTTCAGTGTGTTTAACATGTAAAAGCATTATGTACTGTATGTAAAAGCCTTTATCATTAAGCAGGAGGTTGAAAAAAGTTGTCTTGCACTATAGATTGTTCTGCATCAAAAGCTGAGAAGCTTGGAGTTGTGTGTAAATGTGCAAAGAAGTATTGATTGTATAGAGAATAGCAGAGGCTCTATAACACTGCAGTTAGTGCGCAGGCACTCCACTGTGTGTATACTGACTTACTGTGTACATATTCCCCTTTGACAGGAAGGCTCCATGCATCACAGTCAAATGTTCAGCTGAATGCAACAATAAATATGTAAAGCTCTAGCCACATTGGGACCAAACTCATCTACAGCACAGAGACAGAGTGGGGGAGACATTCTCCAATGAAGCAATATTAGTTTATGGAGCCTTAGCTAGTGTAAAAGGTAGGCTTGAACATAAACATTACATCCATCACGACGAATGGAGCCAATAATCAAAGGATGCTATTGACCAAAACAACTGATCTGAGGATTTAAGAAAAGAGCTAAAAGGCTGTTCCTTACATACAGCATACACAATACACAAACACATACAACCACATGCTTGCACACAGGAACACACAGAAATAATGAGGTCAACAAACTGCCAGGTTACTGCAGGCCACCCATTAACAAAGCAGTGTGCAGAAGCTAGCCAATGAGACACAGAATTTAAGAGAGCGAAGCCAATCAGAACTGAACTGAAGGCATCCCTCCCTTTCTGCATCCCTTTATTTCACACATACACACACACACATACACACACTCACTGAAGTGCCAGCACTGATGCTGAGCTGTGTGCTGCGTGTTCCTCTCCATAGCAACAGAGCCTAACATCAGCAAGCAATCTCCATGCATACTAAAGTCCCAGCTAGGACAGCCACTTCTATCCTAAATGCAGCAGACACATCAGTGCTCGGTGATGGTCACATCAGAGCCGTGTGTGGATAATTTACCAAATTCAGTGATGTTAATGGTTTGACCTTGATGACTAATTTAAGCAAAACAAGCTACACTAGTGTGTAATGCAGACATATTACACACTGCATCTGGTTAGGATGCTATGGCTGTGTACAAGGGGCGACTTGAGAATATTTGACATGCTGTGGATGAGAGGAATAGGTTTCGGTGTGACGAGAATTTCTAATGATCCTTGGATCTTTTCTCTCTGACACAGACCCCCCTTTCATTAGGATGAACCTGCAAGTCCAGTGTGCTCCAGTGCATGCACACAGGCTTGGACTGCCTGGTGGTGCTCACAGCTCTTGTTTGCCTTGATTTTCATTAACTTACAAGCAATATCACATGAAAGAGTCCTTTTGTACATGATTTATAATCTGCTTTTGAGTGAAGCAAAGACAGTGTATTAGCCACTTACACCTCAAGAATCCTGTCTCCCTTCGAAATACCGGCTCTGTCCGCGGCACCTCCCGGTAGGACGGCACTGACATGCTGCAGCGGAGCGTACAGTTCCCCGTTAATGCTTCGTAGTTGCCCTCCTTCACTTACTTGCCCCCGAACATTGAAACCATAGCCCGAGTCCGACTTCACTATTCGAACTAGCCGCGGGCCTGAAGTAACGGTGGTTGCCGTCTGGCAGCTGTCGCCGGTGCCCGGTGTAACGTTACCGCTCCCGGAGCCGTTACTAGAGGAAGGGTGAGGCAGCGGAGGGACTGATGAACAACTCCCTTGTCCCTCAACGTCCGCCATTTTTCTACACTATTTGTATCATCCACTCCAAGTCAGCTAACATTAAATATCCTGCGAACATTAGCTAGCTGGTGGCACCAGGCTAATCGGCTTGGCTAGCTAACTGATCGAGATCCACCGGAAAAAGCCGACGGCGTCCGATGTTTCGCGAGACCGCCCCAGGATGCGTTCCATGTCGGTCACTTCAGGCTCCTTGTACTCCTAGCGGAAAAGCTTTTTGGGACAACATTTTTATAGGTACTGATTAGCAGAGGGCATTGCTATTACCCTATACTATTATCTTTATACAGTCTATGCTATTACCATATAAATTCTGTATTATCAATCACATTAAAGAAGTACACATCAAAAACTTACACAAAGTATATTCAACAAATCTACATTTCTCCAAATTTTGTAGATATTGAAAACAAATGTATTTTTTGCAATCATGAACCAGAATCGTTTATTTTTTATCATTGTATATATGCAGTTACTTTTTGGACTCGAATGAAAGATTATATATTGTGTAAAACTAATCATAATATTACAATTGAGTTAAAATATTATTACACATTTTGAACATGATAAATATAACATTATATAAACTCACTGACTCTATGGACCTATGTACATAAATACGCATACATGAATACAAAATAACAACAGTTAAACATTTTTACGTGAATTTCAAAGAATTTATTAGCACAAAAAAGTAATAAAACCGTCAAACTGTACAGTAGACTATTAAAAAATGCAGGCTATGTTTTTTCCCATAATTTTATATTAATGAAGTTTAATTATCCCAAATCCGTGTATTCTTATTCATTCACATTCATATTCATATTCATATTCATATTCATATTCATATTCATATTCATATTCGTATTCATATTCGTATTTGAAGTCCCCCCCCCCCCCAAAAAAAAAAAGAAAAAAAAGAAAGAAAGAATATTGTTGACTGTGTATTCATTAATTTTACATACATGTGGTAATGAAGTAATGCTTGATGTTACACATGCTTTGTAACATCAAAGTAAAAGAGTGGTAGAGCATGGAGTTGGATGAGCAGCCTGTTAAAACAGTCAGTCAGGAATGTGCAGAAACATCTCTGATTCCTTTTTTAGATTATGAAAAGAATGTATCCTTTTGAAAATGAATCAGTGTGCGCTAAAATCCATATTTCCCTTGGCTTTCTTGTCATGTTTTATCTGTTTCTCAATGATAACGCATCACTGGTGTAAAACAAGTGACATGATCAAGTATGGATCGTGCAACAGAGATGCAGAGATGGAAGCAAATTGGTAGTTTGGTGTGACAGACAAGGCTGCATTTTTATAAAATCATTCAAGGCATCTAAAGCATCCTTTCAGCATAGTCTGGTTGCCCTGCTAACTTTCTCAACAGCTCTGGCTCTGCACTGTTGTATCCTCACTCACTTTCAGTCCCTCTCAGCTTTCCCACACAGTGTCCTTTCCAAGGTTTCTGGTGGAATTTATTATTATTGTTTAGTAATTTGTTAGTATGATTAATTTAGTAAAATTAAGTTAAAAAAATCATTTAGTAAAGAATTACTAAATTAGGTTAAACAGATCTGACTTTTACCCAGTGGTTCCCAACATGTGGATCAGGATCCCTTGAGAGGTCCCAAGAAAAATCTCAAGGGTCACCCAGGGACAAAAAAGGCACATATATTTTGGTTTTGATTTTTTTTCTAACTTTCTTCTTTACATTTTTTCTTCTGAATACCGGATAGTTTAACATATTCAGGTATCTAAAATTCCTTTAAGTGAAATTCAAGGAAGAAAAATCACATACTCACAACTCATGACCGTACTATAAGACTATTAGCTGTGATTAGCAGTAATGTCATGAGTAGACAAACATTCTTTCTTTTTATAGGGTCATACGCCAAACAGGTAGATGACCGCTTCTGTAACATATTTCCAAGAAATAAAGACTGGAAACAATTCAAGAAGATATTTTTCGATCAGCTATTTTAATAATTGATTAGCCTAATTGTCTTAAGATATTTTCCAAGCATAATTTGGTAACTGAGAAATTGAACATTTTCATTATTTTTTGACATTTTCTTAAAAGAAACAATCAATAGTTGGTTGGAGCCCTAAATGCAACAACCTTGCAAAATTATAAACTTCACTATCCCAATGTGAATGTTTTTGATGACATCATGACATTTAGTCCAGCTATCCAAAAACAGAACATTGTGGTGTTACTGAATCAAATCATTAAAGATAAAGCTGCTGTCAAGGCTGAATGATCAACCATGGAAAGCAAACAACTTCTCATGGGCCTCAGACGCCCAGGAGCCACAAAAGCTCTGGGTTCAATTTATGTAAAATAACTGAAAATTTGTCAAGGACTTTATAAAGCTAACACAGGCACTGCCTGTCTTGTAGAGATGCCTTTTTTAAAAATCTGTTTTTGCTCCAATTGTGCAATTCCTAAATAAGCTGTATACTGTAAAATTTCATTAAATCTTTCAAAATTTAATGAAATGCTCGTAGTGTCCAGAACATTAATTCAGGTTGGTTTCTGGGTGTGCTTTATATGGTGTTAGTTCATCTTGTTGTACATCTCCTTTAAGTACATTTGGTAAATATTATACATCCACTTTATTTAATAGTCTAATTGATTCCATTCATAAGCATGAACTTTTTAGAGTGAAAAAACTAAAAACTAAACACAAGGTGGCAGCATTGGAGAGGCTGCATAAAGCACTTGTAGTGAGAATGGTAAACATACTGTATGTGAAAGCAATCTGTCTCTCCCCTCCCCTGCCTGTACAAACAGTGACATTATAGTCAATGTCTGAAAGTGGAACTATGAAATGAGCCCCTCAATAATAAGCTAAGAGACTGCATTTTAATTATATAATGGGGACGATCATGTTTTTAAAGACGATTCTAAAGGCATTTATGCTTTAGTAAATGTGCAGTAGAGAGTGGAAAAGGCCTGAGTCTGCACAATATATATAAATATATAAGTAATTTTGAATTAAAGAAACACGCAAAACAATTTATAAAGTGTGACAGCATTTATTTTAGTTTCTTCATGAGTAACTTTTAACATACAAGTCAATAAGCAATATACAGTGTCTTCAGGTTCAGTATATTTCAAGTCTCTCAAGCGTGCATAATAACCCAGTCATGACAAGTTTGTTTGTTTATCCAAGTTTTCCTTCAAATGATAATGACATGTATATTTTAAGGATGTGGCTGCACTGCTGGTGCAAGTTGGACCACTAGTAGAAGTTAAAATAGGTAAGAAAACCTTGAAGCAGTGTTGCCAAAGTATTTATTTAGCTGCAGCACATAACAGCAAGGGCTGTCACAAAACTGACAAACTCCTTGAAATCAACAACCCCGTCCTTGTCGTTATCCAACATGCTGAAGAAATCGTCCACTTCAGCTTCAGGCTAAAGGAAGAAAAACAGAAGAAGTAAGTAAAATGTGATATATATATATATATATATATATATATATATATATGGCAAAGAAGGATTCACAGCTTTTGTGAATAGCACTACATCATTTATACTCACTCCCCCCTCAGGAAGCTCATTACGGAGCAGTTCAATGAGTTCTGCCTTGGTCATAGTGTTTTCATCTCCGTCTTTTCCAGCGTACTCGTCAAAGGTAGCCTTGAGGAGTGCCATTGCCTGTGCGACCCCTGACATGGTGGCTGGAAGGGGAAAATATTGTTGACTGTGTATTCATTCCTTTTAAATGCGTGTGGTAATGTGGTAATGCTTTGTGTTGCTTTGGAACATCAAATAAAAGAGTGGAAGAGCATGGAGTTGAATGAACAGCCTGCCAAAATACAGGAATGTGCAGAGACATCCCTGATTCCTCGTTTAGATGATGAAAAGAATGTGTGCACTAAAATCCATATTTCACTTATTTCTATGTATTTTTCTTCTGCTTTATCTTATCTGTTTCTCAAGGATAAAGTATCATTTGTGTAAAACAAGAGACATGATCATCCGTGCAACAGAGATGCACAGATGGAAGCAAATTGGTAGTTTGGTGTGACAGGCAAGGCTGCATTTTTATAAAACAATTCAAAGCATCTAAAGTTATGATCCACAGCTCCTGCTCTGCACTGTCATGTCCTCACTTACTCACTTACTGCACTACTCAGTCCCTCTCAGTTTTCCCACGTAGTTTGCCTTCCAAGGTTTACAGTGCAAAATCTTGGTAACCTTAATCTTCTGAATTTCAACCCATAACTATTATATCTTTAAATTATAATTGTCATAACCTTGCCAATTGATTTGTACACTGACACAGATTGAAATTATAATCCAGATGCAGCAATCCACACAATCATGTTAGATGCCAGATCTACTATTGAGATAAATACTGCATTTCAAAAGGGTTTTCAAATGTATTTCTACTCACCAAAGTTTTTTGAAAACTTGCAAAGGTCAAGAGGATGGAAGAGAAGGATGTGAGCAGAGAGCATAGACACAGACCTATTTAAATAGAGGTTGAAACCCCCCACCTTTTTGGCCCTACCTCTCTCTCTGTCTTTTGTCCTTTCTTCTCCTTTGTGTGTAAAACTTACAAAATGCCAATGTTTTGGAATGAAATCTAGCTTGATTTTCCTTTCACATACGCTCCTCCAGTAATACCAGTATGGGGGGGACATTTTAAGTCATATAACGATCGTCAAGCAAAAACATGTGGTAAAAAAAACTAATGGCTGTCAATATAATCTCCTTTCAGTCAGTATAATAAGGGAACATGCATTCAAATACATGTGATGAAAAGCTTTTTGAATATTCTTTCTCTCAAATGGCCTTAAATGGTAGTTTCTTGAATAGTATTTTCTCTGCTGTTAAACAGACTTGAGTTTTGGAATACTTTCATCAGAAAGTGTTTTTTATATTCAGGCAATTTGATGTTGCCTCCTTTCAGAACAGGTATTATAAACTTGCTGTCCTTTCATGTGACAAATAATGACCAAGGGGATTCTTATACTAATTTATCGAAAACTGTAGTCAAAACAATGATGTCAGGGATTATACTTTCTATGCCAACGGACACAAAACATTTTCTTGAATAGAAGTTGTTCTTTCTGACCATTCATTCAGTATTCTGATGGCTCAGAATATCCCAACCAAAACTACCAGATGGCAATTAAATTCAACCTTACTGACTGGTCCGGTAGCTTTCATACAGACCAAAAACTCATCTCGCTTTTGTTGAAGAAGTGACAGGATGCTCTGGATTCTTCAAGCTACACCCTGATTTCTCTGATAATTTTAAATTGTATGCTAAGGATCTGGCTCTGCAACTAGAGAATATCACTCAGTCTTTTATCTAGCAGGACAAGACTAACCAGCCAGGGTCATTATAGCCCCCTGTCAGGTTAGTCTGGCTATGCTGCTATTTGTGGATCTTCACCTGAAAAGTTAATGTTGAGAGGCCTCCTGTAGATTTTTTCTAAATGACCTCTTATTTGTGCAGGCTAAAGTAATGCGTACCATAAGTTGTTCATCTCCTTTAACTACGTTTTTTTTCTCAATTTAATTCAATTTATATTGGACCAAATCACAACAAAAGTTATCTAAGGGCACTTTTCACATAGAGCAGGTATAGACCGTACTCTTTGATTTAGAGAGACCCAACATTCCCCCATGAGCAAGCGCTTGGCGACAGCAGCAAGAAAAAACTTCCCTTTAACGGGAAGAAGCCTCAAGTAGAACCCGGCCCTAGGTGGGCGGCCATCTGCCTTGACCAGTTGGGTTGAGAGAGACTGGAAGATGGTTCCACAGGAGAGGGAAATGATAGCTGAAGGCTCTGCCTCCCATTCTACTTTTGGAGACTGTGGGAACCACAAGTAAGCCTTCATTCTGGGTGTGCAGTGTTCTAGTGTGGTAATAGGCTACTACGAGCTCTTTGTAGGTGAGGAGAAGGATTTTAAATTCTATTCTGGATTTTAAAGGAAGTGAATGCTTCCAATGCTAAAATGGGAGAGATATGAGTGCAATATTTCCCTCTGAAATGTAGTGGAGTAAAAGTATAAAGGAGCACAAAATGGCAATGCTCAAGTGAAGTACCATTACCTCAAAACTGTACATATGTACAATACTTGAGTAAATGTACTTAATTAAATTCTACCACTGGACACCTCAAAGAGAAAAAAACTAGAAAACTGAACACAGAGTGGCAAAACTGGAAAGGCATCTGTAGTGAGAACGGTGCATATGTGAAAGCTGTCTGCTCTTTGTCACCATTATTTCCTATTTTGTCTGTAAAGCATCAAAACTTTGATTTTATAGTGTAATTTGAAAGCTGGACTGTAAAATGAGTCCCCAAATGATTAGAGTCTGGATTTTAGTTAACATGTTATATAAAGTTTTACTTCAATGATAGTGACATGTATATTTGATTGATGTGACTGTAATGTTGGTGCAAGTTGGAGCGCTCATGTTTTTCATTTAGTACAAATTAACTTAGGCAAGGAAACTATGAAGCAATGTTGTCAAAGTATTCATTTAGCTGGCTAACTGCACAAAACTCTGAGGGTTTTCACAAAAGTGCCACACTCCTTGAAATCAACAACCAGGTGACAAATAAAATCAACCTTACTGACTAACACAAGGTTTGCTAATCCACTCTGAAGTGAACTAAAACAATTTCAATAGGGGTGACTGTGTTAATGCTCAAAATTTGAGTGGCGACTAAGTGCTACATCAGAGTTTTTTTATTTTCTTTGTCCTCAACATTAGCTAAAGCTAAATACAAGTCAAAACTCTACAGAATGTAAACTTCAAATGAAAAACTGACCCTTGAGGCTTTCCTTAAAGGAAACTCTTTGGCATTATCTAAAGCCAAGTTTATCCTACATCAGACAAGTCAAAAATATTATGTTAATGTGGAACTTAATGTAGAAGTCATCTTCTGGCTCCTTAACGAATGTGAGTTGAAATCGTATATCAGTGCTATTAGGACCTGTGGTGGGTGCCAATGATCAATACGAATTCACTGATGTGTACAAGCAGCATTTTAATGTTGGCAAGTTAGAGCTAATTTTAACACTTTATACTTTTGGATGTTCTAATCTATAACAATACATATATAACAAACGGATCATATGTTTTACATACAAAATGTTAATCTGAAAAGTACCTTGTAACTATAGCTGTGAAAATGTAGTGGAGTAGAAGAATAAAGGAGCACAAAATTGAAATATTCAAGTAAAAAAAAGTATGGTGCCTGAGTAAATGTACTTAGCTAAATTCTACCACTGGACACAAAGAGAAAAAAACTAGAAAACTGAACACTGGGTGGCAACATTGGAAAGGCATCTGTAGTGAGAATGGTGCATATGTGAAAGCTGTCTGCCTCTTTGTCACTCCTATTTCCTATTTTGTCAGTAAAGCATCAAAACTTTGATTTTATAGTGTGAATTGGAAGCTAAAATGAATATAAATGAGTCCCCAAATGATTAGCTAAGAGCCTAGATTTTAGTTAACATGTTATATAAAGATTATGTTTTTAAAGATGATTATAAAGGTTTTTATTTGTTTATCAAAGTTTTACTTCAATGACAATGAATGTATATTTAATGGATATGACTGTAGTGTTGGTCCAAGTTGGAGCACTCAAGTTTTTCATTTAGTACAAATTAACTTAGGCAAGGAGACTATGAAGCAGTGTTACAAAAGTATTTATTTAGCATTTGTTTAGTATTTATTTATTTAGCCAATGCATGTAGTGAGGGCTGCCACAAAAGTGACGTACTCCTTGAAATCAACGACCCCGTCCTTGTCATTATCCAGCATGCTGAAGAATTTGTCCACTTCGGCTTTTGATGAACCCTTTGGAAAGAATGATAAAAAGAAGAAGTTGTAAGTGGATTATAAAAAAGCAAATATATGGCAAGTAAGGATTCACAGCTTTCTGGTTCAATAGTAGTACATCTTTTATACTCACGCCTGCCCCAGGAAGCTCAGCACGGAGCAGATCAGAGAGTTCTGCCTTGGTCAAAGTCTGTTTGTTTCCGTCTTTTCCAGCATACTTGTCAAAGGTAGCCCTGAGGAGTGCCATTGCTTGTACGAGCCCTGACATAGTGGCTGGAAGGAGAAAATAATGTTGACTGTGTATTCATTCATTTTAAATGCATGTGGTAATGTGGTAATGTGTCATGCTACAGTTAAGCACATGATTTGGAACATATAATTAAAAGAGTGGAAACACACGGAGTTGGATGAACAGCTTGTTAAAATACAGGAATGTGCAGAGACATCCCTGATTCCTTTTTTAGATGATGAAAAGAATGTGTGTGCTAAGTTCCATATTTCCCTTTTTTCTGAGTATTTTCCTTTTGCATTCTTATCCTATTTGAGCTGTTTCTGGGTGGTAACACAAGAGACATGATAAACTATGAGTGGTGCAACAGAGATGCAAAGATGGAAGCAAATTGATAGTTTGGTGTGACAGGCAATTATAAAACAACGCAAGGCATCTAAAGCCATGATGGATTTCAGCATAGTCTGCTTGCACCCTTTTTCTTCTCAACAGCTCTGGCTCTGCACCGTCATACTCTCACTCACTCATTTTCAGTCCCTCTCAGCTTTCCCACACATTTTTCCTTCCAAGGTTTCCAGTGGAAAAGTTTTGGTAACATTTAATTTTCTGAATTCCAGTCAATTTCACGATAGTTACTATGATATTTTCTATATTATGATTTTTATAACTTACCGATTGACTCATAAATTGACACAGATTGAAATTATAAAACAGACGCAGCACAATAAACAAACCACACCCTGGGGATTAGTCATGCATCTCATGTTAGATCCTCCATATCAGGTATCAACTATTGAGATAAATGTAAAACAGTTTGTCTAAAATGCTGCTCTTAAAAGGGTTTTCAAATGTATTTCCACTTACCGAAGTTGTATGAAAACTTGTGAAGATTGAGAGGATGAAAGAAACTGATGTGAGAAGAGAACATAGAATCAAATCTTTTTAAATAGAGATTGACCCACCCTCTTTTTAGGCCCAACCTTTTTTTTTTTTCATTCCCCCCCCCCCCCCCATTAAAACTTAATACATATCAACATGATAGAATATGCTTTGTCTTCCTTTTCCCCTTAAGCCTTTTTACATACAGTATCAGTCAAACTTTTGACTGGCACTGTACCAGTAATACCAGAAAACAATAAGTCATATTTGCATGTTAGCTTATGCATTACGTTGTTTCAATGTTTAGATAACATTTAAGAACAGTATTACACTAAATTAGTGCTGATGGAAAAATGAATCCCTCTTTACTTTCAGGTTTCAAACATCTAATGTTATTTTTTTTTCAATTGGATTTAGGTTTATTTCAATTTTCAGTATTATTCTCTGTTGTTGTGTGCATTTAATAGTTAAGGTAAGCTCACTGTTCATATAGCCCAATTACTTAATTTGCAATTATTTATTCATTCCAAGCTCACTTAAGTTGGACTAACCTTTAACATGGACCAGCTATTCCCATTTCACTGTCAATCTCAGCCGCTCCTAAACAGACAGTGGAGAAAGTCTGGCTGTTGGGTCCCCCCCATAATATGTTTAGGGGAAACAGTGTATATATTCCCCATCATGTTCAGTTTGTTAGGTCAGTTTGGTATGTTTAGTTTGTTAAGTTGGCATATCATGAGTTGAGTTCTGTTTAGTTGACCTCTTTTATGGCCCCAGAACTTTAGTTACACATCTTTTGTAAACTTCTTTCTGTTTTTGGGTACATAAAATCCTCTTTTTTGAAAAACTACCTATGAGTCCTCTTGCCTGCCAGCTCGATCCCTTACTAAACAATACGTATAAGAGACTATAGCCTCCAGGCTTCTGTATTTTGAGTATGAACAACAATTAACAAGTATGAACAATGTGTAGATCTTTGTTTATATGTTGCAACTGGGGTGTGTCACCAGTTTCACAACCTTAAGTGGCAGCTTTATGCTGGAACATCTGACGGTTAGAAAAATTAGATTGGGATTGAGTACAGAGAGAGAGGGCATTACAGACAGTAAGAAAAAAAGGAGAGGGTTGGCAGGATCAGGAAACAGCGTGACTCACTGGCAGAGAATGTTTGGATTTGGATACCAAATTAGCCTCAAGCGAACCATTCTGTACGCCTCACCCTCCACACACTAACATACACACCTCTATTGAATATTTGCTCAATACATCAAACATTAAAATGTTGTAAAAGTGCGGAGCTACTGTGATAATTAGCTCTTTCCCATCCTGGATTTATCATCCTGGAGTTGAGTTGTAGAATGATGTACATAGGAATTATGTTTTTTAGTTCCCATGGTGGAGTTCCCATGGTGGAGCACAGGGCCTTGTGGATCCAGTTAATTAGAGAGGCAGGACAAAAGATTAACATTTTGTAAATTTATTAGACCTGTTTTGGGATTCTTAAATAAACAGTGTGTCATACTTTTACAGTATTGTCAGTTCAAGGAATAGTTCTATATTTTGGAAAACATGCTTATTTACTTTCTTGCTGAGAGTTAGAATGGAGGCTGCTGGCTAGCTTTGCTTAGCTTAGTTTAGGCCAAGAAATGACTCCCATAATACCACAAATTGTTGTGTATATTAAGTTCAAAGGGGAAAATGTTACAGGCAAAGGAATGCACAGGGATTATTACATTATCTGTCTTGTTTCTTATATTTTTTAACATGTAAATCTGGAAACAAATGTGGTTATATTTTAACTGCTCTTCTAGATTACAGTTTGGAGGCCTACAACTGGACTTAATATAGAAGACTTCAAACAGTTGTTGTTAAAGGTTCAAGTAAAGCTTCTTTTTGTAAGTACTACTCCTGTAACTTAAGCAGATTTTTGTGTGAAGTAATTTACTAAAATCAGCTTTTTCATTAGGTAAATGAAAACCTTCGATATAATTCTAAAATGCTGGTGTTTGTATAAAGGCTCTCTGTTTAAGGCAAAACAGGCTGCTGTACTGTGCACTCTCTGCCTCTCTCGTGGTAACAAGACCAACGAAAACTTTCCATTACAAGCCAGTGGTTGATTCACAACTATGTATGTGCGCGTGCGCGTGCATGTGTGTGTGGGGGTGGGTGTATGCTCAAGTGTGTTTTTGTTTATCCAAAACAGAGGAAATAGCTAAATGACATTATAAAGCACTACTGGCTGTAATAGATAAAGAAAGATGAAAAAGAACAAAAGAAAGATTCTCATCTTTCTTCTGTTTGGAAGGAAGGGCGAAAAACACAAGGAGCAAGCTTTTGTTTTTGACTTATTTGGTTTTTTCTCTGTTTTGGTCTTTATCTTTTCCTGCCCTTCCTTGTTCTTTTCATGTTTTTTATGTTAGTAAAGGTTTCTCTCTTTAGTGCTCATTTGGCACAGAAAATGCAAAGTTATTTCATTTACACATGATTTCAACAAACAGCATATGCAGTCAATTAATCTAGATGGATCAAAAAAGCAGCTTAAGCAGCTCCACTTGCGCAACAGTGCTGAGTTCATTACAGTTTATGAGCTATGGTTTGGCTGGATGTTTCACTCGACAGAAACAATGGATCAAAATTGGAGCTTAGTTTGCTTGGCTTGGTTGTGTGGTTTTAACAGGAATAATGCGGCTGCTACCACGCACTTTGGTTTACAAAGAGGTGTCATTGGATACAAGGAAATATGAGACGGAATTGAAGTTTGTTCAATATATGACTCTCCTTTTCTTTCTTTCTTTCTCTCCTGTGCATTATTGGTCTCTGGTTTCTATTGTTTCTGTGCTTTGTCAGTTTGTATTATTGCTGTTTATGCTGACGCTGTTACTGACAATATGCTCTTGTAAAATAAACAAACTATAATTGAACTGGAGTATGATAATAAATAATACCCTTCCTTTTATGTGCAGGTACTGTATAATTTCCCTTTTGCAGATTCATGCGCTGCAGCAAACACAGTTTTGCTCCAACAAAGCACCATTAATAAAAAAAAAAGACTTTCACTGCCAGTGCTCTGAATGTATATTTGTTGAATGTTATGGGAGCTTTAAATTGTTCCAAAATTAATTGCTGTTTATGGATGTTGATTACAGTCAGATATCTATCTATCTGTGCATTCATAGGTGTTTTTCCTTTAGAGGATGTTGCAACAGGTTTCTACTTTCGATCTGTGATGACTGGTAATTCTACAAGCAAATTTCTTTTCATTCAACATCCTTTCACTTGTCACATAGTTGCTACCACTTTTCATTTATGGTAGCAGTTTTCCAAAAGTTTGCAAAATCATTGTTCATTTTTCTGAAGGGTAGTTTTTCCCTGTTCTGCTATGTTCAAACATCATTTTATTCAGTTTTGTCCCAAAATATAAGCTTGCCTATTCCACAGAACATTCAACATCTAAATCAATGGTTGGCTCATTCATACAGTGCTTGAGCATCTTTGTTTGAGAGTCTGTAAGCATCCAGCTGAAAGAAGAACTTCTGAAGCTTTCAGTTCCTGAGGATAACTGAGATTCAATGAATATATTACACCCATTAAGCATGCATATGCTGAGGCGATGTAACCCAAGTCATGCAGAACTTCAACACCCTCAATCACTATTCCATCATCAGCTGGAGGAACGGTGGCATCACCTCCCTCAACACTGATGCTGTAAATGCCAAGGATGACTTGTTCTGGCTCCCTCTGAACAGCTGTAACATCAGAATCCTTTACATAAGAGATAAAAAAAGACAAAACCAAACTATGAAATCACAGATTGCAGAATTCAAAAGAGTAACTTTTGAATTCTGCAATCTGTAAGAGCATTTCAGGTTTCCCTTATATAATAATTTAATGAAAATAGCATGATACTTCAAACAGTGTTATGTTAGAAGTGTGTGGCGGTGTAAACTCTGTCTTGTGCTTGTAATTTATTTTCTTATTATTTTGCTGGTGTTTGGGACATTTTTGGGTGTCAACCTTTGGGCGGTGGGTGTGTAGTCCCCAGCCTATAACAGCACAGTGTGTGTGAGGTCAGAACTGGTAACGTAGCGACCAGGTTACATCACAGTCTCCATCACTCTTCTCTGCTCCGCTCCACTCTCTGTCTCTGTGTCATGGATGTATAAAGAGCTGCAGGTTTGTGAGTCTGCTTGACTGAGGGTGGGGCTGAGCTACACACACACATCACAGAGAGGCCACAGTGGATAGGATTCACCCTGGCCTCTCAGCTGTGGCTTTGCAATGACATAAAATCCAGCAATGCAGCACCTTCCCACAGGGTTGTGTAGAGGTGTACAGAGGTGTGGATGTGTTTACTTGTGCTTTAATACAAAACTGTCATGAAACAATCAGAAAATAATGTTTTTTCTCTCTGATTCATGGCTTTGTTCTTGCCAGAGCCGCCCACTCTCTTCATTCTCTCTCTAGCTCACTCGACCAACGCTGCCCTCTCCCTCTCTCTCAAGCTTGGTGAGCTGGGAAGGAGGGGCCAATTTTGAATGCTGCGTGTTTACAAACAGCAACCGACAAATCCTTTATCGTATACCTTTAACATCTTTTTCATAACCAAAAGCTGAACATTTCACAGCACTCACTAATGGATAAACCTGAAAACAGAATAACAATAATCATAACAATAACAATAACAGCAGCAATAGCCGGGGAAGGACACCAACAGGACCTCAAAGGGTCAGCTTGCATCCCAGGGTTTCCTGTGAGATGAGAAAGCACAGAAAACTCTGGGGAAGAAGCCAAGTCAGTAACATGCATTGATGACACATGAATGCATGCAGATGGTGAAGGGGAGGAGGACAAAGGAGCTCAGTGCATCATGGGAAGTCCCCCGGTAGTCTAGACTTAAAGCAGCATAACTAGTGCCATGATTACTTTTTACACAAAATGACTTGGCTCATAGACTTTCAGTAGGAGGTCTAATCATTTGATATATCATTATGTGTCCAATGAGAAATTTTTTTGATTATAGACAATTTTAGAAGCATTTTTATAACTCTGACCTCCTGCCTTCTGTACGCAAAGGTTTTGGCCATCTTTGACAGCTTCATTATTATGTCCCTCCTTGACCTCGGACAACAATGCCAATCTTTCACCTTCAAGGCCGTCTTGGGTCTCTCCAGCAGGATATTGACAACAAATATTTACCTCTGCCTTTCTGAAATTTTTTGACATCATAGGCAGGCTGACATCTATCTGCAGGTTTATGCTTGATGGAATTAAAGTTTAGTTCTGGAAACCCCAAGTTTCTAAGTGTGGTCCTATAGTTTTCCATCTTGTACTTGAGCCTTACTTTCCATTTGTACAAATCACTGAAAGATCCTTTGTTGCAGTATAACTATGACCTAAATAATTAACATATAATTTAATTAACACATCTCAGTGTGAATGCCAATACATATTTATATTAAAAGCGTAATTGTCTTAAAAATAGTACAGATGCACCTAATAAGCTTTCAGAGTCAGCTAGTGACAACTGGCACAAAAACACATCACTATACAGCCAAGTGTACACAGGTGACAGGTGT
The DNA here is from genome assembly GCA_029490765.1 of Euthynnus affinis. Classification (NCBI taxonomy): domain Eukaryota; kingdom Metazoa; phylum Chordata; class Actinopteri; order Scombriformes; family Scombridae; genus Euthynnus; species Euthynnus affinis. Next base: position 15,266,335 of record CM055847.1, read on the forward strand.
TAAGTTAGCTCATTCTCTTGAGAATCAAGAGAACAGTTAGTAGCGATCAACAGCTGTTTGCTTCATTTTTCATCACGTACTTTTGATGTAAGGATATCTTACCAGGCAAAGGGGCTCAATGATGTAATCATGTAATTGGCACTTCTCTACCCAGTTCATCATGTGTTACCTGGAACATTTTGCCAGTTGGATGTGGTTGCAGTTCAAAGGCCCAAGTAGTGCTCATTAAACCAAGCTGAGAACTTCCTGACAATGAAATTCAGTGTATCCTGAAGTATACATATCCTCATTACCTCTCCAAATTCAGGTACCACATGAGTGAATCTGCAGATGACTATCATTCCTTTACTGTAGCTGATCCCCTTACAATCTACACTTTTAGCCATGTTTACTTTTGTCATGTTTGGATAAATGTGCTGGATAGTCAATGATACATCATGTTTCAGCACTTTGAGAGGAACTCCTGATATACTTGACAACTACAGGTTTCTGTGGATGTAATGAGCATAAGTGATAGGCAATCATCAGCTAATGTTTCCATGACTAGAGGACCAAAACATTGAATCATGTGAGGCAAATGTTCCAAGTAATGATGTTTTGGCAGAAGTTTTCGGTTTGCAAATGCTTTTTGATAATTCTGTCTGTGATCAGAAATTTTGAACTGAAGATATCCATGATGTCTCTCTGTTATGGACTCAACATAAATGTGACCCAATTGCATTCCGTGACTTGAATGTACATAAGCAACTAATGTATGGGCAAGAATATGGCTGCCTTTGCCTATAATGTGGATGTTTTAACCTATAATGTTTTAGTAATTGGCCCCTAGTTGAAGTCTTTGAACTGTAACCTTTACACTGCCAAATTTAAATCTGGAAAAAAAACAAAAGCTATCAGTAAAGGAAATGCAACGTGTAAAAATAACAATTTTCTCTAGAAAAGTCTGACTGTTAACATACCACATACAAGCTTTGCAGCCCTGCCTACACCACATAAATAAAGGAGGGAGCAAAAAAAGGCTATCACAGCCAGGATCTGAATTCAACACATTAACAGGAGCCATTAACTAATAAAATCCATTACTTGTTTTTAAGAGAACTAGAGATATAAAAGTAAATAAGCTATTTAGAACAAGAGCAAGAGAATGAAGCAGTAATCTAATAAATGTTTCTAAAAATAAAAATCCTGACAACCCAATTTGCAGTATTTAAGTAGCTAGTTGTGATCATACATGTAATGAGAACAGCGACTTGGCCAGACATGAGGGAGCATGCATCATACATATAAATCAGGGCCTGTAAAATTGTAACATGATGATTACAAAATGATAAATGATAAAATGGAAATAAACCAAATAAATTTGGAATGTTAATAGATTAATTATTGGTGTACGTTTTACCTTTGGAGCTACAAAAGGAAAAAAAAACTATGATGTGAACAACCTTCTTTTTGGCTAAAGATACATTAACTTGATGCACGTATGAAAATAACATAGGGGGTCCAATATAGTGTGTGTCTGTTCATGGTTAATTACAAACTAATCACACATTATTTATCTGTTCAAATTTTACCATAAAGGGGCATTTTGTTAATACTCTTATCAACATAGGAGTGGACAAGATAGGTTTGCTTTATGCAAATATTGTATTTATTGTTGGAAATCAATTAACAACACAAAACAATGACAAAGATTGTCAGAAATCTTCACAAGTCCAGCATTTAGCTTTTTAAAAATAGGCTCTAATCATAACTTATAGCAAACTCAAGCTCAACAGGCAACAGATGGGCACATTTGCTAGCTAAATTTTCCATTACTTCAGTACTGATTGAAGATCACTTCCTGGATCCCACCCATACTATACTTCCGGATCTAATCCTTTCCTGTTGATGGCTCTTTTTACTATCTTATCAGTTTTGCATTCCCCTGTATTCCTATGTGAAAATCTAACAGTGTTATCCAACTTGATTCTTGGTTACTTGATTCAACACAAAATTTCTACTATTAGATCTAATCTGGCCCCACTTTTCCCACCCTTAAATGCCATTAGTGCTACAGTAGAATCTGAGTATATAATTATCTCTCCTTGTCTAGCTTCCTCCACCCATCCAAGTGCCTGATATCTATTGATATCTGTTTTCCATGTTGTATCTGTAATTGCTTATATATATATATATATATATATATATACGCGTAAATTCTTCGTCCTATTGTAGTTTTTCCATTCTTGGAGCCATCAGTGTAAATCTGTAAGTAATCTGCCCATTTTTTTTTCAGCCAGCCACAAACTAAAGTCACAGCATCACCAGCATCCTTCTTTTTGGCTTTGTTTAATACTGAAAAAGCTCTATCAGGTTTTGGCAAAAGCCATGGTAGAACAGGTGGCCAGCACATTGCCGGACCCATCAACAAATCTTTCACTCTGACTTCCCATGCTCGCTCACCCAAGGAATTTACTAGACTTCCCCTCCTTACTTTTCCACTCCTTCCCTGAAGTTCTCGGTGCTCCCCCAACAAACACTTAGCAGGTATTAAGAACCCATAACTCCAGACCAGTAGTTCAGAGACAATTTGCTCCTTCTCAGCTCTGATGTGGTTTCCCCCATTTCAATTAAAAGAGCTTGCTGTTCTAAAAGCCCTGCAACATATTCTTAGGACACCACATCCAGCTTCTTTAGAACAGAGGAAGCTGCTGCCTCCTAAGCCATACACATGTAATCAATTGCAGATCTTATGATTGTCCTGTATATCATCATTAATATTCCTCTATCTGCTCCCCAGTCAGATCCTACCAGACATTGTCATCTCTATTTGAACCCTCCATATCATTCTTTCTTCAAACCAGATGCTCAGATATTTCAATATTTTAAGTCTTTCAATAAGCTTGTTATATAGCCTGAGGTCCTGCTGTGATGCTTTCTTTTTAAACCAAAGACCACATACTTTGAGTCTGCGATTAAAATTTTAAAACCTCATTCATTTGCCCATGTCATTACTTTATCTAATGTCTGCTGAAGTTTCTTATGAATATTGTCCAAATTTTTCCATATGGCCTCATCATCAGCAAATAGTGATACACCAAAATCATTTCCCACTTTACAAGAAATATCACTGATCATTACATTAAACAAAACTGGGCTGATTACACTTCCTTGGGGGTCCCATTACCCACATTTTACTCTTATCCAGTTCAGTATCATACCTTGAACTCAGCATCATACAGCTTTATCACTAAACCCTCCTTCATATTAATATATTCATATTAACATATCACATGCCTTCTCAATTGCAAGTAATATACCCACTACTGTTTCTTTATTTGCTAAAGACTTCCTGATGTCCAAATCTAGCACTAGAGCAGAGTCCATAGTGTATCGTCCAACCTTAAAGCCACTCTGATAAGGGACAAAATATCCCTGTTTCTCAAGCATTTATACTAGTCTGTCTGTAACCACATGTTCCATTATTTTACATAATACAACTGTAAGTGCAAAGAGGTAAGAGTCAGATTCATGTGCTGGTTTACTAGGTTTCTGTATAGGGACAACAACTGAATGGCTCCATTCTTTTGGCAAATGTCTACGTTCCCATAATCTCCTCTCGTACCAGAACCTCCAGATGGTGAAATATCTGGTATCCTAACCTATACCTTCCAGGTGAACGGCTTGTTTGCAAAATTAACTCATTTCACTCATTTGGAGGTAAACTAGAAGCAGTCAAGCGGCCTTGTGCATGTGCAGTCAGAACCACCTAATCTCCTTCTTTGGGGTTTTACTGCAGCTGGCATTGCATTACTGCCACTCTCCGGATATAAGAACTTAAATGGTTTGTGATTAAACAAAACCTTTTTTTATAGATACAAATAGACAGTTAAATGGACTATTTTAACTTAACAAAGACATGTATTTTAAGTGAACTGGAGATAAAAGATTAATGTAAGTACACAATCTGTCTTGTTCAATTTTTTGAATGTAGGCGTCTTTAGAATCTTGCGTCTGACCTCCACTTGTGTTTTGTTTATGATAAAAATTGAGGCATAAATTCTGTGCATCGAGAGCTTGAGAATATTATGGAAATGTTATGTTTCAAAAAAGATAATATTAATTACAAGGTTTCTTTTTAATTTATTTAAGTTGGGTTTAATTCATACCTTTCTTACAGACATGATGACTGAACTTTTCACACATCCAACACCAAACTCCGAGCTCACAGAAATTAGACCAGGTGCATTCTGTTTATTCAGCTTGAGCTAAAGTAGTTGACAGATTGATAAAGATGGTGCTTTCAAACAAGGAGATGTAAATAGTCACAGACAGGTGGTCTTCCCAAGAATTGATGGAGAGAGATAAAGGAAGCAAATGAGAGATGATGGAGAATGAGAATGAGAATTTTCATGAATCATAAAGGATAGGTTCAGCATTTTCAAATGAACATGGACTCATGTTTTTCTTGCTGTAATCATTCTCCTTGTTCATATGGGCCTTAAAAGATCCCTTCATTATGCACTTTCAATGTAAGTGATGCAGGACAAAAAACAATCCTCCTTCCATGCAAAATTGTATTTAAAAGTTTATTTGAAGCTAATATGAGGCTTTAACTATCCAAATGAGTCCAATCAAGTCAATATTTTTCAAAGTTACAATCTTTTCAGTGCCAAGTTCTTTCTCTTTGTTCCTATGCTTCCTCTTTAGCTGAACAGGAAAACATTGTCCGTCGAGACACGAAGAGGGAAGTTTTTACTAGGACTGTGAGCATGAAAGATACTTTACTTGATTAACTCTGATGGCTAAAACTTCATATTATCTTTATATAAACTTTTCAATACATTTCTACTCAAAACAATGACTTGACGATTTTGTCCCCCATCACTTACATTGTATAGAAGGGTGACAAATTAAAGGGAAAACTGGTGCAGGTCTGTATGATTGGTCCCAACAGTGACATACATGCTGGAGAACACAGCAGGTTAAGACTTGTTGGGAATGTTTGTCAAGCTCACGCTTGTTTCCTTCTACAATAATGATACTACTACACATGCAGTAATTGCCATAAGAAGACAAAGAAGCCCACATCAAATTAAACTTAATAGTTTTTATTTATTTTTCAGCCTGTATTGAATGGACAATACACAGGGAGACATTGAATGTCACATTCTGTAGCATCTGCCATCAATTAAGGCATATACTGTACATACAGTATATGACATTTGTACATGAAACTCCTCAAGGGTGTCATAGCAAATCATTGTTTTAATCTTCTTCCTCGCCTTCCACCTTGCCTGTCTTCTTGCGGTAGTAGCACATGGCCATGAAAGCCACCCCTCTACAGAACTCTTTGAAGTTCACCTCACCATCATGGTTCTTATCCAGCCTTCCCATGACCTTGTCAAAGTCAGCTGCACTGACTTTAGCCTGGAAAATAAATTCTCACTGTTAACTGCATGAAATGCATGTGGATGCTTAATAAAAAGCAGGATAACAAGTGAGTGTGTCATGTATAGAAGTACTGTGAGTATGTTGAGTTTCTTACTTTGATCTCAGGGTTTTGAATTTCTTTCTCCAGCAGCATCTTGAACTCATCTTTATTCAACTTGTGGTTTTTGCCATTGTCATCAGCATACTCTACAAATATATCCACAATGGATGTAATGACTTGTTCCAGACGAGCCATAGCTATAGCTGGATGAAAAAAAGCAGATTTGGAGTAATTAAAAGAGAATCACAGGAGTCTTTGAAACATACATGATAACCAGAAAATAGAATTGTTACCAAGATTTTTGCAGACAATATATTGTGAAGCTTATGAAATCAGAAGGCTAAACTAAACACATAAAAGAGGATGGCAAATGTTCAGAGCTTGTTGTGTTTACAGTAGCCCAGAACAAAGCTGTGGTAAATGTTGCCACTTTGCAGACATTTTGTCATTGCTATTGCATGTGTCATGCTCTTTTTCACTCACTCATGCACAATATTTGAATATTGCTGCTATATCACAAACCCCCCCACCCCTCCACATCTTCCTTTCCATCAGTACTCACCTTAGAGTTCAAGAGAGAAGAGAGATCACGTCTGTGTCACCACCTCACTTCCGGATGAATGTTACACTGAGGGCAAAGCCTCTTTTTATAAGAGCAGAACACAATGTCTGACATACGTACATGTATGTGTGTTTCTTTGTACATGTACAAAGAAACATGATTCATGTACTGGAAATGTGGTCCACTCCCCCACAAACCAGCTTCACCTGTCCATTTTGAGCCATCCTGCTCAGCTGGTGGATTCATGTTTGTGTTGTCTATAGAAAATAATCACACAGTGTGCACATGTGTATGTGTGTGCATTGATGAGTGAACAGTTGGAGCAGATCATACATCCTTTTGAGAAGGTGCAAGGTGTAGCCTATTGTAGAGAAAGTATGTCAGAGTAAATGGAAAGTTACAGTAAACAGTCCAAAATGGTGAGTTTAAGTCAGAGCCATGCGTGTGAGTGTGTATGTAATAAATGTGTCTGTGTATGCAGACGAGTCTGTGCTATCTTAAATCCACTAGAGTTCTAAATTATATGGAAAACTTTTCATTTTCTATTTATCCAATCATTAGGTGCTTACTCTGGGCAAGAGGCAGGCTACGCCCTGGCAGGGAACTAGTCTATCACAGGGCTTACACATGCGTACACACACACATACTCACACAAACACATACACATACACACACACACACACACACACACACACACACACACACACAAATAGAGACAATCAACGTTTCACTTGAAGTGTTTTGCAAACAGGAGTGAAGATGAGACTTTGATTACAAGATTGCTACTTTAACCACCATCATGTAAAAAAGCCGTATGTCCTAGTCTGAAAGCCAGTGTTCACGTACTGTATATCATCAAACAATCATCAATCAAACTTTATTAATATAGCACCTTTCATCTGATTCAAATGCAATTAAAATTGCTTTACAAGTGATTGACAATCACACAGGATTGTAAATATGGAAGAAGATTTGAAACTTCACAACAACTTCACAACAATCATTTGAATAAGACAATAAAAGATAATAATAAAGCGTGCAGAGATAATGAAGAAAACAAGAAAAAACAATACAAGCAATAAAAGACAAGTTAAATAAAAACTTAAAATTATAAAACGCTACATGAGATGAATCAATTACAATAAAGCAGTAAAATGGTATTTGAAAAAATGAACTGAGCAATAAAAGCATTACACCAGAACCATATAATTAAAAAAAAATGCTAACAGACAAGTTCTTAGTAATTTAAAACCGATATATTGATATTTTCAGTTCTTCTCAGATCCTCTAGAGTTCTGTTCCAGCAGCTCTAGCAGAGTGTAATGGCTGAAAGCAGCATCACTACCGGTTTTCCTTCTGCTTTCTGGAACAGCTAAAAGAGAAGAACCTGAGGATCTGAGAGGTCTTCCTGGTTAATAACAGCATTTCAACGGTGCTTCATCAAGGACCAAAACGTTGAAAGTTGAATACTTTATTTTGCAATCCTTCATCTCCTTTTCTTTCCCTCTTTTTCCTTATTGTTCTCATTTATTGACCTTTGAAATTTGCATGTGCCATAGCCAATGAGAAGTTGACACAATGGATGAATTAGATGAGTCTGCCTTACTGGTTGCACACGACACATGGATGGCTATAAAAAGAAAGAATAAAGTTGGGAGTGAACCTACAGTTTACTCTCTCGCTAAGATGCACGCGATTACACCTGGGTAGGGTGTTTCCTGCTTTGGGCAGTGGTGCTGTTTCCTTTTTCACATGGGGTGTGGTCGCATCTGGTGGGGACATTTAACTGTTTAATAACAGCTCACCTGAAGTTGAAAAGCCTGTTGACCAGAACGTTAGGCTCCAAATGTGTTTGATGTTGATCTGTTTGCATGCCACTTTAAAGGCAACAGAATGACTCATCTGTTGTTTTGTAGAACTTTAATTAGAACATCATTAATCATTCAGACCACTCATTAACTTAATTTATTGTTGGAGCTTAAGTTCATACATTCCAACTTTGAATGAAAGCAGTAAATTTACACTCACTCATTTACAATAGGATGCATTTGAAAACACAATGGTTGTACTGTCAGTAAAACAGTATTTTTGATACATTTGCTCCACCTGGCAGTCAGTATGGAGAATGCAGCTATACAGTAACATAAGTTCAGGCAGTTAACATGGTGATCGCATCACATTTCCTGCAGTGTCACATCACATTATGCGACTAAGATGAACTTTTACAGGTACAAATGTTTGGACACAAGTTTAGAATATATTCTCATCAGTATCCACATATACATCTGAATTGTATTCCTGAAACATTTGTCATTCACTTCGATGTGATGATGATGTTTAAAATCAAATAAAGGTAGAAGTTACACATATGACATATGTATAAACATAAATATATAACAATTCTTTTCTTTTTCAAAGTTTGGTTAACAGTTGATTCACCATAAGGTTACACCCTCTTTATCTGTACTGCTTGAGGCAGTGGTCTCTTCTTATGCAACACACAACCTGCCCTGACCGTCTCACATAGCCAGGCTAAGCATTGTATGATTTCTTTATATTATTGCCTGCAGTTGCACATTTTAGTCAACAGACAGCCCTTTCAGCCAATCACAAGTTCCTGAAAGGGAGGCAGGAACAAGGCAAAAAAGAACCAATAGAAACGTATGTCTGTTTCCAGACTGGCCGGAATGTGAGTGAGTTAACACTTTATGGAGAGAAGAAAAATCCACATGAATGCATGCAAAGTCTAACATAAAATCTTGTATTATGGATACTTTTCTGTCATCAGAAAAGTAGTTTGGACACATTTGCATTATTTGTTTGTAAGCTTTATCCTCTGAGAATAACTATTTAAACTTTTGAAGGGATAAGTAGGCAATGACAAACAAGGCCTCTTTTTCATGGTGATCTATGACTGTCTCCTGTATTTTTAAATAATAAAGTTAAGCAATAGTTGTCTTGTGCTTTGACAGATTGATAATTTCATCATATTCTAAAAAAAGACTGAGATAAGAGGAGAGGAGGCATGAGACACTCTGCCTGAACCATTCATACATTCAACTGACTGGCTTACAGACATCAGATCAGGTGGATTCTGTTTGTTCAGCTCAAACTGGCAGATTCATACATAGATACAAAACCCCACAAATAGGTGGTTTCACACAACAGATAGGAAGAGAGAGAGAGCAGACAAAGAGAGAGAGGCAATGACTTTAATGATATGAGAAGAATCTGATATCAGCCAATATCATCAAGTTTTTACTTGTTGAGGACTTAAGAAACTGGAAATAATAGAAGTGACATTTCCATTCAAGAACTGCTGACGGTGATATCTGCACCAGAGAACATAGTGAGTGATGTCTGTTGAATGTTTGATGAGTCCAGGCTTGTTTCCTTCTCCAATAATAATAGCATCAAATACTGAGCAACTACACATCCAGTGATTGCAATAAACATACGAAGAAGCACACAACAAATCAAACTTTGTAGTTTTTATTAATTTAACACCACTATTGAATGGAGGCTTCTTTGTGAACTAAAATACAGATAAAGAAATATCTCATTTAATACACAGCTTGAGCTTCATAACAGGTATGCAAATATCCTGCTACCAATAGCATCTGTTGTCAAGGTATGCAGTCTCAGATATGACATATACTGTACGTGCATACGATGTATAAAATATTTTTAAATACATTATGGTTCTTCAAACACTTTAAGGGTTTGTAGTTGATCTTTAGGCTTCTTGTTCACCTTCCTTGCCCTTGCCTTTCTTGCCACCTTTGCCTGTCTTGCTGTCATAGTAACATTTTGCCAGGACAGAGACACACCTGCAGAACTCTTTGAAGTTGACCTCGCCATCATGGTTCTTATCCAGCATCTCCATGGCCTCCTCAATGTCGTTAGCATTGATTTTCCCCTGGAAAATATGTTTTCTCACAGTTAAAATGCACATGAATGAATGGTGAATAAAACATAGGATAACTTGCACCTGTTATAGATAGACATGCATGCAAAGGGAATGTGTTGAGTCCCTCACTTTTAACTCAGCGCTTTGTATTTCTTTCTCCAACACCATCTTGAACTCGTCCTTGTTTAATTTGCGTTTCTTGCCTTCATCATCAGCATACTCCAGAAATATATCCACAATGTTTGTAATGACCTGTTCCAGACGAGCCATAACTGTAGCTGGGGGAGAAAAAAAATGTTGTTGATTGTTAATGTGAGAAACAAGAAAATGCTTTTGAAGGGTGAACAGAATCTTGTCAAATATGATGAAATGGTATTTGTAAATTAAATATACAGTGTATGTTGGTATTGTTCACAAGAAAGAGCTAACCATGTTTAAAATCAACACTATGAGGTGGTTGATGAATGCAACTTGCAGTAGCACTCATTAAAGCTACAGTAAGTGCCATGAAATGACTCAACTTTTAGATTAATAATAACACTGGTTGCTTACAGACAACACTGTGTCATTTCCATTACATCTTTAATTCTCTTTTGCACTCAGTCATGCTCAGTATCTGAATTAAATGCTGCTAAACTCCCTCCCTCCATATCTTGCTTTTCATCAGTACTCACCTTGGAGTTCAGCAGATAAGGAGAGATCACGTCTGTGTCACCAGCTGTCCCAGATGAAACTGATGTAAGACTGAGGGGAAAGCCTCCTCTTAAAGAGTAGACACACACTGTCTGACACACACACAAATACACACACAGAGTCATTTATACAACTACACACACACACCCCAATGGTGATTCATGCCCTGGATATGTGCCCCACTCCGCCCAAACAAGGTCTGACAGTCTTGTTCCGTCATATTGTAAAGTTTTTTCTCAGATTGAGGATATTTATGCTTGAGTCTTACCGAGAAAATTTACTGCTAACATTGCTTTAATGCAGATGTGTATGTGTGTGTGTGTGTGTGTGTGTGTGTGTGTGTGTGTGTGTGTGTGTGTGTGTGTGCGCGCGCACGCATTGATGTGTGAACAGATGGAAGAGATCATAAAGGCGGGGAAGCCTCTCTCTTCATTGAAGAGCTGCTCAGTGTTAGCCTGCTGGGGAAAATATAAGTCAGAGTAAATGGAAAATTACAGTCAGTAGAGTTCAGCCCTACCCAAAATGGTGAGTTTAAGCCATGAGTGCGTATATGTGGGTGTGCATGTTTTTGTTGACATGTTTCTATGTCTGCATGTGACTTGTTTGCAACATGTTTGCACAAGACTTTCTTGTATAATGTTCTTTACTAAATAAAAAGGTTAAATCTAACGACTTGTTTGCAACATGTTTGCACAAGACTTTCACTCATAATGTTCTTTACTAAATAAAAATGTTATATTTAATGTCTTATTTGCAAATCTTTCAAGATGTATTTTTTATTTTAAAATCTCTGGCTTTTGTACAGTTTAGAAATATAACAGGTCTTTCAGCCAATGTTAGACTTTTTATATTGTATTTCCTTGTTGGAATGATGTTAAAAGATAGATTTTAAGTCTCAAGACAACAGTCAATTGCACATATGGACATTGACACAGATCTTTCTCGCTGTAATCATTCCTCCTTGTGCTTTTTAAATCCACAGCTCTCGTTTGTTTAAAGATGTATTCTAAAGTTTATCTGAAGCTTATATGAGTCATTCTTCAGTGTTACAGCCTTCTTACTACAAAATTTCTTCTTTTTGTTGCTATCCCTCCACTGCTGCTCAGGGAGACACTGTCCAGGGAAACAAAAAGAATTCTGTACTAAAAAGACTATAACTTTGAAAGACATTTGACTAAATCAGACTGCTCAGCATCATGTTCTTCCCCTGCATCACTTATATTGAAAGTACATTAAGGAGGGATCTGTTAATGGTCAGGAGGAATGATTACAACAAGTAAAAACTCTGAAAATGTGCATATGGATTATTGTTTTAAGATTACCATGAAAAATTGTGAACCTTGTGAATCTTTTAAATACACTTGAATGCATGTTTCTTTGTGGTCCTGCTTCTGCCAACAGTGCTGCTACATCTAGGATCCCAGTGGAAACAAGCTGAATACTTTACACTTATGTGTATTTTGGAATATTGTACTATAAATTCAGCACTAGTTATGAGGAAATAATGCTCAAAGTTGACACAGTCAGTGTGTTGACTGTGTGTTTGAACATGTTTGAGTCACTCCCATTCATCCTGATGGTCTGTTATGTAACTCAACCACTCTTTTCCACCCCTCTTTTTCAAGCCTGCAGAAAGGCAGCATTTTCTTCTTCTACTCCTGCCGTATGTCCCCCTGCTAAGTCCCTATTATAGGTCAGTTCAAACTGCTTCAGGTAGCCCATATTACTTTCACTTATTAACACTATCAGATTCTCCTTGCAGGGGAGGAAAGGAAAACAGAGATGAAGGATCATGTGGCATTAATTACAAAAAAGTTCATCCTTCCACACTCTACTAGCAGGTATTGGGTATAGTTACACTGCTGGAACGGTTCTGTACCTCTGCAGGGGTCTGCACCATGGACATTCACACTGTATTTAAAAAGGTTACTTACTGAATAGAAACAGCTTTAAACTCCCTTTTCAATATTTGTTTTGGCCTTCAGTCTCAGGAATAAATGTATTTGTGACATAAATACCATGAGTCACACTGCAATGGAAAGAATTATGTTGAAGTATGCTGATTATGGGTGTTGGTTACTGGTTTTTCTACATTTTGGTATGCAACATACATTATTCCTGTTGTCCTGTTCAGCTTGATGTATATTTTCCAAGTAATTATATCTATAGGTAGGCTTACAATGTGTTAAAAGGAAAGTACACATTCACCTCTCGAAGAAACTAATACATTTAAAACACAAAACAGGCACTGGCTCAACAACAGATTTATGTAATCAGAGTCAGGGAGTAATGCTTAATATCTGCAAGAGACCCTGTGACACAATATTTCTCATCTATAACCTACTTTCAGTTGATGTTCTGTGTGGGGACATAACAAACTTAAAAAAATAAAAATAAAAAAAAAGTAGCCATCAACATCAGTATTACAAAACAAAGTCTGTCCCCATTCAGAGACCAGAAATAGAAAGAGGCAATGGGAGAAACACTGAGTGAGCCACCAGACTGCCTAAATGACTTTTAGGAGTTTCATGACATCTGGTGGTGAATTAAAGACAATACATTGCCTCCAACTTTAAAGGACCAAACCACCATATTTCTATATTTTCTCTGTGTTCAGTGCCCCCGTTGTGCTTTTGTTTAAGATCCAGCACCGAAGCTGGCTTTCTTTTTAACTGTTTAACATGATGTTGTTTAATGTAACAACATTAAACAACATCATGGCACATATTCTGTTATCAAAGTGACTGACCTGTGTAGCATTTGACACTGTTGTTTTTAGCTTTTAGCAGTGCTAACAAGGTCTACCCTTGACTGGTTTGTATCTTGTTTGTCAAGTAGGCAATGATCTGTTGTCACCACAGTCTATGGTTGTCACTGGTACTGTCATGCGATTTCCTCATCTGCTCAGCTGACCTGCTGTCATGTGCTCTGTTATTTTGTTATCCTGCATGAATTAATAGGTAGATTTAGTAGCCTCAGTAGTGTATTCAAATTTGATGTGCTAACACACATCCGCACGTTTTTTCCAGTCTTACAATCCCAGCACATTTTCTGCATTGTATGTCTAACAGTAATCATGGACTGCATTTTTGATAACGTCTTCCACTAGGCATTTTGACATGTCACAAGAAAAAATAGTGATAACTGAATTCCATTTAGCTACTTCAGTTTCAGGGTCCTGTATTGTGCATGTCAGCTCACTGCCATGACTTACTGGGACATTTAAATACAATGGAGCCATCATTCAAGTTATTAGTAACACCTGTGAGAGTCAAAATGTCTGCTGAGAAATAAGTTTATTTAACATGCCTGCAGCTATTTGGCACAGATTTTAAATGGTTCTTTTTTAACTTTTACAGCATTATAGGCTTGGCTGATCCCTGTACTTTAGGGTGTGTGTGTCTTCTGTTCACAGCAAGATTTCTAACATCTGCTGGCAAATGCTCACTATCTCAAGAATCAAGTTGAAAAGACAGTGTTTTTGCACTTACTGCCCTAATGCTTTGGAATAATAAAAGGAGTCACAGAGTTACTTACTATCTTCAAATAACTCCAATATATAACCGTATAGTATATAGGACTAAAAATGTGATCATCAGTCATCCATGTCTTTTGCTGCACTTTAACCTTGATTCAGTTACTTTTTTACATCTGTAGACTGCCATTGTGATCAGTGCATGTGGAGTTAAGTCCATTCAGGGAAGTTCAATTTGGAATAAAGCCTGCCAGTGCAACATGTGTGAGATAACTGAAGAATGTTTTGCAAATGAGTTGAAAACACAAAGGAATGAGGAGTTTGGCCTCTAAGCTGAAGGAGGGCATTGACCGAAACAATACCATTTCCAAAAAAAATCAAGAAAAAAAACAAACAAGCAAACCCCTGCAAATATAATAAGCACTTATAAACATGCTTATCTGGCATAGCCCTACCTCATAAACTCATAACAAAGAGGGATGTGTGCTGCACTCAGGTTGGAGCACACACACATCTGATACCAGCACATTCCCATATTGAACCATTTAAGTCGTGTATAAAAGCTGCTGCCTCAGCTGAACAGTAAAGGAAGATAGATGGGTCATATGTCGTGTATCAGATATGTCATCCTCAGAATGTCAGAGGTATTTGTCTGGCATTGGCAACTTCTTTTGACTAAAATGGTTTCATGTGTTCAAGAGATAGATGGCACAGATCAACTGAAACTATAACAGTGCAACCAGAAAAAATTTAAATGAATAGTTTTACCATACAAGAGTAATCAGACAAACAGAAGGTGAAATCTTGTCAGAAGTTGTTTTTACTTGTCTGGCATACATTTGTGCTACAAAATTTTCTTATAAAAAAATCAACATTGTTATTTCTCCTTCACTTCTTGCCCTTCTTTTGATGGAGCATGTAACACTTCTCACAGGCCATTGAAAGACCAGCGACAAGGGGAAGAAACTCTTCAAAGTCCAACTTATCATCTTTGTTTTGGTCCAGATCCTTCAAGATAATGTCCACAGTTTTGGGGTTATTCTGGGTCTGAAAGAGCATTAGCAAGAGAGACAAGTTCAGGGTGTGAAGTTAAAGTAAGGGCAATAAATTACATAGGTGTACATTAATGGGTGTTCAGATTAGAGATTAAATTTGAAGATGCTTACTTTGAGGAAGGTGGGTAGCTCCTTCTCAACTAGTTTTTTCAGTTCCTTTTTGGTCAAGGTCTTTCCATCACCGTCTTCATCAGCATAACGGTGGAATATCACAATCAGTTGCTCCATGCATTTCTCCAAGTCAGTCATTGCTGCAGGAAGAGGTGCTGAAAAGAGGAAAGACAAGTCTATGAGTACATTTCATTTAAAACAGAAACATTTTGCCTCACTACCCAAATATAAAAGCTATTGTTACTTTGCCGAATAAGCTTTTATATACAAATAACTACCCAACAATACAGGAAGTAGGCTGTTTAAACCTCAATCTGCATCTGAACCACCCAAGTTACCACAAATTTTAATTATACTTCTGTAAAATGTACCATTTCAGCTATTAACAGACATTCAACATGGCTGCATTCCCATATTAGGGTAAGCCTGCAATGAATAAGTGGGCCAAAACTAACATCACTAGGTGAGGATGTGGGTGTTGGTTTTACTGGCACTCAGAGCAAATTCTTTGGATATTAGACATCAGTTTTTGGCACAAACTGAAATCCTTATCTCACAACTCCCATTATGCTTCTGCGTTTCCTTTCCATCTGCTTTTCCTCCCTTCCATCTGCTTTTTCCTCTCGTGTTTCAGAGAACATGGATGTACAGAGAGTACAGACAAGAAGAGTGAAATAACTTCAAGGAAGATCAACAGAGGACCAGCCGCTACTTGTCAGAAAGGCCTGACGTAATGCACCAACAACGCCAAAGCCCACTCAATAAAACATGTTGGACATTTTACAGACTAAACCTAAACTGCGAAAAAAGCAGGTTTTGCACGTAGCTTACAAGTTTAAAGCTGCTTGAAACAATTCAGAAGAGCGATCTTTAAACTCCATAATGAATAATCCGTTTTTTTCAATAACTTCAGCAACTTTGTTTTTAAAAAAAAGACAGCGAAATAAATCTGAAATCAGAAAAACAAGCGTCGAAATGATCATAACGCACTTACCAGAATGCGAATGAGTAGAAACGTGTTGGATGCGGTTCCGTAACGGGTGTGGGGGCTTACTGGAAGTTTATTCAACAATTTATAGTCAGTAAGGCAACGCCCAATAAGATGGGAGGGACAGGGAGGGATACAGAGGCGAGGACAGAGACCGCAAATGAAGAAGTGAATGTAGGAATATCATCATGTTTACACATACTTCCGCTATGAAACATGGGATGTAACCATAATCTTCAAATGTGAGACCATAGTTGTTCAAAAATGTTAGAAATGTGAACCTCCTTAATTCTGTAGAAAGCTCGAACTTTCATCCCAAGGGAAAACAAACTTAGACACACCTTTTACTTCTTTTAGTACTAATACCATATCATTTATAGTTAAACCATCAAAGTGACTGCAGCGAAATGAGACAAAACTGTTGAAACACACAGAAATATAGATGAATAATCCGTCATCTAGGATGCTGGGACATGCTACAGATGGGCAAGCTTGAGCCTGTATAACTGGTTGTCTGAGTCAGGATGTTTTGGCGACATACAGTATGTGGTGGTCTAGGTTCTCATGGCTTCATCTGATCTAGTCTTCTACTGCATCTGTTTTCCCTAGAAAAATAAATTTATGACAAAGCCCCCCCCCCCCCCAATTCAAATCATCAAATTGATTAAAAAAATTACATATACAACACATTAAACACATTTTAACTGTTTATTTATCCAAGGAAGCTTCACTCTCTGTCAGGAACACCCTGTTCTCACTGACACCTGGAAGCTGCCTGGTACAATCGCAGTCTGATCTGCCTAGCAGCTCCACTGGAACCGTTAAGCATTGCTCAAGTGCACCGAGATGATTTCACTTTCCCTTGTTCTTTTTTTCTTTCTATCCTTCAAGTCCAGCATTCAAAGCTTGAGACCTCCTCGTCAAAAGGTTGTTTCTCTAACTTTTAAGCCACCACCGGTCCATTAAAATATAGTCTTATTTTGTCTAAAATAAAATAGAGCAAATATTAAAAAAAAGATAACTTTGACATGAAAACCCATTTGTATTATTTCTGATTGTTAAACACTCACCTCACAGCCATATCGGCTCTAAACAACACCTGTTGAGCAGCATGTTAGTCCTCTGTGATCATGGCTAAGCCAACAGTAACACACATAGGCTCAGTCTGCAATAAGTCTACTTCTGATGACCTTGAGGCAGCTGTGGTTTAGTAAATTGGTCAAGGGGGATTTTTGGCTACAGTTGGTGACAGAGGAGAGATGTAGACTATTGTTTCTTTCTGCCACACCTCTTCCTAAAACAGCTGACCGTTTTAGCTCATAATTTCAGGATACCACCACACCTAGCTTAACAAACAACCTGAATGACACTGAACAGAAGAACAACACATTAAAAGTTTTTCACAGACTTTAATTACAAAATGAATGCTGATGAATATACAAATAACTTGATGGGGTGTTTTAATCTCTTTGCAACCAGTTTTTTTTTTTAAAAAAAAGAGTGCTAAAGAAAAGGTTCACAATGGAATGTGATAGCTGTTAAGCTATTTTCTGCAGCCTTTTATATACCAAGGACATTTTTCCATGATTCAAATTTGAGATTTCTGTAAAAAAGAAAAAGGTAAGCCGCTATAATGGTTAATCTTACTTTCCAAGTAATATTCCCCAAACCAAATTTAAAAAGCTTAAAGAAACCCAAACAAAAAGGACATGGATTTAACAAGTGATTTTGACAAAATACAGAACTGGGTGACTGATTAACTGGATGCAAATGGGACCCTATAGATTCATCGATTCCTCAGTTCTTCCTTTTGCCCTTGCTGGCAGCCTTGGCCGGTGTTACTGAGGGAACGGCTGCTTGGTAGAGAGCGGCAGATATTTTGTTGATGTAGTACAGGGCAAACAGTGAGAATATGAGGCTGGATGGAAAAAAATGACAAAAAATGACAAAGAAAGACAATAAGATTTAAAATAAAATACATTAAGATACTGTGTAGTGCAAAGCTGAAGTAGATATTTGGGAGTTGCAGAGGTTCTGTTACTCACCATGTTGTGACACAGACACGATGCACCAGACCAGAGGCAAACAGTGACAGACACAGGCACAGCAGAACTGGAAATTGGGAGAATGAATATTACAAATGAGGAACATAGGCTGAATGATTTATTGGAGGAGTAATAATATACTTATCATAAAATGTACTGTACACGCTTTTAATAAGACATCATTGACCAACTGTGTGTTAAAAGGCTCAAGAAAACTATTAGACTACACATCATGCAAAAAAAATAAATGCAAGAAAAGAAGACTTCCACGTTGTCGCCACTTACTTTCTGGGAATATCTTGGCTTGGAATCCCTTCCCAAAAAACAGGTTTTCAAGGTTATTAAATGCCTGGACATAAAGTTAAGGTGGAAGTGATTTTTTCTATCTGTACCACAGATCAAACATCTCAAAACCTAAATTCTCTTTTTGCTTTTCTTTCAGCTGTAAATGCCACATTGTAGTAAAGATTAAAAGACAACAAGAACATGGAACGTTCATCAATAAATGACTGCCTGAACAATACATGAGCTACTATATAATGACAGATTAATGACCAGCAGCATCTGTTAAAGCATCAAAAAGATACAGTGAGGGAGCAGATGAAGAGGACTGAGCCCAAGAAACCTCCCAGGATGGTGAGCCACTCAGTAGATCCCAGCTGCTTACTGAACATCTGCATCCCAGCAAATACCAGCACTGACAGCAGACTGGACAGCACTAGAGAGGTGCCTGTGTTCACAGCTACAAAAGACAAAACAAATCAGGTTTCATTTTAAAATCAAAGCTCTTACACACAGATGCAATACAAAATGCTTTTTAGTGCCAGATTTCTCATCAAGAAAAACTGAGGCTATTTTGATGTTGACGTATCGAGGAGCATTAATACACCTAATAAGACCAGTTTGAGGGACAAGACACTTGTAACTAATGTAACTAAACTGATACAAGAATTCATAGATTTGTACTTGACCTGATCAGAAACAATGACATTTGATATCAACACAATTGCAAGGCTGAAACAAAAAGTAGAGCAGCTGGGTGTATCAAACTTTAACCTAGTTTCTTTTAGCTGAAAGGGAACATGTTTTAACAAGAGACTTTCTGCTGGTGAGAATTATCGTTAAAAACAATGCTATCAACTTTCAAGTGCATCAACTTTTAAAAAAATAAATAAATCATGTCAAGCACCAGCCACCCTTTCATACATGATGTTGAAGTTAGCTTCCAGTTCAGGGTTATGGGAAACATAAATGATATTTGGCCACTGATTCTCAGCTTTTGCACCGCTTACACTTGTGAAAGAGTGTTAGGCATTGTAGCAAAAGCCTTAACACTGTTTGAACCCACTTTCAGATTTGTGAAGCCTTTATTTTTCTTATGAAAACAGAAATTTCACTGCCTTTCCACATCCAGATCAAAAGCCACTATACTTAGACCTGTCAAATCTGGACTAGATTAACAAGGAGACTCCAGAGACTCATTAAAAACACAATTTCAGATGTGTGAAACTTTTATTCTATTTGTGAAAACTGAAATGTGGGCTGGTCTGGATGGAGAAATATCAGTGAAATCCCTTTTTTCATTTTTCATAAATAGAAGAAAGGCTTCACAAATCTGAAGATGTGTTTTAATGAGTCTCTGGAGGCTCCTTGTTAATCTAGTCCACATTTGACATGTCTAGTGGCTTTTGATCTGGACCTGGTGTAATGTGATCTGAGGGGTTGAAAAGCAGTGAAACTGCCCTATTTTCTGTTTTCATAAGCAAATTAAACGTTTCATACACATGAAAGTGGATTTAAACAGCGTCGAGGTTTTTGCTACCATGTCTAACGCTTTTCAACAAATGTAAGTGGTACAAAAACGGAGATTAAGCCGCTAAATGTCGCCCTTAGCCTCTCATCAGAAGCTAACTTCAGCGTCTTCTTTCAAATTACGTTGGGTGTCTTGATTTAACTCTAATAACGTAACGCCACGTCAGTGTTCGCACGTAAACGCTTCCGATACACAGCTAGCTTCAAGTTAGCTAACATGTTAGCACCTATTCATTTGGAAATTGTAATGTTTTATATATATACACACAGTGGAACCTGTAAATTTAATCTCCTAGCTGTTTAGTATCGATAGTGTGAAAAATGCTGCTTGACTTTATCACTCTGCTCTCTGAGTTAACGTTGTATGTTTCTGATCAACGTTAGTTCTGGACGCTCCAGTTCAACAATATCTACACATCCACAAACTCGCTTTGCAAGAGTACTTGAACGATCAATTAAGCATGCAATACATACCCATGATTCGATGTTTAGTTAGAGTAGTTATAATGAACCCAGTGTAAATCAGGTTTAACGTCGTTGAGCAAGCGAAACGTCAGGATGTAGGAACTAAAATCCTCATCATCACCCGGTCCAGATATCAGGCCGGACCAGTGGGCGGAGCCACGAGTGAAGACGGGACCTTTTGTGTTTTTCACAAAGAGCCTGAACGCTCGGACAATAGATGTATAATCTGAACAATATATTAAAATCACTAAGTCCTCTTCAAGATTATGTTGGAAGAGTTGTGGCCACTAAGGAGACCTCTTACGTATATTATGGGCCTGTCCTAAACCACAGGGATACTGGGAGGATGTTAAAAAAAACTAATCTTAGATACAAAATTACACTTCGACCCAAAGTTATTCATCTTTGGCATCTACCTTGGGAATTCAAATGGTGAAAATGCAAATGTATTTATTTATTACCCTAATTTTAAAGGCTAGAAAAACCAACCAACCAACCAAACAAACAAAAAGCCACAACTCTCAAACACAAAAAAAAAAAAAAAAAAATGAATGAGAGGTTCATTGTTGAAAAGGTCACAGCTGAGTAGTTCGGTCAAAAGAGCTAAAATGTAGAAACTGAAGTGTCTTGTGTCCTTTTAGTTTATTTTTTTTCTTAAGTTATTGCTAAATTATATGTTTAGTATTCAATAATAGTCTACCATGTTTATAGTTTTTTTTATCATTACGATGTCTCTATTCCATGAAATTCATATGTAAAGAGAATGTAAGAGATGTTTATTTATTAGATGATGGAATGCTTGAATTGTATACCATAAATATGAAGTTTAAAAAAAATCATTTAGTCCTACAGTAAAAGAATGCTTTACATACTGCAAATAGGTACCTCTATTTAATAATTACCTTGTTGTTTTGTGTTTATATAGTTCCACTGCAGCTCAACAGGGAAACACTCTCTGAGGAAACACAAAGAGGGAATTTGATGCTAAAAAGATGGCAAATGTGGCAGATATCCACTTGATAACTAACTAACTCAGATTGCTGAAGCCTCATACAGGCTTCAGATAAACTTTTAAATCCATTTTTGCACAAAATAACTGTGTGGACACACTCTGGATTTTGGTCCCCATCACTCACACTGAAAGCACATTTGAAGGGGATCTTTAAATAGCTAGTATGAAGGTGTCTTTCAGTGTTCATATGGGTACCTGGCTGTTGTTTTAAGACAAACTCTTGTCTAACTTTTGTGAACCTATGCCTTGAGAGTCTGGAACACCATGCTCGTAGATGTGTCTACCTATATAGGTGAAGGAGATGGGATTTGTACACACACTGTGAGGACGGTGTGCCCTGGAGGCAAAAACAGTTCAAAGCAAAAACAACAGACAACCACTGACAGTTTCACAGAAAAAATGTACAAAATGTATTTGGGATTAAAGTAGTTTCATTTTCCATGAATATGTGACAGTTTGACAGCAAAAGAAAAATAAATTGATGTTTACCGACAAATAAGCATTAAGCTCCTAACAAAGAATTGACAATCTCACACATTTTTTCGAAACTCATAACTCAGGACACGTTACAAGTAAACATAATAATATAAATGCCTTTACTACATTAATTTAATTCACAAAATACAAAAATATAAAAGTCATTCTGGACAGAGTGGCTTATAGATCAGTTTGTTGTTGCAGTGTATGTGCAGAAGACAATCAAAAATCGCTTTTCAATTCATTCCTCTGTACATCATTAAATTGATAACAGCCGTTCTGTAGGTAGCGTGTCTGTTGGTATACTGCAACAGAGGTGTGGAATTACATCCACACTAGTTTGTAAGCTTTCACATCAGGGCTGTCTTTCATAATGGCTTCTTCTTCAGTCCAAAAACAGCAATAAACAGAAGAATCTCCACAAAGGCAGGTAGCACACTAGTTGGAGAGACAGATATTTAAATGTAGGAGGAGACACAGCCACAGCCACACCATACAATCATAATTCATTGTGTTTACTTGCACTCTCACTCTACTCCCTGAAAGTTAATACATGCCTGCACATCAACAAACAAACATACCAACCTGCATGTGGCAAAAATAACCCAATATGTCCAGCACTCCCACCTCTCAAACACAAAGAAAGACAAGGAGACGGAGGCGGTGCAGTGGACTGCAAGTGCTGGGTGAAACATCTGTCAGGGAAAAAACACTTTTGGAAAAATACCTCCACAATACATATACTGTGTATACTAACCTGCAAATGGCAAGGATCCACCAGTAGATGTCACACTCCCACTGCTCAAATAGAAAGAAAAGCAGAGCCACTGAGGCACTGGCATGGACTCCTGTTGCTATTGTAGGTGAAGAGGAGGAGTCATGGAATTATAACTGAAGACTAGACTAACTTCCTAGTACCCCTTATCTTTTGAGCCAGCTGTGTAGCATTTCAATTAACTCTTGGTACAGTTGTGTGGTCTTCATAAGAGATATTTAATGACACAGAATTTCTGGTTTAGATGAATTCTCACCACATTTTGACACTTTCCCTGCTTTTAAGGCCTGTCTTAAGGCACTTTTTATAGACTCGCCTTTTCACCTGATAACAAGTCTGTTGTGCTCTTTGTGTTTTTCTTTTTTACATTTGTGACTGTATTTTGTATTGTCTATGGAAAGCACTTTGTGCTCTTAGCTTGAAAATGCTATACAAAATAGAAATATAATAATTATTATTATTATTAGTAGTAGTAGTAGTATTTTCTGTGCAGGAAGCAGATGAAATTTCAATTGCTGCTGTTGTAAAGGTGCCATATTTTTTTCTGCTAAAGCATGAGCTCATCATATCAACACCTCAGTTATAGCCGCAATGGACATGATTTTACACAAATACATCTACTGCAATATCTTAAAATCAGTTGTTACTCAGACATACTGTATATCATCAATTGCATCATCAGCAAGTGTGAACCACAGTGTAAAGGATACACAGAAGCCCCTGGCTGCTGTTGAACATGGACACTCCTGAGAAGAACCCAGCTAACTCTATAGCAAACAGACCAAGAGTGACCGCCAGCGCCACCACCAACCTGTGACACAGAAAGATGTACAGTATTAGTCCAGTATGGATGTGTGAGTGTGTGTATGTGTCATCATCTTACTTACTTTCTATCTTCATTGTCATATTGTTCCTGGGTGAAATCCAAAGGCAAACAGGCCTTCACGTTATTTTCCTGTAAAAAACAAAAAACAAATGTAAAACTTACAAATAGCTCAGCATGAAAAACAAGAGACATATAACCTAAATTACTGTACACATTACATGTTTGGGTTATTTCAATTGCAAGTTTACCATACTCACTTATGTTGCTATTACTAGTATTTGGTAAGTTATATATTTTCTGTAGGGATAATTCCACAATATTATTTTATACTTTTGCAGAATGAAGTTGTAAATTGTAAAGATGTAAGATGTCAGTACATAACTGGTTATCATCATATGCATCTAACACTTAATTTTAATTTATCACAGTGGCTTAGAACAGTGGTTCCCAACCTTAACCCCTTAAAATGAAGCAAAGTCTACCTGGAACCCCTCATCAAATGTGTTAAATTACCAGTTAAATTACTAGTTATTGTCTTGATTTATTGGTTTATTGTTTTGTCCATAAAATGTCACAAAATAGTAAAAAATATCCAGTAAAGTTCCCCACAGTCCAAGGTTACATCTTCAAATGTCTGGTTTTGTCAGATCAACAGTCCAAGACCTAAAGATATTCAGTTCATCATCATGTTGAGAAGCTAAAACCATTTTTAAACATTTTTGCTTAAAAATGACTACAACTATTCAATTATCAAAATAATTGCTGATTAATATTCTGCAGCTAGACATTATCAATTAATCGACTAACTTTTCGAGACTTGAGGAGGTAAAATTGAGAAATCCACACGAAATCTAGCAGAAATTACAAGAAAGCTTTAAAAAGAATTTTGTGTGTCCAAAATGTGTTGGGTTTTTTTTTTCTGTATCATATCATCATCATCACCCCTTCGAATAATCCAGCGACCCCTTGAGCAGTCCCGACCCCAGGTTAGGAACCAATGGTTTAGAAGGCATGATAAAGCTGTCTTACTTACCCTCGACCAAAAGATAGTGATAACAATGACAAGGTGAGCGATGATGGTCAGGAATCGTGCAGGTACAAGGCTGCTGACAGCAGACATCATGAGGATGCAACTATTTACTTAAAAAGACAGTTTGTAAACTAAAAACAACGCCAGTGACGGACTGACGAAAAAATGTAATTAGGGTTTCTGCAGTTTAAATGTGTTAGACTCAGTGTTAGTTAAGTTATCGTATTTTGCTCATTTAGCTGGAGTCCGATAATGCAGCTAACTTTATCCAAGTTGCTCGCGGTTAAACGTCAGTTAGACGTAGACAGAAGCGTATTGTTTTGGTTAATTTATCGCCACACCAGTAAGCTTAATATACCATTTACGAACAACCAAAAACAGTCGACACAACACAAACACAACATTCACGCTATATGGTTGCTACAACAACCGCCGAGCCGGTGCATTCTTTATTACTGACCGGACGAACAACCGACATTCAAAGGTTCCGGACACGGACAACAATTAAGAGAGGACTACATACGCAATGCTGTCATCTAGTGGCAATGCCAGAAACTGGGCCACAATCAATTTAGCGTATTATTTATGCTATATGAACATTTTGAGCTACAACCTTTTACAACAACGACCATGATGTTGATTTTGAGAAACAGACTCTCATCATCGATTGTTGGGAGGTAACGTGGATGAAGTGATGCGTTATTTATGCATATTTCATATTTTTTTCCTATTAAAAAATACCCTGCATTAACCTGAATATTTTGAGGACACCGGGCAAGATGTCACATTGTCAATATGTGTAAATTGGACTAGATATTAAATATTTATTGATATGACCTTATACTACAAAGATCCATTTTAACATTGTTCTTTGGGCAATGCGGTTGTGATAGTCTAAACCTCCAAACGCCCCCCTCCCACCCTATTTCTAATACGAGTCTTGTCCGCTTGGAGACAAACGGCACAGACCAGCGTGTGCTCAACAGCACGTATCAGGCACACCAAAAGCATCTACAGCAAATCTGTTGTGGCTGCATGTTCATCAGTCCAGGCCGACGGTTGCTCGGCACGACAGACATAACCTGCCCCTGGCTTTCCCCAGAAAAAAGGCTGTTTATTCGCTGTACCGCAGAGAGAAGCACAGGTGCTGGCATCGTGAAAGCATGGCAGAAGCGGAGTTACAAACCTTTACCTCTATCATGGATGCGTTGGTTCGTATTAGTGTAAGTATGGCCCTTATTTTATTCTATTTCCATTTTGTGTGTTTATTTTAAACAAAATATCATACATGTCTTTTGTCGTGCACCTTCATATTTCACCACTGAATTTTGCCGTATTTTTTCTGGACGCCTTTTAATGCACGGGTAACCCATGTGATGAAGGAATGAGAATAAATTTCTACCATAAGAAGATTTTTTTTTTTTTTTGCATCTATTGAATCAAAGAATGATGCCTTGTTAAAGCTAGCTTGTAGCCTTCTGTAGCTGGGTACATAAAAGAAAGGGCCCCAAATGACACACATGCCTACAAGACCCAAACGTTTTTATCAGAATAAGCGCTGGATGGTTAATTATAATCAATATACTGGAGTAGCTTCGTCGTGGCTTACGGGCCGCACACGATGAGAAAGCAGAGATGATGCACGTTGTCATAGAAACGGGATGCTGCGTTTAGGAGCTGAAACACTGGAATTTGGCCTCGATCAGCAACGCATGTGTAAAACCGAGGCCCACGCCATGAACTGTGCAGAAAAACGGAAATCTATTTTATTTTGTTGATGTGAGGCACATAAAGTCTTGCCTCTAGGATACAGACTTTCCTACAACCACAGCAAGGCATCTCATAGCTTGCTACACCTGGATTTGTCTAAAGAAAGCTAACCTAGAGGACTGCATTCACACTGAAGGGTAATGGCTCACACCTGAAATCAGGGAAAGCTATTTTTTTTACACATTTGCCCTTCCTCTGCTCTGTATCTCCAACACCAGCCTACGTAACATAACTGCAGCTGCTTCTTCTGTAGCTCTCGACTCCTACACACACACACACACACACACACACACACACATATATATATACATATATTTTTTTCCAGGTCACAGCAGGTGCAGAATGTAAAGAGCAGCAGATTCTTTACTTATTCCAGTGACTCAGCCTGTTTCTGATCTGACTCCTTGTTCAGCTCTATTCTCAAACCTTTCCC
Organism: Euthynnus affinis; assembly: GCA_029490765.1. Taxonomy (NCBI): domain Eukaryota; kingdom Metazoa; phylum Chordata; class Actinopteri; order Scombriformes; family Scombridae; genus Euthynnus; species Euthynnus affinis. Next base: position 15,293,247 of record CM055847.1, read on the forward strand.
CTCCTCTCCAGTCCAACATGAAGAGTATGGAGAAGGAGCTGCATTGCCCGGTGTGCGATGAGATGGTGAAGCAGCCCATCCTTCTGCCATGCCAGCACAGTGTGTGTCTGCTGTGCGCGGCTGAGGTGTTGGTACAAAGAGGTTACCCTCCTCCAGACCTCCCCCCGGAGCCAAACTCACCAGCCTCCACACCCAACACTCGCTCCCCACGACAGGCACGCAGACCCACACCCAGGACACCCGACCGCTTGGAGCGAGTCCTCAGAACAGGTGGAGGGATCTGGATTATGTATATGCATGTGTCTGTTTGGTTCAACAGATGAAATCTTAAGGGCCTAACAATAAGTATGTGATTTGAAGGTGTTCCTGTGTGAGAGAAAAACTGAATGATCTCAGCATCCAAGTGGTCCAAGAATGACAATATTGCCAAAACATCAAGAATCAATTAAACAAAATAACATGAACACAACATTAAGATTGATATATATTAATTATATATATCTACAATATATCCATCATTTAAAATGGAAAGATGATGTGATGCACATGTGATCTAGCTGACACATTAGTATCTTATAGTTCTGTACATTCAGAGCTTTATGCATACATCTCATGACTTATTTAACTGCATGTAGAGCAGGGGTTACAGAGGCAGAGACAGTCAAGGAGGCAGAATAGACAGTAAGCATGTGCCAAGCAGGTGTATTTTCAGGGTGTGTGTGTGTAAGCAAATAGCGTTTCTTCCACTATAAGCTGACCTTTATTTATCATTGTGGTCTACATATATATATAGTTTGAGGGATGAACAAGAGTTCACACCCTTTTTCACCTCACAAGTTTGTCTCTCACAATTCTATCCATTCCCCATCTCTCAACTTTTAAACCCATGACTGCATTTTCACACCTTCCGTGCTCACCACTTTCACTTTTTCTCCTCTCTTCCTCTATCTCTCTCTCTCTCTCAATCTCCATCCATTTCTGTTCATCCTTCGTCCTCTCTACACCCTACATGCATCTGCCAGTGTGTGGGACGTACCCAGGGCGGAGGCGGAAGGATACGGCCCTTCCCCCCATGCTGTTCCCATGTCCTTCCTGTCAGCAGGACGTGGAGCTCGGAGAGAAAGGCCTGACAGACTGCCTCCGCAACCTCACTCTGGAAAGGATTGTGGAGAGGTATACACATGCACAGGCACACACATTAATATATATACAGTACATCCTAGTATATCCTATAGCAGAAACAGTCAGAGCTGAAACTGCTGTCAGTGACTCTCAAACATGATCTTGGATTGTGTTTTATTTCTTCCTGTGATGATGTCTTATCAGAAACAAAGTAATCAGGGGTTTTGAATAAGAATCCCTTTAACGAGTCCTGCAGGTGATGAAGAAAGGCAGCAAATGAAGGGCTTAGTCAATACCACTTTGTAAATGAGGCAGGAGATCATTTGCTGGAAGGAGTTTCAATAATGAATCTTTCCTTTGCTCCTGATCCAAGGATTAGCCTAAGAGTAGACTGCAGGGACAGCTCAAAAAGTGCAGCGTACAACAGTGGTAAAAATGGTTAAATTTTTACTGAAGTTATGTTGAGCAAGTTTGGAGCGAAATACTCCTCATCCTTCTTTAATGTTAATCATCCTCTTATCAGTTCAAATAGAGAAGATCAAAGTGAGAGGAGCTGCTTTAGGAAAAGTCTTCTGAGATGGGTGGAGAGAGGGTTATGGGGATAGGCAGTTTTCCAGTTTCACACGCAGCAGTTTGATGAGTGCAGCTGCTTCCTCCGCAGGCAGAGGTTGTGTCGGTCAGGAAAATGTGACGATGCATGTTTTACCGCGCAGGATGCACTAACAAGGCAGCAGCTGGTGATGTATCCAGGTCAGGCAGTAAAAGAGTTGGACTTGAAACTACTGAAAAGAGAGCAGGACAAACTCCTCTCTCCCCTCTCGCTTAAGTTTGAATGACTCTTTCTTGCTTGTTTTCTTTCTCGTTTTACTGCTGCAGAATGGAACCTTATCTCCCTGTCCCCTCTGTTTTCCCTCCAGGTACAGACACACAGTAAATCTGGGCAGCATAGCCATCATGTGTGGTTTCTGTAAGCCTCCTCAATCTCTGGAGGCCTCTAAGGGCTGTGCTGACTGCAAGTCAAACTTCTGCAACGAGTGTTTCAAACTCTACCACCCCTGGGGAACCCCCCGAGCCCAGCACGAACACATTCTACCCACCAACAACTTTCGTCCAAAGGTTTGGGGGATTTTGTGTTTTCTGTGTCTACAGTAGCTTCTCTTCAATTATTATTGTGCCATAATCCTCTGTGGTCCCCTAGGTCCTAACGTGCACAGAGCACGAGCAGGAGAGACTGCAGTGGTACTGCCGTAACTGCCAGAGGTTGCTGTGCCCACTCTGTAAGCTCCGTCGCGTCCACCATGGACACAAAGTGCTGCCTATAGCACAGGCCTACCAGGCCCTCAAGGTGAGTTTATGCCTGTTGTATGTTTGGACTATCAAGATCCTGATGTTAGCAGCATTGGAATGGAAATTTGTGTTGGTCTTACAGGACAAGGTTACCAAGGAAGTCAACTTCATCTTGGCTAACCAGGAGACAATACAGAGCCAGATCACTCAACTGGAAGCTGCCATCAAACAGATGGAGGTGAACTATCTTTTCTTTGTCTCGCATATCTTCCTCTGTTTTGCTGTTCCAACTGTCTATCCCCTCATGTCTTTGTGTAGGTGTAACAATATTTGCTGCAGGCTCTGGTGTAATGTTATTGTTGTGGGATGTTAAATCCCGATCCCTCATGATAAGCAGGAATTCTGTTCTTGAGCTATCAATAATATTCTATGGTCAACACAACCAATCATTAGTATTTTTCTTTTCTTTTGATTTAAAGCGTGTAGTCTTGAAATTCAATTAATGTTTCCCTGCAAAAAGCCTACATTATGACACTGATCAGTGACATAGTGTAGTATATCCTGCCACTTTACTGTAACTAAAACTGCAACTGAAGGGAGATAGTACTAGCGGGCCCTCTAGAGGCCTGGGGCCTCTGTGCAATGGCACACTTGTTTGCTGGCAGGAGTCAAGCCTTTGTCTCTGTGTTTGTCATTCCTAGTTTGTCTTTGATTTTATCCTTGCTGGTGGCATGGCTCTAGGGATAGTTTGTTGGTCGGTACACCACTTAGGTCCAGACTGAAATATCTGTACAACTGCTTGATGGATTGTCATGAAATGCAGTACACACATTCATGTCCCTGTCAGGATGAATCCTAATGACTTTGCTGTTCCCCTGATTTTTTTTCTAAAGCACCATCATCTTTTTCTTTAGTTTATCAACAAATACCTGCAAAACCAATGACGACAGCTATAGTTCATGTTACGTTCCAATATTAGCATGTAAACACGTTAAACTAAGATGTGTTACCTTTTAGCTTAAAACACTGCTGGGCCTAGGTACAGCCTTGCAGAGCCACTAGCATGGCTTTAGACTTTGGGTCTTGTTTCACTCACAAGTTTCATTTCTCCCCACTCTCTTCCTGTCTCTTTGTAGGCGAACAGTGCAGTGGCTCTGCAGCACCTGACCCACTGTATTCGGGAGCTGGGATCGGCTGTAGTCGAGCGTCAGGGTGCTTTGGCTCTGGCGCTGGAGGGATCACGCAACAGGAGAGAAGATGCCCTGTCTTCTCAGGTCTCAGAGAGGCAAGGCCTGCTGGAGCACGCAGGCCTGATGGCTTTCACCCAGGAGCTCCTCAAGGAGACCGATCCACCCTGTTTCGTACAGGCTGCCAGAGTCACTCACAACAGGCCTGTTGACATCTCTCCATTTTCTGTCTTCCCTTCTGTCTTTGTATTCTCTCATGTATTTTATCTTTCTCTTCATACTTATCCCTGCATCTTTGTCTCTACCCCTCCAGGCTGGTGAAGGCCATAGAAAACCTGCAGTGTTTCACTCTCTCTGCTGATCCCTCCTTCAGACACTATCACCTAGACGCATCAAAAGAGCTCAAGCTCATTAACAGCTTGGAGTTTATACGTGGTGGGTTGTGAGCTCCTTTGTTTCTACGATATGAACCACATAGAAGTGAAATTCTACTTCTTCAGATATATTAATGTAATCTCCATCTCATCCACAGCCCCACTGGCCCCCGTCATTGACACTCAGAAGACACTAGCATATGACCAGCTGTTTTTGTGCTGGCGCCTCCCTCAGGACTCGGCCCCAGCTTGGCACTTCTCTGTAGAGTACCAACGACGAGCAGGAGTAGTTGGAGCCACATGGGGCGGTACCAGATCCCCTAGTGCTTCAATAACATGGCTTCGTCTGGATGAGGTTAGGGGAACCAGTGCTGTGGTCGACCGGCTGCAGATGGACAGTGTGTATGTGCTGAGGGTGAGAGGCTGCAACAAGGCTGGGTTTGGAGAGTACAGTGAAGAGGTTTACCTCCACACTCCACCTGCACCTGGTAAGATATTAATGCATACAAGATCATTTATTTTATTTTCATGTCATTCACTGCAAAAAACATCTTTCCATTCTTCTAAAAAACAAGTGGGATCATTCTTTGTAGATTGACTAATTGTCATTTTTTTTCTCCATCTCTTGATTTCCTCCATTCCCACATCTTTTCATTTTAGCTTCTGCACCAAATCTCCCTTTTTTTGTTCTGCATTCCTGTTTCATCCCAGTCAGACTATTTCCGCCTCTGACTTTCTTGCTACAGGTCTGTCCTTCTGTACTTTCTAAAATTCAGTCTTGTTCTGTTATATTGTTTGTTTTGCTATTATAGTCATTCCCTTACAGAAAAGCATTTATTCAAAAACAGCTCTACTGTTTCCCACATTTTCTGGTAAAGCCACTTCCTTCTTTTCACTTTGAATACACCCTCTCTCCTGATCTGCCTCCTACAACTCTTCTGTAGCTGTTTCTTCATTGTGTGTTCAGACTTGTTGTAGCCCAACTCTGTCCCAGCTGCAGAATCTAACCCCTCCTCCCTTTCTCCTGACTCCTTTCCTTTACCTCCCCTGCCACCTCTGTCCCTTTTTACCCCTTTTTTCCTCTCGGTTTACTCCTCTCTTCTCCCAGTGTTGAGTTTCTCCTTAGACTCTCGCTGGGGGTTGCATGCTGATAGGCTGGCACTAGGTAAAGGCCAGACCTATGCCCGCAGTGTGCCAGGCCTCTCCCTCCTGCAGGCTGCCGACCGCACACTAACTTCTTGCCACTTGACCTCTGACCTGCTGGTGGCCGACTTGGCTGTCACTCAAGGCAGACACTACTGGGCATGCTCTGTGGAGCCGGGTTCCTACCTGGTCAAGGTGGGAGTGATATTTGTTGGCTTGTTAGTATAATGAATTGTACACATAGAGTCAGCTTAACCTGACAAGCTGACTTGAAATGTTCATGACCAAAGCTGCCTGTCTGTTTTTCTGTTTCTTTCTTCCTCATGCAGGTTGGAGTCGGACAAGAGACAAAGCTACAAGAGTGGTTCCATCTCCCCCAGGACATGGCAAGCCCTCGGTAAATAGCTCTTAACTATCCTGTTATTGTCTCTTACGGCTTTAGATTAATTATCATCTGGAAGTCTATTTAAAGGATGTGTCCCTGTTTGTTATGACAACGCAAGAACCACCAAACCAGAAATTCAAATATGAATGGGATTTACCTCTGTCATATTGATTCATAGAGCTATTGTTGATGCAAGCACATTTATTAACACACCCTAATACAGAGGGTTAGGAGCCAAGCCACAACTGTTACTTCCCACATACTTAAAACATCAATTGATTTTTAATTGATTTTTTGGCCACTTGGGGGCAGCAGAACAACCTGTAAACGCCACATTGACATGATATCCCCTGCTGCTACTGTTATATAGTATTCAGTCTCTATGTTTTACCGGTGCATCCAAGTAAAAGTGACCCTTCATAACATAAGAAAAGAAAAATCTGATTTATCTCTATTTTGCTATGTTTAAACATGTTTTATCACAAAATTGTTTAAAAACATATTTACATTGCATTGTTAAGTAAAAGTTTCTTTATCAGATTTAGAGCTGTTATGATTATTTGATTGACAGAAAATTAATCTGCAACTATTTTGATGATCAAATAATTGTTTTAGTAATTTTTTGAACAAAAATGCCAAACATTTGCTGGTTCCAATTTCTCAAATGTGAGGCTACTGTGTTTTTGTTTGTAATGGTGACAGTAAAATGAATGTCTTTAGGACCTCAACTTGCCCTGCTGGAACTTATTTAGCATTTTTGCACTATTTTCTCACATTTGATAGACTAATCAATTAATAGAGAAACAATAAGAATAATCATCAGTCGCAGCCCTAATCTGATTATTATATGGCAACAATTTTGAATGTTGTAATAGTAGTATGTAGTTTGATCTGACAGACTCCTTTTTTTCAGCTGGAAAAATATGTTATGTTATTGTGTCACTGAGGTGGAAAGCCTGCATTGTGAGTGGAGTATTTCACATCTTCATGTCCTACTGTATTTAAACTTGTGGGTCAGAAACATTAGGTACAGAAATATTTTCCTCCTTCATGCAGCTTTTCTCTTGTTCAGCTTAATTTTCTCTTCCCCCCCAGCTGTGACCCAGACAGTGGCAATGACAGCGGGGCAGAAGACGGCCAGGACTCCCCTCCCTTCTGCTTCCTCACCATGGGCATGGGCAAAATCCTGCTCCCTCAAGGACATGGTCAAAGTCAGAGCCAAGGGGACAGCCACAGCCAGAGCCAGAGCCAAGGAGGAGCGCATTCCCATAACAGCTCCCATAGTAACCCACCGCACCCTCATACCGCTCCTCTGCCACCCCGACTAGGCGTATGTCTCGACTGTGACCGAGGACGCGTCACCTTCTACGATGCCCACTCGTTGCGTATCCTGTGGGAGGGACATGTGGATTGCTCAGCTCCTGTGTGTCCAGCTTTCTGCTTCATTGGCGGAGGGGCCCTGCAGCTGCAGGATCTTGTGGCCAATCGGAGCATCGAGGAACCGCCACCACGCAGGGTAACCATCCAACCTCGTCCAACAAATCTAAGTAAATAACCTGCAGGGGAGGCAGTTTATTAGCACAGTTCACTCAGTGATCAAAGTTTGTCTCATTTACAGTAATGTGAGAAACCAGACAGATCTTATTCTCCCATGTGTGAAATAATGAATTGCCTTGATCCTATTAAGCTTTGATACTTGATTGAACTGTCACTGTGAACATGGTTATTTTTTTCCATTTTTGGTGTAATTTTTGAGACCTGACCACAGATATTTGTGGTTCTTTATCCTGCATCCGCACTTGGCCTGAAAATATACGATGTCTACTCTGGCTGTATTTGTTTATTTTCTTCCTGCTTTCCTACTCTACGTCTTTGCAATGCTCCTATGGACATTGTGGTTGAAGTGATTTTAGACTATGCAGGACTCTGTCGACAGGGTTAGTCAAACACTTTTATTACAGGTAAAGAAAATCTGTTTGTAATGTAAGAAAAATCTGCCCTGCATTTGTCTTAATTTGTCCCAGAATAGTTGGGCAACAAAAAGTTGCATGCAGGTGTAACTAAGATTCATAACTTACATATATGCAGATTACTGACTGTCATCATGTAAAAGCACCTCAGATGTACTGTATGTCTAATTTTCTATCTTTGGGATTCATTTTATATGTAGCCCCAGCAATTATAAAAGACGTATATAATGCAGAATTGGAGACAGTGAGCATACTTTTGTTGTTAAATTGTGAAGTTCTGCTGGCTCCATCAGGATCATGTCTCTTTGTTGGTATTTTATAGTCACTGTTTTGCATTTCAAAAGGACTTATGTGTTGTTTTGACTGGGTTAACATGCTCACAGTTGCCTGAATGTTTTCAGACTTACGGCAGAAATCAAAGTAAAAAAAAAAGGTTCCAAGGAATAATGTTCTCATTATGCTGTTAATGTGAATACATTTCAGTGTTTTACATTTTGACGAATGTTAAAAACATAGATGGCCTACAGTACTTGTCCAGTATTTAACTGTGGTGTTAAAGCATTTTGCACATACATTTCAATGATCTGGTCTGACGTTACAGGAAGTGGAGTGATGGCAAGGTAATCAGCTGAATTATTACTATTTATTTTATGAGCTCTTGTTGACTTTAAATTCGACTTTTTCTTTATTTTTCTTTCTGCAACTGTTTTTGTTTTCGACTGATTAACAATTATGTTTGGGGAATGTAAGAGCCCAGTTATGTATCACTTCAAAAGCAAGAGATTGTCTATATTGTAATTTTTTCAAATCAACTGGCTCTGACAGTATTTTTGGTAATTTTTCTGGTGAGTGTGTATTTATGTGTGTTTGTGTGTATGTGTGTGTGTGTAGTGGGAGAGTTATCTGAGCTCAGGCTGTGACTTTCATGCTTTCAGTTGTTAGTATGTGTGTGTCCTGTCCTGAATGACGTGTCTGGACTCCTCTACTTGCATTACAGCACAGCACTTGAAAGTGTAGCATCTCAGAAATCAGAATCTCTTTATTTAGACTTTGACTTGCTGGCAGAATGTTTCTATCATGTCATGAGAAAAAAATAAAAAATAAATGACTGATAACAGTAACAAGGAGTCACTTTTGTGTCAAATAATGAGCACACCAGAGGCTATAAAGTGAACTGTAATCTTCGTATTTAAGATATTATCAGTAAACACAGTGATGTGAGACTTTAACCTTTCATTTTCACCTGTCATGTTCCCACCCTACAGCAAAAGTTATTAGCATGTTTTTGGTCAAATATAACCGGCAGTTTAATTGTCGTTAGTTATAAACTTGTCACATTTTGATTGACTGTAAACAGCAGAACACTACTTCAGCAGGGATTATGAAAACAGACTCTCCTTGTTTGAATGTCAGGGAGAAACTGATGTCTCTGAGTCTGTGATGCCTGCCTGCATGTAAGGGCAAGCGTGCCCTCAATCACTTGAGTGTGCCAGAGCTGCTTGAACAGGTACAGGAGATCTTTTGTGCCACAGGGTTTAAATATAATAATCCTACTCTGTTCAGTGCCAGGACACACCTTAGGACACCTGATATGGAACGACAGCAACACAGAGAGGCAGACAAGGGTTCAACAGCAGTATAAGAGAAGGCAGAGCCAGTTGAACTGGTAGGTAGAACATTGTTTTAACAAGCTATTATCACCCAGACAAAGTGACAAAAAGAGACATTCCACAATGGTGAAATAGAGACATTGTGAAACTCTGGAATGGTTGTGCATCTGTCTTTATGCTGCACCCTTGGCCAGGTCATTCTTGAAAAGGTGATTTTTATCTCAATACTTACCCTACACAAACGATACAAACGGACAGATACAACTATCACACACAACAAATGCATCAAGGAGCTGTTGCAATCAAACCAGAGCCGGAGCTCTTTATAACTATGTCCTGTCTGCTGCAGGAGTTTGCAGTATTAAAAATTTGCCACTAGAGGCCGACATTGTTTGTATGTTTCTAGTATCCTTTGTTAAAAAAAAAGCAACAGGTGCATCTTGTGTCAACATTGGCTCATTTGGTAAGAAAATTGTGATAACATGTCAGATATTACAGTTTAAGAGCTTTCGGTTTTTTGTGTGCTTCTTCTGAGCCGATCTTGGTGCTTTTCAATGAGTTACATCCAAAAGATTCTAGAAAAACTAGAAAAATGACACCAGATTTGTCCCTATTATTACTCTAAACATAGTCAAATGTTTTCTCTGTCTAGTCCTAATCACACCTCCACAGGGCTCTTGTTCCACTGTGGCTGCACCTTAATAGTTCGTCTTTTTTTTTTTTTTTTTTTACACATCTTAAACCTCCACACAAATAATAAGCCATTGTGTGTCAGCGTGTTTGTACGCAAGTGTGTTGCTGTGAATTTCCCCTGAATTTCCAACTCAATATTATTGTGAAACTTTTCTTGTAAGATGATTCACTAGAACAGTGAATTGATTGTATGACGAAGATAAAGATAAGATATAGAGAGATATATCTAAAGATAACAGTTAGATGTTATTTTATATGGTTGTCTCTGGTTGGCAAAAATACTTTGGAGTCATTACTTGGAGTGAAACTATTTGAATAGCTAATAAAAATGCTGAGTGCCATGCAGAGTAAGTTCCACATGAACTGGGATGTAGCAAACTTTTAAATGTGCACACAGTGCAGGAAGCTGCAGAAATGTTTGCTAATGCAAGCACAGACTCTAAGTCCCCTGAACAGCTGTGTCTCCTGTCTTCCCTCAGCACCTCTGCACATCACAGCGGACGTGTATGTCCTGCACTCATACACACACACATACACATACACATGTACACATTCTCGCCCCTGAGTAACACATATCCCAACCGTGGTCTATACTTTTTCCCAAAAGAAAAAAAGGTCTGTAAAACTCAGACAAAATGGATCTCCCCCACGGGCAGGGGTTTGCGAAAATCATCAAAAAACATTTTTGTATGTCACGGCACACAAATCCCCCCACCACCACCAACACAATCCCACCCACATACATCTGTACAATCAAATCCAAATTCACTTCACATGGTTACCATTCAAAAACACTTCCAAATCCACACTTATACATGCACACAAATCTGCCACATGTGTGTGTTCTGGATGGATGCCAAAGTGAGCGAGCATGCTGAGACAGGACCAAAGCTCCTAAAGCTCTGTGAGTATTTGTGTGTGTGTGTGTGTGTGTGATTTTTAGACTGGAAAAAACATTAGCTCTTGTAAAGTCTTTAACTGTACTGCACCACCTGTTTCACTTTTAATTGTGTTCTTCACATAATCTGCTGTCTGCACGACTGGAATCACTATGCCATTATTATTAAAGATGTGCAGAACATGATCAAGAAACAAAACACAGAGCAGATGCAATTTTATTGAAATGAGTTGAATAGGTTTTGTACTTGATGCATTTAACGCTGCTAGTGTTGCATCCAGTTCTGTCAAGCACAGTTATTGAATCTCGGATGTGCTCTGCTGGTAAAACAGAAGGATACCTGACGAATGATTTATATGTCAGGTGAAATGTGTATGTTCATTCATGCTGACAGTGTTTTGGTCCATAGGCTGTCTTCTGACAGCTTAATGACTAGCTGTCCACATATCACTTCACTCTCCTATGCTGAAGGCCAGCAGAACCAGGGGCAGGGGGAAGAAGAGGAAGAGGAAGAAGGAGGAGAGTGTAAAACAATCTGGCAGACCGAAACAGCACATACTGAACCACCCTCAAACCCTCAGGACACACCGGAGTTTCTGCCTGTTAATCCCTTTCCATGCCAGAGGTACAGGGCAAAGGTCTTTTAGCGCCAACTGCTTACAGTGAAAGAGCTGAAGAATCACATTTTTGTAAGTGTTATTGTGTGTGTATGATAGAAAGAAAGGTGGGGTCTCTGTGGGTCACCTACAATGCCTGCATGCATAAAGTTCTTGTGTGAGCACCTCAGCTGTGAGGCTCTGTGGAGAAAAATGCTGATTACAAAACCAAAACAAAGTTGGAGAAGGTGGTAAAACTGGGAATAGAAAGCCACTTGCTGCTCTCTGCACATGGTTGCTCATAAATACCTACAGCACCAACTGCTTCTACAAACAAGGGAGTGCACGCATATACATGTACACCAATAAATAAATATATAGCTTTAGTATGAGTGTTAATTTGGTGACTTCTATGTGTCTGTCAATCTGAAAATCTGTAAAATCTGCACATCAGTTTTTTTTTCTTGCGTGAGAATGCTTGTGTGCTCCTCTCTCCTCTGCTTATAAAATCTATATAAATCTTAAACTTGCTGACAGTTTCATACAGGAGACCTGATTATCACTCAGATGATCTGAGTGTACAAAACATGGCAGTCAGCTGTTCGTAAATGTAGGAGCAGGACCACCAAATCATTTCAGAATACAAGATAGAGCAGTAAGAAGTGTAAGTAATTAGAGATACAATTTGAGAAAAGACAAAGGAAAACACAACAAGGAGAAAGACATAAAATGACAGTGTGGAAGAGGAGGAGGAGTAATTGCTGACCATGGGAATAATGAGATAAACAAGTCAAGGGAGGTGGGCGAAGGGTGAGGGGCTGGCAGGAAAACTGAGAGAAGCACATTCATCCTTTCCCCTCTTGTTCTCTTCAAAACAGCAGCTGGGACAGGTGCGTTTTTACTGATGGTAGAAAGTGCACAAGCTGCTGACTGCCTCCCTTTGCGCTGTGTGTGTTTATATGCTGAGTATGCACACTAGCCTGGCAGCAGACTGCATGTTAGCAGGGACTTTGTTGTGTGTAATTACGGGGGAAACAAAACCTATGGATCAGAATTCGCCCATAATGACAAAAATAGACATCTAAATACACACATGGTGTTTGTGGGGGAGAAACTGTGGGAGTGTCTGCTTAAGACATGGCAGCATAATGTTCATATAATGTGTATATGCCTGGGATTTAAAGGATGTGTGCGAAAGTACAAGAGCTTGTGTGTGTGTGTGTGTGTGTGTGCGTGTGTGTGTGTGTTGTTTAAGGAGACAGTCTCTACCTCAGGAAACAGAGGGATCCTGTTTGTGAGCTGAACTCATTGTTCAGCTGATTACCCTCCTCAACACCCCTACAAACACTCATATACAAAACATAGGCCTTGTGTTACTATTTGGCTGTCGACCAAAAACGTGTACACACCAGTGTTGGGCCGTGTTTTTGTTTCCTGCCTAACACTTTGCACGATGTCTCTTAATAATAAAGCCACATTTTCTAATGAGGGGTGTGTCCAGCCAGTCTATCTGACTCCATACTATTGTCCGTCCAACCTTATCGATGTCTGTCTTTTTACTCCAAGAATGGACGACATCCAATCCTCCCTTATCTTCTTCAGGACTCATCATTTACTCATTTTTCTTACCGCTAACTCCGCGCCACCCCACACCCACCTTCCTTTTCCTCCTAAATGACTAATTTCTATTCTCAAGGCTCCCACTCTCCTGCTGACTGTATCTGGGTTGTTTACCAGGACATGTTGGCTTATATTTCTTGTCTAGAGCAGACCTGATGAGACTGACTCACTCGCCTGTGCTATCCTGTCCCAGGTTTTTTTTAAATACATTTTTATAGCAATGTTGGCAAAGCTCAGTCTGTCCACTACCTTGGACATAAATATCACAACTACAACTGAATGGATTGACAGGAAATATTGTACAGACAATTTCTGCTGACTTTGGGGACCCCCTTACTTTTCCTCTTGCCAGTGTTACCAGATTCGGCAGTCTTCCTGCCAGCTGGGCTACTTTTTACTTAACTAGGCAGGTAAAAATAGTTTGGGCGTGTTGTGATAATTTGGGATACTTTTTGTATCATTAGGGTTGGTCTCCACTGACAAAAAGTTGGACTATATTCCAATAAATGGGCCCTTCCTCTCATCCGAATAGATTGAGACAGACAGTGCATTGAGTTCAGTAGGCTCAGCTCAACACAGAATAAATTGATGACTGTCAAAACCTAATGTCATTTTTTATTTATTACAACTAAGTTGAAACCTTCTTTCTATACCAATTATTATTCTGTCATAGATCTGTGATAATTTTTTTGTTTTTGTTTTGTGGTTTTGAGTTTGACCAATAAAACAGAAGTCCAGAGGCAATAAGACTGATAATTATACAAAAAACCCAGCTTTACCCAAATGAAAAAAAAATGGCTACGTTTATGACAATTGTTCTGGGCTTTGATTGGACTACTTTTTGTCAGTCCCATCCATGGATGTATGGTGGTCCCATCTGGCATTGCTATCTCTTGTAGCAACACAAGGTTCACATTTGTGGTTTCGTGTGAAACATTTCGACAAACATTGGAAATTGTAGGCTAATAACTTTTCAACTAGCGCCATTACCTGGCCAACATTTCGATTTGTCCATTTGGTTAATGGCCAAACTACCTGAAATACTGATATTCCAGCTGTGCAGCTGTACTCTGTGTGCTAATTAGCGAATATTAGCATACTAACAGGCTAAATTAAGACAGTGAACATAACAAAGACATTATACCTTCATGTTAATATACTGATGTTAGCATTTAGCTGATGCCTAAGTGCAGCTTGTCTTGTTTTGTTAAACTTTCATCATGTTACAACAAAATTACAGAGCAAGTAAAACCCAACTTACTCATAGGAATTCCTTTATTCATGTTCCAGGTTTACTGTCTCCTACCTCAGACTAATTTACATTACATTCCCTTCTGTTTTGTCACATTTCCCCCCTTTTCTGTCTTGTTCCCTCTTTTAACCATGGTTGATTTATCTCCCACCTCCAGTCTTCTCAGCTTAGCTTTTCTCCTACATAACACTCAATCTCAGCACAATACTGTGTTGTGTCTGTGTGCTCTGTTAGGGGCAGGCTCTTTGAGCTCAGGAAGAGAGGCTAATGTAACACACACACACACACACGAGATGAGAACCTCTGGCGTGGCCTTTCCCACCATTGCCCTCTATATCAACATACTCACACAAACAAGCTCATTCGCACTGCTGCACCATCAAACAAGCTTTTGTCTCTTCTTGCACAACCACCTCAGTCACACACACACACATATCTACACATCTGCATGTAAGCTCATTACTGCACCCAAAACAAAACCTCCATACTACAGCACATATCTTCCCACTTCAAAGGGTCAAGTGCAGCTTTCTCGCTTTAGTGAGCTAAAAAAAATATGTTTCATCTCTTGCATGTTCATAGCTTAACAAGCAATCAACAAATAAACATCATTGATGGTGAAGGTAAAAATTTATTTGCACGGCACCTTTTAAGATCTTACATCCCTTAGAAATTACTGATCAGCACTGACAGAGCTGTTTAATTTGCACAACATATGTCCTTATTACAGATAATAATGAGGAGACTCCATTACCCACGACAAGCAGCCACCAGTAAAACAAGCACCATTCATTGTTGTAAACAAATCTTATGGTGTTCATTTCATTTGCATTTTATTTAATCTCATATACAAGAGTTTATAAAAATAGCATTAACAACATTTGATATTGGACATAAGCCATCATACACATTCTGTATAAAAAAATCTGAAATAAAAATGTATAGAAAACAATTCTAAACAAATATGACTTACTGCCACTGATATGACTTAATATCCCATCTAAATGGTGATACAGAGGCAACTCTGAAGAGATATGAAAGTGGTTCATACTACATATGAATAACAGTAAACAGAGCAACCATATGAGATATTAAAATAGCAGCCGCTAAAGTTACAACTCCACAAAATCTTTGGATAACATGACATAAGGAAGTTTCAATCCAATTCACCGGATTATGCAAGTTAGAAACTCTGGTAAATCAGTTAATGCCATTTTAATGGCAAACATGACCTAACAGAAGGCACTTGAAAGACTCGAAAGGGAGACACAAGTTGCAGATTTGACAAATAGCTGCAGAAAAAAAAAAAATCTAATCGCTGAACTCAATGAATTCATCATTTTTCTGACTAATTGTGCTCCTTGATATCCCTTCCTGGAATGATAAAGTCAACAAAAACAAGACATTATCTCCACTGTAGGAGTGGTGTCGCCCCACTAACAGTTTAGTGTGTTTCACTCAAGACAATCGATGGGACAGCTTTGCTGCAGCAATCCACGGAGTCGACATATCTGTCATGACTTTCCCCTTTTTATATCTCTTTCCCTCATATCTTCATATCTGCATAGCCTTATAGGAAGGTGATTGATTTGACGCAAATTTCCAGAACAAATAAAATCTGATGAGGCTGGTGAAGATTCCAGGCGTGTTTGGAACCTGGGATGAACACAAACACACACAAAAGAAGAAAAATAAGACATTAAGGATATAATCATTCATCAAATTAGTGTATATTTACACATGCTGTTAATAATCTGACATGGTTGCATATTCCCTCTGTGTCATACCACGATGTAGTGGTCGTTCAGCTGGAGGCCATAGAGGACCCAGGAGGTTGAAGTGAAAAAGGTTGCTACAGTCAGAGGGAAGGACAAGCGCTGCACATTACCACTACGCACTATCTCCACCTGAAAGGGAGGATGACAACAATTGGTTAACAAGTAAATACAGCTTCATTACAATTTGGGGGTTACTTTTTAGGTTTTGGTCATTGTTACCATTGGTTATTGTAACATTAAACTTGCCAAAATAACGGCAAAATAACTCAAAACTTGAAATCTCTAATTGCTCAGGAAAACTGCGTGCACAGGGCCACAGTGAGTACAGAAAGTCTAAGCCGAAAAACAAGAAGTCTGTAAAGTGTGATGGATGTTTATGACAATTTTACCATTTGCCTTTGTTTTATTTTCAAAATGAGTTTGGCTGAGCTGCAGTTTTGTATGATTGTCTGACTGCTCATGAATGACTTCTTTTTAGCTGCATTTCCAGACCTCAATAATTAGCTTGGTTAGTAATATTCTATTACAACCGACAGGAATGACATCCAAAACAACAAATACCAGACCCAAGTTGTACAAAACTAGATTCTCTCTTTATAACTAAAAGCTTAGGTAGGTAAAGATAATATTCATAAGAATTAGCATCAAGTTTGCTCATTTAGTGTAATTTCTGAATACGTTGAGATGCAACCACAATATTTATAAACTGTAATAAGAAACAGAATGTAACCAAGGGGATATAAGGTACAAACAGACAGAGACTGAGAATAACAGGAAGACACAGATGAGGAGAAGAAAGGCAGGAAACCGACTGGGGGTCATTCGGAGCGGTGGAGGCAGATGGAGGGAAGGAGACAAACAGGATAGAAGACTGAGCAACAAGATGACAAAAAGAGACAAAAAGGAAAGAGAGACCAGAGGATTTATGTCTTCACTGGTAAATAGCTGAATGTGCAGATTATGTGTGGGAGACACAATGGCACATAATTGCTGAGGAGAAGGTCAGAGAAGAAAACTAAATATGCTGTGTACTGAATAAGAGTCTGAGGTGGAAATCACACTGACATGCCACAGCAAGTTGTAAAGTTAGACAATGTGAAGCAAAAAGCAAAGTGTGTTTTCAAGTGAATATTGTTATCTTGATATCAACTGTGGCAAATGTAGAAACAGCCCTTAAAACTGATTTACAAGCATTCATGCTAAAAGGATCTGTCTTCTAAGAGGTAAAATCAACCTTTGCATTTAACATTTTTAGATCAACTGTATGGTGGCAGCTATATGGTGCCATATCCATCTATTTAAACATAAACAACATAATTCGGAGGTGTTGGGATGATGGACTGCATTATGTTCAAGCTGCTCTTTGAAATGCAATCAGCTTGACATGTTTTTTTCTGGATTTTAATGGGCGGAAAAGCAACCATGGCAAGTTATCATAAATGACAGTTATAGTTAAAGCAGAGTGATAACTCACCCTCTTGTTTACCATCGTTCAAAAAAAAAATGTAATAAAACAATAAGAGTATCATTATGGTAGTTACCAAAATCATCAAAATTCCTAAAAAAAAAATAAAAATTATACAAAACAATTTTTTTGTGTGTGTGTCAACAACAACCAACAAAATTTGGAAGAACCCAACTTGACTTCAAATTGCTAGTTTCTTCCAATGAAGAATCCAAAACCCAGATGTGCAATTTATAGACAAGTAAAAAAGAGAAAATCATCAAATTCTCACATTTGAGAAAATGGAACCAACAAATGTTTGGCTTTTTTGCTTGACAAATGACTTCAAATATTGATCAATTATTAAAACTGTTGATTGATTAGGGGACTCATTGTTCCAGCACCCATTATGTTATCTATGGCCCCATTTACACCTAATATTAACATGTGATCTGTAACTGGATACATTCTCGATAACAACTGTTCTGTCTATGGGATTAAAATGCACTATTGTTTTCTCATCTGTGCCTGCATTAGATTGGATCTTGGCATGCAAATTAGGTAGGCGGGGCTTGTAGACTTGTCAACAAACATAGCAAGTCTTAGGTCATGGGAAGCAATGCTGTGGATCGGTGTCATTCATTTTTTAAGAGGGAAGACTTTTAGCCACTTCTACTTCTCGCTGCTTTTGCAGATCTTGCTTAAGCTGGCAGGCGGACTTATGTGACCTTTCATCTTGCTGTGTGAATTTTATCCTTGTGAATGTGGCTGAGATCTGAACACAATGCTTTCTGAGTGCATTTACACCTTGCATTAACATGTGTTTTTTATTATCCAGATAATGTATCCAGACACAGATTGCATGTTAATGCCAGGTGTAAATGTGGTATACAATTCAAGTAAGAGAGGATAAGTATATTTGACTTTTTACATGCTGCCTGTAATGTTTTATACCAGGTCGGTGAGTGGCGACAGGTACATGCTGACGGTCACCACGCTGCAGGTGAGGCCAAGCTGGCTGAGCCGAGTGTCTCCCGGTGGAAGAAACGTGGTGAAGTAGAACCAACCACAGGCCAGCACCATTCCTGCAACAAGCGTCTGGGACATCACTTCCCTCTAAAACAAAATAAAAGAAACACAGATGCTAAGAGCCAGGTGTGTACACTACATACCCAAATTGAGCTGGACCTCCATCTACATACTGACCTTTTGTTTTGTGTAATGGAGGTACGTGGCAATATAGAGGATCTGCAGAAAAGCTCCGATAACGTTGACCAGGACAATTGTTTGATCTCTCTTCAGAATCCCATAATACAACCAACCCAGGTTGCTATGACAACAAGAGGAGCATTAGATGTGCTGAGCAAAGCATCACACAATGATGCTGATCTGATCATAGTGGCAAATCAGGGTTTGTGTACAAACACACTCACTTAAGACACGTGGTGAGGAAAGGGAGAAACTGGATGTTGTCAGCACTCTTGGATTCTCGCATCTTCTTCAGGTCGGTCCTACAAACACACACAGAAAGACATAGAGAGAGAAAGAGAGAGAGGCAGATAACACAGGAGATAAAGTTAACATTACTCCTTCACAAATCACCATCACTGCATGTGGCTGACAGGAGCTCAAACAAGCAAGTGCAACATTTTCAGAACATGTCCATCCATCTCACCACTCTCTCATTGACTACCAACCGCATGACGTTGCAGAAACAAATGAGGAAGAAAAATTGCCATG